>JASDDO010000008.1:264130966-264730966 GCA_030015575.1 Agapanthus africanus
ACTCGATTGAGATTCCTGTCACCGTGTTTGAGCGCAGTTTGGGCTGCTGCTAGGGTTACGGCCGGTGTGAGCTCGTGTGGTACGAGGGGCCGACCTTTGTGTTTTCTGGTGACATGGGAACGTCTCGAGTTAGTGTGGTGATTGTGACCTCTAGTGGAGGCGAGTGCTTGGTTTGCACCGGTTGATCGTGCCTTTGTTAGAGCTGCCAGTTGAGAGAGGACTGTTGATGTACAGCATACCTCCAAGATTGTGATGTCGGCTACCGTGCAGACAGATGGACCAGCTGTTGCTGAGATTGACAGGATGTCGCTTTCGGAGCTTACGAGCTGAGATTGCCGGAGCTTTCAGGCAGATATGCGACAGATGATAGCTAGTCTACCCGATTTGAGAGACGAAGGTGATTCGTCCAATTTTGCGCCAGAGCGGGCCCAGTTGAGTTGAAGATTTCCAGTGTGGAGAGTCTTACTCAGACCTAGAGCAGGCTGATTCAGAGATGACCGCTTATGTATTGCCTTTCCTGGAGGATTGAGGCATTGTTCGACGTACAGGCGTATGAGCCAGTTGCTGCTGCGAATGATGAGATATCGCCCAGATGATTGGAGCTACTGCAGCATGAGCATGTTCTTAGAGAGATGTTAGCGAGTTGCTAGTCACCGAGGATGGATGACTAGGACGTGTGGTGAGTTCGCTTACCCCGATGTGTGGATATCAGATTGATTGTTTTCAGCTAGAGACGACTTCACGCAGGTTCGTTGAGAGTCGATTGAGACGATCGAATGTCAGGAGCCATTTTCCAAGTTTAAAGTATACGGAAAGACATGCAGGTGATTCTATGGACCCTCTAGAAGAATGAAACCCTAACTCGACTTAATGACCGTGTGACAGCCTTTGAACCTTAGGGTTTACGGCGGTTCCGCGGCGCCATTAGTGAGGCTTGGGTTTGCCCTTCTACGGCTGGACCACCGACGCTGTGGCATGTACTCGATACTATTAAACTGTACCCGAGATGTGAGCTCTTAGGGGATTATGAGGATCTGACGAGTCGATCGGATGGTTCGACATCTTTCGGATATCGTGATGGGACACTGCTTGGGAGACTCCAGATGCGAGGATAGCCGTTGGAGCACAGTTCGTGTAGCCACGATGAGACGAGTCCGAATCAGTCGACATTGAGCAGAGTGAAGAAAAGAGTTCGTACGAGACTTCGACGAGATGATGTTCCACTCCGCTGATATTAGAGATGTGTTACGCACCCCGAGGCGTGGTATATGGATATATCTTCCAGAAAGAAGCGTGATAAGTATGCAGCCGTTCCGGAATAAGCTTGAGCTTCAGCATTGGATGATGACTTCCGGGCACTTCGGCAGGATTGAGATTTGAGAAAGGAATCTCGGCAGGACCTTTCTGGAGTACGATACGAAAAGACTTAGACCCAGAGTGATCATTTTGTGCACACCCAGCAGGGCAGAGTTCGGCATTGTCGACGAGGTAGTTGACCAAGTTCGGATAGAGGAACTTAACCAGATGCATTGCAAATTGATCAAGGACGGACGAGTGATGAGTATTCCTCCGATGGTTGAGACGTGTTCCCGAGGACCAGTTCGGCCTGACATCTGCTACAGACTGATGAAGCTACAGAGTACGAGATTTCGAGTCCGTGTGAGAGACTTCAGATTGACCGTGGCCGAGACAGTGCCGTGCATAGTAGCTTGGCGTGACGTCATAGTGGACGACGATAGAGACAGTTGGAACAAGAGGTTCGTGTGAGACCCTGACGAGCTGTCATTGCTTCCCGTCGAGACTAGAGACCTGAATTGCTTACAGAGACGTTGGGAGGTGACCAGTTTCCGAGAAAATATTGTGCTAAGGACACAGGTGTCTTTTAAGCGAGAAGAGGTTGTGCAGGAGAGCCAGCCTCCGCACAGATCGGCATAGGCATGATTGGAAGAGACCTTGAGCAGGATTCCTTCCAGGGCGTTGCTGCAATGATGTTGCACCCAGGATCAGATGTGTGACGTGCATTCAGAGAGCCAGAGGCCGACGCCAGTGATATGCTTCCTTACGAGTGGTCGTGAGGTTTGACCGAGAAGTGCCAGAACGGAATCGTCCCCGTTAGCACACCTGACAGGGCCGATGAGCCGATTGACCGCGTGATAGGTAATCCGCAGAGAAGGTAAGGACCCAGAGAGTCAGAGGACGCCAGACCGTGAACATGAGGCAGTTAGATATCCTGCGCTGCTAGCAGTGGATTGCGCCGACTCCTTCTCGACCTTGAAGGAGGAACAACCGAAGACGGTATTTAGGATTTGTGATTTTGTGATTCGATTATCACGTATCCGTCATTTTGGATTTCGGTATTTTTGGGCGTTCTGTTTGCATGATTTAGTTTTGGTGACTGAGTTTCATGGTTTTGGTTTCATGCACCCACTGGATATTTATATATTTTGCGCTGAGTTATTACATTTGAGATATTGATTGAGATTTCATGCCTATCGTATTCAGTGATTTGAGTTACACTTCCAGCATAGTTTTCATGCACCTTTAGTGTTTTGATTTACGATTTTGGTGCACGCCAGATGCACTAAATCGGGATTTCTCGTGCATGTCACATGCACCTGACTTTTCTGTCAGGCACACACGTTGCCTACGACAGATGTTTCGTGCACACCCATTGCACCTAGATGTTGTTTGTACACCTGTTTGACACATATATGGATTTTGATTCCTTGCGCACCATACGCATAGGATATTCTTATATATGCATTTTGGGGATTGATTTCTAGTAGAGCAGTATACTTTTATGATATTCTTATGTGTTGATGCTTTCGGAGCCCCGACAAAATGGATTATACTGAAATTGTTTTAGTAGTGGGGGTTTAAATTTAAATTCGGGGACCGAATTTCTTTAAGGGGGGTAGATTGTAACATCTTCAAAAATATAAAATATTAATTTTTGGGAATTTTTATAATTTAATATTATTTTATTGATTATTTTAATATTAAATGCAAATAAATAGGAAAAATGTTAGAAAAATTATGGAAAATTCTAAAATAGGGTAAATTAGTGAATTATGACATTTTTAAGTTTTTGTGATTAGTTTGACACTAATTTAGTGCTAATCGCGATTAAAATCGCTAATTGGGTTTTTTGGCAATTTTGTGCAAAACTTGCACATATCACCTTTTCTACACTTGTGTATTTTTCTATGCCATGGTTTTCATTTGGGCTTACTATTCTTGTGAGAAGGTTTGGTTTTAAAAGAAAAGGAAAGAAAAGAAAAAGTAATGATGAGGGTAGGTGAAAAAGAGAAGTGGACTTTTGACTAGCACCCTTAGCCATTCTCCCATCATTTTCTTCCCTCTTCCTTCTCCTCTTGCTGCTGCTGCCCCTTCCTCCATCTCCCTCCCCTCCTCAAGCCATGAATCATCTCTAAAATCACCCCAAAACCCCAAACTCCTTTCACTAAAAATGTCCAAAATCCCTAGATCTACACATGGAGCTAAAGAAGCATGGATTTGGTCACTAGAGGGCAACTCAAGAATTTTCTTGAGTTGCTAATGAAGGTAATTTCTGAACCATTTGCTTAATTATAGCCTTTCCTATAACCCCATGTCAAGATTTAATCGATATTGTGTGATATTATGGATTCGATGAAAACCTAGTTAGGGTTTGAGAGGAACTTGGGTTGTATTGTGAAATTGAGTTCAATTGAGGATACACCAACACCCTAGTGTTTGAATTGAAACCCAAAACCTGAAGCAAACACCAGAATACGGATTTTAGAAACCGATATCGGGGAAATTGTGTAATCTGTCACTGTTATTTGGAATCTGCTAACACCCCGAGAACCCTAAAATAATTTTGAGTGGGAATTGAGATGTGCAGCCAACATAGAGGCAACACCCAAAACCCTAGCTCCCCATTCCACTTTCCGGCCGCCAAAACCTGCATTACGGCCGCAAATTGCGGCCAGACCAGGGAGGAATCTCCTCGTTTTGCGTGCCTGGCCCCATTTCATCAATTCTTGGCCCTGGGTACTTCTAGTTTTGACAGATTCTTCCTAGGGTGAAATCTGGGACATATATCCTATGTTGTCGTTTTGGATTCGTGTTTCCGTATTCCGTATTTTTGGATTCTGAAATGGTGGAATGTGTTTTGCCTCGACTATTGTCGTTTATACGACGATATAGAGGATTATGGATGGTTTTGAAGGCGTGCCATAGGTTCTCACCTATAGGCCCCCTTATCGTATCGTTTTGGAGTTTATGCGCCGTTTTAGATTGGATTTGGTTTTAATGCGCATATACGATATTTTGATGTGTAGGTACCCATGAAGACTTCGGACGACAAGCAAATGCATGGGGATGTCCGCAAATGGTGATGCAAGGTGAGTAGATTATATCTACGGGGGAAAGTCGGGTGGATGGCGTATAGCACCCCCGCAGTCCGTAGATAGCTTATTATATAGTATTGTGATATTAGGTGTATTTTGGATATGTAGGGTTAAAAGTGACTAGTGTAGTTCATAGTCGCGAACCCTAGGATAGAATTACACCTATACATATACCCTTGCTTTTCACATGTACTTACACTGTGATTGATGATATGTGACGACTTTGGAGATGAGTCGATATTGTGGGCTTGGTGCCCTGGGATCGGTGAGTTGATACGATCCATATGTGGGGTATGACTTGTGATTCTTGCGGGCTTGGGATGTGTGTTTACCCCCGCATGCATACTTTACCGATGTTACCGTTTGTACTAGACATAGAGTAGTATTCCAGACTATATGATCTGATGATGGTGATATTTGTTATGTGATGAGACAGTGAGATGTTGACCCCTACCCAGCTTTTGGGAATGCCGTATGATGATTTACCGTACGAGCTGATATTGATGATAGATCCGCACTCATAGCTAGAGGATATCTTACGATATGACATTGAGGCGGGATCACCGACTATATATCTACATATATACTTTGACTCAGTTTTAGGTGGTTTCCACACCTACCCCTCCTGTTTGTCAGGATACTTAGATGTAGCTTGCATAGTAGATACTTCACTATGCTGCTGATTACTAGATTTCCGCATATTCATGCTTTTCGCATTGCTGGCATATGTTCATTACCATGTTATTATCATGCTGTTAGGACACCAGCACCATTATCGATGATGCGTATGTTTCACGTACACTACTTGCCGGCTCACACACTTCATCATCGATAATTGCCATGTCACTACACTGTAGTACTATTGCATTCGTGATGTGATGCTTCCATCGACATATGCACATTCCTATTCCATGTTGCATGATTTCCGATATGGTTACTTTCTTTACATGTCGCATACATTATGGATTGATTGCATAGCACATCGCATTGGATTTACTTCTTGAGGTGGATTTTCATGTGATCTCTGGATTTGGGAACCGTGCTCTTTTCAAATAAGTAATCGTTTAAAAAACCCGGTTCCCTTGATATGATATTTGGGGCGTCGCCCCGTGTTTTCTCGGTGCTAGAGGCATGTACTGAGAGAGGGCTGCTCCGGAATGACGGATGCCCGATGGATTGAGATAGGGTATGCTCCGGAATGACGGATGCCCGATGGATTGAGATAGGGTATGCTCCGGAATGACGGATGCCCGATGGATTGAGATAGGGTATGCTCCGGAATGACGGATGCCCGATGGATTGAGATAGGGTATGCTCCGGAATGACGGATGCCCGATGGACTGAGATAGGGTATGCTCCGGAATGACGGATGCACGATACAGGAGGATTTACGTGTCGATGCTAGGCACGGGTTTCATGATGTTTTTCCATGATTTTGTTTATATCCTCACATTGCATACATGATGCTTATTGTCATTGGGTGACGGGTGGACGGGTCCCACATATATACAGACATGGTTCACATACAGACTGGATTTACACTTATCTTACACCAATATTAGTGGTATGGGACGCTAATATATGTGTATTGATATTATTGATATTTCTTCATTGATACTTCATGCAGACATACCTTATACTGATGACATGTTATTACCTGAGTAACTGGCACTATATTCATGATTAGATGTTACCTTGCCACCTTATTACACTCAGATGTACTCTTGTGGATATTTTATTGATCGTTGACTTAGGATTATGTCTTGCTTTCGATTTATCCTTGTAGATGTTTCTATTCACGAGTTGGCAACTCACCCCCGTTGTGCCACAGTTCTTGCAGGTTCTGCCGTACAGGTTCTATTGCGGCATTTCTGGCACACTACCTTCTTGCGGGTGATTTGCTTTTGGTAGGTGGATTCTTTTGCATCAAGAATCCCCATGTTGTACTTATTTATTCATTGTATCTAGAAATGTCCATCAACCAAAACTTGTATATTCTTTCAGACCTAGACTTCAGTGTTGTATATTTCGACCTTAGAGTCGCGCTTAGTTGTATTGCGGATTTCCTTGTTGCTTTTGAGCTTTCTTTTGGATTTGATCCTCGCCACTTGGCGTTGTATATTATCATATCTTGCGTGGTTGTGACCGTCGATTGACGAAGAGCTAGCTCCCGCTTGGGGATGCCTTTATCATTTGCATATATTGATATCCTTGTTTTACCCCATTCGGGGCTAGTTTTACAAAAGAGACTCTGCCGAGATTTTTAGAAAAGACTTATTGTTTCCAAAACGTACTTTCGGCTTAGTTATTTAAAAACCTTGATTTCAAACCTGTATTTCTTCACTTCTTTAAACCAGTTTTCTTTACTTATTCTTCAAAATGGTTTTAGATTTCTGGGCTTTTGGTTTACATGGATCAGATGGAGTCCTATAGGCTTCATAGGGTTCAAGGGCCAGTCACGTGCTCTTTCGGGTCGTGACAGAAACACTTTGTGTTTGGTTGTTTATAGTTTAGCTTCGATTCAAGCGGTTAGTCGATGTTCGTTTACTAAACAAGTTCGTTTTTGAAAATTCCGCCTCCCCAGAAGTATTGGGGTGTAGTACATCGACTTACATCTCCAACATACCCTACCACGGCTCAAAGGAGTCGTGCAAACAGGTGGTGGTTGGGTGCAGTCCCAAAGCACTTGGAGGCAGTGACGGTTAGACAGGATTCGTCTCTCCCGGTATTGGGGGTTGACATCGCGCTGTGTCTAGGAGAGCCATTACACTAGCAGTCCCTGGCCAGGGCAAACGAGATATACTGGTAGGCTTCCAGTGTTATCTCAGGGTGTTTTGGGCTTCGCTCCGGCACGACTTGTACCGCTATTGGGGGACTGACGTTTACCGCCCCCTAGGCCTGCCATGCGATGTATCAGACAAACAGACCGGACTGTATGGAGAATGTCACACTCAGGCTCAGTAGGAGTTCAGATGGGTTTCGCCTCGTCGGTCTTCTTGTCGGCATTACCTGGGGACTGTTACGCACAGCTAGTGCCGCTTGCGGTCTGTGGTTAAACCCACTGCCAGCGTAGTGTCAAGTCTTTAGAGTACCACACAGAAAGCTTTTCGCCTTTAGGCAAAAGAGTAGAGATCGTATGGTTTTGCGACAGGTCGCATGGTTTTGCGACAGGGTTCGGTCACATCCGTGCACTTGTGCACGTACAGTGTCCGGACAGTTTACACTAGCGGGCTTTGGTTTAAGCCAGATCCTAGTGTACCTTTTGGGATTGGATTTATCCAGTTTGCATTCGTGTTCCTCGGAACGCGGATGCGGGTGTGTATGCACAGTTGACAGGGAGACAGAGGCAGCGGATTCTCATTAGGGTTGTTGACAGTTGACCGTTGACTATTTGACTTTTTGCTCAACCCTAATGAGAATATGATATGTGATTAACTATTATATTAATTAAGTATTATGGTGACATGGTTGTTGACTTTTGTTGACTTTGTTGACTTGTTGACTTGTTGACTTTGTTGACCGGTTGACTAGGCTTGACTAGTTGACCATCATGATAACCATAGCCATCATTTCATGGCAAAGACTTTTGCTTGCTTGCTCATTTGTGCAAAATGAGTGCATGAAATGATATGGTTATGGTTGCTTCAACCATCACATAACACTTGATTTGGTATAATGAGTTATGATGACTTTGGATTATGAGA
Source organism: Agapanthus africanus (assembly GCA_030015575.1). Lineage (NCBI taxonomy): Eukaryota > Viridiplantae > Streptophyta > Magnoliopsida > Asparagales > Amaryllidaceae > Agapanthus > Agapanthus africanus. Next base: position 264,139,065 of record JASDDO010000008.1, read on the forward strand.
GGGTGAGAGACAAAAGACTTGCTCATTCTTTCTTGCTCATTCTCTCTCTTGTTCTTGAGCTCTCTTGTTTTGCTCTCACCCTCTTCTTCTTGCTCCCTTTCTTGACTCTATGGTTCTCTTGTCTCATAGGATAGACCCATGGAGGGGTGCACAAACTACCGGGTATGCCGAAGTGTCGAGTGGCCTACTCATGGAGATGAGGGAGGTTGCTACGCTTCGGGTACTTGGCGGGTAGTTTGCCGCACCCGTAGGGGTCTTGGGTGGGGTATTGGCTATTCACCGCGACCGTGTAATCTGCCTTTCGTTACAGGCTCGTACGAATTGCAGGTTCCTAGTATATCCAATGTATTCATCTGTGGTCTGAAATGTTTATCATTGCAGTATATCTATATATGATATTATTTAGGCGTTGCTTATGTTTTACAGCCGCGCTAGCCCAGCCCCCGCTCCGTCGTTAGTTAAGTAACCTAACGGGTAATGACAGGGCCCCGTGGCGAATGCGAATGGCATAAGCGTACGTCATATTTTGGTTGTTTTCTGCAATGGTAGGATTAAATGATGGGACGCATTAAAAGAACTAATGCAAGAATATCACGCATTAAAAGAACTAATGCAAGAAAATAAACCAAGTAAAAGTCGTTGGAACACTTTCGAAAAACCACTCGGTTCTTTTCAAAACAAACTTTTAAAATACGGAGTTTGAGCCACTCCATTTAAAAGCTATCTCGTTCCATCGACTAAATCAAGTTCACTACGTTCACGGTTTCGCCAAAACCATTCGTAGCCCTCCGTCGTTTCGCATAAATGGTCAATAGTATTCAAGCTATGTATGTTGGCCAAAGTCAAGGCATAGTGATTGGTAGCTATTGGGTATTCATGTGTAGCATAGATAGATGCGTTGGTTTGGGACAGTCGTACTGCCATTTTGGCCAAAGTCAAGGGTGGGTACGGGTGGATCCAAATTAACCTTGATAATGATGGGCGGAACTTGACATGTGACTTATGATATTTTGGCCAAAGTCAAGGTCATAAGAGCATGGGGCAAAATCCACATCGGGAGTTTCAAAAGAACTGAAACTTGCTAGTATTGCATACCATTTGGAGCGTGATGATTCTGGTAGGATTCCTTCAGTTTCGTCACGCGATGATATTTGGATCGCGATCCTACTGTGAGTATATGCTACTCCTCGGGAAATTTCTCACTAATCGATCAATGCTATAAACCTAGTAGGTGCCTAGAAAGGTGTTAGCGGGGCTACGCCCCCAGGGAAAAGAGGTTCTTGAATTAAGGAACTTCGCGAAAGCGTTGGAAAACCTCCCTCGAAGTACCGACACCATCCTGGCCGAACGGTTAAGCAAGAATTGTGCGGTGGGATTGATCCCGACTAATTCTTCCTTTTTTGGTTTTAAGGAGGGATTCGAGAAACAGTGGGAGCCATCCTGTTTAGACAAACTAAAAACCACTCTAAACTTGCAAGAGCATCATGCTAAGTGTTTCTTCTTCTCTCTCCTAATTGCAGCGACCAATCGAAATGACTGGACTTAAGTTACTTCTAGATAAAAACATACTGACAGGGCCAAACTACAAAGATTGGCTCAGGAATGTCAAGATGGCAATCACTTACGACAAGTTGGGGTTTCTTCTTACCACCAAAGCTCCCCGTGTCCCTGGTCCCACTTCCAGCGTCGCGGATAAGGAAATCCGCAAGACTTGGGAGATTGATAGCGCGAAGGCCAAGTGCCTCGTACTTGCCTCGATGGACAACGAACATCAGAGGAGGCACGAGAATATGGACCTTGAATCCATATTTCTCCATACAAAAGAACTGTATGGAGAGCAATCTCGTATCGCAAGATACGAAGCGTCGAAAAAGTTATTTTCGGCAAAGATGGCCGTCGGATCATCAGTAGCCGAGCACGTGCTAAAGATGATCGGCTACATTGAGGAGCTCGCGGACCTAGGGACCACATTGGAGAGTGAACTCTATACGGACATAGTTCTCCAGTCCCTTCCTTCCACTTACGCCCAGTTTATACTGAACTTCAACCTACAAGAAAAAGAGGTTGAACTTTCAGAGCTCCTCAACATGCTGAGGAGCGCAGAGAGCACCCTACAGAAAGGTAGGGAAACATCCACTTTGTTTGTAGGAGGATCATCTTCTTCTAGGTCCAAGGCGAAAGCCAAGGGAAAGAAGAGGAAAGCCCCCGCCAAACCAAGGGGCGGTGTTAGTAAAGTGGATACGAAGGGAAAAACAAAAGCCACAAAGATAGTGGGGAAGCTTGTGGATAAGGAAGAATGCTTCTATTGTCATAAGAAAGGTCACTGGAAAAATGATTGCAGGGCTTGGAAAGCCAGGACACAGGAATTGAAGCAGGTTGCGGCTTCAGCTTCAGGTGTGTATGTTATTGAAAACTGTCTTTCAATAAACTCTACTTCCTGGGTATTGGATACCGGATCAGGATCTCATATCTGTAATTCTTTGCAGGCGTTGAGAAACCGTAGGGTTTTGAAGACAGGTGACATGACCCTCAGAGTTGCAAACGGAGCTAGCATGGATGCTAAAGCCGTGGGGGACTATCACCTGGGAATGTCAGATGGACATGTTTTGGTTTTGCGTAATTGCTTTTTTGTACCCAACGCAACTTGTAATATCATTTCTGTATCTTTAGTTTCTAAAGAAGGTTATGAATTTGCGTTTGTAAGTAATGTTGTAAACATTCACCTTAATCAAGTTTTGATTGGGTCAGGTACATTGAGTAATGGTATATACGTATTGAACCAACCACAGATTTTCAATATCCAGAATACACACAAAAGAAAGTCTCCGGAAATAAATCAGACTTTCTTGTGGCATTGTAGACTGGGTCACATCAATGAGAGAAGGTTGACGAAGTTACATACAGAAGGGTATTTGAATGCGTTCGAATATCAGTCGTATGCCACTTGTCAATCCTGTCTCAAAGGAAAGATGACAAAGACTCCGTTTACGGGACATGGAGTAAGAGCGAGCGAGCTCTTGGAACTCGTACACAGTGACGTGTGCGGTCCAATGTCTACACATGCGCGAAACGGTCATTCTTACTTCATTACTTTTACGGATGACTTCTCAAGGTACGGTTATGTCTTCTTAATGAAACATAAGTCCGAAGCCTTTGGAAAATTCCAGGAGTATAAGAATGAAGTAGAAAAACAAACCGGCAAAAGTATCAAGATCCTAAGATCGGATCAAGGTAGAGAATACTTAAGTGCCGAATTCCTGGATTATTTAAAAGAGAACGGAATTCTCTCTCAGCTTACTCCTCCATACACTCCGCAACATAACGGTGTATCAGAGAGACGGAACCGAACCCTATTGGATATTGTTCGGTCCATGATGAGTAACACTGAGTTACCGCGATCATTCTGGGGGTATGCGCTAGAATCAGCTGCATACCTTTTGAACCGAGTTCCTACTAAGACAGTGCCTACTACACCATATGAGATGTGGTGTGGGAAGAGACCCTATCTTAATCACATTAAGACATGGGGAAGTCCAGCTTTTGTCAAAAAGCAGCATGCAGACAAGCTCAAGGCACGCTCAGTACTGTGCAAGTTTGTGGGATATCCAAAGAATTCCAAGGGATATTTCTTCTACTGTGAAGAGGAACAAAAAGTTCTTGTTTCTCGTCATGCCCACTTTCTAGAACACCAGTTCTTAGAAAAGGAAATAAGTGGGAGCGCAGTAGAACTGGAAGAAATTCCAGAACCACGGACTATTACTGAAAGTTTAGTGGAAACAGAGGGTTCGAAAGAACAGGACATTCCTACGCCGCTCCGCAGGAGTAGTAGGCAGACTCATCCGCCCGAGAGATACTACGGTTTTCTCATAGACGGGGATAGAGAGGATTGCATCATAGATTGTGATGAGCCTACTAGCTTCCAGCAGGCCGTTCAGAGCGTTGACTCAGTGAAATGGCTGGATGCAATGCGGACCGAAATGGAGTCCATGTACACCAACAAGGTATGGACGTTGGACATTGCTCCAGACGGGGTAAAACCCGTAGGATTCAAGTGGATCTTCAAAAGGATGATTGGTGTAGATGGACAGGTTGAGACCTATAAAGCTAGGCTGGTAGCAAAGGGTTTTCGTCAAAGACCTGGCTTGGACTATGACGAAACTTTTTCTCCAGTAGCCATGCTGAAATCCATTCGGATCCTTCTTGCCATTGCTGCCTTCCATGATTATGAGATTTGGCAGATGGACGTAAAGACAGCTTTTCTAAATGGAAATTTAGAGGAGTGTGTCTATATGGACCAGCCAGAGGGTTTCATTCAGAGTGGGAGCAGCGGAAAGGTGTGCAAGTTGCTTAAGTCCATCTATGGACTAAAGCAGGCATCGCGGAGTTGGAACATCTGCTTTGATGAGACGGTCAAAGAATTTGGCTTTATCAAAAATCCAGATGAACCATGCATCTATACTAGATTTGTAGCGAGAACTGTAGTATTCCTCGTTTTATACGTGGATGACATTCTCTTAATAGGAAATGACATTCCTATGCTACAATCTGTCATGGGGTTCTTGTCACACAGGTTCTCCATGAAAGACCTGGGTGATGCCTCATACATCCTGGGGATCCGGATCCATCGTGATAGATCCAAGAGGATATTAAGACTTTCACAGTCCATGTACATCGACACCATACTGAAAAGATTTAGTATGGAAGATTCCAAGCGCGGTAACCTACCGGCTTGTCACGGGATCACCCTCTCTAAAGAGATGTCTCCCAAGACTGATTTGGAGAGGGATCGCATGTCTATTATACCCTACGCTTCTGCGGTAGGCTCTATAATATATGTGATGTTGTGTACCAGACCGGATGTAGCTTATGCACTGAGTGTGGTAAGCCGGTATCAGTCAAACCCCGGGGAGAAACACTGGATAGCGGTAAAGAATATTCTCAAGTACCTGAGAAGGACTAAGGAGATGTTCTTGGTGTATGGAGGAAAAGACCTCCAGATCGAGGCCTTTGCTGACTCCATCTTCCAGAGTGACAAGGATGATTCCAAGTCCATGTCGGGTTTTGTCTTTACCCTCAATGGAGGGGCGGTGTGTTGGAAGAGTTCCAAACAAGAAACCGTTGCAGACTCGACGATGGAAGCGGAATACATCGCTGCATCTGATGCCGCAAAAGAAGCTGTCTGGATAAGGAAGTTCTTGAAAGAGCTTCAGGTGGTTCCGTCCATTATTGATCCAATACCTCTGTATTGCGACAACAACGGGGCTATAGCTTTAGCGAAGGAACCCAGGTCTCATCAGAGATACAGACACATCTTGAGGCGGTATCACCTGATCAGGGAGATCGTGGATCGCCAGGAGATCGAGGTTCGGAGAGTCGCTTCAGAAGATAACACTGCAGATCCATTCACCAAGGCCTTGCCCCAGACTCAGTTCGAGCAGCTGATCGAGATGATAGGTCTTCGATACGCCAGTACATGGCCTTAGTGCAAGTGGGAGATTGTTAGTGTATATGCCCTAGAGGCCATTACTGTATCATACTAGTTTGTATATTACTTAATGGAAGCTTGGGATATTCACCTTGTATATACAATCTTGCTCAAAATAGTAGTATGCTACTTGGTTTGTTTCTACTTCAATGTGTACATGTGTTTATTTTAGTATATCGCCTATACACATTAGTGGAGCTCTTAGGATCTTTGCTTGATTACCAGCGTTGTGATGGCAGTCACACTAGTGGGGCTGAGTAATCTATAAGCACATCCTTATGCAGGTCCCTGGTCGCAGGACTATCGAGACAGGGTATCGATACTACGGAGTAGACTAGCGTGTGCGCTTCTCATCCCAGTATGGGAGATGGTCTGTCCCACAGCCATCAGTACGTCGTACTTGAGAGAGTATGCGGGTGCTCGTTGGGTTACGAGTACACTGGACAGGACTCGTCGGGAACTGACTAGTTGGTATTATGCCTATCGTCAGTTATCAGTTCCCAGGTAACATGAGTACAGCTTAGTCCGCTGACTTGACACTGTCACTTCGCCTCGAGTGTGTTCCCACTGTACTTTGATCACTACCCTACCACGGCTCAAAGGAGTCGTGCAAACAGGTGGTGGTTGGGTGCAGTCCCGAAGCACTTGGAGGCAGTGACGGTTAGACAGGATTCGTCTCTCCCGGTATTGGGGGTTGACATCGCGCTGTGTCTAGGAGAGCCATTACACGAGTAGTCCCTGGCCAGGGCAAACGAGATATACTGGTAGGCTTCCAGTGTTATCTCAGGGTGTTTTGGGCTTCGCTCCGGCACGACTTGTACCGCTATTGGGGGACTGACGTTTACCGCCCCCTAGGCCCGCCATGCGATGTATCAGACGAACAGACCGGACTGTATGGAGAATGTCACACTCAGGCTCAGTAGGAGTTCAGATGGGTTTCGCCTCGTCGGTCTTCTTGTCGGCATTACCTGGGGACCGTTACGCACAGCTAGTGCCGCTTGCGGTCTGTGGTTAAACCCACTGCCAGCGTAGTGTCGAGTATTTAGAGTCCCACACAGAAAGCTTTTCGCCTTTAGGCAAAAGAGTAGAGGTCGCATGGTTTTGCGACAGGTCGCATGGTTTTGCGACAGGGTTCGGTCACATCCGTGCACTTGTGCACATACAGTGTCCGGACAGTTTACACTAGCGGGCTTTGGTTTAAGCCAGATCCTAGTGTACCTTTTGGGATTGGATTTATCCAGTTTGCATTCGTGTTCCTCGGAACGCGGATGCGGGTGTGTATGCACAGTTGACAGGGAGACAGAGGCAGCGGATTCTCATTAGGGTTGTTGACAGTTGACCGTTGACTATTTGACTTTTTGCTCAACCCTAATGAGAATATGATATGTGATTAACTATTATATTAATTAAGTATTATGGTGACATGGTTGTTGACTTTTGTTGACTTTGTTGACTTGTTGACTTGTTGACTTTGTTGACCGGTTGACTAGGCTTGACTAGTTGACCATCATGATAACCATAGCCATCATTTCATGGCAAAGACTTTTGCTTGCTTGCTCATTTGTGCAAAATGAGTGCATGAAATGATATGGTTATGGTTGCTTCAACCATCACATAACACTTGATTTAGTATAATGAGTTATGATGACTTTGGATTATGAGAGGGTGAGAGACAAAAGACTTGCTCATTCTTTCTTGCTCATTCTCTCTCTTGTTCTTGAGCTCTCTTGTTTTGCTCTCACCCTCCTCCTCTTGCTCCCTCTCTTGATTCTATGGTTCTCTTGTCTCATGAGTTGAGAATCAAGAACCATAGATAAAATCCCATACAAACTCTTCTCTACTCACTCTAGTTCACAAAGTTTAGCAAACCGAGTGAACTAGTTTCTTCAAAGAACGAAGAAGGAGCCAAAGGTTGGAGCTTTCAGGTGGATCTATCTTCGGCGTACGGAGATGACGGGAAGAAGCCAATCCAGACCACCATCGGAGCTTGAAGACGAAGGAGTTCAAGACAAGCAAGGTATAACCCCCTAACCGAGTAGCTAGAAACTCGTAGTTAGGTTGTTAGATAGATGTTTAACCAAGATCCGCGTTTTAGGTCCATGTTACCACCTCTATAAAAATCGTTTTTTACTAAATTCCGCATTCCCGAAAGTACCGGGAGAGGTAGCATGGACTTACAGTGGTATCAGAGCCTAGTTAAACTCTATCTAATATGTTAGCAAGTAACTAGAAGATCGATCAAAGAAAAAGTCCCGAAAATGAACCCCAAAATTTGAAGTTTCTGTCGATTTTTATACTGTTCAAAAGTTGATTATTTTCACACCTAAAATCGGCTCAGGCTTTTGTGTGAACACCCATCAAAATTGGTCCTACGATCGAGTCAAAGCGCCGCGGAAACGCGGCGGGAGCACGCTCCCGCCGCGGATCCTCGGCCGAGTTGACTCGGCCGAGGTCCATTTTTGGTGCAGTGTTATTCTGGGGGTATTTTGGGAATTTTGGTATATGTATTTTCAGCCCAGATTTTCCAGAACGAAAATTTTATTTTTGGGGTCCCGAAAATCCGTATTTTTGATCGAACTTCTAAAAGACTTAAGCTAACGGGTTTTTCTGTAATGTGATATTTGTATTGAACGTCTACTAATCGCTATATGTCGATTAGTGGGGGTTATACAAATCTGTGATCTGTAATGTTGCTGGAATGTGTATATGAATATGTTGGATTGTCGCGGGTGAATAGCCGGGGGTTGAGAGACGAGAGTTTTCTTTTCTTTCGTTTCATGTAAATTTGTAAATTGATGTAATAATTATTTGTATGGCCGCACAACCGGGTCGGGGTTGTAGCCGTCATTGTATAATTTCTTTTTACTGTTTTTGCTCCTAGAATAGACCCATGGAGGGGTGCACAAACTACCGGGTATGCCGAAGTGTCGAGTGGCCTACTCATGGAGATGAGGGAGGTTGCTACGCTTCGGGTACTTGGCTGGTAGTTTGCCGCACCCGTAGGGGTCTTGGGTGGGGTATTGGCTATTCACCGCGACCGTGTAATCTGCCTTTCGTTACAGGCTCGTACGAATTGCAGGTTCCTAGTATATCCAATGTATTCATCTGTGGTCTGAAATGTTTATCATTGCAGTATATCTATATATGATATTATTTAGGCGTTGCTTATGTTTTACAGCCGCGCTAGCCCAGCCCCCGCTCTGTCGTTAGTTAAGTAACCTAACGGGTAATGACGGGGCCCCGTGGCGAATGCGAATGGCATAAGTGTACGTCATATTTTAGTTGTTTTCTGCAATGGTAGGATTAAATGATGGGACGCATTAAAAGAACTAATGCAAGAATATCACGCATTAAAAGAACTAATGCAAGAAAATAAACCAAGTAAAAGTCGTTGGAACACTTTTGAAAAACCACTCGGTTCTTTTCAAAACAAACTTTTAAAATACGGAGTTTGAGCCACTCCATTTAAAAGCTATCTCGTTCCTTCGACTAAATCAAGTTCACTACGTTCACGGTTTCGCCAAAACCATTCGTAGCCCTCCGTCGTTTCGCATAAATGGTCAATAGTATTCAAGCTATGTATGTTGGCCAAAGTCAAGACATAGTGATTGGTAGCTATTGGATATTCATGTGTAGCATAGATAGATGCGTTGGTTTGGGACAGTCGTACTGCCATTTTGGCCAAAGTCAAGGGTGGGTACGGGTGGATCCAAATTAACCTTGATAATGACGGGCGGAACTTGACATGTGACTTATGATATTTTGGCCAAAGTCAAGGTCATAAGAGCATGGGGCAAAATCCACATCGGGAGTTTCAAAAGAACTGAAACTTGCTAGTATTGCATACCATTTGGAGCGTGATGATTCTGTTTGGATTTCTTCAGTTTCGTCACGCAATGATATTTGGATCCCGATCCTACTGTGAGTATATGCTACTCATCGGGAAATTTCTCACTAATCGATCAATGCTATAAACCTAGTAGGTGCATAGAAAGGTGTTTGCGGGGCTACGCCCCCAGGGAAAAGAGGTTCTTGAATTAAGGAACTTCGCGAAAGCGTTGGAAAACCTCCCTCAAATTACCGACACCATCTTGGCCGAACGGTTAAGCAAGAATTGTTCGGTGGGATTGATCCCGACTAATTCTTCCTTTTTTGGTTTTAAGGAGGGATTCGAGAAACAGTGGGATCCAACCTGTTTAGACAAACTAAAAACCACTCTAAACTTGCAAGAGCATCATGCTAAGTGTTTCTTCTTCTCTCTCCTAATTGCAGCGACCAATCGAAATGACTGGACTTAAGTTACTTCTAGATAAAAACATACTGACAGGGCCAAACTACAAAGATTGGCTCAGGAATGTCAAGATGGCAATCACTTACGACAAGCTGGGGTATCTTCTTACCACCAAAGCTCCCCCTGTCCCTGGTCCCACTTCCAGCGTCGCGGATAAGGAAATCCGCAAGACTTGGGAGATTGATAGCGCGAAGGCCAAGTGCCTCGTACTTGCCTCGATGGACAACGAACATCAGAGGAGGCACGAGAATATGGACCTTGTATCCATATTTCTCCATACAAAAGAACTGTATGGAGAGCAATCTCGTATCGCAAGATACGAAGCGTCGAAAAAGTTATTTTCGGCAAAGATGGCCGTCGGATCATCAGTAGCCGAGCACGTGCTAAAGATGATCGGCTACATTGAGGAGCTCGCGGACCTAGGGACCACATTGGAGAGTGAACTCTATACGGACATAGTTCTCCAGTCCCTTCCTTCCACTTACGCCCAGTTTATACTGAACTTCAACCTACAAGAAAAAGAGGTTGAACTTTCAGAGCTCCTCAACATGCTGAGGAGCGCAGAGGGCACCCTACAGAAAGGTAGGGAAACATCCACTTTGTTTGTAGGAGGATCATCTTCTTCTAGGTCCAAGGCGAAAGCCAAGGGAAAGAAAAGGAAAGCCCCCGCCAAACCAAGGGGCGGTGTTAGTAAAGTGGATACGAAGGGAAAAACAAAAGCAACAAAGATAGTGGGGAAGCTTGTGGATAAGGAAGAATGCTTCTATTGTCATAAGAAAGGTCACTGGAAAAATGATTGCAGGGCTTGGAAAGCCAGGATACAGGAATTGAAGCAGGTTGCGGCTTCAGCGTCAGGTGTGTATGTTATTGAAAACTGTCTTTCAATAAACTCTACTTCCTGGGTATTGGATACCGGATCAGGATCTCATATCTGTAATTCTTTGCAGGCGTTGAGAAACCGTAGGGTTTTGAAGGCAGGTGACATGACCCTCAGAGTTGCAAACGGAGCTAGCATGGATTCTAAAGCCGTGGGGGACTATCACCTGGGAATGTCAGATGGACATGTTTTGGTTTTGCGTAATTGCTTTTTTGTACCCAACGCAACTTGTAATATCATTTCTGTATCTTTAGTTTCTAAAGAAGGTTATGAACTTGCGTTTGTAAGTAATGTTGTAAACATTCACCTTAATCAAGTTTTGATTGGGTCAGGTACATTGAGTAATGGTATATACGTATTGAACCAACCACAGATTTTCAATATCCAGAATACACACAAAAGAAAGTCTCCGGAAATAAATCAGACTTTCTTGTGGCATTGTAGACTGGGTCACATCAATGAGAGAAGGTTGACGAAGTTACATATAGAAGGGTATTTGAATGCGTTCGAATATCAGTCGTATGCCACTTGTCAATCCTGTCTCAAAGGAAAGATGACAAAGACTCCGTTTACTGGACATGGAGTAAGAGCGAGCGAGCTCTTGGAACTCGTACACAGTGACGTGTGCGGTCCAATGTCTATACATGCACGAAGCGGTCATTCTTACTTCATTACTTTTACGGATGACTTCTCAAGGTACGGTTATGTCTTCTTAATGAAACATAAGTCCGAAGCCTTTGGAAAATTCCAGGAGTATAAGAATGAAGTAGAAAAACAAACCGGCAAAAGTATCAAGATCCTAAGATCGGATCGAGGTGGAGAATACTTAAGTGCCGAATTCCTGGATTATTTAAAAGAGAACGGAATTCTCTCTCAGCTTACTCCTCCATACACTCCGCAACATAACGGTGTATCAGAGAGACGGAACCGAACCCTATTGGATATGGTTTGGTCCATGATGAGTAACACTGAGTTACCGCGATCATTCTGGGGGTATGCGCTAGAATCAGCTGCATACCTTTTGAACCGAGTTCCTACTAAGACAGTGCCTACTACACCATATGAGATGTGGTGTGGGAAGAGACCCTATCTTAATCACATTAAGACATGGGGAAGTCCAGCTTTTGTCAAAAAGCAGCATGCGGACAAGCTCGAGGCACGCTCAGTACTGTGCAAGTTTGTGGGATATCCAAAGAATTCCAAGGGATATTTCTTCTACTGTGAAGAGGAACAAAAAGTTCTTGTTTCTCGTCATGCCCACTTTCTAGAACACCAGTTCTTAGAAAAGGAAATAAGTGGGAGCGCAGTAGAACTGGAAGAAATTCCAGAACCACGGACTATTACTGAAAGTTTAGTGGAAACAGAGGGTTCGAAAGAACAGGACATTCCTACGCCGCTCCGCAGGAGTAGTAGGCAGACTCATCCGCCCGAGAGATACTACGGTTTTCTCATAGACGGGGATAGAGAGGATTGCATCATAGATTGTGATGAGCCTACTAGCTTCCAGCAGGCCGTTCAGAGCGTTGACTCAGTGAAATGGCTGGATGTAATGCGGACCGAAATGGAGTCCATGTACACCAACAAGGTATGGACGTTGGACATTGCTCCAGACGGGGTAAAACCCGTAGGATGCAAGTGGATCTTCAAAAGGAAGATTGGTGTAGATGGACAGGTTGAGACCTATAAAGCTAGGCTGGTAGCAAAGGGTTTTCGTCAAAGACCTGGCTTGGACTATGACGAAACTTTTTCTCCAGTAGCCATGCTGAAATCCATTCGGATCCTTCTTGCCATTGCTGCCTTCCACGATTATGAGATTTGGCAGATGGACGTAAAGACAGCTTTTCTAAATGGAAATTTAGAGGAGTGTGTCTATATGTACCAGCCAGAAGGTTTCATTCAGAGTGGGAGCAGCGGAAAGGTGTGCAAGTTGCTTAAGTCCATCTATGGACTAAAGCAGGCATCGCGGAGTTGGAACATCTGCTTTGATGAGACGGTCAAAGAATTTGGCTTTATCAAAAATCCAGATGAACCATGCATCTATACTAGATTTGTAGCGAAAACTGTAGTATTCCTCGTTTTATACGTGGATGACATTCTCTTAATAGGAAATGACATTCCTATGCTACAATCTGTCAAGGGGTTCTTGTCACACAGGTTCTCCATGAAAGACCTGGGTGATGCCTCATACATCCTGGGGATCCGGATCCATCGTGATAGATCCAAGAGGATATTAAGACTTTCACAGTCCATGTACATCGACACCATACTGAAAAGATTCAGTATGGTAGATTCCAAGCGCGGTAACCTACCGGCTTGTCACGGGATCACCCTTTCTAAAGAGATGTCTCCCAAGACTGATTTGGAAAGGGATCACATGTCTATTATACCCTACGCTTCTGCGGTAGGCTCTATAATGTATGCGATGTTGTGTACCAGATCGGATGTAGCTTATGCACTGAGTGTGGTAAGCCGGTATCAGTCAAACCCCGAGGAGAAACACTGGATAGCGGTCAAGAACATTCTCAAGTACCTGAGAAGGACTAAGGAGATGTTCTTGGTGTATGGCGGAAAAGACCTCCAGATCGAGGCCTTTGCTGACTCCAACTTCCAGAGTGACAAGGATGATTCCAAGTCCATGTCGGGTTTTGTCTTTACCCTCAATGGAGGGGCGGTGTGTTGGAAGAGTTCCAAACAAGAAACCGTTGCAGACTCGACGATGGAAGCGGAATACATCGCTGCATCTGATGCCGCAAAAGAAGCTGTCTGGATAAGGAAGTTCTTGAAAGAGCTTCAGGTGGTTCCGTCCATTGTTGATCCAATACCTCTGTATTGCGACAACAACGGGGCTATAGCATTAGCGAAGGAACCCAGGTCTCATCAGAGATACAGACACATCTTGAGGCGGTATCACCTGATCAGGGAGATCGTGGATCGCCAGGAGATCGAGGTTCGGAGAGTCGCTTCAGAAGATAACACTGCAGATCCATTCACCAAGGCCTTGCCCCAGACTCAGTTCGAGCGGCTGATCGAGATGATAGGTCTTCGATACGCCAGTACATGGCTTTAGTGCAAGTGGGAGATTGTTAGTGTATATGCCCTAGAGGCCATTACTGTATCATACTAGTTTGTATATTACTTAATGGAAGCTTGGGATATTCACCTTGTATATACAATCTTGCTCAAAATAGTAGTATGCAACTTGGTTTGTTTCTACTTCAATGTGTACATGTGTTTATTTTAGTATATCGCCTATACACATTAGTGGAGCTCTTAGGATCTTTGCTTGATTACCAGCGTTGTGATGGCAGTCACACTAGTGGGGCTGAGTAATCTATAAGCAAATCCTTATGCAGGTCCCTGGTCGCAGGACTATCGAGACAGGGCATCGATACTCCGGAGTAGACTAGCGTGTGCGCTTCTCATCCCAGTGTGGGAGATGGTCTGTCCTACAGCCATCAGTACGTCGTACTTGAGAGAGTATGTGGGTGCTCGTTGGGTTACGAGTACACTGGACAGGACTCGTCTGGAACTGACTAGTTGGTATTATGCCTATCGTCAGTTATCAGTTCCCAGGTGACATGAGTACAGCTTAGTCCGCTGACTTGACACTGTCACTTCGCCTCGAGTGTGTTCCCACTGTACTTTGATCACTACCCTACCACGGCTCAAAGGAGTCGTGCAAACAGGTGGTGGTTGGGTGCAGTCCCGAAGCACTTGGAGGCAGTGACGGTTAGACAGGATTCGTCTCTCCCGGTATTGGGGGTTGACATCGCGCTGTGTCTAGGAGAGCCATTACACGAGTAGTCCCTGGCCAGGGCAAACGAGATATACTGGTAGGCTTCCAGTGTTATCTCAGGGTGTTTTGGGCTTCGCTCCGGCACGACTTGTACCGCTATTGGGGGACTGACGTTTACCGCCCCCTAGGCCCGCCATGCGATGTATCAGACGAACAGACCAGACTGTATGGAGAATGTCACACTCAGGCTCAGTAGGAGTTCAGATGGGTTTCGCCTCGTCGGTCTTCTTGTCGGCATTACCTGGGGACCGTTACGCACAGCTAGTGCCGCTTGCGGTCTGTGGTTAAACCCACTGCCAGCGTAGTGTCGAGTATTTAGAGTCCCACACAGAAAGCTTTTCGCCTTTAGGCAAAAGAGTAGAGGTCGCATGGTTTTGCGACAGGGTTCGGTCACATCCGTGCACTTGTGCACGTACAGTGTCCGGACAGTTTACACTAGCGGGCTTTGGTTTAAGCCAGATCCTAGTGTACCTTTTGGGATTGGATTTATCCAGTTTGCATTTGTGTTCCTCGGAACGCGGATGCGGGTGTGTATGCACAGTTGACAGGGAGACAGAGGCAGCGGATTCTCATTAGGGTTGTTGACAGTTGACCGTTGACTATTTGACTTTTTGCTCAACCCTAATGAGAATATGATATGTGATTAACTATTATATTAATTAAGTATTATGGTGACATGGTTGTTGACTTTTGTTGACTTTGTTGACTTGTTGACTTTTGTTGACTTGTTGACTTTGTCGACCGGTTGACTAGGCTTGACTAGTTGACCATCATGATAACCATAGCCATCATTTCATGGCAAAGACTTTTGCTTGCTTGCTCATTTGTGCAAAATGAGTGCATGAAATGATATGGTTATGGTTGCTTCAACCATCACATAACACTTGATTTGGTATAATGAGTTATGATGACTTTGGATTCTGAGAGGGTGAGAGACAAAAGACTTGCTCATTCTTTCTTGCTCATTCTCTCTCTTGTTCTTGAGCTCTCTTGTTTTGCTCTCACCCTCCTCCTCTTGCTCCCTCTCTTAACTCTATGGTTCTCTTGTCTCATGAGTTGAGAATCAAGAACCATAGATAAAATCCCATACAAACTCTTCTCTACTCACTCTAGTTCACAAGGTTTAGCAAACCGAGTGAACTAGTTTCTTCAAAGAACGAAGAAGGAGCCAAAGGTTGGAGCTTTCAGGTGGATCTATCTTCGGTGTACAGAGACGACGGGAAGAAGCCAATCCGGACCACCATCGGAGCTTGAAGACGAAGGAGTTCAAGACAAGCAAGGTATAACCCCCCTAACCGAGTAGCTAGAAACTCGTAGTTAGGTTGTTAGATAGATGTTTAACCAAGATCCGGGTTTTAGGTCCATGTTACCACCTCTATAAAAATCGTTTTTTTCCAAATTCCGCATTCCCGAAAGTACCGGGAGAGGTAGCATGGACTTACACTTTCCTCATCGAATAAGGTGCATGACATATCATATATATCGCTGTGCAAAGCAAAACTGTAAAAGCAATCAAAAGACAAACCGAGTTTTGTAGCATCTGACAGTTTCGCTAAAGAGGTCACTCCGAGTGAAGGGATCTCGGCTCTTTCCTCATCGAATAAGGCAGGGTATATCATATATACCGCTATGCAAAGCAAAACTGTAGCTACCATTTTTATAAAGTTTTGATTCTACAACATCTTTTAGGTTTCTTTTCTTTTTATTAATCTCATTAATAAAAAAAATTCCATTAGCTTATGCTTCCTAAGCATCACAGATAAATACGACGTACACTTATGCCATCCGCATTCGCCTCGATGTCCCCTCGTGCACCGTTAGGTTAGGTAACTAACGACAGAGCAGGGCAGGGCTAGTGCGGGTGTAAAACATAAGTAACGTCTATATAATATATCATATATACTATATACTGTATCCATCACAACATATCAAATGATCACATCACAGATATCGCATCAGAAACATAGATATAATGTGGGATATACTAGGACGTCCGTATTTAGTATTTAGCCAACAATAGAAAATACGGATTCCACAGTCGCGATGAATAGCCAAACCCACACCCTGGACCCCTACGAGAGCGGCAAGCGACCCTACCAATTCTGGAGTTTAGGAGACAAGGTCTCGACTCCTCGAGATGGCCTCCCAATGAACCCCAGAACCCGGTCACCTGTGCTCCCCTCCTTCGGTCCATCCTAATGCGGAAAAGTAAATAATATACAACACTGGTGGCATCAACCTCAACCCAGAAGTGCCCCAAATAAAAGAATGTTACATTACATTTGAATTTACATGAATGAAAATATAAAACTCTCATCTCACATAAAACCCCCGGCTATTCAATCGCGACAATCCTGCATATCATATCTCAGCAACACATAATATCTCATATCATCAACGTAAGTAAGTATGCATACACCGATCGTCGTTGTCGTATAGCAACGAAAACCGGCAATACAACTACATACTACACTTACGGTCACAGAAAAGAAATTGTAAAACTACAATATTTGGAATCCACAATCATTTTAGACATCGTAAATCCGAAATATCACATACTTCGCATTTCATGCCTAACTCTATGAATTCCACATATTGTATCACATTCCGGATAAATAGACAGTATTAAACTTTTCGAACAGATAATCAAATACCCAAAATTTCCTAAATTGCTCAACACTTGAGCGGAGTTCAAAAGTTCCAGAATACGTCACAGTAGCAATGGTCCAGCCGTAGAAGGGTCAAGCCAACGCCTCACATGTGGCACGCCATACTGCCCCAAACCCGAAGGTTCAAAAGGCAGTTCAAGACGGTCACATAATCGAGTTAAGGTTTGTTGCCTTCTAGAGGGTCCATCGCGTCACATGCACGGTTTTCCGAAAGATTTAAACCCGAGAAAAATTCAACACTTGAATGATTTTCGTGCCGGGAAAAATTGAGTTAATGATATCCGTTCGAATATTTTAACAGTTTCTAAATATCTGGAAATATTAACGAATTTAAATTTTCCGATCGAATCTACGATTACAAAATAAACCCCAGAATACTCAACACTTGAGTAAATTTAAAAATGCCAGAAACCATACAAGAATTCAAAAAGAATTACTGTGAAATAAAAAGTGTCACATCAAACAGTACTGCCGCGGAACCGCGGCCCAAGCAGGGTACGGCCGCGATTCCGCGGTCGTCTGTACGGATCAAGTCTTCGTATTTCACAGTTATTCTTAGCTTTTTCTGATGTATTTTTCAGGTATTTTTAATACAGAAAAAATCGCATTTTTGAAAAATATCCAGAGAGGGGTTCATCTTTGTCGGTTCGGGTTCGATCGGAGTTTTAACTTCGTAAACACGTCGCCTCATGCTCTAGCTAGGCTCTGATACCACTGTAGGGTTCCTAGGCACTCTTGTGAAGGTTCATAAAGCATCAAACATGCCCGAATAAAATTTTAGATGTGCCGATCAACCCAAAGCCGTGATCTTTGCTAGATTATTAGGGTTTAACATGCAAGATAACATCTTTAAACCTAAGTGTGAGGGATTACAACCTTTGTAGTCCGCTCCTTCGCTTCACAAGCTCCGAGTAGAAGTCCCTTCGCCGCGATCCATGATCCCCCGGACTCAAGAGAGGCTCCACGACTCGAACGATCCATGATAGCTTGTCGTATTCCTTTTCTCCGATGATCTACGTCGAAGTTGCAATAGCTCAAGCTTTCTCTCACTCTAATGAGGTGAACACCCTAATCTAATGGGCTAGATTAGATGAGGATGATGGAGCAGTATTTATGCTTTCTTTTTATATCATTTTCTCACAATAACTCATCACAAAAGAAAACTCAAGTGAACTCTCTCTCAAACTCAAGAGAGAAGAAGATGAAGAATCAAAAGAATAATCCTTTTGTGATGAATAGTAGATTAGAGTATATGGTTGATTATGGAACCATGGTCAAGGATGAGAGGCTAAAACTTTGTAGAGAATAAACTAGAGTTAGGGTTTGGTTAGGTTAAGGATAAGGATAAGGATCAACCATAATATCTTAACCAAGACAAAAGAGAATCCTTCTAGAATGAACAAGAAGGAGCTAACCCTAATCAAACCCTAATCCCTTTTTATCATCCTTAAACATGTTTCATAATAAATCCTATCATATCACAATAATATATATCACATATATATTATATATTTGCAACAAAAGAAAATAATACAATTAACATATATCGCATATATATCAATGTATTAATCCAGTGAGAAAATGAAATAATAAAGCAAGCCAATATTAGATAATTTAATACAATATATCATATATATCATTATACATTAAATCATCAAATCAACACTTGATCCGACGATCCGGCTATATCGAATATAACCGACTAATATATCATGTACCGATTCATCGAATCAACACTTGATTCGATGTCCCGGTTCATATCTAAATATCGCGAGAATATAATATGGTATCTCATATCGCATTATCCTCGGTCCTGCACATATCACAAATGCGCCTCTACTTCGTTTTGCCTGAGCCAAGAAACCTCTGTGTAGGACTCTAAAGAATCGTCAATACGCCGGTAGCAGGTGATGATCATATCAAACACCCACAAGCTGCAAGCGGTCAGCTAAACGTAACAGCCACCCAGGTATTGAGCGATCAGAAGATCAACAAGCTAGCCTGTCCTTTCTCCTGTGAATCCAATCAGTAACACTCCCGTACAGTCCGGTCTGTTCGTCTGATATGTCGCGTATCAAGTCTAGGGGTGGTATACGTCAGACCCCAGTAACCGATAAGTCGTGTCGATGTGAGGCTCATAACAGGTCAAGAAACTACTGGTAACACTTACCAGTATATCTCTATATCAGCCCTGGCCAGGGACTTCCAGTTATAGCCAATCGAACACAGCACAACATCAACTCCCTATACCGGGAGAGACGAATCCCCTCCTATCGCTCATTGCCTCCATGTGATTCGGGACTGTACCCAAAAGCCACCGTTTTGCACGCCCTCTTGGACGTGGTAAGGTGGAAATCAAAGCACAGTGGGAATCACACAAGACTCTATGACGATCTCGGGTCTACAGACTACCCTGTACCAGTGTCACCGGAGAACGGCCATCTGTCGTGTGGTATATCACCATCTGGGAGTTCTCGGCGAGTCTGTCCAGTGTACCCAGTCTCCACTGAGCACCTGATTAGTCGAAAATATTATATATTTTAGCCGGTAATTTCCTCATCATTTGCATTCATATAGAAGTGTTCGGCATTCATATTTTACA
The DNA here is from genome assembly GCA_030015575.1 of Agapanthus africanus. NCBI lineage: Eukaryota > Viridiplantae > Streptophyta > Magnoliopsida > Asparagales > Amaryllidaceae > Agapanthus > Agapanthus africanus. Next base: position 264,158,785 of record JASDDO010000008.1, read on the forward strand.
TATTAGCAAAACTGTCGCAAAATATCAGATTACATGTATTAGACTCTAAAACCGACACTATAAAGGAAATTGACTACATTTCATGGCATCGCATCATCCCTACATTTGCGCAACACTTGTTTTGAGATCTGTGCAGGAAAAATCCAGAAGAAAGGCTAAAATTTACAGGGTACAGCTAAAACGTTATGCCAACTCAATGATTTCAGTTCTGGCATCAATACAAAGGGACAAACAAAAATCAACATATCAGAAGAAGCCTCAAATAGCAGCCCAAGACCTCTGCAAAAAGACCAAATCCCAAGACTTCAACATGGCCGCGGAACCGCGGCCGGAGCCTGCTTGCGCCGCTGTTCCGCGGCTGTCTTGCCTCTTCAGTACTTCAAATTTGCTCCATAACTCCTATCTCAGTGGATACACTTCAGAAAGACACTCCAAGTTCCAGAAGACTCCAGAGACTTCTGCCAGATCAGCAAACCCTTGTTCCAACACTAAACTAACCTTGTATTCTTGAAACTTCTACCTAAACCCTAGCTTAAACCCTAAGCTAAGCCTAACAAACTCTTTCTAGAAGTCTATCAACAAACTTTTGGAGGGAACTCAAAGGCTTAGGGTTTGGGTACTCTATAAATAAGACCCTAGTCTCACTTATAATTCATTATTGAATCAACCCAATTCTAGTTCATTTGAGAGCCATTCTATCTCTCTCTTCATCTTCTTCTTCCACAACTCTAGTGAGAGGATTTGTGTGAAACCCTAACCCTAATTCCATTCAAAAGCCAAGAATCCCGAGTACCCATTCAAGCAAGAAACCTTGCTGTAAGTCTACGCTAGCGCCCCGGCAGTCTACAGACGCCAAAATGCGGAACAAAAACTTTTTAACTGGCGCTATCGTATACTTTAACCCGGATCTGCCATTATTGCTAAACTAACATACTGTAAAGAGTGTAGAAAGATTGTACCGAACGATCCGAGTCCTTCGTTCTTCAACCATCATCCCATGCTCCGTTGCGGCTGCTCCGATCTCGTCGATCTCCGATATCCTCGTCGAGGTGGCACCACATGATCGATTCTTTAAACGGGCTCCCGCCTCTGACTCGAGGCAACTCGATCGTCAAGTTTGCTAAAAGAGACGACCAAGAATGATGTAGAGAATGAGTAGATGACTTTGTCTCACTTCGTCCAAGTCCGTGGACGATCGGTTAATGAAGTTGCCGTGGAAATCGGGTGATGGAATGAAATGAACTGTGAATTCCATACACCCCAAAACTATCATAATCTTTTTCTACAAATGAATCAAGTAACCAAATGAGAGAGGGGAGGGGCCTTTCTTATATAGATGGAGGGAGGTGAGTGTAGGAGAGGGGAGAGGTAACCATAAGATGAAACCTTCTCACTAAATATCCTAAGGAAAACAAAACCATTAATATCAAAGCATGAGTCATTAAACACATCATCACAAAACCATTAATGCACTAATGAGTCATGAAGCCTAGTCATCATCTAGAACCTTCTAGAAGCTTCTAGAAACACTGACTCACCATATCTGAAGAAAAGATAAATCCGTCTTTAACAGAATGTTAAAAGACGGCTGATAGAAAACTGGAAACTGGCAACTTCCAAAAGTGATCCTGAAACGACTTTCAGGATAACCCCGAAACTGTATAAATATACCCGCATTTGTATTACGACCGAATACAAATGCAACTGAGACAAAGATATTATAACTACTCAATATAATACTCGGATCCGGCTTAAACCAAAGCCGACCAGTATCATCTGCCCGAAAACTGACACGTGCGTAAACGCACGTGCATTTTCCGAACCCTGCCATAAAACCATACGGCCTCTACAACGTTTCGCCCGAACTTGGGAAACTGTCTGTGGGGGACTCTAATGACTCGTCAGTACCCTGGCAGTGGGTTTAACCACAAACCGTCAGCGGCACTAGCAATGCGTAACGGCTGCCCATGGACTGACCTCAAGGGATGCCGAGGAGCGAACTCAAGGGAGACCGATGAGCGAACTCCTCTGAAAACCCTACTGAGCCTAACAGTGACAATGTATATACAGTCCGGTCCGTTCGTCAATGAGTATCGCATATCTGCCTAGGGGGCTAGTAACGTCAGACCCCCAATAGCAGTATAAGTCGTGTCGGAGTGAAGCCTCAATACACCCTGAGATACTACTGGAGTACCTACCAGTAAATCTCCTACCATGGCCATGGATTTGTGTAATGGCTCTCCTAGACACAGCACGACCTCGCCCCCAATACCGGGAGAGACGAACCCCCTGCCGATCCGCTCACGTGCCTCCATATGGCTCGGGACTGTACCCAAAAGCTACCTGTTTGCACGACTCCTTTGAGCCGTGGTAGGGTAGAAATCAAAGCACAGTGGGAACTCACACGAGACAAATGATGACCTCAGGTTGATGAACTAACCTGTACACATGTCACCAGGGAACTGCTATCTGACGGTAGATATAATACTAACTAGCAGATTCCCGGCGAGTCCTGTCCGGTGTACTCATAACCCAATGAGCACCTGTATACATCTTAGGTGATCCAACTGACACCAGTGGCTTGTGAGACCGGCCACCGCCCCTCGTCGGGGTCTCGACTGTACACACTAGTCTACCCCGGAGTATCGATGCCCTGTCTCGAAACTCCCATGACTAGGGACCACAATTAAGGATATGCATATAAACTACCCAACTCTCACGTATATGATCGCCATCATACTGTTGGTAGTAAAGCAAGATCCTAAGGGCTCTATCAAAGTGTAACATGCAATCAGTCACCTGAACATGTATACGACTGATAAAGGCAAACCAGATAGCATACTATCATCTCGAGTAAGACTGTCCTACCGGTATAGGTCCTCCGCAATCATTGCAATCACGTACCTGCGATCCAATAATTGACTATGAGGGCACTATCTCCAACAATCTCCCACTTGCACTCAAGGCTAATATTGCGATGTCGACTACTCACAGCCCGTGTGAAACCGAACATCCAACTCCTCTACTAATCAGTTTCACAAAGCCCGTTTGTAAAACTATTGTGTTCGAGAAATAGCCTCAGTGAGTGGATCCGCCTAGAAGTATCTTTCTATATCTCTCTTAATCTCAAGTTCGCGGAGAAAACCATCTCCCGAATTGAGTAATACCTGTCTTAGAACATGTCTGGATATCTGATGGGACCTTAGTTCATAAATGAACTCCATATCCAAACTTCTTAGACTGAATCGATCACTGAACCTAATCAGTATCGGGCACCTTGCTTCCCACAGTATCCTCTTGGACCACCTGTCCATAATACTGTCCCTCTTCGTCAGAGGGAAAAACTATAACTCTGACAATCACTCTGTCAACCATGTCACCTTTGAAGCCTGGAATGATAACCGTCTCCCGAAGGAGGCTGCCGTCATCAAATCCGTAGAACATGTACTTATGTTCTAAAACTGCTTCCTTATGTTTCTCCAGGATTGGATTAATACAAACTTATTGCATCTAGTGCAAAACCAACATTTGGTGTGGTACTTGACATCTCATGATTGACTCAATTGCCTAAGCAAGTGATCTGCCAATCATGCACATCCCTCTCCCCTTTAGTCTATACGACACCTTTAGAGAGGGTGACTCCATCACTTGCAGGTACACCACCATGCTAGGAGTCAACTATTCCAAAAACCATTAGAATATCTGTCAAAGTACCCACATTGGGAAACTACCCAAATCCAGATCTAAAACCATAGATCTAGAAACCAGAATGTCAAATATTATATCCATATCCTGTCTGGAGAAACAACTGTGTGACGACCACAGTACAACCGATCGTAGTATAGGAATTTTACTTCCTACTCTGTGTATGTCATCCTGATACCATGACATCACACCCTACTACCTTCTTAACTGATCCATCCCTTATTCTGATTGAAGTCAAACCCATGACTGTCACATCAAAATTAGATGATCTATCTCCGCTATAACTGCTCAAGTCTATAAATAGATATAAGCTACTTGCCCACTATACTTCCGAAGCTCCCACTGACTATGACAACCCTCCTACCGGGTCTCATAACCTGGAACAACAGTAGTGTCAAGTCTTGGTAGATAAGAACCTCCCTGTCACCGTCCTTGAGGCTACCGAAGTACCTCTCGGGTGTCTGAGGTTACCTACCATACCTGCGGAGTGGCTATTGGAATGTCAAACCTGATCGAATATATAGGTCCTATTAAATTTTCCGTAATCGTTCGTGGTTCTGGAATCACTTCCAGTTCTACCATACTCCCACTACTGTTTTCTGAAAAAGATCCATTTTACTAAAACTGTGGCGAGTCAAGAACAATATCACTATTGATCTTCCAAATGGTAGAATATCAACCCTCGTCATAGCCAGGGTCAACCCACAAACAGCCATTACAGAAACGTGCCCTGAGTTATCCAGAGTCTGGTTTTAAGCATAAGCTGGACAACTCCCCGTACCTTAATATCTTTTAAGGTACGAACTATTCTATATCCAATATATAAACTTTGGCACTTATTTAATTGGAACCATATTCAATCCATGCAGCTGTCTCCAGTGCATATCAACTTAATGGAAGGAGGCTAATCAGCATTACTCAACTTAGGAATCCATCCAATTATGAGTAACCTGAAAGAGAAACACGTTTCTCAAAACCATCACTATCATCTGAATACCAATCACAAGAATCTACATCTTCGATCTCTTTGAAGAATCCCGATACTTGTGATACCTGGTTCTCTACTTTATTCTTATACCCACAACTTCTCAAAACTTAGACCTTGTATTTCTATGAAACACTCGTCTAAATACTAGAGAAGTTATAAGTAAACAGAACATAGTACGAGGACCTACCCCTTTGTCCTGAAGGACACTTGGACAACATACAATACTCTGTATAAGTCCGCTGAGTTAAACAACTCAAAACCTGTGCGTTGTAGGTTGAAAACTGTACCCTGGCGATTTCCTCAAATATCACCAATTACAACGAATTCCGATATAATGAGGATAATCACCTAATTCCCAATATCTTACTCCCATTCATCATCTGTAAAACCATACAGATATGAGAATGAAACCTGGTAAATACATACCCTTGGAGTAAGTGTCTAATCGGGAAAACAGTTTTTCTTTTAACAATGCACTGAAACATGAAAAGGTTTCGTAGGGGTATCCTGGTATTCATAGCAATGCCTCTTCCATAATCCAATTCATGACTTCAACCGTATATTTTATTGCCATCTCCCCAAATCCCTTTATTTGTCTTTAGTCGTTACCTTCTGTACACCATCGTTAGGCTAAATGGTTTTCTTCTTTCCCTACCGTTCGGCACCAGCCTATGGTTTGGAAGAAGACTATCCAGTAAGCATAATAGGTGTACCCTCCTAAACCAAGGAGTACTCGCAACCGAGAGAAGGTGATGATAAAAGACAACTGAATAATACCTTATTCTTTTAAAGGTGAAATAGGAGCGGCGATGAAGTACGCGGTTTTGGTCGTGAATGATATCAGTCGCAATTTACTTTGCCCTCTTTCTAATCCCTTTATTTTGTCTTTACATATTACCTTCTTCACACCCTACTTAGGCTAATTGGTTTTCTTCATTCCCTACCTTTCGGCACCAGCCTATGGTTTGGAATAAAACTATCCAATAAGCGTAATAGGTGTACTCTCCTAAACCAAGGAGCTCTCGCAACCTGAGAGAAGGTGATAATAAAAGACAACTGAATAAACCAATTCTATTTCTCCTGAACCTGGATCCATCCTCGAAGAAGTCCCTTCGAGTTCGTATATAACCATACGATGGCTCTATCCAATGGAAGTGGATATCCGTAGTAATACGGGTGTTCTGAGAAATTCAAAGGGTAAAAGAAGGAGTGGCAATGACTTATGCAACTCAGACAATCCAAAAGCCAGTATTTTAAGAAGGTTTGGTCAACTTGGTCACTGAGTCATAGTCTAGGGTCGGTCAAAGGTCGCTGCCAAAGAGAGAGAGAGAAAAGAAACACTCTGCGTGCACTCTAACCAAGATCAGAATGGTTATCACTTTATCTAATCCGGAAACCTCCCACTGTCCTGTCAAATTCTCCTCCAAACCTAAAGAAGAATCAATCGGGATCACCCGAAGAGTAAACCAACTCATCAGTGGGAATCGGGATCCAACTCTCATCGCATGATAACGTGATGGAATGCATCCACGTTACTCATACTCCAGAAGGTATGCGCATACTTGGCAAGTTTCAGTTTCTTTAGAAACTCCCGATATGATTTTTATGCCCCATGCTCTTATGACCTTGACGTATGCCAACAAATCATAAGTCACATGTCAAGTTCTGCCCGTCATTATCTTGTTAATTTGAACCCACCCGTACATACCCTTGACGTATGCCAACAAGGTAATACGACTGTTCCAAACCAACTCATCTATCTATGCAACAAATGAATACCCAGCAGCTACCAAACACTATGCCTTGACGTATGCCAACAAACATAGCTTGAATACTTCTGACCATCCATAAGAAACGACGGAGGGCTACGGCTGGTTTTTGGCGAAAAACCTTTAACGTAGTGAACTTGATATCGCTGAAGGAACCTGATAGCTTTTTTAAAATATAGTGGCGAAAACCTTTTGCTAAAGAGGTCACTCCCGGTAAAGGGATCTCGGCTCTTTCCTCGTGGAATGAGGTGCAGGATATTCCACTGAATACCACTATGCAAAGCAACTTGTAATCGACTATAGTAAAGTTATTACCCTGATGCAAACTTTTGCCCAAGGGGTCGGTCCCGGTGAAGGGATATCGGCCCTTGCCCCGTCGAATGAGGTGCAGGATATTCCACTGAATACCGCTATGCATAACAAAAGAAAACGTCTTTGCAATAACACTTTTTAAATTGTTCCAACAACTGTATACAGGTTTGTTTTTACTTTGCGTTGATCAGAATCAACACTGTCCCATCATTAATCACACCAGAAAAGAACGAAAATAAAATGTACGTATATGCCATCCGCATTCGTCACTGGGTCCCGTCATCACCCGTTAGGTTACTTAACTAACGACAGAGCGGGGACTGGACTAGCGCGGGTGTAAAACATATACAATATCTAATAGTATATAAACCAATATACAATAATCGCTCCAGGCGTGATAGTATGCAACATTACAGAAAAGTAATAAGCATCACAGAACAATACAGATATCTGGGATCCCCGAGTTTCACAGAGCCGCTGCTGAAACTCGACGTTCCCCTGTCGTGTGGATAGCCTGTGCAATGAAACCTAGACCCCTACGGGTGCGGCAAGTTACCCGCCAAAACCTGAAGCGAGGTAGTCCCCACAGCATAGTGAATGGAACACCCGGCACTTCACGGAATCCGGTAAATTGAGCACCCCTCCTTGGGTCAACCTGTACCCCCTACGAGTGCGGCGAATAGTCTGCCAATTCTAGAGTGGGACCCCTCTGCCACTCAAAACCATGAGATGCGGACCCGTTGCCCCCCAGAACCCGGCTATCCGTGCACTCCGTCGCGGGACAAAACCTAGTACAGTAATGAAAAATAGTACAATAGGTACATCGACCGCAACCTGGTCGTGCCCCAAAAGAATATTATACAACAGGCAGTGACGGCAGTCCACATGTTGGACGCTCGCCCCGCAATATCAAATGTACAAATAAACACAAACTGTACTACCATTGCACACTGCTATCCACCACGACAAATCCGCAACATCACAGCACAACACAGAACATCAACGCGAATGTCACGTTCGCAAACCCGTCTAAAAGAACTATAGCAATCAGGCGCGGTTTACCGATCAAATGACATTCCCGGTCGGAGATATAATGTAAGCACTGTAAACTAACGTGTTCAAATTTCGATCGACCAAAGACCAAATATCAAAAAGTGGGCCCCACTGCTTACTGGTGAACAGTAACAAAATCTGGGCCAAAACGATATTTACCAAAAACCCCAAAATCCAACACAGAACCCACTGACAAAATTTGGGAGCACGTGCTCCCCACGTGGCCGCGGATGCGCGGCCAAACCATGGGTTTGGCCGCGTTTCCGCGGCAGCTTGGAGGAATCACGACCCCAAATTTTGTCGTGGCTCTTAAAAACGCCTGCACAGATTTTTAGGACATCCAGAAATAAATTTTGAGACCATTTAAAATCAACAGAAACTGTCAAGCAAGGATTTTGCCGTTTTTGATTTTCGGTTCGATCGATGTTTTGAACGCGTTAGCACAAGTTAGTATAGCAAAATGGTTAGGCTTTGATACCACTGTAAGTCTACGCTAGCGCCCCGGCAGTCTACAGACGCCAAAATGCGGAACAAAAACTTTTTAACTGGCGCTATCGTATACTTTAACACGGATCTGCCATTATTGCTAAACTAACATACTGTAAAGAGTGTAGAAAGATTGTACCGAACGATCCGAGTCCTTCGTTCTTCAACCATCATCCCACGCTCCGTTGCGGCTGCTCCGATCTCGTCGATCTCCGATATCCTCGTCGAGGTGGCACCACATGATCGATTCTTTAAACGGGCTCCCGCCTCTGACTCGAGGCAACTCGATCGTCAAGTTTGCTAAAAGAGACGACCAAGAATGATGTAGAGAATGAGTAGATGACTTTGTCTCACATCGTCCAAGTCCGTGGACGATCGGTTAATGAAGTTGCCGTGGAAATCGGGTGATGGAATGAAATGAACTGTGAATTCCATACACCCCAAAACTATCATAATCTTTTTCTACAAATGAATCAAGTAACCAAATGAGAGAGGGGAGGGGCCTTTCTTATATAGATGGAGGGAGGTGAGTGTAGGAGAGGGGAGAGGTAACCATAAGATGAAACCTTCTCACTAAATATCCTAAGGAAAACAAAACCATTAATATCAAAGCATGAGTCATTAAACACATCATCACAAAACCCTTAATGCACTAATGAGTCATGAAGCCTAGTCATCATCTAGAACCTTCTAGAAGCTTCTAGAAGCACGGACTCACCATATCTGAAGAAAAGATAAATCCGTCTTTAACAGAATGTTAAAAGACGGCTGATAGAAAACTGGAAACTGGCAACTTCCAAAAGTGATCCTGAAACGACTTTCAGGATAACCCCGAAACTGTATAAATATACCCGCATTTGTATTACGACCGAATACAAATGCAACTGAGACAAAGATATTATACCTACTCAATATAATACTCGGATCCGGCTTAAACCAAAGACGACCAGTATCATCTGCCCGAAAAATGACACGTGCGTAAACGCACGTGCATTTTCCGAACCCTGCCATAAAACCATACGGCCTCTACAACGTTTCGCCCGAACTTGGGAAACTGTCTGTGGGGGACTCTAATGACTCGTCAGTACCCTGGCAGTGGGTTTAACCACAAACCGTCAGCGGCACTAGCAATGCGTAACGGCTGCCCATGAACTGACCTCAAGGGATGCCGAGGAGCGAACTCAAGGGAGACCGATGAGCGAACTCCTCCGAAAACCCTACTGAGCCTAACAGTGACAATGTATATACAGTCCGGTCCGTTCGTCAATGAGTATCGCATATCTGCCTAGGGGGCTAGTAACGTCAGACCCCCAATAGCAGTATAAGTCGTGTCGGAGTGAAGCCTCAATACACCCTGAGATACTACTGGAGTACCTACCAGTAAATCTCCTACCATGGCCATGGATTTGTGTAATGGCTCTCCTAGACACAGCACGACCTCGCCCCAAATATCAGGAGAGACGAATCCCCTGCCGATCCGCTCACGTGCCTCCATATGGCTCGGGACTGTACCCAAAAGCTACCTGTTTGCACGACTCCTTTGAGCCGTGGTAGGGTAGAAATCAAAGCACAGTGGGAACTCACACGAGACAAATGACGACCTCAGGTTGATGAACTAACCTGTACACATGTCACCAGGGAACTGCTATCTGACGGTAGATATAATACTAACTAGCAGATTCCCGGCGAGTCCTGTCCGGTGTACTCATAACCCAATGAGCACCTGTATACATCTTAGGTGATCCAACTGACACCAGTGGCTTGTGAGACCGGCCACCGCCCCTCGTCGGGGTCTCGACTGTACACACTAGTCTACTCCGGAGTATCGATGCCCTGTCTCGAAACTCCCATGACTAGGGACCACAATTAAGGATATGCATATAAACTACCCAACTCTCACGTATATGATTGCCATCATACTGTTGGTAGTAAAGCAAGATCCTAAGGGCTCTATCAAAGTGTAACATGCAATCAGTCACCTGAACATGTACACGACTGATAAAGGCAAACCAGATAGCATACTATCATCTCGAGTAAGACTGTCCTACCGGTATAGGTCCTCCGCAATCATTGCAATCACGTACCTGCGATCCAATAATTGACTATGAGGGCACTATCTCCAACACTTGCAACCTTTTAGGAGCCGAGCCGGTCTTCAACGGAGCAAGTGGTCCAAGCCGATTCGCGACTCACGGAGCCGAACGAAGCCAAGTCGACAATTTACTTCTTCCTCTTGTGGTTCTTGAGCGACTGTAATCAAATTGTTGATATAAATAAAAGATGAAATTCTTTTATCTTGTTTTCTTTAAATTCTTGCATCATGAGTCAATCTAAATTTCTAGTTATAATTCTTGTTGTGATGTTTGAGTAATACTCCGCTCGTCGAGGAGTCGATACGATCAATAGAATGATTATGTAATATATCTTAAGTCGATTCTTGATTCCTACGAGTTTTGTAAACCCTAGCAAATTCAAGAACCGACGACCCATTTCGTTGCGATGCTTTCTTGATTGATATCGCTCGAAATTGGGGAGTTACGATCGTTTCTTGAAATGTCTAGAGGCTAGAATGTGAATGATATCAACGAAAGAACTAGGGTTAAACGATGAAACCCTAGTTTTATCAAGAAAGCCCTAACTCTCGTCGATCATCATCGATCTAGTATCAATCCTTCGAAGGACAAGAACACGAAATCTTGAGGTTACTCACGTCTATAGATCCGATCGATTCCTACGAGCCTCATTTAGATTCTTGACATTTTGGTTGGAAATATTATCGAAACCCAATTCTTGATCGTTTATCAGTTTCTTGATTCTTGATTAAACTCGTGACACCTGAATCAATTGATAAATTCTTGAATCATGTTTTCTTTTCTTTTCGATTAACTTTTCGATTCAAACAAAGCAAATATAAAAACGAATCGCACAATCCCTGTGGACGATCCGCACTCGCTTACGATCTACAACCGACACCGTAGTTGATTGCGGTCAAATATAATTTTTTGATTGTGAACTTTATTCAATTTTCTAATTACCGACACAAAGAGACTCTTATCGATTTGATTTACTTACTCAGTCTCGCATTTTATGATCAATCAAATAGCGCCGAAATCGGGGACTATTTGAATCGATACTTTTTACTTTCACATTACACAATCCGGAAGTTGTCTCAATCAAAATGGCGCCGTTGCCGGGGATCATGCACTAATTCGTTTTATATCAAAGTTTGAATTGAAAGATTTATTTCATTGTGATTTTTGAGGTCAAAATTCATGCAAACCCTAAACAATTTGTTGTGTTTCATTGCAAGGAGGTCTGGAGCTTGCTGGGAATTTGGAAATTTTTTTGGAAAATACCAAAGAGCAGAGGGAGTCTACAGAAGCTCCCTGGTGAAATTTGGTGCAGTGTTCTCTTCAAACGACCGCGTTTCCGCGGTGGGAGCCTCCTATTGCGGCGGAACCGCGGCAGTCTTGAGCCATCTCTGTGCAAAAATTGCCTCAGGTAACTTCTTACCTTCTCCTCTCTCCTCTTTTTAGCTCCAACTAATACTTTCCTGCAGGATTCTTTGCAAAGAATAGCAGCTCGCAAATTGCAAAAATTAAATTTGTGCGTGATTTTGTTTCTTGGTTGTTTGCATTCTAAATACGGATATTAAGGGGCACGGCCAAATCCAAATTAGGTGGGGATTTCATTACCCTTCCTAGGTCCCAAAAACCACAAAACTTGCATCCGCATTGACCCACATTAACTAAAAGAAATCTAGAGATGACTCTAAGGACCGTCGCGCTCAATTAGGACAAAAGAAGGCCGTGGGTAATTCATTGCTTATCCGCGTTTTCTTGTGGTGCCTAGGAAAGTGTGTCGAAGGCTAGTGGTTATTAATTAGGCCCACTACTTATGTAGTGGAGTACCTTCCCACTTACCTGGCACTTACCTGGCCACAGGGGAACAAAGAGGCAGTGGAGGATTCTATCCCGCGACTTGTCTTTTGGCAGTTAGGAGCGGTCTATAGCCGGACCTAGGTGACCACTAGATTCTAGGGTTTGTGTGCTGCATTTTTTGTGTCGCATCATTTTTTTTCAAAAAAAAAATAAAAAAATCCGTCCCTTTTTCAAAGCAAACACCGCATTCATTTACCCCTAATTATAAGCCAACGCTGCCACTTGTACTAACCCTTTTTAGTACAAGATAGGCTGGACACGGGATTCTAGTGCCCGTTTAGTCCGCGTACCCTTTATCGACTCCGAAGTCGATATTTCTCCATTTACCTTTCCTTTACCCACTACCACACCCACACCGATGGATCCAAATCCATCAAACTTCTTTAACCCTAATCTGCCGCCGTCCGTTGGTGTGCAGAATCCACCCCGCATCTCTCTCTAGGAGAGGTGCTATCCACTTAGAGGTCCTCTTTCGACCTGCTTATCCACACCACCAGCCAATGGGGATAACTTTGAGATTAAGCCCCAGTATATCAATCTTTTACCCAAATTCCACGGACTCGAGACTGAGGACGCTTACGTTTTCATTACCAAATTTGAAAACGTATGCGCAATGATGGGTACGTCACAACTTTCAGTGGATGCGATGCGTCTACGACTTCTTCCATTTACATTGTGCGATATAGCCGAGAAGTGGCTATATAACACTACCGCACACTCTATTACGAATTGGGAAGAATTCGTCGCTGCATTCCTTAAGAAATTTTACCCAATCCAAAAGACAGCTCGAATCCGTAGCGAACTGAATCAATTTGCCCAGCTCCCTACTGAACCATTCTCTAAATGCTTTGAACGTTTGAAGGATCTTTTGGTTCAGTGTCCTCATCACGGCATCCCGAGATGGGAACTTTGCCGAATCATTTATGAGGGCATTAACTCAAACACTAAACAGAGCCTTGAAAACATGTGTCAAGGTACATTTATGACTAAGGATGATGGGGAAGCTTGGAAGTATCTAGAAGAGTTCGCTGAAAAATCACTACAGTAGGAGAGTGGAACCCAACCATTGAATAGAGGTGGCGTACACCAAATAAATGTATCCATAGGTGTTCGAGCTGAGATGGCAGCAATGCAAAAGAAGCTTGACGCTATGGAACACAAATTTTCTGCAGCCTCCCCAAACCCAATGTCGCTCCCCAAAACTGTTTGTGGGTGCTGTTCTGATCCGTCTCATTTAATGGAAGAATGTCCATTAAACTCTGCGTTTCAAGGTCACGAGCATTCTAATGCCGCATTTCAACGACCTCGAAACGATCCATATTCTTCCACGTACAATCAGGGTTGGAGGAATCACCCTAATTTCGCTTGGAACCAAAACCAATCTCAAAACACGGTTCCAAACACGAATAATTTTCAAAGGGCTCTTCCTCCACCACAACAGCAACCCCTTCAACTCACTCAGCACCCCTACCAGTCACAAAATTTCCAAAACCAGGGCAACACTCCTGCATAGTCTAATCCTATGCAGTTGTCCTGTTCTGACGAATTTTCTCAATTCACTCAAACCATGAAATCACTTTTATCAAATTTCATAGAGGTTTCGACTGAGGTTAGATCTTCCGTCAGTGAGATAAAGAAAAACTCAGCGTCCCAAGCTGAGAGTATCAGATCGATGGAAGCTGAAATCGCACGTCTAAAAGCCGAAATGAGTGCGAGAGAAAAAGGGAAACTTCCCTCTCAACCCCTACAGAATCCTGGGCATTACAATGTAAATGCCATCATAACGTTGAGATTAGGAAAAGTGCTGAACAATCATGTCGGGGAAGGTATTGATGATACTGAAAATCATATCAACACCCCGGCTGAGACCTTTCCACACACACACACTTCTCCTTCTGATCCTTCTTCTTCTACCATACCACCTTCTCGAGAGCCTATTCTCCATTTCCCATTAGGCTCAACACCTTCTCCCAACCCTTATAGTTCTCCAGAGACGGTCCCCACACCTCTTTTGGGACCTCGTCTACCCCTCTTCCTTCTCCTATGATGGACCCTGCGCTTATTGCGAAAGCTCCTTACCCGAACCGGTTAAGGGGTAATAGAACAAGTCCTCATATGGAGAAAATTTTAGAAATGTTCAAACAAGTTAACATCAATATCCCTCTCCTAGATGCGATTCAACAAGTCCCCGCTTATGCGAAAATTCTTAAGGACTTGTGCACTAGGAAGAGGAAGACTCAAGTGCCGAAGAAGGTCTTTATGTCTAATAATATCAGCACTGCTTTTATTCCCCAGCTACCAAAGAAACGAAAGGACCCAGGATGTCCTACAATATCGATTTCTATTGGGGGTAAAAACATAAATCGTGCTCTTTTAGACCTTGGCGCAAGTGTTAACTTGCTCCCTTATTCTGTCTATGAGCAACTAGGGATTGGAGAGCTGAAACCTGCTCACTGCACTCTACAGATGGCAGACCGATCTATCACCAAACCAAGGGGTGAATTAGAGGATGTGTTGATAAAGGTCGGGGAATTTGTTTTCCCTGTAGACTTCATTGTACTCGACACACATCCTGTAGCAAACCCCCGGGGCTAAATTCCGGTGATTTTAGGTCGTCCGTTCCTTGCCACTTCCAACGCTGTTATAAACTGTAGAAACGGTTCAATGAACTTATCATTTGGAAATATGACCATTGAACTAAATATCTACAAAGTTGGAAGTCAGCCATCAGAACCCTCTGCTCATATTTTAGAAGTGTGCTCTGTCCATGAGATCGCTCCCGATAGTTGTGGAGCTGAGGAACTTTGCTTTACTGATCTCGATGACATTACCACATCTCTGTTTGACTTTACACAAGATCTTAGTGAGGACACTTTACCTACACTTGAGTCCTGCACTTCTGACTTTTCTCCACCCGAGTCTGTATCTTTCACAGGCTCTGAGCTTCTTTGTAAATCCAAAAATCACTCAATGATCCCTCCTTCTATCATTTCTCTGCCTGAATTAGATCTCAAAATTTTACCCTCTCATCTGAAATATGCTTATTTAGGTGAGAAGGAGTCTTTACCGGTTATAATTTCCGCTTCTCTAGCATTAGAGCAAGAGAATGCACTTTTATCGGTATTGAGATCTAACAAAGAGGCGTTTGGTTGGAGTATGGCGGACATCAAAAGGATTAGTCCCTTGATAGTTGAACATCATATAAATGTGATGGATGATGCCAGACCAACCCGAGAACCACAGAGACGGTTGAATCCCGTCATGAAGGAAGCGGTCATGAAAGAGATCGTCAAATGCTTAGATAATGGTATTATATACCCCATCTCCGATAGCCAATGGGTGGTCCTATACATGTCGTTCCTAAGAAATCCGGCATCACAGTTATAACCAATGAGGCGAATGAGTTGATTCAGACACGCACCCAAACTGGGTGGCGTGTATGTATCGATTATAGAAAACTCAACGCTGCCACGAGGAAAGACCACTTTCCTCTACCATTCATTGATCAGATGCTGGAACGCTTAGCGGGACGAGAGTATTATTGTTTTATGGACGGATACTCAGGCTATAATCAGGTCCCCATCGCCTAAAAGGATCAAGATAAAACCACTTTTACTTGTCCTTTTGGTACCTTTGCTTACAGTCGCATGCCCTTTGGGTTATGCAATGCTCCCGCTACCTTTCAGCGGTGTATGATGGGGATATTCTCTGATATGGTAGAGAATTTTCTGGAGATCTTTATGGACGACTTCTCGATTTTTGGAGACTCTTTTTCCGATTGCCTAGCGAATCTTGACGCTGTTCTTACTCGTTGCAAAGAGAAGAACTTGACTTTAAACTGGGAAAAATGCCATTTTATGGTCCAAGAAGGAATTGTCCTTGACCATGTCATTTCACAGA
Organism: Agapanthus africanus; assembly: GCA_030015575.1. Lineage (NCBI taxonomy): Eukaryota > Viridiplantae > Streptophyta > Magnoliopsida > Asparagales > Amaryllidaceae > Agapanthus > Agapanthus africanus. Next base: position 264,174,939 of record JASDDO010000008.1, read on the forward strand.
AAGGCATTGAGGTTGACAGAGCTAAAATAGATGTCATTCAAAACCTCCCTCATCCCAAAAGCGTCAAAGATATTCGCTCTTTCCTTGGCCATGCGGGCTTTTATAGGAGATTCATTAAGGACTTTAGCAAAATTGCTAGACCTTTAACTCTTCTCCTGGCCAAGGATACGACCTTCCATTTTGACTCGGATTGCGAGACAGCTTTCGACTCACTTAAACACTCACTCACTTCAGCCCCCGTTTTATCATCACCAAACTGGGACTACCCCTTTGAGCTGATGTGTGACGCATCTGATTTTGCAGTAGGTGCAGTCTTAGGACAGCACATCGAAAAGATGCCACACGTGATTTACTATGCAAGTAAGACCCTGAATGATGCGCAAATCAATTATACAACCACAGAAAAAGAACTCTTAGCGGTTGTATTTGCATTAGAAAAATTCAGGCCTTACTTAATTGGCTCCCCTATAGTTGTGTATACTGACCATTCCGCTTTAAAACATCTTCTGGCGAAGAAAGATGCAAAAGGTCGACTAATACGTTGGATCCTACTGTTACAAGAATTTGATCTTGTTATCAAAGATAAGAAAGGATGTGAAAATGCAGTAGCCGACCATCTTTCACGCATCATTTCTTCCCCTGTGACCCTGCCGATCAATGACTCGTTTCCTGACGAACAACTCTTGAGCGTATCCAATGAACCATGGTTCAGGGATATTGTGAACTATCATGCCACGGGACTGATACCCAGCGATTGGTCGAAACAGGACAAATACCGTTTTCTATCCCAAGTAAAACACTTTTACTGGGACGAGCCCTATTTGTTTAAATATTGTCCTGATCTGATCATTCGCCGGTGTGTCCCGAATGAAGAGTTCAAGAGTGTTCTTTCTTTTTGTCATGATCAGGCCTGTGGGGGTCACTTCGGTCCTAGAAAGACAGCGGAAAAGGTTTTACAATGTGGATTTTATTGGCCGACCTTATTCAAGGACGCATTTGAGCATTGCAAAACCTGTACACAATGTCAGTATACGGGTAGAATATCCCAGAGGAATGAAATGCCTCAGCAACCCATCTTGGTTGTTGAAATATTCGATGTTTGGGGCATAGATTTTATGGGTCCTTTTCCAAACTCCTTTGGAAATTTATACATACTGCTGGCGGTTGATTATGTCTCAAAGTGGGTAGAAGCCATTCCATGTCGCACTAATGACAAGAAAGTTGTCATTAAGTTCTTAAAAGAGAATATCTTCTCGCGATTTGGACACCCACGCGCTATTATTAGCGATAATGGGACACACTTCTGCAACAGGTCTTTCGAGACTCTGATGCGGAAATATTCAATCAACCACCGACTTTCTACCCCCTATCACCCCCAAACAAGCGGGCAGGCTGAAATCTCAAACAGACAAATCAAACTTATCCTGGAGAAAACTGTTGCTAAAAATAGAAAAGACTGGTCGACCAAACTGACGGATGCTCTTTAGGCATTCCGAACTGCATATAAGACCGACCTAGGGATGTCTCCATATAGGATAGTATTTGGAAAATCATGTCATTTACCCGTCGAGATAGAACATAAAGCGTTGTGGGCTATTAAAGAAATAAATTTTGATTTAAACCTTGCTTGCAACTTTCGGAAGCTGCAACTTAACGAGCTAAGCGAACTCCGCGATGAAGCTTATGATAACGCTATAATCACAAAGAATAGGACTAAGGTTTTTCACGATAAAAACATTTTGAGGAAAACATTTTCACAAGGTCAACAAGTCCTTCTTTATGATTCACGATTACACCTTCACGCGGGTAAGCTCCGATCTCGATGGAAGGGACCTTTTGTTGTGCGGTTTGTATACCCGCACGGGGCAGTAGAAGTAGAAAATGTTAAAAACGGCACCTTTTTCAAAGTAAATGGACATAGACTAAAGCCGTATTTTTCCACTGACCCCACGGAGGAGCTCTTGTTCTTACAAGAGCCAGTTTATTTGGATTAAAATTCCTCCGTCTCACCTTCATGTCCAGTATATCACTGCATCATCTTTTTGAATGGAGGTGAGTGAAAAGAGTAAGTTTGGGAAAAGTTCTTCACTTATATATTTCGCCCCCATGAATAATTCCTCCCAGACTTACAGGGTTTTTAGATATAGCTGTTGGCAACAGTGAGGACACTGTTGAAAACAAGTTTGGGGGAGGTTTGTGCTTATTTTTGCATCATTTGCATAAGCACAAAACAATTCTTTTAAAAATCTATAAAAATTTAAAAATTTTCAAAACCCATAAAAATCTAAAAATTTTCAAGTATAAAAATAATTTTTATTTACACTTTTTTGTATATAAATAAGATAATGAAAGTTTAGATAGTGAACATTTACATCCATGAGATTAGAATAATTTAAGAAAATTAGAAGTTTTCTTATACGAACTAGTAATAAGTAGTTATGAGCCGTTGTCCCAAGGGTTAGTAAGATGAAGGACGTCATTAATCTGAGGATAAAAATAAGTCTGAAAAATAGTTTCTATTCTGGAAGCCAAATATTTTGAACGTTGATACCCTGCTATTCGCACTTACACACGTCTTGAAGCCTGGGATAGTAGAGGATACCTTGAAATGCTCTTGTCTTAAAGACAAAAGTATGAAGGAAATAAAAAAATGAAATGAAGAAAATATAAAGTGGTGAGAAAAAAATGGACACTGGTTTTGTTATCACTAAGGGCAATAAAAAAATATATAGCGAGGGTGCTTCTTCACCTAGTGCCCTAAGGCCAACTGGTCTGGGAGTCACTGCTATGCCTGAGGTGGTGCAAGACGAGGAAAATACACCAAGTAAGCAAGCACAGGAGTAATCGGTCGGTTAGTACCTCAAGAAGTATTAACGGTCGCATGAAAGTGTGTGAGCAATCTCGTTTAAATATTCATTAATCAAAAAGTACTGAGGCTGATGGGCAAGAGTATGATAGCTTGAATTGAATTCTCCGGGTGTAGGGATGTCTTTACACACACGCATGGTGATATGATCGATGTTTTGGAAGAAATATAGGAATGAAAAATAAGACGATGTTTTATTGAGGGAGGACGTGATTTCTGACATCTTTTCATGACCATTAAGATAGGGCTCATGACAACCGAAAAGCTAGCTTAGTTGGAAACCCTAATTTTCAAGGCTTTTTCTTTTACAATTCTTGTCTTTAAATCTAATATTCATGATCTTGCTTTTATTATTGGATTTTGTGGGTGCAATCCGCTGAAAACCCTCAGGAGACAACACTCCTCCTACTAGGGACACCAAGAGGTTTAAAGGCTTGTTGCACGTGCTCAGTGCAATCGTGTTGCCTACGAAAGTGTGCTAGTTAGTTTTTCTCTTTTTTTATTTTTCTCCTTCTCTTTTTAATAAAACAGTTCGCTCGAGACGATCGAAATTAAGTTTGGGGGAATTTGATTAGTTGAAAATATTGTATATTTTAGCCGGCAATTTTCTCATCATTTGCATTCATATAGAAGTGTTCGGCATTCATATTTTACATATTAGCAAAACTGTCCTAAAATATCAGATTACATGTATTAGACTCTAAAACCGACACTATAAAGGAAATTGACTACATTTCATGGCATCGCATCATCCCTATATTTGCGCAACACTTGTTTTGAGATCTGTGCAGGAAAAATCCAGAAGAAAGGCTAAAATTTACAGGGTACAGCTAAAACGTTACGCCAACTCAATGATTTCAGTTCTGGCATCAATACAAAGGGACAAACAAAAATCAAAATATCAGAAGAAGCCCCAAATAGCAGCCCAAGACCTCTGCAAAAAGACCAAATCCCAAGACTTCAACATGGCCGCGGAACCGCGGCCGGAGCCTGCTTGCGCCGCTGTTCCGCGGCTGTCTTGCCTCTTCAGTACTTCAAATTTGCTCCATAACTCCTATCTCAGTGGATACACTTCAGAAAGACACTCCAAGTTCCAGAAGACTCCAGATACTTCTTCCAGATCAGCAAACCCTTGTTCCAACACTAAACTAACCTTGTATTCTAGAAACTTCTACCTAAACCCTAGCTTAAACCCTAAGCTAAGCCTAACAAACTCTTTCTAGAAGTCTTTCAACAAACTTTTGGAGGGAACTCAAAGGCTTAGGGTTTGGGTACTCTATAAATAAGACCCTAGGCTCACTTATAATTCATTATAGAATCAACCCAATTCTAGTTCATTTGAGAGCCATTCTATCTCTCTCTTCATCTTCTTCTTCCACAAGTCTAGTGAGAGGATTTGTGTGAAACCCTAACCCTAATTCCATTCAAAAGCCAAGAATCCCGAGTACCCATTCAAGCAAGAAGCCTTGCAACCTTTTAGGAGCCGAGCCGGTCTTCAACGGAGCAAGTGGTCCAAGCCGATTCGCGACTCACGGAGCCGAGCGAAGCCAAGTCGACAATTTACTTCTTTCTCTTGTAGTTCTTGAGCGACTGTAATCAAATTGTTGATATAAATAAAAGGTGAAATTCTTTTATCTTGTTTTCTTTAAATTCTTGCATCATGAGTCAATCTAAATTCTAGTTATAATTCTTGTTGTGATGTTTGAGTAATACTCCGCTCGTCGAGGAGTCGAGACGATCAATAGAATGATGATGTAATATATCTTAAGTCGATTCTTGATTCCTACGAGTTTTGTAAACCCTAGCAAATTCAAGAACCGACGACCCATTTCGTTGCGATGCTTTCTTGATTGATATCGCTCGAAATTGGGGAGTTACGATCGTTTCTTGAAATTGCTAGAGACTAGAATGTGAATGATATCGACGAAAGAACAAGGGTTAAACGATGAAACCCTAGTTTTATCAAGAAAGCCCTAACTCTCGTTGATCATCATCGATCTAGTATCAATCCTTCGAAGGACAAGAACACGAAATCTTGAGGTTACATCACTTCTATAGATCCGATCGATTCCTACGAGCCTCTTTTAGATTCTTGACATTTTGGTTGGAAATATTATCGAAACCCAATTCTTGATTGTTTATCAGTTTCTTGATTCTTGATTAAACTCGTGACACCTGAATCAATTGATAAATTCTTGAATCATGTTTTCTTTTCTTTTCGATTAACTTTTCGATTCAAACAAAGCAAATATAAAAACGAATCGCACAATCCCTGTGGACGATCCGCACTCGCTTACGATCTACAACCGACACCGTAGTTGATTGCGGTCAAATATAATTTTTTGATTGTGAACTTTATTCAATTTTCTAATTACCGACACAAAGAGACTCTTATCGATTTGATTTACTTACTCATTCTCGCATTTTATGATCAATCAAATAGTGTCGAAATCGGGGACTATTTGAATCGATACTTTTTACTTTCACATTACACAATCCGGAAATTGTCTCAATCAGCACCCGTACACCATCCTTGATGTCAAACACCGATGGATATGGGATCATCCATCGCCCATCATATGGGTCAAGATGCGTATACGCTAGTCTACTCTGGTGTATCGATGCCCTGTCTCGATATACCCTCGACTAGGAACATTTATAGGATGTACTCATCGACTACCGTGGCCCCACTAGTATGATCTCATCATAATCCCAGTAGTCGAGTACAGATCCTAAGGGCTTTATCAACATGTGAGAGAAAGACAGTAAACCAATACAAGTCAACATGTTAAGATAAAGTGAAACCAAATAGCATACTATCATGACGAGCAGGAAAGTCCTCTCTGTATATATCCAAGCATCCATCATAATATACATCATATGTACAACAATGGCCTCTAGGGCATATACATAACTAACAGAAGTACCGACACCAGCCTGGCTGAACGGTTAAGCAAGTATTGTACAGTGAGAATAGTCCTAGCTAATTCTTCTTATATAGTTTGAGGAAGGATTCGAGAAACAGTGGGAGCCATCCAGTTTAGATAAATTAAAAACCACTCTAAACTTGCAAGAGCATCACGCTAAAGAGTTTTCTTCTCTCTCTGCTAATTGCAGCGACCCTGAAAATGACTGGACTTAAGTTACTTTTAGAGAAAAATATACTGACAGGGCCAAACTATAAAGATTGGCTGCGGAATGTCAAAATGGCTTTGACCTATGACAAATTGGGGTACGTCCACACCGCTAAGGCACCTGCTGTCCCTGGTCCCAAATCCAGTAATGCGGATAAGGAAATCCGCAAAACCTGGGATTTCGATTGCGTGAAGGCCAAGTGCATCGTGCTTGCCTCGATGAACAATGAAAATCAGAGGAGGCACGAGGATATGGAACTAGATGCCATATTTCTCCATACAAAAGAACTTTATGGAGAGCAATCTCGTATAGCCAGATACGAGACCTCTAAGAACTTGTTTCGAGCGAGGTTGTCCGTCGGATCATCGGTAGGAGAACATGTCCTAAAGATGATCGGCTATATAGAAGAGCTCGCAGACCTTGGGACGACTTTGGATAATGAGCTCTATACAGACCTTATTCTCCAGTCCCTTCCTTCCACCTACGCCCAGGTTATTCTGAACTTCAACATTCAAAGAAAAGAAGTTGAACTTCCGGAACTCCTTAACATGTAGAGGAGTGCAGAGGGCACAATGCAGAAGGCAAGGGTAACACCATCTACGTTTGTTAGCGGTGCTTCTTCTTCCGGGTCCAAGGCTAGGGCCAAAGGAAGGAAAACGAAGACCGCCACCAAACCTAGAGGAGGTGTAAGTAAGGTGGGAGGGAAGGGAAAGAAAAAGTTTGCGGTACCAGTAGTGGCCCAGGATGAGTGTTTCCGTTGTTATAGGAAAAGGCACTGGAAGAAAGAATGCAAGGCGTGGAACGCCAAGAACCAGGAACCGAAGCAAGCTGTGGCTTCGACTTCAGGTGTGTTTGTAATTGAGAATTGTCTGTCAATCAACTCTACTTCCTGGGTATTGGATACCGGATCAGGATCTCATATTTGCAATTCATTGCAGGCACTGAGAAACCGTAGAGTGCTGAAGGATGGTGATATGACCCTGATGGTTGCTAACGGAGCTAGCGTGGGAGCTGTGTCCGTAGGGGATTATCACCTGGGATTGACGAGTGGACACATTTTGGTTTTACATAACTGTTTTTGTGTACCCGGCTTAACGTGTAATATCATATCTGTTTCTTTGTTATCAAATAAAGGTTATGATTTCACGTTTGTAAGTGATGTTGTTAACATCCACCTTAATCATAGTTTGATTGGGTCCGGTACACTGGATAACGGTATATATGTCTTAACCCAACTCCAAATTTTCAATGTCCAGAACACACTAAAAAGAAAGCCTCCAGATTTAAATAAAGCTTTCTTATGGCATTGTAGACTGGGTCACATCAATGAGACAAGGTTGACTAAGTTACATAGAGAAGGATATTTGGACTCATTCGAATATCAAACTTATGCCACTTGTCAATCTTGTCTCAAAGGAAAGATGACAAAGATTCCATTTACTGGACATGGAGTAAGAGCGAGCGAGCTCTTGGGACTCATACACAGCGATGTATGTGGTCCAATGTCTACACATGCAAGAGGTGGTTTTTCCTATTTCATTACTTTTACGGATGATTACTCAAGGTACGAATTCATTTATCTGATGAAACATAAATCCGAGGCTTTTGAGAAATTCCAAGAGTATAAGAATGAAGTAGAAAACCAAACCGGCAAAAGTATCAAGACACTAAGATCTGATCGAGGTGGTGAATACTTGAGTGCCGAGTTCCTAGGTTACCTAAAAGAGAAAGGAATTCTCTCTCGGCTTACTCCTCCATACACTCCACAGCATAACGGTGTATCGGAGAGACGGAATCGAACCCTATTGGATATGGTACGTTCCATGATGAGTAATGCTGAGTTACCGCGATCTTTCTGGGGTTATGCTCTAGATTCAGCGGCATATCTTCTGAACAGAGCTCCTACCAAGACTGTGTCTACCACCCCATATCAGATGTGGAGTGGGAAGAAACCCCATCTTCAGCATATGAAGATATGGGGATGTCCAGCTTTTGTTAAAAGCAGCATGCGGACAAGCTCGAGGCACGATCAGTAAAGTGTAATTTTGTGGGATATCCAAAGAACTCCAAGGGATATTATTTCTATTACGCAGAGGAACAAAAGGTTTTTGTTTCTCGTAATGCCTATTTTCTAGAACAGCAGTTTTTAGAAAAGGAAATAAGTGGGAGCGAAATAGAACTGGAAGAAATTCCAGAACCACAAACTACTACTGAAAGTTTGGTAGAACCAGTAGCTCAAGAAGAACAAGACATTCCCGCACCCCTCCGCAGGAGTAGTAGACCGTCTCATCCGCCTGAGAGATACTACGGTTTTCTCATAGATGGGGATAGAGAGGATTGCATCATTGTTGACGATGAACCTACTAGCTTCCAGCAGGCCATCCAGAGCGGTGACTCGGTACGATGGCTGGATGCAATGCGGACCGAGATGGAGTCCATGTACACCAACAAAGTATGGACTTTGGACTTTGCTCCAGATGGGGTAAAACCCATAGGATGCAAATGGATCTTCAAGAAAAAGATTGGTGTAGATGGACAGGTGGAAACCTATAAGGCTAGACTTGTTGCAAAGGGTTTTCGTCAAAGACCTGGTTTGGACTATGACGAAACTTTTTCTCCAGTGGCTATGCTCAAATCCATTCGGGTCCTTCTTGCTATTGCCGCCTTCCATGATTATGAAATCTTGCAGATGGACGTAAAGACGGCTTTTTTGAATGGAAATTTAGAAGAGTGCGTCTATATGGGTCAGCCAGAGGGTTTCAATCAGAGTGGGAGCAGCGGGAAAGTATGCAAGTTGCTTAAATCCATTTATGGATTAAAGCAGGCATCTCGGAGTTGGAACATCTGTTTTGATGAAACGGTCAAAGAGTAAGACTTTATCAAAAATCCAGATGAACCATGCATATATAGTAAAGTTGTAGCAAGAACTGTCGTATTCCTCGTCTTGTACGTGGATACCATTCTATTGATAGGAAATGACATTCATATGCTACAATTTGTCAAAGGATTCTTGTCATACAGGTTCTCCATGAAAGACCTGGGTGATGCCTCTTACATTCTGGGGATCCGGATCTATCGTGATAGATCCGGATCTATCGTGATAGATCCAAGAGGATGTTGGGACTTTCGCAGTCCAGCTATATCGACACTGTACTGAAAAGATTCAGTATGGAAGATTCTAAGCGCGGTAATCTACCGGCTTGTCACGGAATCACCCTATCCAAAGAGATGTCTCCCAAGACTGATTTGGAAAGGGAACGCATGTCTATTATACCCTACGCTTCTGCGTTAGGCTCTATAATGTATGCGATGTTGTGCACCAGACCAGATGTAGCTTACGCACTGAGCGTGGTAAGCCGGTATCAGTCACACCCAGGGGAGAAGCACTGGATATCAGTAAAGAACATTCTCAAGTACCTGAGAAGGACTAAGGAGATGTTCTTGGTTTACGGCGGAAAAGACCTCATGATGGAGGCCTATGCTGATTCCGGCTTCCAGAGTGATAAGGACGATTCCAAGTCCATGTCAGGTTATGTCTTTACCCTCAATGGAGGGGCGGTGTGCTGGAAGAGTTCCAAGCAGGACACCATTGCTGACTCGACGATGGAAGCAAAGTATATTGCTGCTTTCGATGCCGCAAAAGAAGCGGTCTGGATGTAGAAGTTCCTAACAGAACTTCAGGTGGTTCCTACCATTGTTGATCCAATATCTCTGTATTGCGACAACAATGGAGTTATAGCTTTAGCGAAGGAACCAAGGTCCCATCAGAAGTCCAGACACATCTTAAGGCGGTATCACCTGATCAGGGAGATCAATGATCGTCGGGAGATCGAGGTTCGGAGAGTTGCTACTGAAGAGAACATTGTTGTTCCATTCACGAAGGCCCTACCTCAGATTCAGTTCGAGAGGCTACTCGAGATCATCGGTCTTCGATATGCCAGTACGTGGCCCTAGTGCAAGTGGGAGATTGTTAGTGTATATGCCCTAGGGGCCATTATTGTATCATACTAGTTTGTATATTACTTAATGGAAGCTTAGGATATTCACATGTATATAACAGTCTTGCTAAACATGGTAGTATGCTACTTGGTTTTTCTATCTTAATATGTGAGTATACGTATTGATAGAGCTCTTTGGATCTTGCTTGACTACCAGCGTTGTGATGGCAGTCACACTAGTGGAGGCTGGGTAGTCTACAAGCACATCCTTATTCAGGTCCCTAGTCGTAGGAATATCGAGACAGAGCATCGATATTCCGAAGTAAACTAGTGTGTACGCTTCTCATCCCAGTTGGAGAGATGGTCTGTCCCACAGCCATCAGTACGTCGTACTGGAGATAGTATGTAGGTGCTCGTTAGGTTACGGGTACACCGGACAAGACTCACAGGGAACTGTTGGTTGGTTTTATACCAGTCGTCAGTTAATAGTTCCCAGGTGACATGAGTACAGCATAGTCCGCAGACTTGACACTGCTACTTCGCCTCGAGTGTGTCCCACTGTTCTTAGATTTCTACCCTACCACGGCTCAAAGGAGTCATGCAAACAGGTAGCAGTTGGGTGCAGTCCCGAGCACTTGGAGGCAGTGGCGGTTAGACAGGATTCGTCTCTCCCGGTATTGGGAGTTGATATTGCGCTGTGTCAGAGAGCCATTACGCAAAGTCCCTGGCCAGGGCAAGCGAGATTTGCTGGTAGGTTCCAGTAGTTTCTCAGGGTGTAATGGGCTACGCTCCGCCACGAGTTATACCGCTATTAAGGGACTGACACTTGCCGCCTCCTAGGTCCGATATGCGATAGTCTTAGATGAACAGACCGGACTGTACGGAGATTGTCACATCAGACTCAGTAGGAGTTCGGATGGGTTTCCTCATCGGCCTTCTTATCGACATCTACCTCGGGACCGTTACGTACAGCTAGTGCCGCTTGCGGTCTGTGGTTAAACCCACTGCCAGCGTAGTAGTCGAGTCTTTAGAGTCCCACACAGAGAGTTTCCCTACTCCAGGCGAAACGATATAGAGGTCGTATGGTTTTACGACAAGGGTTCAGACGCATACGTGTGTTTACGCACGTACGACATCCGGACAGTTTTTACTAGCCGGCTTTGGTTTAAGCCAGTTTTCAGCATCCGGTTATTGGATTTATACAGTCTAAAGTTTTTCCGTGTTTTCACGGATAGGAAGGGAGTTCTCGTAATATCACGAGAAGCTTCTAGAAGGTTGGTGACTTGGGGGTTAAGGTGGTAAAAGCTTTAAATGAGATTAGTGACACATTTGTGTGATTCATCCTTGTCATTAATGCATCATAAATGCTTAATGACTCATGTAGATAATCACTCATTTATATTTATGAAGCATGGTTGTTATTTCCTTTATATTATTTATTTTGATAAATATAATGCTTCATATATATTATGAGAGATCATTATCTCATTCCATTCTCTTGCTCAATTTCTCTCTCCTCAAGCTCTCTCTCTTCAAACCCTAATCCTCCCCTCTCATGTGTTGAGACCAAGGATTAGATTAGACTACTTAATCCATAACCCTTCTCTATATCACCTAGGTTACTTAGATTAGCACTTTAAGAAACCTAGTTACCTCAAGTTAGAGGTGAAGCTTGAAGTAAAGCTCTCGGGTGGATCATCTAGTACATAGAGAAGGCCGGAGAGGACGTGGAGAACGAAAAGATGAAGGACACGGTTCATCAGGTATAATTGTTGGAGATAGTGCCCTCAGAGTCAATTATTGGATCACAGGCACGTGATTGCAATGATTGAGGGAGGACCTGTCCCAGTAGGACAGTCTTACTCAGGATTATAGTATGCTATCTGGTTTATCTTTATCATCGTGTACTTCTTTAGGTGACCTTACGAGTCGCTATTACACGTTGATAGAGCCCCTAGGATTCTTGCTTGACTACCAGCAGTATGAGGGCGATCATATACGTGAGAGCTGGAGTCTATAAGCACATCCTTAAAAGGTACCTAGTCGTGGGAGTTTCGAGACAGGGCATCGATTCTCCAGAGTAGAGTAGTGTATACAGTCGAGACCCCGACGAGGGGCGGTGGCCGGTCTCACAAGCCACTGGTATCAGTTGGTTCATCTAAGATGTATACAGGTGCTCATTAGGTTATGAGTACACCGGACAGGACTCGCCGGGAACCTGCTAGTTGGGATTATACCTGATGTCAGATAGCAGTTTCCTGGTGACATGTGTACAGGTTAGTTCATCGACCTGAGATCGTCATTTGTCTCGTGTGAGTTCCCACTGTGCTTTGATTACTACCCTACCACGGCTCAAAGGAGTCGTGCAAACAGGTTTTAGTTGGGTACAGTCCCGAGCCACATGAAGGCAGTGAGCGGATATGCAGGGGTTCGTCTCTCCCGGTATTGGGGGTGAGGTCGCGCTGTGTCTAGGAGAGCCAGAACATGAAAAGTCCTTGGCCAAGGCAGGAGATTTGCTAGTAGGTATTCCAGTAGTATCTCAGGGTGTTCTGGGCTACACTCCGACACGACTTGTACCGCTATTGGGGGTCTGACTTTTACCAACCCCCTAGGCCCGCCATGCGATGCTCATAGACGAACGGACCGGACTGTACGGATATTGTCACTGACAGGCTCAGTAGGGTGTCAGGATGAGTTCGCTCATCGACGTCCCTTTTGGTCAATAGCTGGTGGCCCGTCACGTATGGCTAATACCTCTGACGTGCTAGTGGTTAAATCCACAGCCATAGTATTGACGAGTCTTTAGAGTCCACCACACACAGTTACTCAGGTTTCGGGCGAAACGCTGTAGAGGCCGTATAGAGATATGGCAGGGTTCGATCAGATACGTGCGGTATTGCACGGATCGTGATCGGACGGTTTTTACTAGCCGGCTTTTGCTTAAGCCGGATCCTAGTATTAGACAGTGTAGTTTTGTCTCTTTGCATTTGTGTTCAGTGGGAATACAAATGCGGGCATGTATATGCAGTAGCGGGGTTTTCCTGTAATTTATTACGGGATCAGTTTTCTGAAGTTGCCAGTTTGCATTCCGTTCCGGCCGGTTTACCTTTGTACTTTTGCGGCCGGACTTTCCGATGGAGGGGGTTATTTGCAAGAGTGCAAATAACTTATTGTGGAGGGGTTTTCCTGCATTTGTTGGATTATGATGGATAAATCGTCTTTGCTTTATTCTTCATAATGGCTAGCATTAATTGAGATTGGATTTGTAAAAGATTGATTAAGTGTTTGATGTGAGGCTTGATTTTGATGTGGTCACCACTTTAGTTCCTACACTCACCTCCCTTATTTTTTATTCTTTCTCTTTTTTGGCCGGCCACATTTGAGTGAGATGAGAGGTTCATTTTTTGGAGTGGAAAAATAATTCATGATTCTCTTTTAGCTTACACAAAATTCCCAAGCTCCACTTGAAAGTTGATTTCTATTCTATACTTCCATCAATGGCAACTTCACTACCCTAAAGAGACATAGCATTCTACACTAGCCTACAGCAAACCTTGGACGCGTCGGCTAGCCAACTTCGCGCCCGAGTTGCCTCGGTCAAGAGGTGGGAGCCCGTAAAAGTACTCGGCTACGTGGTGCCCTTTCCGACGAGGACGTGACGGACGGAGATTCCGCGGGAGATCGGAGTGGAGACGAAGACCGAAGGACATGGATCGCTTGGTATACTTCTCTACTCCTCTTTTAGTTTGCTAGTAGCTAGGTTAATGGCCCGATCCGGGATAAAAGTGCGCGGTGGTGCCGGTTTGCTGGTTTGCAAAGTTTTTCGTTTCCGCGTTTCCGGCGTCGGATCGACGGCCGGGGCGCCCCCGCGGACTTACAATGGTATCAGAGCCACGCCATTAACCTTGCCTAGCTTGCTCTAGTGTGTTTACATCTTCGATCGAACAAAATTCCAAAAACCCGCGTTTTCAAATACACAGTTTCTGTCGAAATTTTTTTGGCTCCAAAAATTTTTCAGGTTGTTGCAGAATACTGTGCATGGAAATATAAGCAATCTGTGAAAATTTGGTCGCGAGATCTCACCATACCGCCGCGGAACCGCGGCCAAACCCATGGTTGGGCCACGGTTCCGCCGCGCTTTTGACTTGTCAACGCACCAAATTTTTGCAGTGGGCTTTTGGGCTGGAAATAGGGGTTTTGGTATATTCTTTTTGGGCCCAGATTTTCTGTAAGTGCTACAGTACTGCTTAGGGCCCACTTCGATAAATTTGTTCGATCAGATATTTTAAACAAGTTAGTTCACAGTATTTACATTATATCTGCGACCGTGAATGTCACTTGATCGGTAAATCCTGTTTATCTGCTATAGCCCTTTTAGACGGATTTGCGAACGTGACATTCATGTTGATGTTCTGTGTTTTGCTGTGTTGTTGCGGATCGGTCGTAGGGGATAACCTGGATGCAATATTAGTACAGTTTTTGTTGTATTATGTACATTTGATATTGCAGGGCGAGCGTCCGACATGTGGACTGCCGTCACTGCCTGTTGTATTATTCTTTTGGGGCACGACCAGGTCGAGGTCGATGTACCCGTTGTATGTATATTTTACTTTCTGTACTAGGATTACCCCGCGGAGGGGTGCACGGATAGCCGGATTCTAGAGGGCAACGAGCCCGCATCTCATGGAATTGAGACGGAGGGGGCTTTACTCTAGAATTGGCGGGTTATTCGCCGCACTCGTACGGGGTATAGGTTGACCCAGGAGGGGTGCCCAAGTTACCGGATTCCGTGAAGTGCTGGGTGGTCCATTCACGTTGCTGAAGGGGGCTGCCTCGCTTCAGGTTTTGGCGGGTAACTTGCCGCGTCCGTAGGGGTCTAGGATTTCATTGCACATGCTATCCACACGACCAGGGGAACGTCGGGTTTCAGTAGCGGCTCTATGAAACCCGGGGATCCCAGATATCTGTATTGTTCTGTGATGTTGCATTTTATCACGCCTTGAGCGAAAATTATATATTATATATATACTAGTAGATGTTGTATATGTTATGCATCCGCGCTAGTCCAGTCCCCGCTCTGTCGTTAGTTAAGTAACCTAACGGGTGATGACGGGACCCAGTGGCGAATGCGGATGGCATATACGTACATCATTATTTTCGTTCTTTTGTGGTGTGATCAATTGATGGGACTGCGTTGATTCGGATCAATGCAAGTTAAACAAACCTATTCTGATGTTGTTGGAACATTTTTCAAAAAGCTGTTATTGCAAGGGCGTTCTCTTTTGTTTTGCACAGTGGTATTCGATTATGAATATCCAGCTCCTCAGTCGACGAGGCAAGGGCCGAGATCCCTTCACCGGGAGTGACCCCTTGGACAAAAGTTTGCGTTAGGGCAATAACTTCACTATAGCCGTTTACTTTTGCTTTGCATCGTGGTATTCAGTTGGAATATCCTGCACCTCATTCCACGGGGAAAGAGCCGAGATCCCTTCACCGGGAGTGACCTCTTTAGCAAAGGTTTTCGTCACTATATTTTTCTAAAAAGCTATCAGTTCCTTCAACGATATCAAGTTCATTACGTTAAAGGTTTTCTCCAGAAACCATTCGTAGCCCTCCGTCATTTCAGAACGGTAGCACTTAGTATTCATGCCATGTATGTTGGCCTTCGTCAAGGCATAGTGTATGGTAGCTATTTGTTACTTTTCTGCAGCATAGATAGATGCGTTGGTTTGGGACAGTCGTACTACTATTTTGGCCTTCGTCAAGGGTATGTATGGGTAGGTTCAAATTAACCTGGATAATGACGGGTAGAACTTGACATGTGACTTATGATATGTTGGCCTTCGTCAAGCTCATAAGAGCATGGGGCAAAAATCCACATCGGGAGTTTCAAAAGAACTGAAACTTGCCAGGTATGCGCATACCTTCTGGAGTGTGATAACGTGAGCGGATTCCGTCACGTTATCATGCGATGATAGTTGGATCCCGATTCCCACTGATGAGTTGGTTTACTCCTCGGGTGATCCCGGCTAATTCTTCTTTCAGGTTTAGGGAAGGATTTGACGTTACAGTGGGAGGTTCCCGGATTAGATAAAGTGATAACCATTCTGATCTAGGTTAGAGTGCACGCTGAGTGTTTCTTTTCTCTCTCTTTGGCAGCGACCATTGACCCGACCCTAGACTATGACTCAGTGACCAAGTTGACCGAACCTTCTTAACACTGGCTTTTGGATTGTCAGAGTTGCAGACCTCATTGCCACTCCTATTTTTACCCTTTTTTTCCGGGACACCCCGTATTACTACGAACGTCCACTTCCATTGGACAAAACCATCGTATGGTTATATACGAACTCGAAGGAATTCGAGGATGGTTTCCGGTTCTGGAGAAAACGAATAGGACTATTCAGTTGTCTTTTCCTTTTACCTTCTTTCAGGTTGTGAGTACTCCTTGGTTTAGGAGATAGTACACCTATTACGCAAATTGGATAATCTTCTTCCAAACCATAGGCAGGTGCCGACCGGTAGGGAATGAAGAAAACCAATTAGCCTAACGGTAGTGTACAGAAGGTATTATGTAAAGACAAAGAAAGGGATTTGTAAGAGGGCAAAGTAAATTGCGACTGCTATTCACGACCAAACCAACTATTTCTTTGCCATGTTGGATATATGTATGCCCTAGAGGCCATTATGTGATAGTGGATGTATTTATACATGTATATATATTCAGTTTGCATTCTTGCTCGACATGATAGTATGCTATCTGGTTTTTCTTTATCTGACATGTTTATTTGATCATGCTTCTATTCATTCAGACATGCTGATAAAGCCCTAAGGATATCGGCTTGACTACTCTGATTATGATGGAGATCATACTAGTGGGACATCTGTAGTCTATAAGCATATCCTGAAATGTCCCTAGTCGGAGGTGTATCGAGACGGGGCATCGATATACCAGATTAGACTAGCGTATGTGATACTACACCCATGTGATGGGCGATGGATGTTCCCACATTCATCGATGTTTGACATCAAGATCATATACGGGTGCTCAGTGGTGACTGGGTACACTGGACGGACTCGCCGAGAACTCCTATATGGAATTATATCTATCGTCGGATAGCAGTTCTCAGGTGACACTGGTACAGGTTAGTCTGTAGACCCGAGATCGTCATAGAGCCTTGTGTGTTCTCCCACTGTACTTTAATTACCACCCTACCACGGCTCTACTGAGTCGTGCAAGCAGGTGGCCGTTGGGTACAGTCCCGAGACACACGAAGGCAATGAGCGATAGGAGGGGTTTCGTCTCTCCCGATATTGGGAGTTGATGCTGTACTGTGCCCGACTGGTTATAGCAGCAAGTCCCTGGCCAGGGCTGCTGAGATTTGCTGATAAGTGTTATCAGTAGTTTCTCGAACTGTTATAGACCATTCACCGGCACGACTTATTGAGTTATTGGGGTCGACGTGACCATCCCTAGGCTCGATATGCAGCATATCTGACGAAGAGACCGGACTGTACGGTAGTGTTGCCGGATGGCTCGACGGGAGTTGTAGCAGGTTCGCTTGTTGTCTTCTGATCGTTCAATACCCGGGTGGCCGTTACGTTTAGCTGACCGCTTGCGGCTTGAGGGTACTTGATATGATCATTACCCTCTGCCGGCGTATTGACGAGTCTTAGAGTCCCACAGAGGAGTTACCCAGTCCATGCGAAACGTTGTGGTGTGCATATGCGATATATGCATGCACCCGATTGAAATGTGCTTATATGATACCAAACATTGATCGGGTGAACTGCTTTTGGTGGGGTCATATGAGATATGACCGGATTGATAACTCAAGTGTTGATTTATCATTTAACCATTAGTTTTCTCACTTAAAACCTTTCTAGGGTTTGATGGATGTATGCATGCATGCATATGCTTCTTTCTTCTTTTCTAGTTTCATGCACATGTAGATGTGCATACATGTATACATACATACATCAAACCATTATGGTTGATTATATATGGAAATGGTGGCAATATAAGACTCACACCATTGATTATTTAATGGATTATTATTTGATTATGGATTTAAAAGAAAATGAAAAGGAAAGGATAATTATGATAGTTTTTACATGCTTCTTCTAACCTAACCATGTTCACCTACCACTAAACCATGGTTATCCTTTCCTTTATCATTCTAAACCCAAGTTAAATTAATCATCTATCATTTAATCATGGTTGGAGTCAAGAAGGAATAAATATATATAGTGATATTTATTTCTTTTAAAAGCTTAACCTTATGGTTATCATTTTACCTCTTGCAAAGAAAAGCCACCATCTTCATTCTCCTCCATCTCTTGCTCTCTTGATTTTCCTAGTGAGCAAATACCACTCAAAGATAGGTTTTTGAAGTGAGATTCCACACCACAACATCATTCTACACTAGCTTAGCCGCTTCGTTTAGAGTGTTTCCTTCGGATTGTCGAAGTTGCGAGCTTGGACGGATATCTCCGTGGTGGATCGTCGTGGATACAAGAGGACATCAAGAGGACCTCGACTCAACACCAAAGAGCCTAAGGAGCGAATCAAAAACGGGAGCTACAAAGGTTGTAGCCTTCAAACCCTAATTTTTGTTAGCCAAAGTTTAATAAACCTAATTTTCTAGGATCGATCCATACGAGTGTATGTTTAGCACAATAAAAATCATATCTTTTGAACATGTGATGCTTCAAAACACCTCATAGGGTGCTAAACAAACCCTTCATTGGTATCAGAGCCTACCTAGAACATTAGGCGACCTTTTTGCGAAGTAAAAAGTCCGATCGAAACAAAAATACGACTTTTAAGGTGCTCTCTGGAAATTTTTTTGAAACTGACTTTTTTCAGAATTAAAAATTCTCAAAAAATAGAGCAGGTAAAAATTAGACGATCTGGAAAATTCGAGCAAGTGAACAGTAAGTTCGGCCGCGGAAGCGCGGCATAAGCAAGCTTAGGCCGCCCTTCCGCGGCCGTACTAGGGGCTCTTTGACAATTTTTTGCACAGTTATTTTATTTACCTGCTATATTATATTCTGAGCATGTTTAATCTGAATCTTCTGTTGAAAAGTTCTGGAGATGTTTTTGGCCTCGTGGTTTCGATCGGATTTTTCATTTCGCTTTCTTTTCCGGGTAAACTAGAAAGTATTGAAGTTCTTGAACGAATATCATTTACTCAATATTCATGGGGTTTAAATAGTTTCGAGATACGTGCAAGTCTTTTTGCGGTGGTCCCTCTAGAAGACAACAAACCTTAACTCGATTATGTGACCGTCTCGAACTGCCCTTTAAACCCTTGGGTTTGGGGCAGTACGGCGTGCCACATGTGAGGCGTTGGCTTGACCCTTCTACGGCTGGACCGCCGCTACTGTGCCACACTCCGGATCTTTTGAACCCTGCTCAAGTGTTGAGCTTTAGTGAATCTTGGGTGTTTGAATGTTCGTTCGAAAAACTTTAATACTGTCTGTTTGTCTGGAATGTGATACAATATGTGGAATTCACATGGTTTAGGCATGAAATACGAGATATGTGATATTTCGCATTTATGATGTCTAAAGAGAATCTGGATTCCAAATATTGTAGTTTTACACTTTCTTTTCTGTGACCGTAAGTGTAGTATGTTAGATATCGCCGGTTTCGTTACTATACATCAACGACAATCGGGGTACGCATACTTACTTACGTTGATGATATGTGATATTATGTGTTGCTGAGATATTATGTGTAGGATTGTCGCGATTGAATAGCCGGGGGGTTTTGTGAGATGAGAGCTTTATATTTTCATTCATGTAAATTCAAATGTAATGTAATATTCTTTTATTTGGGGCACTTCCAGGTTGCGGTTGTGTCGCCAGTGTTGTATATTATTTACTTTTCCGCATTAGGATGGACCCAAGGAGGGAAGCACAGGTGACCGGGTTCTGGGGTTCAGTGGGAGGCCATCTCGAGGAGTCGAGACCGGGTCTCCTAAACTCCAGGATTGGTAGGGTCACTTGCCGCTCTCGTAGGGGTCCAGGGTGTGGGCTTGGCTATTCATCGCGACTGTGGAATCCGTATTTTCTATTCTGGCTAAATACTAAATACGGACGTCCTAGTATATCCCACGTTATATCTATATTTCTGCTGCCTGTGTTCTGTGAAATCTGAGACGAATGACTTATTATATATATGATATATAGTAGACGTTGCTTATGTTTTACACCCGCGCTAGTCCCGTCCCGGTATGCCGTTAGTTAAGTAACCTAACGGTGCATAACGGAACATTGCGGCGAATGCGGATGGCATAAACGTACGTGTTATTTTCGTTTCTTTTCTGTGATTGGCTTAAGGACTTAAATGATGGGATTACATTAATGTGATTAATGTAAAGAAAATAAACCTAAAAGATGTTGTAGAATCAGATTTAAAAACTACTCGGCTTTTTATGAAAATGCTACTTTTCAAAACTGCGGAGCTTAAGCCACTCCTTTTGAAAAACCGTTTGATTCTACAACGATATCAAGTTCAAAGCGTTAAAGATTTTCTTAAAAATCATTCGCAACCCTCCGTCATTTTAGGAAGTAGAGTACTTAGTATTCGTGCTACGTTTGTTGACTTTAGTTAAGGCGTAGTGTACGGTAGCTAAGTGATGTCTTCCTACAATGCATATGATGCAGATTAATTAGGACATTCATGCGACTTTGTTGACCATAGTTAAGGGTCAAATGGGTGGGTCTAATTGATCAAGAAATGACGGGTAGAACTTGACTGGTACTTATGATTTGTTGACCATAGTTAAGGTCATAAGTACTAGGGGTAAAAATTACATCGGGAATTTCAAGTGTTGAAATTTGCAATAAGATTGCATACCTTCCATGTGATGGTTGGATCCCGATCCCACTGTGGGCAATAGTTGCTCCTAGGAGAGTTTTACAGTTTCCAATTAGCTAACTCATTAGGTGTCTAGAAAGGTGTTAACGGGGCTCCGCCTGTGGGAAAACGAGGTTTACTCTAATTAGGTCCGTGCGAAAGCACGGGGAACCTCCTTCAAAGTACCGACACTGGCCTGGCTGAACGGTTAGCGAAGTTGTAGACTGTAATTAATCCTGGCTAGTTTTTCTTTTAAGGTTTGAAAGAAAACTTGATAAAAAGCAGTGGGAAACATCGATTAGACAAGATAATAAACCAATCTAATCTGTGCAAGAGCTTTCGCTGAGTGTATTCTTTTCTCTCTCTTAATGGCAGATACCAATGACTGGACTTAAGCTTCTATTAGATAAGAACAAACTGAATGGGACCAACTATAAAGACTGGCTAAGGAATCTGAAGATCGCCTTGACATATGATAAAGTATCATATGTCCTCACGGCTTCAGCCCCGCCCGTCCCAGGCCCAAAATCCTCAGTTGCGGACATTGAAGTCCGCAAGACATGGGACGCTGACTGTGCCACGGCAAAATGCCTCGCGCTTGCATCGATGGATAACACACATCAAAAGCAACACGAGGACATGGACATTCACGGGATACTGCTCCATACAAAGGAGTTGTATGGGGAACAGTCCCTCGTATTACGATACGAAGCATCAAAGAAACTGTTTCACATGCGGATGGCCCCTGGCACACCAGTAGCAGACCATGTTTTGAAGATGATAGCTCTTATAGAAGAGCTTGAGGACCTCGGATGGACAATGGACAATGAACAATATACAGATATTATTCTACAGTCCCTCCCCTCCACCTTTGCTCAGTTCATAGTGAACTTTAACATGCATGGCATGGAGAAGGAACTCCCTGAACTCCTTAATATGTTAAGGAGTGCAGAGAGCACTATGAAGTCAGCAAAGACTCCCGTTATGACCATTGGACAGTCTTCTTCTTCTCGCCCAAAAGCTAAGGCCAAGGGAAAGAAAAAGAAGAAACCAACTAATCCTAAGGGTGGAGTCAAAAAGGCGAAGGGAAAGGAAAAGTCCACGGCTGGAGACCCAGGGAAAGGCGAGTGTTTTCATTGCCACAAGACAGGACATTGGAAGCGCAACTGCACAGAGTACCTAAGTCTCAAGAAGAAGCATGGTGATGCTTCCGCTTCAGGTGCGTTTGTGACTGAAAACTGTTTTTCTATAAACTCTGCTTCCTGGGTATTGGATACCGGTTCAGGTTCTCACATTTGCAATTCTATGCAGGGGTTGAGAAATAGCAAGGTTTTGAAGACAGGTGACCATACTCTCCACGTTGGAAATGGTTCCAATGTACATACAGTCGCAGTGGGAGAGTATCACTTGGGGTTGCCGTCTGGATGTATTTTGATTTTGAATCCATGTTATTTTGTACCTGATATGCTATGTAATATAATATCCGTTTCTTTGTTGGACAATGAAGGATATAATTTTGTATTGCAAAACAATGTTATGAACATTCACCTGAATCAAATGTTGGTTGGGTATGGTACACTAAATAACGGAATATATGTCCTAAATCAACACACAGTTTTCAGTATACAACACACTAATAAAAGAAAACTTTCAGAATTAAATGAAGCTTTTCTTTGGCACTGTAGACTTGGTCATATTAACGAAACAAGACTAAACAAGTTATACAAAGATGGATATTTAAATCCTTTTGAATATAAATCTTATGCGACTTGCCAGTCTTGTATCAAGGGTAAAATGACCAAAACTCCGTTTACCGGACACGGAGAAAGAGCTACTCAGCTCCTGGGCCTCATACATAGTGATGTATATGGGCCAATGTCTACACAGGCTAGAGGCGGTTTTTCATACTTCATTACATTCACCGACGATTTCTCAAGATTCGGTCATGTATTTTTATTAAAGCACAAGTCCGAAGCTTTCGAGAAATTCGTTGAATATAAACAAGAAGTAGAAAAACAAACCGGCTTGAGTATTAAGATGCTTCGATCAGATCGAGGTGGAGAGTATCTCAGTGCAGAATTTGCAAACTTCCTAAAAGAGAATGGGATTCTCTCTCAGCTCACTCCTCCTTACACACCACAGCACAACGGTGTGTCAGAACGACGGAATAGGACCCTATTAGATATGGTCCGGTCCATGATGAGTGACGCTGAGTTACTAGTCTCGTTTTGGGGGCATGCATTGGAGACTGCAGCGTTTCTGCTAAACAGGGTTCCAACCAAAGCCGTGTCTACCACGCCATATGAGATATGGAATGGGAAGATACCATCTCTTAAAAGAATTAAGATTTGGGGTTGCCCGGCCTATGTTAAAAAGCAGAATCCGGACAAACTCGAGACACGGTCAGTCATGTGTAACTTTGTGGGATATCCAAAGAATTCTTATGGATATCTGTTCTACCACAAAGAGGAACAAAAAGTGTTTGTTTCTCAGTATGCCACATTCTTGGAAAAAGAGTTTTTCACAGATAGAGATGATGGCAAGGTGGTAGATCTAGAAGAGGTTCTGGAGACACAAACTACAAATGACGATTTGGTTGAACCGGCTGTTACAACAGAAACTGAAGAACCTCGGCCACTCCGTAGGTCTGGTAGGACTTCTCGCCCACCGGAGAGGTACTACGGTTTCCTCATTGATGGTGACAGAGAAGATTGCATCATGGATGATGATGATCCTACCAGTTTTCAGCAAGCTATCACGAGTGGTGACTCTGTGAAGTGGCTGGATGCCATGAGATCCGAAATGGAGTCTATATACACCAACAAAGTATGGACTTTGGACGTTGTACCCCCTGGGGTAAAACCTGTAGGGTGCAAATGGATCTTTAAAAGAAAGATTGGTGTGGATGGGCAGGTAGAGACCTATAAGGCAAGACTTGTGGCGAAAGGTTTTCGTCAAAGACCAGGTTTGGACTATGACGAAACTTTTTCGCCCGTAGCCATGCTTAAATCTATTTGGATCCTACTTGCTATTGCTGCTCACTACGACTATGAAATCTGGCAGATGGACGTTAAAACAGCATTTCTAAATGGAGATTTAGATGAATGTGTTTATATGGATCAGCCAGAGGGCTTCATTGACAGTGGGAGCAGCGAGAAAGCATGTAGATTGCTTAAATCCATATATGGGTTAAAGCAGGCATCTCGGAGTTGGAACATCTGTTTCGATGATGTTATCAAAGAGTTTGATTTCATCAAAAATCCGGATGAACCTTGTGTTTATAGGAAGGCTGTAGGAAGAGCTGTCACATTCCTCGTATTGTACGTAGATGACATTCTTCTGATAGGAAATGATATTCCTATGCTACAGTCGGTCAAATCATTCTTATCACTGAGGTTCTCCATGAAGGACCTGGGTGATGCCACATACATCCTGGGTATAAGGATCTATAAGGATAGATCCAAAAAGTTATTGGGATTGTCCCAAACCAGGTACATCAACACCATCCTAAAGAGGGTTAGTATGGAAGACTCCAAGCGGGGTGCCTTACCCGCTTGCCATGGAGTCACTCTCTCCAAGGATTCTTGCCCAAAGACCGATGAAGAGAGAGCTCGCATGAGCATTATACCTTATGCTTCGGCAGTAGGATCTATAATGTATGCGATGTTGTGTACATGCCCAGATGTAGCTTATGCACTTAGTGTTGTAAGCAGGTATCAATCCAACCCAGGGGAGAACCACTGGACAGCTGTGAAGAACATTCTTAAGTACTTGCGAAGGACTAAAGAATTGTTCTTGGTGTATGGTAACAAGGATCTCCAAATGGAGGCCTTTACCGATTCGAGCTTCCAGAGCGATAAGGATGACAGCAAATCTATCTCAGGGTTTGTATTTACCCTCAATGGAGGGGCGGTAAGTTGGAAGAGTTCCAAACAAGATACCGTTGCAGACTCTACGATGGAAGCTGAGTACATTGCTGCAAATGATGCCGCCAAGGAAGCCGTCTGGATGAACAAGTTCGTCTCGGAGCTAGGAGTAGTTCCAACCATTATTGATCCAATACCCTTGTATTGTGATAATAATGGGGCTATGGCGTTAGCCAAGGAGCCCAGAGCCCATCAGTGGTCCAGACACATCCTGAGGCGCTTTCATTTGATCCGGGAGATTGTAGATCGCCGCGACATCGAGATTAAGAGAGTTGATACAAAGAACAACGCCGCGGATCCATTCACCAAGGCCCTCCCTCAGCCGCAGCATGAGCGACTTTTTGAGATGTTGGGTATGAGATACGCCAATAACTGGCCTTAGTGCAAGTGGGAGATTGTTGGATATATGTATGCCCTAGAGGCCATTATGTGATAGTGGATGTATTTATACATGTATATATATTCAGTTTGCATTCTTGCTCGACATGATAGTATGCTATCTGGTTTTTCTTTATCTGACATGTTTATTTGATCATGCTTCTATTCATTCAGACATGCTGATAAAGCCCTAAGGATATCGGCTTGACTACTCTGATTATGATGGAGATCATACTAGTGGGACATCTGTAGTCTATAAGCATATCCTGAAATGTCCCTAGTCGGAGGTGTATCGAGACGGGGCATCGATATACCAGATTAGACTAGCGTATGTGATACTAGACCCATGTGATGGGCGATGGATGTTCCCACATTCATCGATGTTTGACATCAAGATCATATACGGGTGCTCAGTGGTGACTGGGTACACTGGACGGACTCGCCGAGAACTCCTATATGGAATTATATCTATCGTCGGATAGCAGTTCTCAGGTGACACTGGTACAGGTTAGTCTGTAGACCCGATATCGTCATAGAGCCTTGTGTGTTCTCCCACTGTACTTTGATTACCACCCTACCACGGCTCTACTGAGTCGTGCAAGCAGGTGGCCGTTGGGTACAGTCCCGAGACACACGAAGGCAATGAGCGATAGGAGGGGTTTCGTCTCTCCCGATATTGGGAGTTGATGCTGTACTGTGCCCGACTGGTTATAGCAGCAAGTCCCTGGCCAGGGCTGCTGAGATTTGCTGATAAGTGTTATCAGTAGTTTCTCGAACTGTTATAGACCATTCACCGGCACGACTTATTGAGTTATTGGGGTCGACGTGACCATCCCTAGGCTCGATATGCAGCATATCTGACGAAGAGACCGGACTGTACGGTAGTGTTGCCGGATGGCTCGACGGGAGTTGTAGCAGGTTCGCTTGTTGTCTTCTGATCGTTCAATACCCGGGTGGCCGTTACGTTTAGCTGACCGCTTGCGGCTTGAGGGTACTTGATATGATCATTACCCTCTGCCGGCGTATTGACGAGTCTTAGAGTCCCACAGAGGAGTTACCTAGTCCATGCGAAACGTTGTGGTGTGCATATGCAATATGCGCATGCACCCGATTGAAATGTGCGTATATGATACCAAACATTGATCGGGTGAACTGCTTTTGGTGGGGTCATATGAGATATGACCGGATTGATAACTCAAGTGTTGATTTATCATTTAACCATTAGTTTTCTCACTTAAAACCTTTCTAGGGTTTGATGGATGTATGCATGCATGCATATGCTTCTTTCTTCTTTTCTAGTTTCATGCACATGTAGATGTGCATACATGTATACATACATACATCAAACCATTAAGGTTGATTATATATGGAAATGGTGGCAATATAAGACTCACACCATTGATTATTTAATGGATTATTATTTGATTATGGATTTAAAAGAAAATGAAAAGGAAAGGATAATTATGATAGTTTCTACATGCTTCTTCTAACCTAACCATGTTCACCTACCACTAAACCATGGTTATCCTTTCCTTTATCATTCTAAACCCAAGTTAAATTAATCATCTATCATTTAATCATGGTTGGAGTCAAGAAGGAATAAATATATATAGTGATATTTATTTCTTTTAAAAGCTTAACCTTATGGTTATCATTTTACCTCTTGCAAAGAAAAGCCACCATCTTCATTCTCCTCCATCTCTTGCTCTCTTGATTTTCCTAGTGAGCAAATACCACTCAAAGATAGGTTTTTGAAGTGAGATTCCACACCACAACATCATTCTACACTAGCTTAGCCGCTTCGTTTAGAGTGTTTCCTTCGGATTGTCGAAGTTGCGAGCTTGGACGAATATCTCCGTGGTGGATCGTCGTGGATACAAGAGGACATCAAGAGGACCTCGACTCAACACCAAAGAGCCTAAGGAGCGAATAAAAAACGGGAGCTACAAAGGTTGTAGCCTTCAAACCCTAATTTTTGTTAGCCAAAGTTTAATAAACCTAATTTTCTAGGATCGATCCATACGAGTGTATGTTTAGCACAATAAAAATCATATCTTTTGGAAATGTGATGCTTCAAAACACCTCATAGGGTGCTAAACAAACCCTTCATGCCAATCCTAAAATCACCTTTGTATTTCTCCAGGACACTCCGTATCACTACGAAGATCCTAAGTTTATTGGATAATCCATCGTATGGTTATATACGAACTCGAAAGGAACTTGTTCCAGTTCGGGGATGGATCCTAGTTCAGGAGAATTAGGAATAAAGTTCATTCAGGTGTCTTCTATCTTCACCTTCTCTCGCGTTGCGAGTGTTCCTAGGATTAGGACAGTACACCCATTATACTTTTTGGATAGTCTTCTTCCAAACCATAGGCTGGTGCCGAACGGTAGGGAAAGAAGAAAACCATTTGGCCTAAAGGGGTGTACGGAAGGTAATGACTAAAGACATATAAAGGGATTTGGAGAGATGGCAAAGAATTATACGGTTACAGTTGTGAATCTGGATAATGGAAGAGGCATTACTAGGAATACCAGGATACCCTATCGAAACATTTCAATGTTTCAGTTTCACTGTGTACTGTTAAAAGAAAACTGATTTCCCAATTAGACACTTGCTCCAGGGTATGTATTTACCAGGTATGATTCTCACATCTGTATGGTTTTACAGATGATGAGTGGGAGTAAGTTATTGGGAATTGGGTGATCATCCTCATTATATCGGGATTCGTTGTAATCGGTGATATTTAAGGAAGTCACCTGGGTTGTTTGCAGGACGGCAAATATTTGGTTTTGAATATCCGTTGTTATGCACCAATTTCAAATTGATATATCTGTACGTCTATTTTTATAGAGTGAGATATATCTTTTTGAGATTATGTCTATGACATTTACCTATACCAGTGGATGGTTAGGTAAGGAGCATTGAACAACGGTGTAATTCTTCTTAACCATAAGTACAGTTTTCAACCTACGACACACAATGAATGAGTTGTTAGACTCAAGGGACTTATACTGAGTATTGTATGTTGTCCAGCGTCCATGAGGACAGAGGGGTTGGTTCTCGTACTATATTCGGTTTACTTATGACTTCTCTAGTTCTTAGACATGTGTTTCGTAGATACACAGGGTCTAAGTTTTGAGGAGTTATAGGTATAAGAATAAAGTAGAGAACCAGATATTGCAAGTATCGTGATTCTTCAAAGTGATCGAAGATGTAGATACTTGTATATGGTATTCAGTTGATAGTAATGGTTAAGAGAACTTGCTTCTCTTTCAGGTTACTCATAATTGGAAGTATTCCTAAATTGAGTAATGCTGATCGGCCTCCTTACATTTAGTTGACATGCACTAGAGACAGCTGCATGATTTGAATTTGGTTCAATTAAATCAGTGCCTCTGTTTCCATATTGAAGATAGAACAGTTCATATCTTGACATTGTTAAGGTACGGGGAGTTGTCCGGCTTATGCTTAAAACCAGACTCCGGATAACTCAAGGCACGTTTCTGTAATGGCGGTTTGTGGGTTGACCCGGGCTATGACGAGGGTTGACTTTCTACTATCTGGAAGATTAATAGTGATATTGTTCTTGACTCGCCACAGTTTTAACAAAAATCGATTTTTTCAGAAAACAGTAGTGGGAGTATGGTAGAACTGTAAGTGATTCCAAAACCGCAAACGATTACTGAAGATTTGATAAGAACCTAAAGATTCAATCTAGTTTGACATTCCATTGGCCACTCCGCAGATATGGTGGGTAACCTCAGGCACCCGAAAGGTACTTCGGTATGCTCAAGGACGGTGGCAGGGAGGTTCTTGTTTACCCAGACTTGCCATTGCTGTTGTTCCAGACTGTGAGATCCGGCAGGATGATGAGTATAGCGTCGTTCTAAACTAGCTTTAGAAGTGTACGCCTATATGACTCTGCCAGAGGGTTGTCGTAGTCAGTGGAAGCAGCGAAAGCATTGGTGGACATCAGGCTTATGTCTATTTATAGACTAAAGCAGATATAGCGGAGATAGATCATCTATTTTTGATGTGACAGTCATAGGTTTGACTTCATCAGAATAGGGGATGGATCTGTTAAGAAGGTAGTAGGGTGTGATGTCCTGGTATTTGATGACATACACAGAGTGGGAAGTAATATTCCTATACTACGATCGGTTATACTTTGGTTGTCACACAGTAGTTTCTCCACATAGGAATTGTATCTTATATCGTATATTCTGGTTACTAGATCTATGGTTTTAGATCTAGATTTGGGTGGCTTCCCAATCTGGGTACTTTGACCGCATTCTATGATTATTTAGAATGGACGACTCCTGGCATGGTGGTGTACCTGCAGGTAATGGAGTCACCCTCTCTAAAGGTGTCTTACAGACTAAAGGGGAGAGGGATGCGCATGATTGGCAGATCACTTGCTTAGGCAATTGAGTCAATCATGAGATGTCAAGTACCACACCAGATGTTGTTCTTGCAGTAGGTGCAATAAGTTGATATTGATCCAATCCTGGAGAAACAGTCGGAAGCAGTTTTAGAACATAAGTTGATGTTCTATGGATATGATAACAGCAATCTCCTTCGGGAGACATTTATCATTCCAGGCTTCCAAGGTGACCTGGATGACAGAGAGGTTGTCGGAGTTGTAGTTTTCCCTCTGACGAGGGGCAGTATTTTGGACAGATGGTCCAGGTGGATACTGAGGGAAGGCATGGCGCAGGATACTGATTAAGTTCAGTTGACGATACAGTCTAAGAAGTTTGGATTTAGAATTCACTTATGAGCTAGGTCCCATCAGATATCCAGACACCTTCTAAGACAGGTATTGCTCATTTCGGGAGACGGCTTTCTCCGCGAACTTGAGATAAAGAGAGACATAGAAAGAAACACCAGAGCGGATCCACTCACTGAGGCTATTCCTCGAACGCAATAGTTTCGCAAACGAGCTTTGTGAGACTGACTAGTAGAGGAGTTGGGTGTTAGGTATCACACGGGCTGTGAGTATGCAACATCGCAATAATTAGCCTTGAGTGCAAGTGGGAGATTGTTGGAGATAGTGCCCTCAGAGTCAATTATTGGATCACAGGCACGTGATTGCAATGATTGAGGGAGGACCTGTCCAAGTAGGGCAGTCTTACTCAGGATGATACTATGCTATCTGGTTTATCTTTATCATCGTGTACTGCTTTAGGTGACCTTACGAGTCGCTATTACACGTTGATAGAGCCCCTAGGATTCTTGCTTGACTACCAGCAGTATGAGGGCGATCATATACGTGAGAGCTGGAGTCTATAAGCACATCCTTAAAAGGTCCCTAGTCGTGGGAGTTTCGAGACAGGGCATCGATTCTCCAGAGTAGACTAGTGTATACAGTCGAGACCCCGACGAGGGGCGGTGGCCGGTCTCACAAGCCACTAGTGTCAGTTGGTTCACCTAAGATGTATACAGGTGCTCATTGGGTTATGAGTACACCGGACAGGACTCGCCCGGAACCTGCTAGTTGGGATTATACCTGATGTCAGATAGCAGTTTCCTGGTGACATGTGTACAGGTTAGTTCATCGACCTGAGATCGTCATTTGTCTCGTGTGAGTTCCCACTGTGCTTTGATTACTACCCTACCACGGCTCAAAGGAGTCGTGCAAACAGGTTTTAGTTGGGTACAGTCCCGAGCCACATGAAGGCAGTGAGCGGATATGCAGGGGTTCGTCCCTCCCGGTATTGGGGGTGAGGTCGCGCTGTGTCTAGGGGAGCCAAAACATGAAAAGTCCTTGGCCAAGGCAGGAGATTTGCTGGTAGGTATTCCAGTAGTATCTCAGGGTGTTCTGGGCTACACTCCGACACGACTTGTACCGCTATTGGGGGTCTGACTTTTACCAACCCCCTAGGCCCGCCATGCGATGCTCATAGACGAACGGACCGGACTGTACGGATATTGTCACTGACAGGCTCAGTAGGGTGTCAGGATGAGTTCGCTCATCGACGTCCCTTTTGGTCAATAGCTGGTGGCCCGTCACGTATGGCTAATACCTCTGACGTGCTAGTGGTTAAATCCACAGCCATAGTATTGACGAGTCTTTAGAGTCCACCACACACAGTTACTCAGGTATCGGGCGAAACGCTGTAGAGGCCGTATGGAGATATGGCAGGGTTCGATCAGATACGTGCGGTATTGCACGGATCGTGATCGGACGGTTTTTACTAGCCGGCTTTGGCTTAAGTCGGATCCTAGTATTAGACGGTGTAGTTTTGTCTCTTTGCATTTGTGTTCAGTGGGAATACAAATGCGGGCATGTATATGCTGTAGCGGGGTTTTCCTGTAATTTATTATGGGATCAGTTTTCTGAAGTTGCCAGTTTGCATTACGTTTCGGCCGGTTTTCCTTTGTTCTTTCGCGGCCGGACTTTCCGATGGAGGGGGTTATTTGCAAGAGTGCAATGAACTTATTGTGGAGGGGTTTTCCTGCATTTGTTGGATTATGATGGATAAAGCATCTTTGCTTTATTCTTCATAATGGCTAGCATTAATTGAGATTGGATTTGTAAAAGATTGATTAAGTGTTTGATGTGAAGCTTGATTTTGATGTGGTCACCACTTTAGTTCCTACACTCACCTCCCTTATTTTGGATTCCTTCTCTTTTTTGGCCGGCCACATTTGAGTGAGGTGAGAGGTTCATTTTTTGGAGTGGAAAAATAATTCATCATTCTCTTTTAGCTTACACAAAATTCCCAAGCTCCACTTGAAAGTTGATTTCTATTCTATACCTCCATCAATGGCAACTTCACTACCCTAAAGAGACATAGCATTCTACACTAGCCTACAACAAACCTTGGACGCGTCGGCTAGCCAACTTCGCGCCCGAGTTGCCTCGGTCAAGAGGTGGGAGCCCGTAAAAGTACTCGGCTACGTGGTGCCCTTTCCGACGAGGACGTGACGGACGGAGATTCCACAGGAGATCGGAGTAGAGACGAAGACCGAAGGACACGGATCGCTTGGTATACTTCTCTACTCCTCTTTTAGTTTGCTAGTAGCTAGGTTAATGGCCCGATCCGGGATAAAAGTGCGCGGTGGTGCCGGTTTGCTAGTTTGCAAAGTTTTTCGTTTCCGCGTTTCCGGCGTCGGATCCACTGCCGGGGCGTCCCCGCGGACTTACAATAATCACTTTTCATAGTAGTTGTTAACTTATATGATTCTTGTTAGTTATAGTTTAGCAAAGATTCTCGGTTAGTCGATGTTTACGCCTAAAACAAGATCGTTTTTCATTATTCCGCCTCCCCGCTAGTCGTGGGGTGTTGTTCATCGACTTACACAAATTTCCCCAGTAACTCTTCTGTGTTGATTTTGTTCTTTCTGGAATGTTTTGTTTCTGCTCAAGTTTCAGGTGCACAGTGAAGTATTTGGAGTAGAATCAATTGTATTTGCTTTATCGAAATTCTACGATGTTCGGCTAATTTGATTATATCTGTGATTTGTTTAATGTGTTCGTAAACCTCCCCTAACTGCTAGTATGTCGGTTAGCAGGGGGTTGCACATTTCTGTAATGGTTTGTGTTTGTGAACTTGTTGGATTGTCGTGAATGGATAGCCGGGGATGTGAGACGGGTGTTTCTTTCATTCAAATGTAACTTGTAAATTGTTGTAATATTCTTTTGCAGGGTACATCCGGGCTGAGGTTGTAGCCACCGTTGTATTATTTCATTTACTGATTTTTGCTCTTAGGATAGACCCAAGGTGGGGTGCACAAACTACCGGGTACTTTGAAGTGTTTAGTGGCCTACTCACGTTGTTGAGGGAGACCGCTTCACTTCAGGTACTTGGCGGGGAGTTTGCCGTACCCGTAGGGGTCTAGGGTGGGGTTTTGGCTATTCATCGCGACTTTGTAACCCGTCTTACTTTGCAAGCTCAAAAGGAATGCGGATTCATAGAAAATCCAATATGCTCATATGTGATCTGGAATGCCTATTATTGCATCTGACGAATGTACAATATCTATATATGATAGCTATTAGACATCACTTATGTTTTACACCCGCGCTAGCCCATCCCCGCTCTGTCGTTAGTTAAGTAACCTAACGGGTAAATGACGGGACCCAGTGGCGAATGCGGATGGCATAAGAGGACGTTGTATTTTCGTTGTTTTCTGCAATGATAGGTTAACTGATAGGACGCATTATATTAATGCAAAGAAAATAAACCAAAGTTGAATCGTTGGAACAGTTTAAAAGAAACCACTCGGTTATTTTAAAACAGAGGATAATTTTTAAATTCTGGAGCTTTAACCACTCATTTTAAAAGCTATCAGGTTCCTTCGATCATATCAAGTTCACTACGTTCACGGTTTCGCCAAAACCATTCGTAGCCCTCCGTCATTTCATTTGGGTATTCAGTAGTATTCAAGCTATGTATTTTGACCAACGCTAAGACATAGTGTTTGGTAGCTGCTGGGTATTCATTTGTTGCATAGATAGATGAGTTAGTTTGGGGCAGTCGTATTATCATTTGGCCAACGTCAGGGATATGTACGGATGAGTTCAAATTAACAAGATAATGATGGGTAGAACTTGACATGTGACTTATGACATTTTGGCCAACGCCAAGGTCATAAGAGCATGGGGCAGAAATCCATATCGGCAATTTCTAAAGAAACTAAAATTTGCAAAGAGATGCATACCATTTGGAGTGTGATAATTTTGGTAGGATTCCTTCATCTTTATCACACGATGATATTTGAATCCGGATCCTACTGTGAGTATCCCCTACTCATCAGGAGATTCGTCACTTAACGATCAATGCTATAAACCAAGTAGGTGTCGAGAAAGGCGTCAGCGGGGTTACGCCCCCAAAGAAAAGATGTTATTTAATTAAGGAACTTCGCGAAAGCATTGGAAAACCTCCCTCGAAGTACCGACACCGTCCTGGCTGAACGGTTAAGCAAGTATTGTATAGTGAGAATAGTCCTGACTAGTTCTTCCTTTTTGGTTTGAGGAGGGATTCGAGAAACAGTGGGTGCCATCCAGTTTAGATAAATTAAAAACCACTCTAAACTTGCAAGAGCATCATGCTAAAGTGTTCCCTCTCTCTCTCATTGCAGCGACCCAAAACATGAAAGGCCTTAAGTTACTATTAGAAAAAAATATATTGACAGGGCCAAACTATAAAGATTGGTTCCGGAATGTTAAGATGGCTTTGACTTATGACAAATTGGGGTATGTCCTTACAGCTAAGGCACCTACTGTCCCTAGTCCAGATTCCAGTATTGCGGATAAGGAAATCCACAAAACCTGGGAGTTAGATTGCGCGAAGGCCAAGTGCATCGTGCTTGCCTCTATGAATAATAAACATCAGAGGAGGTACGATGATATGGATCTTGAATCCATATTTCTCCATACTTTGTATGGAGAGCAATCTCGTATAACAAGATATGAGACCTCGAAGAACTTGTTTCAGTCGAGGCTGCCCGTCGGATCATCTGTAGGAGAACATGTCCTAAAGATGATTTTCTATATAGAAGAGCTCACGGACCTCGGGACAACTTTAGAGAACGAGCTGTATACAGACTTGGTTCTTCAGTCCCTTCCTTCCACCTACGCCCAGTTTATTCTGAATTTCAACATTCAAGGAAAAGAAGTTGAACTTCCAGAACTCCTTAACATGTTGAGGAGTGCAGAGGGCACCTTGCAGAAAGCAAGGGATACACCCACTATGTTTGTTCGCGGTGCTTCCTCTTCCAGGTCCAAGGCAAGGGCCAAAGGAAGGAAGATGAAGGCCGCCACCAAACCAAGATCAGGTGTTGGTAAGGTGGGAGTTAAGGGAAAGACAAAGGTTGCAATGCCAGTAGTGGCAAAGGACGAGTGCTTCCACTGTCGTAGAAAAGGCCATTGGAAGAAAGATTGCAAAGCTTGGATTTCCAAGAACTAGGAACCGAAGCAAGCTGTGGCTTCGACTTCAGGTGTGTTTGTAATTGAAAAATGTCTTTCAATCAACTCTACTTCCTGGGTATTGGATACCGGATCAGGATCTCATATATGCAATTCATTGCAGGCACTGAGAGACCGTAGAGAGCTGAAAGTTGGTGATATGACCCTCCAGGTTGCTAACGGAGCTAGCGTGGATGCTGTGTTCGTAGGGGATTATCACCTAGGATTGACGAGTGGACATATTTTGGTTGTGCACAACTGTTTTTGTGTACCTAGTTTAACGTGTAATATCATATCAGTATCGTTGTTATCGAAAGAAGGTTATGATTTCACGTTTGTAAGCGAGGTTGTTAACATCTACCTTAATCATGGTTTGATTGGGTCCGGTACACTAGATAACGGTATATACGTATTAAACCAATTACAAATTTTCAATGTCCAGAACACACTAAAAAGAAAGTCTCCAGATATAAATAAGGCTTTCTTATGGCATTGTAGACTGGGTCACATCAATGAGACCAGGTTAACTAAGTTATATAGAGAAGGATATTTGGATTCCTTCGAATATCAATCTTATGCAACTTATCGATCATGTCTCAAAGGAAAGATGACAAAGACTGTATTCACTGGACATGGAATAAGAGAGAGCGAGCTCTTAGGACTCATACACCGCGATGTATGTGGTCCAATGTCTACACATGCAAGAGCTGGTTTTTCATATTTCATTACTTTTACGGACGATTACTTTAGGTACGGATTCATTTTCTTAATGAAACATAAATCCGAAGCCTTTGAGAAATTCCAAGAATATAAGAATGAAGTAGAAAACCAAACCGGCAAAAGTATCAAGACACTGAGATCTGATCGAGGTGGTGAATACTTAAGGGCCGAGTTCCTAGGTTACCTAAAAGAGAAAGGAATTCTCTCTCAGCTTACTCCTCCATACACTCCACAGCATAATGGTGTATCGGAGAGACGGAATCGAATCCTATTGGATATGGTACGTTCCATGATGAGTAATGCTGAGTTACCGCGATCTTTCTGGGGTTATGCGCTAGAATCAGCAGCATATCTTTTGAACAGGGCTCCTACCAAGACTGTGCCTACCACGCCATATCAGATGTGGAGTGGGAAGAAACCCTATCTTCAGTATCTGAAGATATGGGGATGTCCCGCTTTTGTTAAAAAGCAGTATGCGGACAAACTCGAGGCACGATCAGTACAGTATAAGTTTGTGGGATATCCAAAGAACTCCAAGGGGTATTTCTTCTATTACGCAGAGGAACAAAAGGTTTTTGTTTCTCGTAATGCCCATTTTCTAGAACATCAGTTTTTAGAAAAGGAAACAAGTGGGAGCGCAATAGAACTGGAAGAAATTCCAAAACCACAAACTACTACTGAAAGTTTGGTAGAACCAGTAGTTCAAGAAGAACAGGACATTCCCGCACCCCTCCGCAGGAGTAGTAGGCCATCTCATCCGCCTGAGAGATACTACGATTTTCTCATAGATGGGGATAGAGAGGATTGCATCATTGTTGACGATGAACCTACTATCTTCCAGCAGGCCATCCAGAGCGACGACTCGGTACGATGGCTGGATGCAATGCGGACCGAGATGGAGTCCATGTACACCAACAAAGTATGGACTTTGGACTTTGCTCCAGATGGGGTAAAACCCATAGGATGCAAATGGATCTTCAATAAAAAGATTGGTGTAAATGGACAGGTGGAAACCTATAAGGCTAGACTTGTTGCAAAGGGTTTTCGTCAAAGACCTGGTTTGGACTATGACGAAACTTTTTCTCCAATGGCTATGCTCAAATCCATTCGGGTCCTTCTTGCTATTGCCGTCTTCCATGATTATGAGATCTGGCAGATGGACGTAAAGATGACTTTTCTAAATGGTAATTTGGAAGAGTGCGTCTATATGGATCAGCCAGAAGGTTTCAATCAGAGTGGGAGCAGCGGGAAAGTGTGCAAGTTGCTTAAGTCCATTTATGGACTGAAGCAGGCATCGCGGAGTTGGAACATCTGTTTTGATGAAACGGTCAAAGAATATGACTTTAACAAAAATCCAGATGAACCATGTATATATAGTAAAATTGTAGCACGAACTGTCGTATTCCTCGTCTTGTACGTGGATGACATTCTATTGATAGGAAATGACATTCCTATCCTACAATCTGTAAGTCCATGTCACGCACCCCACGAACTTGCGGGGAGGCGGAATATATGAAAAACGATTATCAAAGCTTCGAAAAATGGACTTGAGCGCATGAATCGTGTCTAAACCGTTACTAGCAAACTACGAGAGGTTTAACAACTCGGATTCGAAGTTATACCTCACGTTACTTTCCTTCGGGTCTTCATCGCTGTCCTCCACTCCTCATAGGCTCCTTGGAATATCGGCACCTCAACGGCCTCCTCGAGTCAAAGACGATCCACCCGAGAGCTCCTGCGCCAAGCTTGATCTCTAACTTGAGATAACTAGGTTGCTCAAAGTGCTAATCTAAGCTACATAGGGGATATAGAGTGAGGTTATGGATGTATTAGTCTGTCTAATTCTTGATCTCAACACATGAGAGGGGAGGATTAGGGTTTCAAGAGAGAGCTTGAGGAGAGAGAAGGTGAGCATAAGTTATGAATGAAAAAGCTTCTCACTTCTAATATATTATGAAGCATAAGAAAATCAAAAAGAATAAATCAAAATGCATTATCATCATGCTTCATTAAATATATGCAATGAATCATCGAGTCATTAAGCAATAAATGCTTCATTAACTCACTTGAATGATTCATCTAAGTGAGTCACAAATTCATTAAATGTTAATGCCACCTTACCCTCCATGTCATCATCCATCTAGAAGCTTCCCGACAAATTATGAGAACGCCCCTCCTATCCGTGAAAACACGAAAAAACTTTAGACTGTACAAATCCAATAACCCGATACTAGAATCTGGCTTAAACCAAAGCCGGCTAGCAAAAACTGTCCGAACGTCGTACATGCGTTTAAATACATATGCGTCCGAACCCTTGTCGTAAAACCATACGACCTCTATATCGTTTCGCCTGGAGCAGGGAAACTCTCTGTGTGGGACTTTGAAGACTCGACACTATGCTGGCAGTGGGTTTAACCACAGACCGCAAGCGGCACTAGCTGTACGTAACGGTCCCCAGGTAGATGTCGATAAGAAGGCCGATGAGGAAACCCATCCGAACTCCTACTGAGCCTGATGTGACAATCTCCGTACAGTCCGGTCTGTTCGTCTAAGACTATCGCATACCGAGCCTAGGGGGCGGCAAGCGCCAGTCCCCTAATAGCGGTATAAGTCGTGTCGGAGCGTAGCCCATTACACCCTGAGAAACTACTGGAACCTACCAGTAAATCTCACTTGCCCTGGCCAGGGACTTTGCGTAATGGCTCTCTGACACAGCGTGATATCAACTCCCAATACCGGGAGAGACGAATCCTGTCTAACCGCCACTGCCTCCAAGTGCTCGGGACTGCACCCAACTGCTACCTGTTTGCACGACTCCTTTGAGCCGTGGTAGGGTAGTAATCTAAGAACAGTGGGACACCCTCGAGGTGAAGTAGCAGTGTTAAGTCTGCGGAATATGCTGTACTCATGTCACCTAGGAACTGTTAACTGACGACGGGTATAATACCAACCAACAGTTCCCCTGCGAGTCATGTCCGGTGTACCCGAAACCTAACGAGCACCTGTATACTATCTCCAGTACGATGTACTGATGGCTGTGGGACAGACCATCTCCCTAACTGGGATGAGAAGCGTACACACTAGTCTACTCTGGAGTATCGATGCCCTGTCTCGATAATCCTACGACTAGGGACAAGTATAGGATGTTGCTTATAGACAACCCAGCCCCCACTAGTGTGACTGCCATCACAACGCTGGTAATCAAGAAAAGAACCTATGGGCTCTACTAATATGTATAAGTGATACGTTACAAGAAACATATGCACATATTAAAGTAGACACAAACCAAGTAGCATACTACCATATTTAGCAAGACTGTCAATACAACTGCGAATATCCCAAGCTTCCATTAAGTAATATACATGCTAGTATGATACAATAATAGCCCCTAGGGCATATACACTAACACAATCTTCCAAAGGATTCTTATCACACAGGTTCTCCATGAAATACCTGGGTGATGCCTCTTACATTCTGGGGATTTGGATCTATCGTGATAGATCCAAGAGGATGTTGGGACTTTCGCAGTCCAGGTATATCAACACTATACTGAAAAGATTCAGTATGGAAGATTCTAAGCACGGTAATTTACCGGCTTGTCACGGAATCACCCTATCCAAAGAGATGTCTCCCAAGACTGATTTGGAAAGGGATCGCATGTCTATTATACCCTGCGCTTCTGCGGTAGGCTCTATAATGTATGCGATGTTGTGCACCAGACCAAATGTAGCTTACGCACTGAGCGTGGTAAGCAGGTATTAGTCAGACCCAGGGGAGAAGCACTGGATAGCAGTTAAGAACATTCTCAAGTACCTCAGAAGGACTAAGGAGATGTTCTTGGTTTACGGCGGAAAAGACCTCAAGATCGAGGCCTTTGTTGATTCCGGCTTCCAGAGTGACAAGGATGACTCCAAGTCCATGTCAGGTTATGCTTTTACCCTCAATGGAGGGGCGGTGTGCTGGAAGAGTTCCAAGCAGGACACCGTTGCTGACTCGACGATGGAAGTGGAGTATATTGCTGCTTGCGATGCCGCAAAAGAAGCAGTCTGGATGAAGAAGTTCCTAACAGAACTTCAGGTGGTTCCTACCATTGTTGATCCAATACCGCTGTATTGCGACAACAACGGAGCTATAGCTTTAGCAAAGGAATGCAGGTCCCATCAGAAGTCCAGACACATCTTAAGCCGGTATCACCTGATCAGGGAGATCATAGATCGCCGGGAGATCGAGGTCAGGAGAGTTACTACAGAGGAGAACACGGCTGCTCCATTCATAAAGGCCAAACCTCAGATTCAGTTCGAGAGGCTACTCGAGATGATCGGTCTTCGATACGCCAGTACATGGCCCTAGTGCAAGTGGGAGATTGTTTGTGTATATGCCCTAGGGGCCATTATTGTATCATACTATCTTGTATATTACTTAATGGAAGCTTGGGATATTCACAGTTATATTAACAGTCTTGCTAAACATGGTAGTATGCTACTTGGTTTATATCTATCTTAATGTATGTGTACGTATTGATAGAGCCCTTAGGATCTTGCTTGACTACCAGCTTTGTGATGGCAGTCACACTAGTGGGGGCTGGGTTGTCTACAAGCACATCCTTTTTCAGGTCCCTAGTCGTAGGATTATCGAGACAATGCATCGATACTCCGGAGTAGATTAGTGTGTACGCTTCTCATCCCAGTTGGGGAGATGATCTGTCCCACAGCCATCAGTACGTCATACTGGAGATAGTATACAGGTGCTCGTTGGGTTATGGGTACACCAGACATGACTCGCAGGGATCTGTTGGTTGGTATTATACCCGTTGTCAGTTAACAGTTCCCAGATGACATGAGTACAGCATAGTCCGCAGACTTGACATTGCTGCTTCGCCTCGAGTGTGTTCCCACTGTTCTTAGATTGCTACCCTACCACGGCTCAAAGGAGTCATGCAAACAGGTAGCAGTTGGGTGCAGTCCCGAAGCACTTGGAGGCAGTGGCGGTTAGACAGGATTCGTCTCTCCCGGTATTGGGAGTTGATATCGCGCTGTGTCTGGAGAGCCATTACGCAAAGTCCCTGGCCAGGGCAAGCGAGATTTACTGGTAGGTTTTCCAGTAGCTTCTTAAGGTGTAATGGGCTTCACTACGACACGACTTATACCACTTTTAGGGGACTGACGCTTGCCTCCCCCTAGGCCCGATATGCGATAGTCCTAGACAAATGTTAGTGTATATGCCCTAGAGGCCATTACTGTATCATACAAGCTTGTATATTACTTGATGAAAGCTTGGGATATTCACAGTTGTATAGACAATCTTGCTCAAAATGGTAGTATGCTACTTGGTTTGTTTCTACTTTAATATGTGCATGTGTTTCTTTTAGCATATCGCTTATACATATTAGTAGAGCCCTTAGGATCTTTGCTTGATTACCAGTGTTGTGATGGCAGTCACACTAGTGGGGGCTGAGTAATCTACAAGCACATCCTTATACAGGTCCCCAGTTGTTTGACTATCGAGACAGGGCATCGATACTCCGGAGTAGACTAGCGTATGCGCTTCTCATCCCAGCAGGGGAGACGGTCTGTCCCACAGCCGTCAGTACGTCGTACTTGAGATAGTATGCGGGTGCTCGTTAGGTTAGAGTACACTGGATAGGAATCGTCGGGAACTGTTGGTTGGTACTATACCTATCGTCAGTTTTCAGTTCCCAGGTGACATGAGTACAGCTTAGTCCGCTGACTTGACACCGTCACTTCGCATCGAGTGTGTTCCCACTGTACTTTGATTATTACCCTACCATGGCTCAAAGGAGTCGTGCAAATAGGTAATAGTTGGGTGCAGTCTCAAAGCACTTGGAGGCAGTGATGGTTAGACAGGATTCGTCTCTCTCGGTATTGGGAGTTGATATCGCGCTGTGTCAAGGAGAGCCATTACACATAGTCGTCCCTGGCCAGGGAAAGCGAGATATACTGATAGGTTTCCAGTGTTATCTCAAGGTGTTCTGGGCTACACTCCAACACGACTTGTACCGCTATTAGGGGACTGACGTTTACCGCCCCCTAGGCCCGTAATGCGATATTCTCAGACGAACAGACCGGAATGTACGGAGACTGTCACATTCAGGCTCAGTAGGAGTTCGGATGGGTTCACCTCATCAGTCTTCTTATCGGCATCTACCTGGGGACCGTTACGTACAGCTAGTACCGCTTGCGGCCTGTGGTTAAACCCACTGCCAGCGTAGTGTCGGGTCTTTAGAGTCCCACACAGAGAGTTATTCGCCTTTGGACAAAACAGAGTAGAGGTCGCATGGTTTTGCGACAGGGTTCGTTCACATCCGCGCACTTGTGCACGTTTGGTGTCCGGGCAGTTATTACTAGCGGGCTTTGGTTTAAGCCAGATCCTAGTATACGTTTTGGGATTGGTTTTATCTCGTTTGTATTCTTGTTCCTCGGAACGCGGATGCGGGTGTGTATGCACGGTTGACAGAAACAGAGGCAGAGGATTCTCATTAGGGTTGTTGACTGTTGAATTTTTCTAAACCCTAATGAGAATAAGAAATATGATTAATAATAATATTAATTAAGTATTATTGTGCCATGGTTGGGTTGAAAGTTTGACTTTGTTGACTTGTTGATTTTGTTGACCGGTTGACTATTTTGGACTTGTTGACCATCATCATTTCATGGCTATCATTTCATGAGTATGACTTTTGCTTGCTTGTTGTTCTTTACAAAATGAGTGCATGAAATGATAATGCCATTAACATGAACCATCACAAATACTTAATTATTATTTATTATCATGATTATTTTTCTTTTTGAGAGCATGGTTGTAAAAAGTCTTTCTCATTCTATCATTTCTACTCTCTCTTATCCAAGCTCTCTCTCTTCCTCATGCTCATGGTTCTCTTGTCTCATGAGTTGAGAAATAAGAACCATCGAGATAAAACCCTAAAACACTTCTCTACTCATCCTAGAGTACAAGGTCTAGCAAGCCAAGTATTTTAGTTTCCTCTTGATTGAGGTTGGAGCCAAAGGTAGAAGCTTTCGGGTGGATCCATCTTCGGCACAAGGAGACGACGAGGTGAGGCCGATCCGACCACTACAAGGAGTCGAAGAGAAGGAGTTCAAGATTAGGTATAACCCCTAACATAGTAGCTAATCTCTTAGTTAGGCTGTTAGATAGTTTGTTTAGCAAAGATCCGGTTTCTAGTCCATGTTACCTTCACCGAAAAAATTGTTTTTCACTATTTACGCATCCCCGAAAGAACCGGGACGGGTAACGTGGACTTACAGTAGTATCAGAGCCTAGCTAAACACTATCTAGCATGTTAGCAAAGTATCTGGAATTTCTATTGGAGAAAAAATCATAAAACATGCCCGAAAACCAAACTTTGTGTCGATTTTTAAACTGCTCTAAAAATAATTTGACACATACCAAAAATCGGCTTAGGGTTTTAAATGAACACAGAAGAAAAACGAGCCAACGAGTCGACCAACTCACCGCGGAACCGGGACAAGAACTTGCTTCTTACCGCGGATCCGCGGCCGAGTTGACTCGGCCGTGGATCGTTTTTCCTCCAGTGTTCTTAAAATGGTGTTTTGTGATTTTTAGAATATGTTGTTTCTGCCCAGATTTTCCAGAAAACAAAATTTGTGTTTGGGGTGGTTACAAATCCGTATTTTGATCGAACTTCTGTAGACTTTAGCTAATGGGTTATATCTGTGATGTGATATATGTATTGAACGTCTGCTAATCGCTATACGTCGATTAGTGGGAGTTATACATATCTGTGATCTGTAATGTTGATGGTTTTGTGTATATGAATTCGTTGGATTGTCACGGATGAATAGCCGGGGGGTTGTGAGATGAGAGTTTTGTTTATCTTTCAATTCATGTAATTTGTAATTGATGTAATATTATTTTTATGGCCGCACATCCGGGATGAGGTTGTAGCCGCCATTGTATATTATTTGTTTTACTGTTTTTGCTCTTAGGATAGACCCAAGGTGGGGTGCACAAACTACCGGGTACCTCGAAGTGCCGAATGGCCTACTCACGTTGTTGATGGAGGTTGCTTCATGTCACGACCCGAAAGAGCACGTGACTGGCACTAGAACCATATGAAGCCTATAGGACTCCATCTGATCCAAGTAAGCCAAAAGCCCAGAAATCTAAAACCATTTTGAAGAAAAAGTGATACCTAAGTTGGTATCAGAGCGCTAGGTTGACCTTGGTTCGAGTCTGAGTTTGACTATGTGGAGCCTAGGGCGTTGTTTACATACGGAACTTAGGCTTGACCTTACGGAACTTAGGCTTGGTCGAGGGGGTGTAAACCCGAACTTTCGTCGTTTTAGGATGACCCTTGGTTGATGGATTAGGTGACTAAAGTAGAGTGACGTACCGTTGGTATGTTCCGCGGCATACTTACGACACGCCACTCCGCTTAAGGAACCTTAGGATGGACATTTGTTTAGAGATCAGTGATTCTCTTCCTATCCAGGATTATACATCCATTTGAGATCCCCGATTCTATTAGTTTCATGATCATACCTTCATTGATGCTGTTCCTTCCTATGATCATGTATCCCCTTTGGATCTGTTGTTTCCTTTCTTGCCTTTGATGTGCTCTCTTTTGATACTCGATTGAGATCCCTGTCACCATGTTTGAGCACAGTTTGGGCTGCTGCTAGGGTTACGGCCGGTGTGAGCTCGTTTGGTACGAGGGCCGACCCTTGTGTTTTCTGGTGAATGGGAACATCT
This sequence comes from Agapanthus africanus, assembly GCA_030015575.1. Taxonomy (NCBI): domain Eukaryota; kingdom Viridiplantae; phylum Streptophyta; class Magnoliopsida; order Asparagales; family Amaryllidaceae; genus Agapanthus; species Agapanthus africanus. The sequence continues at coordinate 264,219,437 of JASDDO010000008.1, forward strand.
CGAGTTAGTGTTGGTGTTTGTGACCTCTAGTGGAGGCGAGTGCTTGGTTTGCACCGGATGATCGTGCCTTTGTTAGAGCTGCCAGTTGAGAGAGGACTGTTGATGTACAGCATACCTCAGGGATTATGATGTCGGCTACCGTGCAGACAGATGGACCAGCTGTTGCTGAGATTGACAGGATGTCGCTTTCGGAGCTTACGAGCTGAGATTGCCGGAGCTTTCGGGCATGGATGCGGCAGATGCTAGCTAGTCTACCCGATTTGAGAGACGAAGGTGATTCGTCCGATTTTGCGCCAGAGCGGGCCCAGTTGAGTTGAAGATTTCCAGTGTGGAGAGTCTTACTCAGACCTAGAGCAGGCCGATTCAGAGATGACCGCTTATGTATTGCCTTTCCTGGAGGATTGAGGCGTTGTTCGGCGTACAGGCGTATGAGCCAGTTGCTGCTGCAAATGATGAGATATCGCCCAGATGATTGGAGCTACTGCAGCATGAGCATGTACTTAGAGAGATGATAGCGAGTCGCTAGTCACCGAGGATGAATGACCAGGACGTGTGGTGAGTTCGCTTACCCCGATGCGAGGACATCAGGTGGATTGATTCCAGATAGAGACGACTTCACGCAGGTTCGTTGAGAGTCGATTGAGACGATCGAATGTCAGGAGCCTATTTCCAAGTTTAAAGTATACGGAAAGACATGCAGGTGATTCTATGGACCCTCTAGAAGAATGAAACCCTAACTCGACTTAATGACCGTGTGACAGCCTTTGAACCTTAGGGTTTACGGCGGTTCCGCGGCGCCATTAGTGAGGCTTGGGTTTGCCCTTCTACGGCTGGACCACCGACGCTGTGGCATGTACTCAATACTATTAAACTGTACCCGAGATGTGAGCTCTTGAGGGATTATGAGGATCTGACGAGTCGATCGGATGGTTCGACATTTTTCGGACATTGTGATGGGACACTGCTTGGGAGACTCCAGATGCGGGGATAGCCGTCGGAGCGCAGTTTGTGTAGCCATGATGAGACGAGTCCGAATCAGTCGACATTTGAGCAGAGTGAAGAAAAGAGTTCGTACGAGATTTCGACGAGATGATGTTCCACTCCACTGATATTAGAGATGTGATACGCACCCAGAGGCGTGGTATATGGATATATCTTCCAGAAGGAAGCGCGATAAGTATGCAGCCGTTCCGGAATAAGCGTGAGCTTCAGCATTGGATGATGACTTCCGGGCACTTCGGCAGGATTGAGATTTGAGAAAGGAATCTCGGCAGGACCTTTCTGGAGTACGATACGAGAAGACTTAGACCCAGAGTGGTCATTTTGTGCACACCCAGCAGGGCAGAGTTCCGCATTGTCGACGAGGTAGTTGACCAAGTTCGGATAGAGGAACTTAACCAGATGCGTTGCGAATTGATCAAGGATGGACGAGTGATGAGTATTCCTCCGATGGTTGAGACGTGTTCCCGAGGACCAGTTCGGCCTGACATCTGCTACAGAGTGATGAAGCTACAGAGTACGAGATTTCGAGTCCGTGTGAGAGACTTCAGATTGACCGTGGCCGAGACAGTGCAGTGCATAGTAGCTTGGCGTGACGTCATAGTGGACGACGATAGAGACAGTTGGAACAAGAGGTTCGTGTGAGACCCTGACGAGCTGTCATTGCTTCCCGTCGAGACTAGAGACCTGAGATGCTTACAGAGACGTTGCGATGTGACCAGTTTCTGGAGAAATATTGTGCTGAGGACACAGATGCCCTTTGAGCGAGAAGAGGTTATGCAGGAGAGCTAGCCTCTGTACAGATCGGCATAGGCATGATTGGAAGAGACCTTGAGCAGGATTCCTTCCAGGACATAGCTGCCATGATGTTGCACCCAGGATCGGATGTGTGACGTGCTTTCAGAGAGCCAGAGGCCGACGCCAGTGATATGCTGCCTTACGAGTGGTCGTGAGGTTTGACCGAGAGGTGACCAGAGAAGTGCCAGAACGGAATCGTCCCCGTTAGCACACCTGACAGGGCCGGTGAGCCGATTGACCGCGTGATAGGTAATCCGCAGAGAAGATAAGGATCTAGAGAGTCAGAAGACGCTAGACCGTGAGCAAGAGGCAGGTAGATATCCTGCGCTGCTAGCTGTGGATTGCACCAACTCCTTCTCGACCTCGAAGGAGGAACTACCGAGGACGGTATTTGCGATTTGTGATTTTGTGATTCGATTATCACGTATCCGTCATTTTGGATTTCGGTATTTTGGGTGTTCTGTTTGCATGATTTAGTTTTGGTGACTGAGTTTCATGACATTGGTTTCATGCACCCACTGGATATTTATATATTTCGCGCAGAGTTTTCATGCATTTTAATGTTATGCTTTGATTCGTGCACGCTGATGCACACGATTGTGAGATTTTCCTTTGAGGTACACCTGATTTTGGTTTGAGACGCATTTTATCGTTGATTTTGACCCGGATTTTGATGGTTGGTTTTGCACTCCGTGCTGGTGATGTGCTTTACACCTATTCGATGTTTGTTATTGGATTTCGTGATTCCGTGCATGTTGAGTGCGCAGGGTTTAGATTTTCGTTCGTGCACGATAGATGCACAGATTTGGATTTTCGCGCATGTTGGGCGCATGTTTTTAGATACGATTTTGGTGCGCACCCGATGCACTAAATCGAGATTTCTTCGTGCATGTTAGATGCACCGGACCTTGGCTGTCAGGCACATACGTTGCCCATGACAGAGGTTTCGTGCACACCCGTTGCACCTAGATGTTGTTTTGTGCACTTGTTTAGCACATATTGGATTTTTGATTTCCGTGCGCACCAGACGCACAGGATTGTGTTACGTACATTTTTGAGATTTATTCCCTTTGGAGCAGTACCTTTTATGATGTTGGGTTTTTGCTTTCATGCTGAGCAGGACTAGTCAGTAGACGAAACCTGGATATACTTTTGCATGTTTTACATCAGCTTTTTACGTGTATAGATTGGGTGTCTACATGTGTAGTTTCGATCCATATCATATCGGTTTTGTATTGGATTTGACATTGTGTTTTTACATCGACTCCGATGATTGCGGGATGCTTGACGGAGTTTTGTTTTTGAGTTATCTGCTCAGTACCCTTGCGCATGCATTGCGCTGTGACGTTCTTTGTGTTGATGATTTCGGAGCCCCGACGACTTTGGTTTATTACTGAGATTGTTTTAGTAGTGGGGGTTTAAATTTAAATTCGGGGACCGAATTTCTTTAAGGGGGGTAGATTGTAACATTTTCAAAAATATAAAATATTAATTTTGGGAATTTTTATAATTTAATATTATTTTATTGATTATTTTAATATTAAATGCAAATAAATAGGAAAAATGTTAGAAAAATTATGAAAAATTATAGAAAATTCTAAAATGGGTTAATTATTGAAATTATGACATTTTTAAGTTTTTGTGATTAGTTTGACACTAATTTAGTGCTAATCGCGATTAAAATCGCTAATCGGGTTTTTTGGCAATTTTGTGCAAAACTTGCACATAACACTTTTTCTACACTTGTGCATTTTTGTAGCCATGGTTTTCATTTGGGTTTACTATTGAGGTGAGAAGGTTTGGATTAAGGATTAAAAGAAAAAGGAAAAAGAAAAGAAAAGAGAATGGAATTTTATATTAGGTATGGGTGAGAGAGAGAGAGGGGTTGCTTTGACTTGGCTTCAACCACCATTCCTTCACCACTTCCCTCTCCATTCCTTGTGCTGCTGCTGCTGCTACTACTGCCCATTTTCCCCCTTCACAAAACCCTCTCACTTCATCTCAAAATCTATCTCAAAACCTCACATCCCTTTCACGAAAAAGATGCACAAGCTCGAGATCTACGCAATGGACCGAGAAAGCGTGGATTTTGACCACTAGGGGCAACTCAAGAATTTTCTTGAGTTGCTAATGAAGGTAATTTCTGAACCATTTGCTTAATTATAGCCTTTCCTATAACCCCATGTCAAGATTTTATCGATATTGTGTGATATTATGGATTTGAGAGAAACCTAGTTAGGGTTTGAGTGAATTGGTGTTGCATTATGAAATTGAGCTCAGTTAAGATTATACCAACACCCTAGTGTTTGAATTGAAACCCAAAACCTGAAGCAAACACCAGAATACGGATTTTAGAAACCAATATTGGGGAAATTGTGTTTTCTGTCACTGTTATTTGGAATCTGCTAACACCCCAAGAACCCTAAAATAATATTGAGTGGACAGTAGCATGTGCGGGCACCCAGGAAACTAACCCCAAAACCCTAGCCCCTATCTCATCCGTACGGCCGCCAAAACCTCCATTCTGGCCGCAAATTGCGGCCAGACCAGTGGGGAAATTCCTCGTTTTGCGTGCCTGGCCCCATTTCATCAATTCTTGGCCCTAGGTACTTCTAGTTTTGACAGATTCTATCTAGGGTGAAATCTGGGACATATATCCTATGTTGTCGTTTTGGATTCGTGTTTCCGTATTCCGTATTTTTGGATTGGAAATGGTGGAATGTGTTTTGCCTCGACTATTGTCGTTTATACGACGATATAGAGGATTATGGATGGTTTTGAAGGCGTGCCATAGGTTCTCACCTATAGGCCCCTTATCGTATCGTTTTGGATTTCATGCGCCGTTTTAGTTTGGATTTGGTTTTAATGCGCATATACGATACTTGATGTGTAGGTATCCATGAAGACTTCGGGACGACAAGCAAATACGTGGTGACGTCCGCATTTGGTGATGCAAGGTGAGTAGATTATATCTACGGGGGAAAGTCGGGTGGATGGCGTATAGCACCCCCGCAGTCCGTAGATAGCTTATTATATGGTATTGTGATATTAGGTGTATTTTGGTTATGTAGGGTTAGAAGTGACTAGTGTAGTTCATAGTCGCGAACCTTAGGATAGAATTACCCTATACATATACCCTTGCTTTTCACATGTACTTACACTGTGATTGATGATATGTGACGACTTTGGAGATGAGTCGATATTGTGGGCTTGGTGCCCTGGGATCGGTGATTTGATACGATTCATATGTGGGGTATGACTTGTGATTCTTGCGGGCTTGGGATGTGTGTTTACCCCCGCATGCATACTTTACCGATGTTACCGTTTGTACTAGACATAGAGTAGTACTCCAGACTATATGATCTGATGATGGTGATAATTGTTATGTGATGAGACAGTGAGATGTTGACCCCTACCCAGCTTTTGGGAATGCCGTACGATGATTACCGTACGAGCTGATATTGATGATAGATCCGCACTCATAGCTAGAGGATATCTTACGATATGACATCGAGGCGGGATCACCGACTATATATCTACATATATACTTAGACTCAGTTTTAGGTGGTTTCCACACCTACCCCTCCTGATTGACAGGATACTTAGATGTAGTTGCATAGTAGATACTTCACTATGCTGTTGAGTACTAGATTTCCGCATATTCATACTATTCGCATTGCTGGCATATGTTCATTACCATGTTATTATCATGCTGTTAGGACACCAGCACCATTATCGATGATGCGTATGTTTCACGTACACTATTTGCCGGCTCACACACTTCATCATCGATAATTGCCATGTCACTACACAGTAGTACTATTACATTCATGATATGATGCTTCCTTTGACATATGCGCATTCCTATTCCATGTTGCATGATTTCCGATATGATTACTCTCTTTACATGTCGCATATATCATGGATTGATTGCATAGTACATCGCATTGGATTTACTGCTGGATGTTGGGTTTTCATGTGATTTCTGGTTTTGAGGACCGTGGGGTTATTTAAGAAAAGAGGCACTTTATGAAAACCCGGTACCTCGTGATATGATATTTCGGTGCGCCCACCACGCGTTTTCTCGGTGCTGAGACGTGTGCTTGAAACCCGATTCGAGGAGGTGATGTACCGTTTGCGGGTTCGTGGTGGGCCCGGTATGGTTCCCCTCGGCAAGATGATCGATGGTTTATGCCGATTGAGCCTGGAGGCGGGCGAGTACCTACCGGTGATTTTACCTGAGCTCGGCGGATATCCGGGGGATACCGCCTGGAGACGAGAGATGGGCATACTGCCGGGGCCGACGGGCCGATATCCGCAGACGGAGCCCAGAGATGGACATGGGTTGACTCATACTGCCGGGGCCGAGGGCTGATATCCGCAGATGGAGCCCCATACGGATGAGGATTTACGTGTCGGTGTTTGGCACGGGTTTCATGATGAGTTTTCCATGATTTTTATTATATCCTCACATTGCATACATGATGCTTACTGTCAGTGGGTGACAGGTGGACGGGTTCCACATATATACAGACTTGGTTCATATACAGACTGGATTTACACTTATCTTACACCAATATTAGTGGTATGGGACGCTAATATATGTGTATTGATATTATTGATATTTCTTCATTGATACTTCATGCAGACATACCTTATACTGATGACATGTTGTTACCTGAGTACCTGGCACTATATACATGATTAGATGTTACCTTGCCACCTTATTACACTCAGATGTACTCTTGTGGATATTTTACTGATCGTTGACTTAGGATTATGTCTTGCATTCGATTTATCCTTGTAGATGTTTCTATTCACGAGTTGGCAACTCACCCCCGTTGTGCCACAGCTCTTGCAGGTTATGCCGTACAGGTTCTATTGCGGCATTTCTGGCACACCTTCTGCTTGCGGGTGATTTGCTTTGGTAGGTGGATTCTTTCGTATCAGGAATCACCTTTGTATTTCTTTATTTCATTGTATCTAGAAATTGTCCATCAACCAAAACTTGTATATTCTTTCAGACTCAGAGACAGTGTTGTATTATTCGACCTTAGAGTCGCGCTTAGTAGTATTGCGGTTTTCTTGCTACTTTTGAGCTTTCTTTTGGTTTTGATCCTCGCCACTTGGCGTTGTATATTATCATATCATTGCGTGGTTGTGACCGTCGATTGACGAAGAGCTAGCTCCCGCTTAGGGATGCCTTTATCATTTTATATATTGTTATTCATGTTGTATCCCATTCGGGGCCAGTTTTACAAGAGAAACTCTGCCGAAATTTTTAGAAAAGACTTATTGTTTTCAAAACGTACCTTCGGCTTAGTTATTTAAAAACCTTGATTTCAAACCTTCTCACCTCAATAGTAAACCCAAATGAAAACCATGGCTACAAAAATGCACAAGTGTAGAAAAAGTGTTATGTGCAAGTTTTGCACAAAATTGCCAAAAAACCCGATTAGCGATTTTAATCGCGATTAGCACTAAATTAGTGTCAAACTAATCACAAAAACTTAAAAATGTCATAATTTCAATAATTAACCCATTTTAGAATTTTCTATAATTTTTCATAATTTTTCTAACATTTTTCCTATTTATTTGCATTTAATATTAAAATAATCAATAAAATAATATTAAATTATAAAAATTCCCAAAATTAATATTTTATATTTTTGAAAATGTTACAATGGCACAACGGGGGGTGAGTTGCCAACTCGTGAATAGAAACATCTACAAGGATAAATCGAATGCAAGATATAATCCTAAGTCAACGATCAGTAAAATATCCACAAGAGTACATCTGAGTGTAATAAGGTGGCAAGGTAACATCTAATCATGTATATAGTGCCAGGTACTCAGGTAACAACATGTCATCAGTATAAGGTATGTCTGCATGAAGTATCAATGAAGAAATATCAATAATATCAATACACATATATTAGCGTCCCATACCACTAATATTGGTGTAAGATAAGTGTAAATCCAGTCTGTATATGAACCAAGTCTGTATATATGTGGAACCCGTCCACCTGTCACCCACTGACAGTAAGCATCATGTATGCAATGTGAGGATATAATAAAAATCATGGAAAACTCATCATGAAACCCGTGCCAAACACCGACACGTAAATCCTCATCCGTATGGGGCTCCGTCTGCGGATATCGGCCCTCGGCCCCGGCAGTATGAGTCAACCCATGTCCATCTCTGGGCTCCGTCTGCGGATATCGGCCCGCCGGCCCCGGCAGTATGCCCATCTCTCGGCTCCAGGCGGTATCCCCCGGATATCCGCCGAGCTCAGGTAAAATCACCGGTAGGTACTCGCCCGCCTCCAGGCTCAATCGGCATAAACCATCGATCATCTTGCCGAGGGGAACCATACCGGGCCCACCACGAACCCGCAAACGGTACATCACCTCCTCGAATCGGGTTTCAAGCACACGTCTCAGCACCGAGAAAACGCGTGGTGGACGCACCGAAATATCATATCACGAGGTACCGGGTTTTCATAAAGTGCCTCTTTTCTTAAATAACCCCACGGTCCTCAAAACCAGAAATCACATGAAAACCCAACATCCAGCAGTAAATCCAATGCGATGTACTATGCAATCAATCCATGATATATGCGACATGTAAAGAGAGTAATCATATCGGAAATCATGCAACATGGAATAGGAATGCGCATATGTCAAAGGAAGCATCATATCACGAATGTAATAGTACTACTGTGTAGTGACATGGCAATTATCGATGATGAAGTGTGTGAGCCGGCAAATAGTGTACGTGAAACATACGCATCATCGATAATGGTGCTGGTGTCCTAACAGCATGATAATAACATGGTAATGAATATATGCCAGCAATGCGAATAGTATGAATATGCGGAAATCTAGTACTCAACAGCACAGTGAAGTATCTACTATGCAACTACATCTAAGTATCCTGTCAATCAGGAGGGGTAGGTGTGGAAACCACCTAAAACTGAGTCTAAGTATATATGTAGATATATAGTCGGTGATCCCGCCTCAATGTCATATCGTAAGATATCCTCTAGCTATGAGTGCGGATCTATCATCAATATCAGCTCGTACGGTAATCATCGTACGACATTCCCAAAAGCTGGGTAGGGGTCAACATCTCACTGTCTCATCACATAACAATTATCACCATCATCAGATCATATAGTCTGGAGTACTACTCTATGTCTAGTACAAACGGTAACATCGGTAAAGTATGCATGCGGGGGTAAACACACATCCCAAGCCCGCAAGAATCACAAGTCATACCCCACATATGAATCGTATCAAATCACCGATCCCAGGGCACCAAGCCCACAATATCGACTCATCTCCAAAGTCGTCACATATCATCAATCACAGTGTAAGTACATGTGAAAAGCAAGGGTATATGTATAGGGTAATTCTATCCTAGGGTTCGCGACTATGAACTACACTAGTCACTTCTAACCCTACATAACCAAAATACACCTAATATCACAATACCATATAATAAGCTATCTACGGACTGCGGGGGTGCTATACGCCATCCACCCGACTTTCCCCCGTAGATATAATCTACTCACCTTGCATCACCAAATGCGGACGTCACCACGTATTTGCTTGTCGTCCCGAAGTCTTCATGGGTACCTACACATCAAGTATCGTATATGCGCATTAAAACCAAATCCAAACTAAAACGGCGCATGAAATCCAAAACGATACGATAAGGGGCCTATAGGTGAGAACCTATGGCACGCCTTCAAAACCATCCATAATCCTCTATATCGTCGTATAAACGACAATAGTCGAGGCAAAACACATTCCACCATTTCCAATCCAAAAATACGGAATACGGAAACACGAATCCAAAACGACAACATAGGATATATGTCCCAGATTCACCCTAGATAGAATCTGTCAAAACTAGAAGTACCCAGGGCCAAGAATTGATGAAATGGGGCCAGGCACGCAAAACGAGGAATTTCCCCACTGGTCTGGCCGCAATTTGCGGCCAGAATGGAGGTTTTGGCGGCCGTACGGATGAGATAGGGGCTAGGGTTTTGGGGTTAGTTTCCTGGGTGCCCGCACATGCTACTGTCCACTCAATATTATTTTAGGGTTCTCGGGGTGTTAGCAGATTCCAAATAACAGTGACAGAAAACACAATTTCCCCGATATTGGTTTCTAAAATCCGTATTCTGGTGTTTGCTTCAGGTTTTGGGTTTCAATTCAAACACTAGGGTGTTGGTATAATCTTAACTGAGCTCAATTTCATAATGCAACACCAATTCACTCAAACCCTAACTAGGTTTCTCTCAAATCCATAATATCACACAATATCGATAAAATCTTGACATGGGGTTATAGGAAAGGCTATAATTAAGCAAATGGTTCAGAAATTACCTTCATTAGCAACTCAAGAAAATTCTTGAGTTGCCCCTAGTGGTCAAAATCCACGCTTTCTCGGTCCATTGCGTAGATCTCGAGCTTGTGCATCTTTTTCGTGAAAGGGATGTGAGGTTTTGAGATAGATTTTGAGATGAAGTGAGAGGGTTTTGTGAAGGGGGAAAATGGGCAGTAGTAGCAGCAGCAGCAGCACAAGGAATGGAGAGGGAAGTGGTGAAGGAATGGTGGTTGAAGCCAAGTCAAAGCAACCCCTCTCTCTCTCTCACCCATACCTAATATAAAATTCCATTCTCTTTTCTTTTCTTTTTCCTTTTTCTTTTAATCCTTAATCCAAACCTTCTCACCTCAATAGTAAACCCAAATGAAAACCATGGCTACAAAAATGCACAAGTGTAGAAAAAGTGTTATGTGCAAGTTTTGCACAAAATTGCCAAAAAACCCGATTAGCGATTTTAATCGCGATTAGCACTAAATTAGTGTCAAACTAATCACAAAAACTTAAAAATGTCATAATTTCAATAATTAACCCATTTTAGAATTTTCTATAATTTTTCATAATTTTTCTAACATTTTTCCTATTTATTTGCATTTAATATTAAAATAATCAATAAAATAATATTAAATTATAAAAATTCCCAAAATTAATATTTTATATTTTTGAAAATGTTACACTTCACTTCGGGTATTTGGCGGGTAGTTTGCCGCACCCGTAGGGGTCTAGGGTGGGGTCTTGGCTATTCATCGCGACCGTGTAATCCGCTTTTCGTTGCAGGCTCGAACGAAACGTGGATTCCTAGTATATCCAATGTGTTCATCAGTGATCTGGAATGGATATCATTGCATCTGACGAATGTAATTATCTATATATGATATCTATTTAGGCGTTGCTTATGTTTTGCATCCGCGCTAGTCCAGCCCCCGCTCTGTCGTTAGTTAAGTAACCTAACGGGTAATGACGGGGCACCGTGGCGAATGCGGATGGCATAAGCGTACGTTATATTTTCGTTGTTTTCTGCAGTGGTAGGATTAAATGATGGGACGCATTAAATTAATGCAAGAAAATAAACCAAAGTTAAAGTCGTTGGAACAATTTCAAAACCACTCGGTTTCTTTTCAAAAACAACTTTTAAACGCGGAGCTTAAGCCACTCCTTTTAAAAGCTATCTCGTTCCTTCGATTATATCAAGTTCACTACGTTCATGGTTTTTCCAAAACCATTCATAGCCCTCCGTCGTTTCATATGAATATCCAACAGTATTCAAGCAGTGTTTGTTGGCCTTAGTCAAGGCACAGTGATTGGTAGCTGGTGGGTATTCATATGTTGCATAGATAGATGCGTTGGTTTGGGACAGTTGTATTACTTTGTTGGCCATAGTCAAGGGTATATACAGGTGGGTTCAAATCAACCTGGACAATGACGGGTAGAACTTGGCATGTGACTTATGATTTGTTGGCCTTAGTCAAGGTCATAAAAGCATGGGGAAAAATCCACATCGGGAGTTTCTAAAGAAACTGAAACTTGCTAGCGTTGCATACCATTTGGAGTGTGATGATTCTGGTAGGATTCCTTCAGTTTTGTCACACGATGATATTTGGATCCCGATTCTACTGTGAGTATATGCTACTCCTCGGGAACTTTCTCACTTAACGATCAATGTTATAAACTAAGTAAGTGACTAGAAAGGTGTTAGCGGGGCTACGCCCCCAAGGAAAAGAGGTTCTTTAATTAAGGAACTTCGCGAAAGCGTTGGAAAACCTCCCTCGAAGTACCGACACTGGCCTGGCTGAACGATTAAGCAAGTATTGTACGGTGAGATTGATCCCGACTAATTCTTCCTTTTTGGTTTGAGGAGGGATTCGAGAAACAGTGGGAGCCATCCTGTTTAGATGAACTAAAAACCAATCTAAACTTGCAAGAGCATCATGCTGAGTGTTTTTTTCTCTCTCTCTCTTAATTGCAGCGACCCAGTGACCACACATAGGTTACATCTAGATAATAAAATGACTGAATCTGACTGTTATGATTGGCAAAGGTCTGTCCAGATGTCCATTGCCCATGACAAGCTGGGACACCTCTTAATTAATCAAACCCCTGCTGTCTCAGGACCAGTTTCCCCTGTCGTGGATATTGACATCCGTAAGACATCGGAAAAAGACTGTGCGAAAGCCAAGTGCCTCGTGTTAGCCTCAGTTGATGGTGCATACCAGAGGCAGCACGAGAAGATGGACTTAGTTTCTATCTTCCTCCATAACAAAGATTTATATGGAGAGAAATCTCGTATCGCAAGATATGAGACCTCGAACGAATTGCTTCAAGCGAGGTTGGCTATCGGGTCATCTGTAGGGGGCAACGTCCATACAGAGACCGGCTATTTTGAGCTCATGGACCTGAAGACCACGTTGAAGAACGGGTTAGATACTGACTTGATTTTACAGTCTCTGCCTTCTACTCATACCCTGAAGGAAACCAGGGAAGTAGAAGAAAAGGGAAGGGCAAAAGTTTCGAGACTGGATGTAGTAAAGGAGGGACGTTCCTATTGTTGCGGGAATGAACATTGGCAGAAGGATTGCAGGGCTAGCAAAGCCAGTATCTAGGATTCGAAGCATGTTGTGGCTTCGGCTTCGGGTGTGTTTGTAGTAGAGAACTGTATGTCAGTTAACCCTACTTCCTGGGTATTGGATACCGGATCAGGATCTCACATCTGTAATTCGTTACAGGCTCTGAGAAACCGTGGGGTTATCAAGAAAGGTGATATGACTCTCAGGGTTGCTAACGGAATGAGCATGAACGCTGAATCCGTAGGGGAATATCATCTTGGTCTGACAACTGGGCAGATATTGATTCTGTGTAACTGTTTGTATGTACCAGGTGCGACTTGTAATATCATATCTGTATCCTTACATTCTAAGGAAGGATATGATTTTACTTTTGTAAGCGATGTAGTCCACATCCACCTAAATCAAGTTCTGATTGGGTCAGGTATATTAAATAACGGGATATACGTATTGAATCAAGCTCAGATTTTCAGTGTCCAGAACAAACTTAAAAGAAAGTCTCTGGAAACAAATCAGGCTTTCTTATGGCATTGTAGACTGGGTCACATCAATGAGAGAAGGTTGACGAAGTTACATACAGAAGGATATTTAGATCCGTTCGAATATCAATCATATGCGACTTGTCAATCCTGTCTCATGGGAAAGATGACAAAGATTCCGTTCACTGGACATGGAAAAAGAGCAAGCTAGCTCTTGGGACTCATACACAGTGACGTGTGTGGTCCAATGTCTACACATGCGCGAAGTGGTTATTCATACTTCATTACTTTCACAGATGATTTCTCTAGGTTTGGAAATGTCTTCCTGATGAAGCATAAATCCGAGGCCTTTGAGAAATTTAGGGAATACATGAATGAAGTTGAGAAACAAACAGGCAAAAGTATCAAGACACGGAGATCCGATCGAGGTGGTGAATACTTGAGTGCCGAGTTTCTGGGCTACTTAAAAGAGAATCGAATTCTCTCGCAGCTTACTCCTCCATACACACCACAACACAACGGTGTATCGGAAAGACGTGATCAAACTCTATTGGATATGGTTCGTTCCATGATGAGTAAGGCTGAGTTACCGTGATCTTTCTAGGGTTATGCACTAGAAACAACTGCATATCTTTTGAACCAAGTTCCTACTAAGTCAGTGCCTACCACACCATATCAGATGTGGAGTGGGAAGAAACCCTGTCTTAATCACTTTAAGACAAGGGGATGTCCAGCTTTTGTCAAAAAGCAGCATGCGGACAAGCTCGAGGCACGCTCAGTACAGTGTAAGTTTATGGGATACCCAAAGAACTCCAAGGGATATCTTTTCTATTACGCAGAGGAGCAAAAAATCTTTGTTTCTCGTCATGCCCGCTTCTTGGAAACTGAGTTTTTGGAAAGTCAGATAAGTCGGAGCGCAATAGAACTGGAAGAAATTCGAGAACCACAAGCTATTACTGAAACCTTGGTAGAACCAGAAGGTTCAGGAGACCGGACATTCCTGCGCCGCTCCGCAGAAGTAGTAGGCAGTCTCATCTGCCCGAGAGATACTACGGTTTTCTCATAGACGGGGATAGAGAGGATTGCAGCATGGATTATAATGAGCCTACTAGCTTCCAGCAATCCATTCAGAGCGGTGACTCAGTAAAATGGCTGGATGCAATGCGGACCGAGATGGAGTCCATGTACACCAACAAAGTTTAGACTTTGGACTTTGCTCCAGAAGGGGTAAAACCCGTAAGCTGCAAATGGATCTTCAGAAAGAAGATTGGTGTAGATGGGCAGGTTGAAACCTATAAAGCTAGACTTGTTGTAAAGGGTTTTCGTCAAAGACCTGGTTTGGACTATGACGAGACCTTTTCTCCAGTGGCTATGCTCAAATCCATTTGGATCCTTCTTGCCATTGCTGCCTTCCACGATTATGAGATCTGGCAGATGGACGTAAACACGGCTTTCCTAAATGGAAATTTAGAAGAGTGAGTCTATATGGATCAGCCGGAGGGATTCATTCAGAGTGGGATCAGCGGTAAAGTGTGCAAGTTGCTCAAGTCCATCTATGGTCTGAAGCAGGCATCGCGGAGTTAGAACATCTGCTTTGATGATACTGTCAAAGAATTCGACTTTATCAAAAACCCAGATGAACCATGCATTTACAGTAAGATTGTAGGGAGAACTGTAGTATTCCACGTCTTGTACATGGATGACATTCTCCTAATCGGAAATGATATTCCTATATTACAGTCAGTCAAAGGATTCTTGTCATAGAGGTTCTCCATGAAGGACCTGGGCGATGCCAACTACATTCTGGGGATCCAGATCTATCGTGATAGATCTAAGAGGATGTTGGGACTTTCACAGTTAAGGTACATCGACACCATACTAAAACGATTCAGTATGGAAGATTCCAAGCGCGGTAATCTACCGGCTTGTCACGGAATCACCATCTCCAAAGAAATGTCTCCCAAGACTGATTTGGAAAGGGCTCGCATGTCATCAATACCCTACGCATCTGCGGTAGGCTCTATTATGTATGCGATGTTGTGTACCAGACCAGATGTAGCATACATATTAAGCGTTGTAAGCCGGTATCAGTCGGACCCAGGGAAGAAACATTGGATAGCAGTAAAGAACATTCTCAAGTACCTGAGATGGACTAAGGAGATGTTCTTGGTGTATGGCGGAAAAGACCTCCAGATCGAGGCCTTTGCTGACTCCAGCTTCCAGAGTGACAAGGATGACTCTAAGTCCATGTCGAGTTATGTCTTTACCCTCAATGGAGGGGCGGTTTGCTGGAAGAGCTCCAAGCAGGAAACCGTTGCTGACTCAACTATGGAAATGGAGTACATAGCTGCTTGCGATGCCGCAAAGGAAGCTGTCTTGATGAAGAAGTTCCTCACGGAGCTTCAGGTGGTTCCTACCATTGTAGATCCAATACCGCTGTATTATGACAACAACGGCGCTATAGCTTTAGCGAAGGAACCCAGGTCCCATCAGAAGTCCAGGCACATTTTGAGGCGGTACCACCTGATCAGGGAGATCGTAGATCGCTGGGAGATCGAGGTGAAGAGAGTAAATTCAGAAGATAACAGTGCAGATCCACTCACGAAGGACATACCCCAGACTCAGTTCGAGCGGCTGATCGAGATGATAGGTCTTCGATACGCCACTACATGGCCTTAGTGCAAGTGGGAGATTGTTAGTGTATATGCCCTAGAGGCCATTACTGTATCATACTAGCTTCTATATTACTTGATGGAAGCTTGGGATATTCACAGTTGTATAGACAATCTTGCTCAAAATGGTAGTATGCTACTTGGTTTGTTTCTACTTTAATATGTGCATGTGTTTCTTTTTGCATATCGCTTATACATATTAGTAGAGCCATTAGGATCTTTGCTTGATTACCAGCGTTGTGATGGCAGTCACACTAGTATGAGCTGGGTAATCTACAAGCACAACCTTATACAGGTCCCTAGTTGTAAGACTATCGAGACAGGGCATCGATACTCCGGAGTAGACTAGCGTATGCGGTTCTCATCCCAGCAGGGGAGACGGTCTGTCCCACAGCCGTTAGTACGTCGTACTTGAGATAGTATGCGGGTGCTCGTTAGGTTACGAGTACACTGGACAGGACTCGTCGGGAACTTTTGGTTGGTACTGTTAGTTATATTATGCCCTAGAGGCCATTACTATACATAGGATGTATATTGTAGTGGATGCTTGGACATATATAGGGAGGACTTTCTTGCTCGACATGATAGTATGCTATCTGGTTGCTCTTTACCTTATCGTGTACGCTGATTGTCTCTCTGTTACATGTTGGCAAATCCCTTAGGATGTGTACTTGACTACCTGGACTATGATGCGGATCATACTAGTGGGGACATGGTAGTCCATAAGTACATCCTTCAAGGTCCCTAGTCGTGGGTGTATCGAGACGGGGCATCGATATACCAGAGTAGACTAGCGTATACCTTCTCGACCCATACTGATGGGAGATGGATGATCCCATATCCATTGGTGTTTGACATCAGAGATGATATACGGGTGCTCAGTGAAGACTGGGTACACTGGACGGACTCACCGAGAACTCCCAGATGGTATTATACCTTACGTCAGATGGCAGTTCTCTGGTGACACCGGTACAGGTTAGTCTGTAGACCCGAGATCGTCATAGAGTCTTGTGTGATTCCCACTGTGCTTTGATTTCCACCTTACCATTTCCAAGAGGGCATGCAAAACGGTGGTTTTTGGGTACAGTCCCGAATCACATGGAGGCAATGAGCGATAGGAGGGGATTCGTCTCTCCCGGTATAGGGAGTTGATGTTGCACTGTGTTCGATTGGCTATAACCGGAAATCCCTGGCCAGGGTTGCTGAGTTTTACAGGTAAGTGTTACCAGTAGTTTCTCGAACTGTTATAGACCTCATATCGACATGACTTATTGAGCTATTGGGGTCTGACGTTTACCACCCCTAGGCGAGATATGCGACATATCAGACGAACAGACCGGACTGTACGGTAAGTGTTACTGGTTGGATTCACAGGAGTGTGAGCGGGCTTGCTCGTCGATCTTCTGATCGCTCAATACCCGAATGGTCGTTACGTTTAGCAGACCGCTTGCGGCTTGTGGGTGCTTGATATGATCATCACCTGCTGCCGGCGTATTGACGAGTCTTTAGAGTCCGACACAGAGGTTTCCTGGCTCAAGCGAAACGAAATAGGAGCGCATATGAGATATGTGCGGGACCGAGAATAATGCATGTATGTGATACCGTATTCTATTCTCGCGATGAATGTATCGATTGGTTTTATGCGATATAACCTAGTTATCGAATTGAGGATTGATTCGATAAGTCGATACATTGGATATTAGTCGGTCATATGCGATATGACCGGATCGTTAAATCAAGTGTTGATTTAATGATTTAATGTATAATAATATATTTGATATATTACTTTACATTAACTAATATTGGTTCACTTAAGATGTTTTTCTTACTTGATTGTGCACATTATATATGTGATATATTTTTTGTGCATAAGATTGTATCATGTTTGATGATACATGCAAACTTGGGTTAGTGTGTGATTTAAACCATGGTTAGTTAATGGTTAGGGTTTCATTTGGTTTATTTACTTATTCATTCATTTATTTATTCATTTGAGAAAGAAAGAAAATGGTGGCTTATTTTGGATTTTCTTTGAAGCTGTTTGAAGCTTTGAAAGACTTTGACCATTTTGTTTCTTTCCTTAACCCTAACCATTTACTTAACCCTAGTTTATTCTCTACAAGTGTTTAGCTAACCCATGGTTGCAAGATAGATATCACTTCATTTTCTTTTTGAAAAATGATTATTGATTTTTTTTCTTCTTCATCTTCTTCTTCAAGTGAAGAAAATAAAACCTTTTCTTGAAAATGCTAAGTGATGAATCCAAGTGAGAAATCCAAATCCAAAGTGAACCCACTTCCTATTTCTTCATCCTCTACCACTTGCCAAGTAGTATAGGGTGTTTTCTTCACAAGTTTCATGACTTGGTGAAGTTGGAGCTTGATCTTAAGTTGCCTCGACGTAGATCATCTTCGGCATCGAAGTCGACGACCTAGCCTGCTCATTTCTCCGATGAAGCCGACGCTAGAGTCCGGGATCCGATGATCGCAGCGAGGGGACATCATCACGGAGCTATGGAGGTGGAGGACCGGATCTACAAAGGTAGTATTTTCCGTTCACTCTTAGTTAAGTTGTTAACTAGTTGCATGTTTCGCCTAAAACTCTAGTCAACGATCTAGTTAGGGTTTCTCGGCACCGTAAAAATTTGAATTTGGCATGGTCGATGCCTTGTGAGACCTCCTTAGAGTGCCTAGGAACCCTACAGTGGCATCAGAGCCTAGCTAGAGCCTTAGGCGATGCGTAGACGAAGTTAGAAACCCGATCGAACCCGAAACCCTAACTCAAAATCACTCTCTGGAAATTTTCTGGAATTTTGGATTTTTGTGAATTAAAAATTACCAAAAAATACAGCAGGGTTTTCTAGGAGTTACTGTAAAGCACGTGCACCTAACTCGACTAAAGCGCCGCGGAACCGCGGCCCCACCCTAGCATGTGCGGCGGTTCCGTGGCCAAAAAGTTGCTTCTTGGTACGTGCTTTGCATAGTAATGTCCTATATTGATTGTAGTATTTTCTGGGAATTTTTAAAGTTTACTCAACATTTGAGTTTTCTGGGGTTGTTTTGGGGATTCGACTATTCGATCGGATTGTCTAATTATGTCTATGAGTTTTCCGGATAATTTTTGAATATGTTAAAAAGTTCGACCGGATATAAATACCCACTTTTTCCCGTGTCGGCAAATTTCCAAGTGTTGGATCTTTCCGTAGTTTAATAACGTTCTAAGTAGTGCAAGTAACGCGATGGACCCTTTAGAAGACAACAAACCTTAACTCGATTATGTGACCGTCTTGAACTGCCCTTTGAACCTTAGGGTTTGGGGCAGTACGGCGTGCCACATGTAAGGAATTGGCTTGACCCTTCTACGGCTGGACCGTTGCTACTGAGGCATGAACTAGATGTTTTTAAACTTGTTTTATGTGTTGAGCTGTTTCGGGAAAACTTGGGTGTTTGACTGTTCGATCGGAAAGTTTAACATTTTCTATTTATCTGGAATGGGATACAATACTTGGAATCCACAAGAAATTATGAGATAACTGATATGAATGTTATAAACACAGCGCTTTAGTCTCACATGATCGGTTGTCACGGAATTTTGATGTGATCAAAAGTCCGTCGCAATCACGTAGCGTACGCGGATACTCGCCGGATAAACTTAATAGACTGCTTCACCCCTTAGCCCCGACCAAGTGACTGTAGGAGAACCTCGTCGCCGAAAGCATCCGTTCGGGTGCTCGCGGAAGCGGTGTTCCGCCTTGGTGCACTTTGTCGACGGCATCGGGGGTGCGGCCGCCTACTAAAGTTTGCGACGAGCATTCGATCAGGATGTCGGGAATCTTGTTGAATTGCCCGACTTGGTATTGAAAAGTGTTTTCGATTTTGAGACTAAAATGCGGGGTTTATAATTGTTAGGCATATGATGTCTAAGGAATTCATTGGTTTAGGCATGCGATGTCTAGGGTGGTTGCGGATTTCAACTGTTGTAGTTTTACACTTTCTTTTCTGTGACCGTAAGTGTAATATGTGATATCGCCGGTTTCGTTGCTATATGTTAACGACAATTGGGATGCGCAAATTTACTTACGTTGATGACATGTGATGTTATGTGTTGCTGGATATGTTATATTGGATCGTCGTGTTTGAATAGCCGGGGTTTTTTTTTTATGTGAGATGAGTGTTTTTCATTTTCATTCATGTAAAAACTTGTATGTAATATTCTTTTATTGGGGCACTTCCAGGTTGCGGAAGTAGTCACCTTTTGTATATTATTTACTTTTCCGCACTAGGATAGACCCAAGGAGGAGGGCACAAGTAACCGGGTTCTGGAGTCCAGTGGGAGACCAACTCGAGGAGTCGAGTCCGGGTCTCCTAACTATAGAATTGGTAGGGTTTCTTGCCGCTCTCGTAGGGGTCTAGGGGTGTGGGTTTGGATATTCATCGCGACCGTGGAATCCGTGTTTTATACTGGCTCGTATTGAAAACACGGACGTCCTATTATATCCAATGTTTCATATGATTCTTCTGCTGCGATATATGTGATGTGATCATGTGATGTTCTGTGATAGATATAGTATATAGTATATTTGATATATTATATAGACGTTATTTATGTTTTACACCCGCACTAGCCCTGCACCGCTCTGCCGTTAGTTACATAACCTAATGGTGCACGAGGGGACATCGAGGCGAATGCGGATGGCATAAGTGTACGTCGTATTTATCTGTGATGTTTAGGTAATTTAAATGATGGGACTTCATTAATATTATTAATGAAAGAAAAAGAAACCTAAAGATGTTGTGGAATCGAATTTTCAAAAACAGGTAGCTACAGTTCTTGCTTTGCATCGCGGTGTTACTTGTAGAACATCCTGCACCTTATTCGATAAGGAAAGGACCGAGATCCCTTCACCGGGAGTGACTCCTTTAGCAATAACTGGAAGATGCTACAACCCTCGGTTTGTCTTTTGATTGCTCCTATAGTTCTTGCTTTGCACAGTGATATATATGATATATCCCGCACCTTATTCGATGAGGAAATGGCCGACGATCCCTTCATCGGGAGTGACCCCTTTAACAAAACTAGAAAAGCCTCAAAAACACTCCATTTCAAAATTCATTCGATCCTAGAACGATATCAAGTTCATTACGCAATAGGTTTTCAGAAAAACCTGTCGTAGCCCTCCGTCATTTCAGATAAGTACTAGTTAGTATTCGTGCAGCGGTTGTTTGGCCTCCGTCAAGGCGTAGTGTACGGTAGCTAACTAGTGCTTATCTGCTTGCATATGATGCGATTGGATTAGGGTATTCGTACGGCGTTGTTTAGCCTCCGTCAAGCGGCGTGCGGGTGGGTTTAATTCAAAATCAGGAAATGACGGGTTGAACTTGACTAGCGGACTATGGGTTGTTTGGCCTCCGTCAAGGTCATAGGACGCTAGGGGCAAAATATTATCGGGAATTTCAAGTGTTGAAATTTGCAATGAGATTGCATACCTTCTATGAGATAGTTGGATCCCGATACCCGCTGGGAGTAATTGTTACTCTTGGGAGAGTTTTACACATTACAATTAGCCGATCAAGTAGGTGTCTAGAAAGGTGTCAACGGGGTTACGCCTCTGGGAAAACGAGGTTTACATTAATTAGGTTCGTGCGAAAGCACGGGGGACCTCCCTCAAAGTACCGACACTGGCCTGGCTGAAAGATTGGCGAACTTGTAGCGTGTAATTAATCCCGGCCAGTCTTTCCTTTTAGGGTTTGAAGGAAGATTTGATAAAAACAGTGGGAGCCATCCTGATTAGATAAAATAATAACCAATCTGATCTTGCAAGAGCGCACGCTGAGTGTTTTCTTCTCTCTCTCTCCAGGTAGCGACCATATCACGCCTTAATCAAGATAATAAAACAGATATATTGACCGAACCCGCTTGTTATACTGAGCTGGGGAACGTTGGTCCCGCTCCAACTTATAATTGTTATAAGACAGAGCAGGAAATTGGGGAATACCAGAATTCCCGTGCCGCCCAAACGAAGAAAGTGCATGATGATGCATCATCCTCGGGTGTGTTCATTACAAAGAACTGTTTCTCAGTATCCTTTACGTCCTGGGTATATGATACCGGATCAGGATCCCAGATATGTAATCTGTTACATAGGGCTATAGAAAAGTAGAGAACTGAGAACGGGTGATAAGTTTCATGAGACAGAAAATGGGGCAAGTGTTGCAGCCAAGTCTGTTGGTCACTGTCACCCTGTATTACCAATACATTGATTCTGAACGAATGTTATTAGATACCGAACCTGATATATAAAATCATATCAGTCTCTTTATAAGTAAAGAAATGATAAAATTTTGTATTGTTGGATAATGTTTTGAACATTTCCTATATCAAAAGTTGATCGGTTCAGGCACGTTATCTAAAAGCATTGATGTTCTAAATCAAACTACAGTTCTTAGTATATGGAACACACACAAGAGAAAGAGTTCAGAAATGAACGAATCCTTCTTGAGGTATTGTTGACTAGGTCATATCAATGCGACATGACTAGCTAAGTTACATTTAGATGCATATTTAAATTAGTTTGAATTTACATCTTGTGAAACTTGTCAGTCATGTCACAAAGATTAGATGACTATAGCTCTGTTTATTGGAAACAGAGAAAGAGTTAATGAACTTTTGGGATGATACATGTTGATGTATGAAGGTCCCCTGTCTACACATACCAAGACCGGTTCTTTTTACTTCATTACATTCTCTGATGATCTCTCAAGATTCAGACATATGTTCCTGTTGGAACACAAGTCCGAACCTTTTGAGATATTCACAGAATATAAGTTAGAAGTAGAGAACCAATACGGGTATAAGTATTGTGTCCTATGATGAGATCAAGAAGGAGAATACTTGAGCACGGAAATCCTGGATTATTCTAAAGGAGAATGAGATTCTGTCTTAGCTTTACTCCTCCGTATACACCATAGCACGATGGTATATCGGGGCGGAGCAATCACACCCTATATGATAAGATGTGCTCTATGATGAGTACTACTGAGTTAGGGAAAAAGACTCTACTATAGGGTGGTAGAGCTGAACTTTCAAATCCGGAGAGCCGACCACCTATTTCCTTTTGGGAGTTATGCACTTATGAAGTTGCATACCTATTGAATAGGATTCCAATCAAATAAGTTGCCTACCGCTTCATATGTGATATGGAAAGGGAAGAGCCCATATCTTAAGTTGGTTAAGATTTGGGGTTGTCCGGCCTATGTCTAAAAGAAAAATCCGGACAAGGTCGAGGCAAGGTCTGTTATGTAGAACTGGAAATGTTCCAGCTATACAAACTGCAGCTGATGATTTGACAGAACCAAAGAATTCAATAGTTTCCAACGAACATCAGCCTCTCCGCCGATCTAGTACGGTTCCTCACCCACCTGAGAGATACTTCGGTTTCTCTATGACTGTGGGAGCGAGGATTGCATCATGAGATGATGACCCAACTAGTTTCGAGCTGGCCATCAGGAGTGAGACTCTGTAAGAATGGCTGGATGTTTATCGATCTGAGATGGAATCCTTATACACCAACAAAGTTTGGACTTTGGTTGCTATATCTGAAGGGTTAAATCCCCAACAGGAGCAAGTATATCTTGAGAAGATTACTTGGTGTACATGGAAAAGTTTAGACTTTCAAAGCTAGACTTGTTAAAGGTTTGCATCATTGACCAGGTATGGATTATAATGAAACCTTTTCTCAGTAGCTATGCTTAAGTCCATCCAGATCCTACTTGCCACGGCTACATACCATAACTACGATATCTGGCGGTTGGGTGTCATGACTGCTTTTCTAAATGATGTTTTAGAAGAAAGAGTCTGTAAGTACACAGTCAGAGGGCTTCGTAGACAGTGGGAGCAGCGGAAACGTGTGTAAGATGTTTTATATGATAAAGCAGGCATCGCGGAGTTGGAACATCTGTTTTGATGAGTTAGTCAAACAGTTTGACATCATCAAAATGGTAGATGAACCTTGTATATACAAAAAGGTAGTAAGGAGTATGGTAGTGAACCTCGTAGAGTACGTGGATGACACACTCTTGATAGGGAAGTAGTTTCCTATACTACGCTCGGTCAATCTCCGCTTATCACAATGATTCTCCATATATGATCAAAGAGATACCTCCTAAATCCTGAGTTTTCATCTATGAGATAGATGTAATTGGATGTTAGGATACTCACTACATAGAGTGAGATGGTATCAATCGATCCTGGGGAGAATCACTGGAAAGGTTCCAGGGTGATAAGGACCACTGAATGTCAGTCGCAGGCATTGTCTTTACCCTCTGTAAAGGGACGGTATGTTGGAAGAGTTCCAAGCTAGATACCGTGGAATACTAGACGATAAAGGCTGGATACATCGCTACTTAAGATGCTACCAAAGAGGCTGTCTGGGTGTATATTAGTTCAAGAGATGAACGTAGTTCCTCCCATTGTGTGACAATGGATTTGTGGCTTATGCCAGGAACGTCAGTCCCATCAGTGATCCAGGCATATTCTAAGGCAGTATCACCTGATCATGGAGATGGTTGATCTTCAGGGTGATCAAGATTAGGAGAGTAGACTCAGAGGACAACACGGCGGATCCACTCACGAAGGCTTTTTCCCAGAGAGAGACTATTATGGGATGGTTGAGTATGAGATACTACAACCACTGCTACAGATGGCCCTAGTGCAAGTGGGAGATTGTTAGTTATATGTATGCCCTAGAGGCCATTACTATACATAGGATGTATATTGTAGTGGATGCTTAGACATATATAGGGAGGACTTTCTTGCTCGACATGATAGTATGCTATCTGGTTGCTCTTTACCTTAACGTGTACGCTGATTGTCTCTCTGTTACATGTTGGTAAAGCCCTTAGGATGTGTACTTGACTACCTGGACTATGATGCGGATCATACTAGTGGGGACATGGTAGTCCATAAGTACATCCTTCAAGGTCCCTAGTCGTGGGTGTATCGAGACGGGGCATCGATATACCAGAGTAGACTAGCGTAAACCTTCTCGACCCATGCAGATGGGCGATGGATGATCCCATATCCATTGGTGTTTGACATCAGAGATGATATACGGGTGCTCAGTGAAGACTGGGTACACTGGACGGACTCGCCGAGAACTCCCAGATGGTATTATACCTTACGTCAGATGGCAGTTCTCTTATGACACTGGTACATGTTAGTCTGTAGACCCGAGATCGTTATAGAGTCTTGTGTGAGTCCCACTGTGCTTTGTAAGTCCATGCTACCTCTCCCGGTACTTTCGGGCATGTGGAATTTGGTGAAAAACAATTTTCTAGAGGCGGTAAAATGGACTCAAAACCGGATCTTTGTTAAACTAACTACCTAACAACCTAACTAGGAGTTGTTAACTACTCGGTTAGGGGGTTATACCTTTCTTTCTTGAACTCCTTCGTCTTTGACTCTCGATGGTGTACGGATTGGCTTCACTCTGTCGTCTCCTTGCGCCGAAGATCGATCCACCCGAAAGCTTCTACCTTTAGCTTCTTCTTCGAGCTTTGAAGAAACTAGTTCACTCGGTTTGCTAAACCTTGTGAACTAGAGTGAGTAGAGAAGAGTGTGTTGGGATTATACTCTATGGTTCTTGCTTCTCAACACATGAGACAAGTGAACCATAGACTAAAGAGAGGGAGAGCAAGAGGAAGAGGATGAGAGCTCAAGAACACAAGAGAGAGAAAGGAAATGAAAGAATGAGCAAGACTTTTCTCTCTTGGCTCTCATAATCCAAAACCATCATAACCAATAATAGCAATCAAGTATTAGTGATGGTTTAAGCTACAATATCCATATCATTTCATGCACTCATTTTGCACAAGAGAACAAGCAAGCAAAAGTCTTTGCCATGAAATGATAGCCATTGTCATCATGATGGTCAACTAGTCCAACCTAGTCAACCGGTCAACAAAGTCAACAAGTCAACAAAGTCAACCCCTCAACAACCATGTCACTATAATACTTAATTAATATTATTGTTAATTACATATCATATTCTCATTAGGGTTGAGCAAAAAGTCAATGGTCAACAGTCAACAGTCAACAACCCCTA
Organism: Agapanthus africanus; assembly: GCA_030015575.1. Taxonomy (NCBI): domain Eukaryota; kingdom Viridiplantae; phylum Streptophyta; class Magnoliopsida; order Asparagales; family Amaryllidaceae; genus Agapanthus; species Agapanthus africanus. The sequence continues at coordinate 264,245,443 of JASDDO010000008.1, forward strand.
ATGAAAATCCTCTGCCTCTGTCTCTCTGTCAACTGTGCATACACACCCGCATCCGCATTCCGAGGAACACGAATACATACTGGATAAAACCAATCCCAAAACGTACATTAGGATCTGGCTTAAACCAAAGCCCGCTAGTGTTAACTGTCCGGACACTGTACGTGCACAAGTGCACGGATGTGACCGAACCCTGTCGCAAAACTATTCGACCTGTCGCAAAACCATGCGACCTCTACTCTTTTGCCTAAAGGCGAATAGCTTTCTGTGTGGGACTCTAAAGACTCGACACTATGCTGGCAGTGGGTTTAACCACAGACCGCAAGCGGCACTAGCTGTGCGTAACGGTCCCCAGGTAGATGCCGACAAGAAGACTGACGAGGTGAAACCCATCTGAACTCCTACTGAGCCTGAATGTGACAGTCTCCGTACATTCCGATCTGTTCGTCTGATACATCGCATGGTGGGCCTAGGGGGGCGGTAAACGTCAGTCCCCTAATAGCGGTACAAGTCATGTCGGAGTGAAGCCCAAAACACCCTGAGATAACACTGGAAGCCTACCAGTATATCTCGATTGCCCTGGCCAGGGACTACTCGTGTAATGGCTCTCCTACACACAGCGCGATGTCAACCCCCAATACCGGGAGAGACGAATCCTGTCTAACCGTCACTGCCTCCAAGTGCTTCGGGACTGTACCCAACAACTACCTGTTTGCACGACTCCTTTGAGCCGTGGTAGGGTAGTAATCAAAGTACAGTGGGAACACACTCGAGGCGAAGTGACAGTGTCAAGTCAGCGGACTAAGCTGTACTCATGTCACCTGGGAACTGATAACCGACGATAGGTATAATACCAACCGGTCAGTTCCCGACGAGTCCTGTCCAGTGTACTCGTAACCTAACGAGCACCCGTATACTATCTCCAGTACGACGTACTGATGGCTGTGGGACAGACCATCTCCCACACTGGGATGAGAAGCGCATACGCTAGTCTACTCCGGAGTATCGATGCCCTGTCTCGATAGTCCTGCGACTAGGGACCTGTATAAGGATGTGCTTATAGATTACCCAGCCCCCATTAGTGTGACTGCCATCACAACGCTGGTAATCAAGCAAAGATCCTAAGGGCTCCACTAATGTGTATAGGTGATATACTAAAATAAACACATGTACACATTGAAGTAGAAACAAACCAAATAGCATACTACTATATTGAGCAAGATTGTTTATACAACTGTGAATATCCCAAGCTTCCATTAAGTAATATACAAACTAGTATGATACAGTATTGGCCTCTAGGGCATATACACTAACAATCTCCCACTTGCACTAAGGCCATGTACTGGCGTATCGATGACCTATCATCTCGATCAGCCGCTCGAACTGAGTCTGGGGCAAGGCCTTGGTGAATGGATCTGCAGTGTTATCTTCTGAAGTGACCCTCCGAACCTCGATCTCCTGGCGATTCACGATCTCCCTGATCAGGTGATACCGCCTCGAGATGTGTCTGGATCTCTGATGGGACCTGGGTTCCTTCGCTAAAGCTATAGCCCCATTGTTGTCGCAATACAGAGGTATTGGATCAACAATGGACGGAACCACCTGAAGTTCTTTCAAGAACTTCCTCATCCAGACAGCTTCTTTTGCGGCATCAGATGCAGCGATGTATTCCGCTTCCATCGTCGAGTCTGCAACGGTTTCCTGTTTGGAACTCTTCCAACACACTGCCCCTCCATTGAGGGTAAATACAAAACCCGACATGGACTTGGAATCATCCTTGTCACTCTGGAAGCTGGAGTCAGCAAAGGCCTCGATCTGGAGGTCTTTTCCGCCATACACCAAGAACATCTCCTTAGTCCTTCTCAGGTACTTAAGAATGTTCTTTACCGCTATCCAGTGTTTCTCCCCAGGGTTTGACTGATACCGTCTTACTACACTCAGTGCATAAGCTACATCCGGTCTAGTACACAACATCGCATACATTATAGAGCCTACCGCAGAAGCGTAGGGTATAATAGACATGCGATCCCTCTCCAAATCAGTCTTGGGAGACATCTCTTTAGAGAGGGTGATCCCGTGACAAGCCGGTAGGTTACCGCGCTTGGAATCTTCCATACTGAATCTTTTCAGTATGGTGTCGATGTACCTAGACTGTGAAAGTCCCAGTATCCTCTTGGATCTGTCACGATAGATCCGGATCCCCGGAATGTATGAGGCATCACCCAGGTCTTTCATGGAGAACCTGTGTGACAAGAACCCCTTGACAGATTGTAGCATAGAAATGTCATTTCCTATTAAGAGAATGTCATCCACGTATAAAACGAGGAATACTACAGTTCTCGCTACAAATCTACTATAGATGCATGGTTCATCTGGATTTTTGATAAAGCCAAATTCCTTGATCGTCTCATCAAAACAGATGTTCCAACTCCACGATGCCTGCTTTAGTCCGTAAATGGACTTAAGCAACTTGCACACCTTTCCGCTGCTCCCACTCTGAATGAAACCCTCTGGCTGGTCCATATAGACACACTCCTCTAAATTTCCATTTAGAAAAGCGGTCTTTACGTCCATCTGCCAAATCTCATAATCGTGGAAGGCAGCAATGGCAAGAAGGATCCGACTGGATTTCAGCATAGCTACTGGAGAAAAGGTCTCGTCATAGTCCAAACCAGGTCTTTGACGATAACCCTTTGCAACCAGTCTAGCTTTATAGGTCTCAACCTGTCCATCTACACCAATCTTCCTTTTGAAGATCCACTTGCATCCTACGGGTTTTACCCCGTCCGGAGCAACGTCCAACGTCCATACTTTGTTGGTGTACATGGACTCCATTTCGGTCCGCATTGCATCCAGCCATTTTACCGAGTCAACGCTCTGAACGGCCTGCTGGAAGCTAGTAGGTTCATCATAATCTATGATGCAATCCTCTCTATCACCGTCTATGAGAAAACCGTAGTATCTCTCGGGCGGATGAGACTACCTACTACTCCTGCGGAGCGGCGTAGGAATGTCATTTTCTTTTGAACCCTCTGGTTCTACTAAGCTTTCAGTAATAGTCTGTGGTTCTGGAATTTCTTCCAGTTCTATTTTGCTCCCACTTATTTCCTTTTCTAAGAACTGGTGTTCTAGAAAGTGGGCATTATGAGAAACAATGATCTTTTGTTCCTCTGCGTAATAGAAGAGATACCCCCTAGAATTCTTTGGGTATCCCACAAACTTGCACAGTACTGAGCGTGCCTCGAGCTTGTCCGCATGCTGCTTTTTGACAAAAGCCGGACATCCCCAGATCATCAGATATTGAAGATAGGGTTTCTTCCCACTCCATATCTCATATGGTGTGGTAGGCACAGTCTTAGTTGGAACTCGGTTCAAAAGGTATGCAGCTGATTCTAGCGCATACCCCCAGAATGATCGCGGTAAGTCAGCGTTACTCATCATGGACCGTACCATATCCAATAGGGTTCGGTTCCGTCTCTCTGATACACCGTTATGTTGCGGAGTGTATGGAGGAGTAAGCTGAGAGAGAATTCCGTTCTCTTTTAAATAGTCCAGGAACTCGGCACTCAAGTATTCACCACCTCGATCCGATCTTAGAATCTTGATACTTTTGCCGGTTTGTTTTTCTACTTCATTCTTATATTCCTGGAACTTTCCAAAGGCTTCGGATTTATGTTTCATTAAGAAGACATAACCGTACCTTGAAAAGTCATCCGTAAAAGTAATGAAGTAAGAATAACCGCTTCGCGCATGTGTAGACATTGGACCGCACACGTCGCTGTGTACGAGTCCCAAGAGCTCGCTCGCTCTTCTTCCGTGTCCAGTGAACAGAGTCTTTGTTATCTTTCCTTTGAGACAGGATTGACAAGTGGCATACGATTGATATTCGAACGGATTCAAATATCCTTCTGTATGCAACTTCGTCAACCTTCTCTCATTGATGTGACCCAGTCTACAATGCCATAAGAAAGTCTGATTTATTTCCGGAGACTTTCTTTTGTGTGTATTCTGGACATTGAAAATCTGTGGCTGGTTTAGTACGTATATACCATTGCTTAATGTACCTGACCCAATCAGAACTTGATTAAGGTGAATGTTCACAACATCACTTACAAATGCAAATTCATAACCTTCTTTAGATAATAAAGATACAGAAATGATATTACAAGTTGCATTGGGTACAAAATAGCAATTATGCAAAACCAAAACGTGTCCATCTGACAAGCCCAGGTGATAGTCCCCCACGGACTCAGCATCCATGCCAGCTCCGTTTGCAACTCTGAGGGTCATATCACCTGCCTTCAAAACCCTACGTTTTCTCAGTGCCTGCAAAGAATTATAGATATGAGATCCTGATCCGGTATCCAATACCCAGGAAGTAGAGTTTATTGAAAGACAGTTTTCAATAACATACACACCTGAAGCTGAAGCCGCAACTTGCTTCAGTTCCTGTGTCCTGGCTTTCCAAGCCCTGCAATCATTCTTCCAGTGTCCCTTCTTATGACAATAGAAGCATTCTTCTTTATCCACAAGCTGCCCCGCTTTCTTTGTTGCCTTTGTCTTTCCCTTCGTATCCACTTTACTAACACCGCCCCTTGGTTTGGCAGGGGCTTTCTTCTTCTTTCCCTTGGCTTTTGCCTTGGACCTAGAAGAGGAAGATCCTCCTACAAACAAAGTGAATGTTTCCCTACCTTTCTGTAGGGTGCCCTCTGCACTCCTCAGCATGTTGAGGAGTTCTGAAAGTTCAACTTCCTTTTCTTGTAAGTTGAAGTTCAGGATAAACTGGGCGTAAGTGGAAGGAAGGGACTGGAGAATCAAGTCCGTATAGAGCTCATTCTCCAACGTGGTCCCAAGGTCCGCGAGCTCTTCTATGTAGCCAATCATCTTAAGCACGTGTTCCGCTACCGATGATCCGACTGCCAACCTTGCCGAAAATAACTTCTTCGACACTTCGTATCTTGCGATACGAGACTGCTCTCCATACAGTTCTTTTGTATGGAGAAATATGGATTTGAGGTCCATATTCTCGTGCCTCATCTGATGTTCGTTGTCCATAGAGGCAAGCACGAGGCACCTGGCCTTCGCGCAATTGATCTCCCAAGTCTTACGAATTTCCTTATCCGCGACGCTGGAGGTGGGACCTGGGACAGGGGGAGCTTTGGTGGTAAGAAGATACCCCAGCTTGTCGTAAGTGATTGCCATTTTGACATTCCTGAGCCAATCTTTGTAGTTTGGCCCTGTCAGTATGTTTTTATCTAGAAGTAACTTAAGTCCAGTCATGTCGATAGGTCGCTGCAATTAGGAGAGAGAATAAGAAACAGTCAGCATGATGCTCTTGCAAGTTTAGAGTGGTTTTTAGTTTGTCTAAACAGGATGGCTCCCACTGTTTCTCGAATCCCTCCTCAAACCAAAAAGGAAGAATTAGTCAGGATCAATCTCACCGTACAATACTTGCTCAACCATTCAGCCAGGCTGGTGTCGGTACTTTGAGGGAGGTTTTCCAACGCTTTCGCGAAGTTCCTTAATTTAAGAACCTCTTTTCCCTGGGGGCGTAGCCCCGCTAACACCTTTCTAGACACCTACTTGGTTTATAGCATTGATCGTTAAGTGAGAAATTTCCCGAGGAGTAGCATATACTCACAGTAGGATTGGGATCCAAATATCATTGCGTGACAAAACTGAAGGAATCCTACCAGAATCATCACACTCCAAATGATATGCAGTGCTAGCAAGTTTCAGTTCTTTCGAAACTCCCGATGTAGATTTTTGCCCCATGCTCTTATGACCTTGGCGTGAGGTCAAAATATCATAAGTCACATGTCAAGTTCTTTCCATCATTATCCAGGTTAATTTGAACCCACCCGTACCTACTCTTGACGTAGGCCAAAATGGCAGTACGACTGTCTCAAACCAACGCATTCTATCTATCCAACAGATAAATATCCGGCAGCTACCAATCACTATGCCTTGGCGTGAGGTCAAAATACATAGCTTGAATACTACCGAATATTTAACTGAAATGATGGAGGGCTACGGATGGTTTTGGCAAAACCGTGAACGTAGTGAACTTGATATGATCGATGGAACGAGATAGCTTTTAAAAGGAGTGGCTTAAGCTCCGCGTTTAAAAGTTATTTTGAAAAGAAACCGAGTGGTTTTTGAAAGTGTTCAAACGACTTTTACTTGGTTTATTTTCTTTTGCATTAGTTCTTTTAATGCGTATTTTTCTTGCATTAGTTCTTTTAATGCGTCCCATCATTTAATCCTACCATTGCAGAAAACAACCAAAATATGACGTACGCTTATGCCATTCGCATTCGCCACGGGGCCCCGTCATTACCCGTTAGGTTACTTAACTAACGACAGAGCGGGGGCTAGGCTAGCGCGGCTGTAAAACATAAACAACGCCTAAATAATATCATATATAGATATATTGCAATGATAGCCATTTCAGATCACAGATGAACACATTGGATATACTAGGAACCCGCAATTCGTACGAGCCTGTAACGAAAAGCAGATTACACGGTCGCGGTGAATAGCCAATACCCCACCCAAGACCCCTACGGGTGCGGCAAACTACCCGCCAAGTTCCCAAAGCGAAGCAACCTCCCTCAACTCCTTGAGTAGGCCACTCGGCACTTCAGCATACCCGGTAGTTTGTGCACCCCCTTCATGGGTCTATCCTATGAGCAAAAACAGTAAAAATAAATTATACAATGACGGCTACAACCCCGACCCGGTTGTGCGGCCATATAAATAATTATTACATCAATTTACAAATTTACATGAATTGAAAGAAAAGAAAACTCTCGTCTCACAACCCCCGGCTATTCACCCGCGACAATCCAATGAATTCATATACACATTCTAATGACATTACAGATCACAGATTTGTATAACCCCCACTAATCGACATATAGCGATTAGCAGACGTTCAATACAAATATCACATCACAGATAAAAACCCGTCAGCTTAAGTCTTTAGAAGTTCGATCAAAAATACGGATTTTTAGGCCCCAAACACAAAATTTTCGTTCTGGAAAATCTGGGCTGAAAAGACATATTCCAAAAATCCCAAAACAACCCCAGAAATACACTGCACTAAATTTGGACCTCGGCCGAGTCAATTCGGCCGCGGAACCGCGGCGGGAGCATGCTCCCGCCGCGTTTCCGCGGCGCTTTGGTCGGTTCGTGGGACCAAATTTTGTGGTTATTTAATAAAAAGCCTGAGCCGTTTTTTAAGATGAAATCTATCAATTTTTGAACAGAAAAAAAATCGGCAGAAACTTGACATATCGGGTTCGTTTCGTGACTTTTTTCTTTGATTGATCTTCTAGTTACCTTGCTAACATGTTAGGTAGTGTTTAACTAGGCTCTGATACCACTGTAAGTCCATGCTACCTCTCCCGGTACTTTCGGGCATGCGGAATTTGGTGAAAAACAATTTTCTAGAGGCGGTAACATGGACTCAAAACCGGATCTTTGTTAAACTATCTACCTAACAACCTAACTAGGAGTTGTTAACTACTCGGTTAGGGGGTTATACCTTTCTTTCTTGAATTCCTTCGTCTTTGACTCTCGATGGTGTACGGATTGGCTTCACTCCATCGTCTCCTTGCGCCGAAGATCGATCCACACGAAAGCTTCTACCTTTAGCTTCTTCTTCGAGCTTTGAAGAAACTAGTTCACTCGGTTTGCTAAACCTTGTGAACTAGAGTGAGTAGAGAAGAGTGTGTTGGGATTATACTCTATGGTTCTTGCTTCTCAACACATGAGACAAGTGAACCATAGACTAAAGAGAGGGAGAGCAAGAGGAAGAGGATGAGAGCTCAAGAACACAAGAGAGAGAAAGGAAATGAAAGAATGAGCAAAACTTTTCTCTTTTGGCTCTCATAATCCAAAACCATCATAACCAATAATAGCAATCAAGTATTAGTGATAGTTTAAGCTAAAATAGCCATATCATTTCATGCACTCATTTTGCACAAGAGAACAAGCAAGCAAAAGTCTTTGCCACGAAATGATAGCCATTGTCATCATGATGGTCAACTAGTCCAACCTAGTCAACCGGTCAACAAAGTCAACAAGTCAACAAAGTCAACCCCTCAACAACCATGTCACTATAATACTTAATTAATATTATTGTTAATTACATATCATATTCTCATTAGGGTTGAGCAAAAAGTCAATGGTCAACAGTCAACAGTCAACAACCCTAATGAGAATCCTCTGCCTCTGTCTCTCTGTCAACTGTGCATACACATCCGCGTTCCGAGGAACACGAATACATACTGGATAAAACCAATCCCAAAACGTACATTAGGATCTGGCTTAAACCAAAGCCCGCTAGTGTTAACTGTCCGGACACTGTACGTGCACAAGTGCACGGATGTGACCGAACCCTGTCGCAAAACCATGCGACCTGTCGCAAAACCATGCGACCTCTACTCTTTTGTCTAAAGGCGAATTGCTTTCTGTGTGGGACTCTAAAGACTCGACACTACGCTGGCAGTGGGTTTAACCACAGACCGCAAGCGGCACTAGCTGTGCGTAACGGTCCCCAGGTAGATGCCGACAAGAAGACTGACGAGGTGAAACCCATCTGAACTCATACTGAGCCTGAATGTGACAGTCTCCGTACTGTCCGGTCTGTTCGTCTGATACATCGCATGGCGGGCTTAGGGGGAGGTAAACGTCAGTCCCCTAATAGCGGTACATGTCGTGTCGGAGTGAAGCCCAAAACACCCTGAGATAACACTGGAAGCCTACCAATATATCTCGATTGCCCTGGCCAGGGACTACTCGTGTAATGGCTCTCCTAGACACAGCGCGATGTCAACTCCCAATACCGGGAGAGACGAATCCTGTCTAACCGTCACTGCCTCCAAGTGCTTCAGGACTGTACCCAACTACTACCTGTTTGCACGACTCCTTTGAGCCGTGGTAGGGTAGTAATCAAAGTACAGTGGGAACACACTCGAGGCGAAGTGACAGTGTCAAGTAAGCGGACAAAGTTGTACTCATGTCACCTGGGAACTGATAACCGACGATAGGTATAATACCAACCGGTCAGTTCCCGACGAGTCCTGTCCAGTGTACTCGTAACCTAACGAGCACCCGTATACTATCTCTAGTACGACGTACTGATGGCTGTGGGACGGACCATCTCCCACACTGGGATGAGAAGCGCATACGCTAGTCTACTCCGGAGTATCGATGCCCTGTCTCGATAGTCCTGCGACTAGGGACCTGTATAAGGATGTGCTTATAGATTACCCAGCCCCCACTAGTGTGACTGCCATCACAACGCTGGTAATCAAGCAAAGATCCTAAGGGCTCCACTAATGTGTATAGGTGATATACTAAAATAAACACATGTACACATTGAAGTAGAAACAAACCAAGTAGCATACTACTATATTGAGCAGGATTGTTTATACAACTGTGAATATCCCAAGCTTCCATTTGTTGGAGATAGTGCCCTCATAGTCAATTATTGGATCGCAGGTACGTGATTGCAATGATTGCGGAGGACCTATCCCGGTAGGACAGTCTTACTCGAAATGATAGTATGCTATCTGGTTTGCCTTTATCAGTTGTGTACATGTTCAGGTGACTGATTGCATGTTACACTTTGATAGAGCCCTTAGGATCTTGCTTTACTACCAACTGTATGAGGGCGATCATATACGTGAGAGTTGGGTAGTTTAGATGCATATCCTTAATTGTGGTCCCTAGTCGTGGGAGTTTCGAGACAGGGCATCGATACTCCGGAGTAGACTAGTGTGTACAGTCGAGACCCCGTCAAGGGGCGGTGGCCGGTCTCACAAGCCACTGGTATCAGTTGGATCACCTAAGATGTATACAGGTGCTCATTGGGTTATGAGTACACCGGACAGGACTCGCCGGGAATCTGCTAGTTAGTATTATATCTACCGTCAGATAGCAGTTCCCTGGTGACATGTGTACAGGTTAGTTCATCGACCTGAGGTCGTCATTTGTCTCGTGTGAGTTCCCACTGTGCTTTGATTTCTACCCTACCACGGCTCAAAGGAGTCGTGCAAACAGGTAGCTTTTGGGTACAGTCCCGAGCCATATGGAGGCACGTGAGCGGATCGGCAGGGGATTCGTCTCTCCCGGTATTGGGGGCGAGATCGTGCTGTGTCTAGGAGAGCCATTACACAAAGCCCACGGCCGTGGCAGAAGATTTACTGGTAGGTACTCCAGTAGTATCTCAGGGTGTTATTGGGCTTCACTCCGACACGACTTATACTGCTTCTGGGGGTCTGACGTTACTAGCCCTCTAGGCGGATATGCGATACTCATTGACGAACGGACCGGACTGTATATACATTGTCACTGTTAGGCTCAGTAGGGTTTTCGGAGGAGTTCGCTCATCGGTCTCCCTTGAGTTCGCTCCTCGGCCACCCTTGAGGTCAGTCCGTGGGCAGCCGTTACGCATAGCTAGTGCCGCTGACGGTTTGTGGTTAAACCCACTGCCAGGGTGCTGACGAGTCATTAGAGTCCCCCACAGACAGTTTCCCAAGTTCGGGCGAAACGTTGTAGAGGCCGTATGGTTTTATGGCAGGGTTCGGAAAATGCACGTGCGTTTACGCACGTGTCAGTTTTCGGGCAGATGATACTGGTCGGCTTTGGTTTAAGCCAGATCCGAGTATTATAGTGAGTAGGTATAATATCTTTGTCTCAGTTGCATTTGTATTCGGTCGTAATACAAATGCGGGTATATTTATACAGTTTCGGGGTTATCCTGAAAGTTGTTTCAGGATCACTTTTGGAAGTTGCCAGTTTCCAGTTTTCTATCAGCCGTCTTTTAACATTCGGTTAAAGACGGATTTATCTTTTCTTGAGATAAGTGTGGATTCTTCTAGAAGTTTCTAGTTGAGGTGACTAGGATTAATTGGTGTTGGATTTTCATTGGTTGCTTTAAAGGTTCAATTAATGCATAATGACTCATGCTTTGTAATTAAGGCTTTTTGTTTTCCTTAAGATATTTTGTTCATAATATCTTATGCTTGTGGTCACCTCCCTCCTCCTACGGTCACCTCCCTCCATCATATAAAGAGGCCGGCCCCTCTCCCTCTCTCTACTCACTCTCACTTGATAGTTTTTCATGGTTGGAAAAAAGGTTATGATAGATTTGGGGTGTATGGAATTCACAGTTCATTTCATTCCATCACCCGATTTCCACGGCAACTTCATTAACCGATCGTCCACGGATTTGGACGAAGTGAGACAAAGTCATCTACTCATTCTCTACATCAATCTTGGTCGTCTCTTTTAGCAAACTTGACGATCGAGTTGCCTCGAGTCAGAGGCGGGAGCCCGTTTAAAGAACCGATCATGTGGTGCCACTTCGACGAGGACATCGGAGATCGACGAGATCGGAGCAGCCGCAACGGAGCGTGGGATGATGGTTGAAGAACGAAGGACTCGGATCGTTCGGTATAACATTCCTACACTCTTTACAGTATGTTAGTTTAGCAATAATGGCAGATCCGGGTTAAAGTATACGATAGCGCCAGTTAAAAAGTTTTTGTTCCGCATTTGGCGTCTGTAGACGGCCGAGGCGCTAGCGTAGACTTACAGTGGTATCAGAGCCTCACCATTTTGCTATACTAACTTGTGCTAACGCGTTTAAAACATCGATCCGACCGGAAATCGAAAATTGCAAAAATCACAAAATTCAAGCCCGACAGTTTCTGTTAAATTTAAACGGTCTCAAAATTTATTTCTGGATGTCTTAAAAATCCGTGCAGGGAATTCTAAGAACCACGACCAAATTTGGGATCGTGATCCCTCCAGACCGCCGCGGAAGGGCGGCCAAACCCATGGTTTGGCCGCGCAACCGCGGCCACGTGGGGAGCACGTGCTCCCAAATTTGGACAGTGGGTTTTTTGATTGATTTTGGGGTTTTTGGAATATAAAGTTTTGGCCCAGATTTTGTTACTGTTCACCAGTAAGCAGTGGGGCCCACTTTTTGATATTTGGTCTTTGGTCGATCAAAATTTAAACACGTTAGTTTACAGTGCTTACATTATATCTCCGACCGGGAATGTCATTTGATCGGTAAACCGTGTTTGATTGCTATAGTTCTTTTAGACGGGTTTGCGAACGTGACATTCGCGTTGATGTTCTGTGTTGTGCTGTAATGTTGCGGATTTGTCGTGGTGGATAGCAGTGTGCAATGATAGTACAGTTTGAGTTTATTTGTACATTTGATATTGCGGGGCGAGCGTCCAACTTGTGGACTGCCGTCACTGCCTGTTGTATAATATTCTTTTTGGGCACGACCAGGTTGCGGTCGATGTACCTTTTGTACTATTTTTCATTACTGTACTAGGTTTTACCCCGCGACGGAGTGCACGGATAGCCGGGTTCGGGAAAGCAACGGGTCTGCATCTCATGGCTTTGAGAGGCAGAGGGGCCCCACTTCAGAATTGGCAGACTATTCGCCGCACTCGTAGGGGGTACAGGTTGACCCAAGGAGGGGTGCTCAATTTACCGGATTCCGTGAAGTGCCGGGTGTTCCATTCACTATGCTGTGGGGGACTGCCTCGCTTCAGGTTTTGGCGGGTAACTTGCCGCACCCGTAGGGGTCTAGGTTTCATTGCACAGGCTATCCACACGACAGGGGAACGTCGAGTTTCAGCAGCGGCTCTGTGAAACTCGGGGATCCCAGCTTATCTGTATTGTTCTGTGATGCTTATTACTTTTCTGTAATGTTGCATACTATCACGCCTGGAGCGATTATGTATATTGGCTTATATACTATTAGATGTTGTATATGTTTTACACCCGCGCTAGTCCAGTCCCCGCTCTGTCGTTAGTTAAGTAACCTAACGGGTGATGACGGGACCCAGTGACGAATGCGGATGGCATATACGTACATTTTATTTTCGTTCTTTTCTGGTGTGATTGAATGATGGGACTGCGTTGATTCTGATCAACGCAAAGTAAAAACAAACCTGTTTACAGTTGTTGGAACAAATTTAAAAAGTGTTGTTACAAAGACGTTTCCTTTTGTTATGCATAGCGGTATTCAGTGGAATATCCTGCACCTCATTCGACGGGGCAAGGGTTGATATCCCTTTACCGGGACCGACCCCTTGGACAGAAGTTTGCGTCAGGATAATAACTTTACTATAGTCGATTACAAGTTGCTTTGCATAGCGGTATTCATTGGAATATCCTGCGCCTCATTCCATGAGGAAAGAGCCGAGATCCCTTTACCGGGAGTGACCTCTTTAGCAAAAGGTTTTCGCCACTATATTTTAAAAAGCTATCAGGTTCCTTCAGCGATATCAAGTTCACTACGCTAAAGGTTTTTCGCCAAAAACCAGCCGTAGCCCTCCGTCACTTCTTTTGGGTATTCAGTAGTATTCAAGCTATGTATTTTGACCTAACGCCAAGGCATAGTGTTTGGTAGCTGCTGGGTATTCAATTGTTGCATAGATAGATGAGTTGGTTTGGGACAGCCGTTCTGCCATTTTGACCTAACGCCAAGGGCATGTGCGGGTGGGTTCAAATTAACAAGATAGTGATGGGTAGAACTTGGCATGTGACTTATGACATTTTGACCTAACGCCAAGGTTATAAGAGCATGGGGCAAAAACTATATCGGGAGTTTCTAAAGAAACTGAAACTTGCCAAGTATGCGCATACCATCTGGAGTATGAGTAACGTGGATGCATTCCATCACGTTATCATGCGATGAAAGTTGGATCCCGATTCCCACTGATGAGTTGGTTTACTCTTCGGGTGATCCCGATTGATTCTTCTTTAGGTTTGGAGGAGAATTTGACAGGACAGTGGGAGGTTTCCGGATTAGATAAAATGATGACCATTCTGATCTAGGTTAGAGTGCACGCTGAGTGTTTCTTTTCTCTCTCTCTCTTTGGCAGCGACCTTTGACCGACCCTAGACTATGACTCAGTGACCAAGTTGACCGAACCTTCTTAAAATACTGGCTTTTGGATTGTCTGAGTTGCATAAGTCATTGCCACTCCTTCTTTTACCCTTTGCATTTCTCAGAACACCCGTATTGCTACGGATATCCACTTCCATTGGATAGATCCATCGTATGGTTATATACGAACTCGAAGGGACTTCTTCGAGGATGGATCAAGGTTCAGGAGAAATAGAATTGGTTTATTCAGTTGTCTTTTATTATCACCTTCTCTCAGGTTGCGAGAGCTCCTTGGTTTAGGAGAGTACACCTATTACGCCTATTGGATAGTCTTATTCCAAACCATAGGCTGGTGCCGAAAGGTAGGGAATGAAGAAAACCAATTAGCCTAAGTAGGGTGTGCAGAAGGTAATATGTAAAGACAAAATAAAGGGATTAGAAAGAGGGCAAAGTAAATTGCGACTGATATCATTCACGACCAAAACCGCGTACTTCATCGCCGCTCCTATTTCACCTTTAAAAAGAATAAGGTATTATTCAGTTGTCTTTTATCGTCACCTTCTCTCGAGATGCGAGTACTCCTTGGTTTAGGAGGGTACACCTATTATGCTTACTGGATAGTCTTCTTCCAAACCATAGGCTGGTGCCGAACGGTAGGGAAGGAAGAAAACCAGTTAGCCTAACGATGGTGTACAGAAGGTAACGACTAAAGACAAATAAAGGGGATTTGGAGAGATGGCAATAAAATATACGGCTAAAGTCATGAATTGGATTATGGAAGAGGCATTACTATGAATACCAGGATACCCCTACGAAACATTTTCATGTTTCAGTGCATTGTTAAAGGAAAAACTGTTTTCCCGATTAGACACTTACTCCAAGGGTATGTATTTACCAGGTTTCATTCTCATATCTGTATGGTTTTACAGATGATGAGTGGGAGTAAGATATTGGGAATTAGGTGATCATCCTCATTATATCGGAATTCGTTGTAATTGGTGATATTTGAGGAAATCGCTGGGGTACAGTTTTCCACCTACAACGCACAGGTTATGAGTTGTTTAAACTCAGCAGACTTATACAGAGTATTGTATGTTGTCCAGTGTCCATCAGGACAAAGGGGTAGGTCCTCGTACTATGTTCTGCTTACTTATAACTTCTCTAGTATTTAGACGAGTGTTTCGTAGAAATACAAGGTCTAAGTTTTGAGAAGTTGTGGGTATAAGAATAAAGTAGAGAACCAGGTATCACAAGTATCGGGATTCTTCAAAGAGATCGAAGATGTAGATTCTTGTGATTGGTATTCAGATGATAGTGATGGTTTTGAGAAACGTATTTCTCTTTCAGGTTACTCATAATTGGATGGATTCCTAAGTTGAGTAATGCTGATTAGCCTCTTTCCATTAAGTTGATATGCACTGGAGACAGATGCATGGATTGAATATGGTTCCAATTAAATAAGTGCCAAAGTTTCTGTATTGGATATAGAATGGATCGTACCTTAAAAGAAATTAAGATACGGGGAGTTGTCCAGCTTATGATTAAAACCAGACACTGGATAACTCAGGGCACGCTTCTGTAATGGCTGTTTGTGGGTTGACCCTGGCTATGACGAGGGTTGATATTCTACCATTTGGAAGATCAATAGTGATATTGTTCTTGACTCGCCACAGTTTTAGTAAAAAAATGGATCTTTTTCAGAAAACAGTAGTGGGAGTATGGTAGAACTGGAAGTGATTCCAGAACCGCGAACGATTACGGAAAAATTTAATAGGACCTATACATTCAATCAGGTTTGACATTCCAATAGCCACTCCGCAGATTTGGTAGGTAACCTCAGACACCCGAGAGGTACTCCGGTAGCCTCAAGGACGGTGACAGGGAGGTTCTTATCTACCCAGACTTGACACTACTGTTGTTCCAGGCTATGAGACCCGGTAGGAGGGTTGTCGTAGTCAGTGGGAGCAGCAGAAGCATAGTGGGCAAGATGCTTATATCTATTTATAGACTTGAGCAGTTATAGCGGAGATAGATCATCTAATTTTGATGTGACAGTCATGGGTTTGACTTCAATCAGAATAAGGGATGGATCAGTTAAGAAGGTAGTAGGGTGTGATGTCATGGTATCTGGATGACATACACAGAGTGGGAAGTAAAATTCCTATACTACGATCGGTTGTACTGTGGTCGTCACACAGTTGTTTCACCAGACAGGATATGGATATAATATTTGACATTCTGGTTTCTTGATCTATGGTTTTAGATCTGGATTTGGGTAGTTTCCCAATGTGGGTGCTTTGACAGTATTCTAATGGTTTTTAGAATAGATGACTCCTAGCATGGTGGTGTACCTGCAGGTGATGGAGTCACCCTCTCTAAAGGTGTCGTATAGACTAAAGGGGAGAGGGATGTGCATGATTGACAGATCACTTGCTTAGGCAATTGAGTCAATCGTGAGATGTCAAGTACCACACCAGATGTTGTTTTTACACTACATGCAATAAGTTTGTATTAATCCAATCCTGGAGAAACATAAGGAAGCAGTTTTAGAACATTAGTACATGTTCTATGGATTTGATAACGGCAGCCTCTTTCGGGAGACGGTTATCATTCCAGGCTTCAAAGGTGACATGGATGACAGAGTGATTGTCAGAGTTTTAGTTTTCCTTCTGACGAAGGACAGTATTATGGACAGGTGGTTCAAGAGGATACTGTGGGTGGCATGGTGCCGGATACTGATTAGGTTCAGTGATCCATACAGTCTAAGAAGTTTGGATATGGAGTTCATTTATGAACTAAGGTCCCATCAGATATCCAAACATATTCTAAGACAGGTACTACTCAATTCGGGAGATGGCTTTTTCCGCGAACTTGAGATTAAGAGAGATTCAGAAAGAAACTTCTAGGCGGATCCACTCACTGAGGCTATTTCTCGAACACAATAGTTTTACAAACGGGCTTTGTGAAACTGATTAGTAGAGGAGTTGGATGTTCGGTTTCACACGGGCTGTGAGTAGTCGACATCGCAATATTAGCCTTGAGTGCAAGTGGGAGATTGTTGGAGATAGTGCCCTCATAGTCAATTATTGGATCGCAGGTACGTGATTGCAATGATTGCGGAGGACCTATCCCGGTAGGACAGTCTTACTCGAAATGATAGTATGCTATCTGGTTTGCCTTTATCAGTTGTGTACATGTTCAGGTGACTGATTGCATGTTACACTTTGATAGAGCCCTTAGGATCTTGCTTTACTACCAACTGTATGAGGGCGATCATATACGTGAGAGTTGGGTAGTTTAGATGCATATCCTTAATTGTGGTCCCTAGTCGTGGGAGTTTCGAGACAGGGCATCGATACTCCGGAGTAGACTAGTGTGTACAGTCGAGACCCCGTCAAGGGGCGGTGGCCGGTCTCACAAGCCACTGGTATCAGTTGGATCACCTAAGATGTATACAGGTGCTCATTGGGTTATGAGTACACCGGACAGGACTCGCCGGGAATCTGCTAGTTAGTATTATATCTACCGTCAGATAGCAGTTCCCTGGTGACATGTGTACAGGTTAGTTCATCGACCTGAGGTCGTCATTTGTCTCGTGTGAGTTCCCACTGTGCTTTGATTTCTACCCTACCACGGCTCAAAGGAGTCGTGCAAACAGGTAGCTTTTGGGTACAGTCCCGAGCCATATGGAGGCACGTGAGCGGATCGGCAGGGGATTCGTCTCTCCCGGTATTGGGGGCGAGATCGTGCTGTGTCTAGGAGAGCCATTACACAAAGCCCACGGCCGTGGCAGGAGATTTACTGGTAGGTACTCCAGTAGTATCTCAGGGTGTTATTGGGCTTCACTCCGACACGACTTATACTGCTTCTGGGGGTCTGACGTTACTAGCCCTCTAGGCGGATATGCGATACTCATTGACGAACGGACCGGACTGTATATACATTGTCACTGTTAGGCTCAGTAGGGTTTTCGGAGGAGTTCGCTCATCGGTCTCCCTTGAGTTCGCTCCTCGGCCACCCTTGAGGTCAGTCCGTGGGCAGCCGTTACGCATAGCTAGTGCCGCTGACGGTTTGTGGTTAAACCCACTGCCAGGGTGCTGACGAGTCATTAGAGTCCCCCACAGACAGTTTCCCAAGTTCGGGCGAAACGTTGTAGAGGCCGTATGGTTTTATGGCAGGGTTCGGAAAATGCACGTGCGTTTACGCACGTGTCAGTTTTCGGGCAGATGATACTGGTCGGCTTTGGTTTAAGCCAGATCCGAGTATTATAGTGAGTAGGTATAATATCTTTGTCTCAGTTGCATTTGTATTCGGTCGTAATACAAATGCGGGTATATTTATACAGTTTCGGGGTTATCCTGAAAGTTGTTTCAGGATCACTTTTGGAAGTTGCCAGTTTCCAGTTTTCTATCAGCCGTCTTTTAACATTCGGTTAAAGACGGATTTATCTTTTCTTGAGATAAGTGTGGATTCTTCTAGAAGTTTCTAGTTGAGGTGACTAGGATTAATTGGTGTTGGATTTTCATTGGTTGCTTTAAAGGTTCAATTAATGCATAATGACTCATGCTTTGTAATTAAGGCTTTTTGTTTTCCTTAAGATATTTTGTTCATAATATCTTATGCTTGTGGTCACCTCCCTCCTCCTACGGTCACCTCCCTCCATCATATAAAGAGGCCGGCCCCTCTCCCTCTCTCTACTCACTCTCACTTGATAGTTTTTCATGGTTGGAAAAAAGGTTATGATAGATTTGGGGTGTATGGAATTCACAGTTCATTTCATTCCATCACCCGATTTCCACGGCAACTTCATTAACCGATCGTCCACGGATTTGGACGAAGTGAGACAAAGTCATCTACTCATTCTCTACATCAATCTTGGTCGTCTCTTTTAGCAAACTTGACGATCGAGTTGCCTCGAGTCAGAGGCGGGAGCCCGTTTAAAGAACCGATCATGTGGTGCCACTTCGACGAGGACATCGGAGATCGACGAGATCGGAGCAGCCGCAACGGAGCGTGGGATGATGGTTGAAGAACGAAGGACTCGGATCGTTCGGTATAACATTCCTACACTCTTTACAGTATGTTAGTTTAGCAATAATGGCAGATCCGGGTTAAAGTATACGATAGCGCCAGTTAAAAAGTTTTTGTTCCGCATTTGGCGTCTGTAGACGGCCGAGGCGCTAGCGTAGACTTACACCATTAAGTAATATACAAACTAGTATGATACAGTAATGGCCTCTAGGGCATATACACTAACATGCTTTGATTTCCACCATACTATGTCCAAGAGGGCGTGCAAAACGGTGGTTTTTGGGTACAGTCCCGAATCACATGGAGGCAATGAGCGATAGGAGGGGATTCGTCTCTCCCGGTATAGGGAGTTGATGTTGCACTGTGTTCGATTGGCTATAACCGGAAATCCCTGGCCAGGGTTGCTGAGTTTTACTGGTAAGTGTTACCAGTAGTTTCTCGAACTGTTATAGACCTCATATCGACACGACTTATTGAGCTATTGGGGTCTGACGTTTACCACCCCTAGGCGAGATATGCGACATATCAGACGAACAGACCGGACTGTACGGTAAGTGTTACTGGTTGGATTCACAGGAGTGTGAGCGGGCTTGCTCGTCGATCTTCTGATCGCTCAATACCCGGGTGACCGTTACGTTTAGCAGACCGCTTGCGGCTTGTGGGTGCTTGATATGATCATCATCTGCTGCCGGCGTATTGACGAGTCTTTAGAGTCCTACACAGAGGTTTCCTGGCTCAAGCGAAACGAAATAGGAGCGCATATGAGATATGTGCGGGACCGAGAATAATGCGTGTATGTGATACCGTATTCTATTCGATTGATTCGATAAGTCGATACATTGGATATTAGTCGGTCATATGCGATATGACCGGATCGTTAAATCAAGTGTTGATTTAATGATTTAATGTATAATTATATTTTTGATATATTACTTTACATTAACTAATATTGGTTCATGTAAGATGTTTTTCTCACTTGATTGTGCACATTGTATATGTGATATACTTTTTTGTGCACAAGATTGTATCATGTTTGATGATACATGCAAACTTGGGTTAGTGAGTGATTTAAACCATGGTTAGTTAATGGTTAGGGTTTCATTTGGTTTATTTACTTATTCATTTATTTATTTATTCATTTGAGAAAGAAAGAAAATGGTGGCTTACTTTGGATTTTCTTTGAAGCTTCTTGAAGCTTTGAAAGACTTTGACCATTTTGTTTCTTTCCTTAACCCTAACCATTTACTTAACCCTAGTTTATTCTTTACAAGTGTTTAGCTAACCCATGGTTTCAAGATGATAGATATCACTTCATTTTCTTTTTGAAAAATGATTATTGATTTTTCTTCTTCTTCTTCTTCTTCTTCAAGTGAAGAAAAGAAAACCTTTCCTTGAAAATGCTAAGTGATGAATCCAAGTGAGAAATCCAAATCCAAAGTAAACCCACTTCCTATTTCTTCATCCTCTACCACTTGCCAATTAGTATAGGATGTTTTCTTCACAAGTTTCATGACTTGGTGAAGTTGGAGCTTGATTTTGAGTTGCCTCGACGTAGATCATCTTCGGCATCGAAGTCGACGACCTAGCCCGCCCATTTCTCCGATGAAGTCGACGCTAGAGTCCGGGATCCGATGATCGCAGCAAGGGGACATCATCACGGAGCTATGGATGTGGAGGACCGGATCTACAAAGGTAGTATTTTCCGTTCACTCTTAGTTAAGTTGTTAACTAGTTGCATGTTTCGCCTAAAACTTTAGTCAACGATCTAGTTAGGGTTTCTCGGCACCGTAAAAATTTGAATTTGGCATGGTCGATGCCTTGTGAGACCTTCTTAGAGTGCCTAGGAACCCTACAGGTACTATACCTATCGTCAGTTATCAGTTCCCAGGTGACATGAGTACAGCTTAGTCCGCTGACTTGACACCGTCACTTCGTCTCGAGTGTGTACCCACTGTACTTTGATTACTACCCTACCATGTCTCAAAGGAGTCGTGCAAACAGGTAGTAGTTGGGTGCAGTCCCGAAGCACTTGGAGGCAGTGACAGTTAGATAGGATTCCTCTCTCCCGGTATTGGGAGTTGATATCGCGCTGTGTCAAAGAGAGCCATTACACATAGTCGTCCCTGGCCAGGGCAAGCGAGATATACTGGTAGGTTTCCAGTGATATCTCAGGGTGTTCTGGGCTACACTCCGACACGACTTGAACCGCTATTATGGAACTGACGTTTACCGCCCCCCTAGGCCCGCCATGCGATATTCTCAGACGAACAGACCGGACTGTACGGAGACTGTCACATTCAGGCTCAGTAGGAGTTCGGATGGGTTCACCTCATCAGTCTTCTTATCGGCATCTACCTGGGGACCGTTATGTACAGCTAGTACCGCTTGCGGCCTGTGATTAAACCCACTGCCAGCGTAGTGTCGAGTCTTTAGAGTCCCATACAGAGAGCTATTCGCCTTTGGGCAAAACAGAGTAGAGGTCGCATGGTTTTGCGACAGGGTTCGTTCACATCCGCGCACTTGTGCACGTTTGGTGTTCGGGCAGTTATTACTAGCGGGCTTTGGTTAAGCCAGATCCTAGTATACGTTTTGGGATTGGTTTTATCTCGTTTGTATTCGTGTTCCTCGGAACGCGGATGCGGGTGTGTATGCACGGTTGACAGAGACAAAGGCAGAGGATTCTCATTAGGGTTGTTGACTGTTGACTTTTTCTAAACCCTAATGAGAATATGAAATATGATTAATAATAATATTAATTAAGTATTATTGTGCCATGGTTGGGTTGAAAATTTGACTTTGTTGACCGGTTGACTATTTTGGACTTGTTGACCATCATCATTTTATGGCTATCATTTCATGAGTATGACTTTTGCTTGCTTGTTGTTCTTTACAAAATGAGTGCATGAAATGATAATACCATTGACATGAACTATCACAAATACTTAATTATTATTTATTATCATGATTATTTTTCTTTTTGAGAGCATGGTTGTAAAATGTCTTTCTCATTCTATCATTTCCACTCTCTCTCATCCAAGCTCTCTCTCTTCCTCTTGCTCTTCCTCTTGCTCATGGTTCTCTTGTCTCATGAGTTGAGAAACAAGAACCATTGAGATAAAACCCTAAAACACTTCTCTACTCATCCTAGAGTACAAGGTCTAGCAAGCCAAGTATTTTAGTTTCCTCTTGATTGTGGTTGGAGCCAAAGGTAGAAGCTTTCGGGTGGATCCATCTTCGGCACAAGGAGACGACGAGGTGAGGCCGATCCGACCACCACAAGGAGTCGAAGAGAAGGAGTTCAAGATTAGGTATAACCCCTAACAAAGTAGCTAATCTCTTAGTTAGGTTGTTAGATAGTTTGTTTAGCAAAGATCCGGTTTCTAGTTCATGTTACCTTCACCGAAAAAATTATTTTTCACCATTTCTGCATCCCCGAAAGAACCGGGACGGGTAACGTGGACTTACAACGAACAGACCGGACTGTACGGAGATTGTCACATCAGGCACAGTAGGAGTTCGGATGGGTTTCCTCATCGGCCTTCTTATCGACATCTTCCTGGGGACCGTTACGTACAGATAGTGCCGCTTACGGTCTGTGGTTAAACCCACTGCCAGCGTCGTAGTCGAGTCTTTAGAGTCCCACACAGAGAGTTTCCCTGCTTCGGGCGAAACGATATAGAGGTCGTATAGTTTTACAATAGGGTTCGGACACATACGTGTTTACGCACGTACGATGTTCGGACAGTTTATACTAGCAGGCTTTGGTTTAAGCCAGATTCTAGTGTTGGATTTATACAGTCTCAGTATTTCCGTGTTTTCACGGATAGGATGGGCGTTCTCGTAATTACTTGAGAAGCTTCTAAAAGTTTGATGAGGTGGAGGGCTTTGGTGTAAAATGCATTAAATGGTTTTGTGACTCATGGAGATGATTCATCAAGAGAGTTAATGAAGCATTAATGCTTTTAATGACTCACTAGATGATTCATTATGTATTAAATGAAGCATGAAGATATTTGTGCAAAGATATTTTTTGTGCAAAATATCTTATGCTTCATATATATACACAAATGAGTTAATTTCCATTTCATTATTATTCTCACCTTCTCTCTCCTCAAGTTCTCTCTCTTCAAACCCTAACCCTAACCTCTCATGTGTTGAGATCAAGGGTTAGCAAGACTATTTGATCCCTAATCCTATTCTATATCCTCTAGGTTGCTTTGATTAGCACTCTTAGTTACCTAGTTACCTCAAGTTAGAGGTCAAGCTTGGAGTAGTAGCTCTCGGGTAGATCTTCTATCACAAAGAGGAGGCCGACGAGGAGGTGGTCAACGAGAACAAGAAGGACTTGGTTCATTAGGTATAATCTTCTTTCAAAGTAGCTAATCCCTCCTATGATGTTGTTAGTTAGGGTTTGTCAAAGATCCGAAAGATAGTCGATGTTTGTTTTAAACAAAATGATTGTTTTACCTATTCTTCCTCCCCGCAACTCGTGGGGTGTCTAACGTCGACTTACACATTCTCCCGTGAATCCAGTCAGTAACACTCCCGTACAGTCCGGTCTCTTCGTCTGATATGTGGCATATCTCGCCTAGGGGTGGTAAACGTCAGACCCTAGTAGCTTGATAAGTCGTGTCGATATGAGGTCTATAACAGTTCGAGAAACTACTGATAACACTTACCAGTAAATCTCAGCAACCCTGGCCACGGATTTCTAATTATAGCCAATCGAACACAGCGTAACATTAACTCCCTATACCGGGAGAGACGAATCCCCTCCTATCGCTCATTGCCTCTATGTGATTCGGGACTGTACCCAAAAGCCACCTTTTTGCATGCCCTCTTGGACGTGGTATGATGGAAATCAAAGCACAGTGGGAATCACACAAGAATCTATGACGATCTCGGGTCTATAGACTACTCTGTACCAGTGTCACCAGAGAACTGCCATCTGACATGAGGTATAATACCATCTGGGAGTTCTCGGCGAGTCCGTCCAGTGTACCCAGTCTCCACTGAGCACCTGTATACCTTCTTTGATGTCAAACACCAATGGATATGGGATCATCCATCGCCCATCATAGGGTCAAGAAGCGCATACGCTAGTCTACTCTGGAGTATCGATGCCCTGTCTTGGTACTCCCATGACTAGGAACATTTGAAGGATGTACTTGGCGACTACACTGTCCCCACTAGTATGATCTGCATCATAGTCCTGGAAGTCAAGTACTCATCCTAAGGGCTTTATCAACATGTGACATAGAGACAATCAGAGTACATGTTAAGATAAAGGGTAACCAGATAGCATACTATCATGTCGAGCAAGAAATTCATCCCTATATATGTCCAAGCATCCACTACAATATACAACGCATGTACAGTAATGGCCTCTAGGGCATACATATAACTAACACCGGCTATAACACATATAACCGACCGATATCACATATCGCGAGAATAGAATACGGTATCATATACACATATTAATCTCGGTCCCGCACATATAACATATGCGTTACTACTTCGTTTCGCCTGAGCCAGGAAACCTCTATGTAGGACTCTAAAGACTCATCAATACGTCGGCGGTAGGTGATGATCACATCAGTCACCCATAAGCCGTCAGCGATACTAGCTGGACGTAACGGCTACCCGGGTATTGAGCGATCAGAAGATCAACAAGCAAGCCTGCTCATACCCTTGCGAATCCAATAAGTAACACTACCGTACAGTCCGGTCTCTTCGTCTGATATGTCGCATATCCAGCCTGGGGGTGGCAAACGTCAGACCCCAATAGCCTGAGAAGTCATGCCGATGTGAGGCCCATAACGGTTCGAGAAACTACTGATAATACTTACCAGTAAATCTCAACAACCCTGGCCAGGGATTTCTTGTTATGGTCAATCGAGCATAGCGCAACATCAACCCCCAATACCGGGAGAGACGAAATCCCCTCCTACCGCTCATTGCCTTCATGTGACTCGGGACTGTACCCAAAAACCACCGTTTTGCACGTTCCCTTGAACGTGGTAAGGTGAAAATCAAAGCACAGTGGGAATCACACAAGACTCTATGACGATCTCGGGTCTACAGACTAACCTGTACCAGTGTCACCAGAGAACTTCTATCTGACGTAAGGTATAATACCATCTAGGAGTTCTCGGCGAGTCCTGTTCAGTGTACTAAGTCTCCACTGAGCACCCGTATACAATCTTTGATGTCAAACACCAATAGATGTAGGATCATCCATCGTCCATCATATGGGTCAAGAAGCATATACTCCAGTCTACTCTGGAATATCGATGCCCTGTCTCGATACTCCCACGACTAGGAACAATTGAAGGATGTAATTACCGACTACCATTGCCCCACTAGTATGATCTGCATCATAATCCTGGTAGTCAAGTACTCATCTTAAGGGATTTATCAACAAGTAACTGAGAGACAATAAGTATACATGTCAAGATAAAGAGCAACCAGATAGCATACTATTATGTCGAGAAAGAAAGTTCTCCCTATATATGTCCAAGCATCCACTATAATATACATCATATGTACAATAATGGCCTCTTAGTCATACATATAACTAACAATCTCCCACTTGCACTAAGGCCATTTGTTGTAGTATCTCATACTCAACGCCCCATAAAAGTTATTCTTGGGTAAGGCCTCTGTGAGTGGATCCGACGTGTTATTCTTCGCGCTAACTCTCCTATCCTCGATCCCTTAGAGATCAACCATCTTCCTGATCAGGTGATACTGCCTCAGAATATGTCTGGATCGCTGATAGGACCGGGGTTCCTAAGCCAAAGCCACAACTCCATTGTTGTCACATTAACAGTTATTGGACGCTCAATGGTAAGAACCATGTTCATCTCATGAAGAAGATATATCCTGACAGCCACTTTGGCTGCATCGTTGGTAGTGATGTGTTCAGTCTTTATCGTCTAGTTTGCCATGGTATCTAGCTTGGAACCTTTCCAACATACCGTCCCTCCACTGAGGGTAAAGACAAAGCCCAAGGCTGACTTTCAGTCGACCTTATCACTCTGGAAGCTCAAATTGGTAAAGGACTCCCACTGGAGTACACTGTTACCAAACACCAAGAACATTTCTTCAGTGCTTCTCAAGTACTTAAGAATGTCCTTCAAGGCTGTCCAGTGATTCTCCCAAGATCCGATTGATTTCTGATCACTACACCTAGTGAGTCAGCTACATCTGGTCCGGTGCATAACATCCCATACATGATAGAGCCTACTGCCGAAGCATAGGGTATCCCTTGTATGCGAGCTCTCTCCAAATCAGTCTTGGGAGACATCTTTTCAGAGAGAGTGATTCCTGAGTAAGTGAGCGAACCACCATGCTTAGAATCTTTCATACTAAACCCCTTTAGTATGGTGTTAATGTACCTGGAATTGGGACACTCCCAACATCCACTTAGAGCTATCACTATAGATCATAATCCACAAGATGTAGTAGGTATCATCCGGATCTTCCATGGAATCCTTATGATAAGAGGAGCTTGACCGAGTGTAGCATAGGAAACCATTTCCTATCAAGAGTATGTCATCTACGTACAATATATGGAAGACAACCTTACTCTCTACAACTTTCTTGTATATACAAGGTTCATCTACCTTTTTGATGAAGTCAAACTCTTTGACTACCACATCAAAACAGATGTTCCAACTCCGCGATGCGTGCTTTAATCCCGATGGACTTAAGCATAGCCACTGGAGAAAAGGTTTCATCATAATCCACACTTAGTTATTGACGAAAACCTTTTACCACAAGTCTAGCTTTGAAAGTCTCAACTTTTCCATCCACACCAAGAATCTTCTCTAGATCCTCTTGCTTCCAATGGGTTTTACCCCTTCAGTTGCAACATTCAAAGTCATACTTTGTTGATGTATATCGATTCCATCTCAGATCACATTGCATCGAGCCTTTTCATAGAGTCCCCACTCGTGATGGCTTGCGTGGACCTAGTTGGGTCATCATCTACCATGGTGCAATCCTCGCTCCCTCTGTCATCGAGAAAACCGTAGCATCTCTCAGGCGGATGAGGAACCCTACCAGATTGGCGGAGAGGCTGAGGTTCGTTGGAGACTATCGAATCCTTTGGTTTTACCAAATCATCAGCTGTTAGTTTGTTTAGCTAGAACTCCTTCTGGTTCTACCTCATGACCACTAATTTCATCCATAAGAAATTCCATTTCTAAAATGGTGGAACGCTCAGAAACAAAACACCTTTTGCTCATCAGTTTGGTAGAAGATATTCCCTAGCAAATGTTTGGGTTATCCAACAAACTTATACAGTACTAACCTTGCCTCGAGCTTGTCCGGATTCTGCTTTTCAACATAGGCCGGACAACCCCATATCTTAACTCATTTAAGAGATTGTCTCTTCCTATTCCATATCTCATATGGAGTGGTAGTCACTGATTTGGATGGAACCCCATTCAATAGGTATGCAGCTTCTCAAGTGCATAACTCCAAAAGGAAACAGGCAACTCAGCAATACTCATCATAGAGCGCACCATATCTCATAGGGT
This sequence comes from Agapanthus africanus, assembly GCA_030015575.1. NCBI lineage: Eukaryota > Viridiplantae > Streptophyta > Magnoliopsida > Asparagales > Amaryllidaceae > Agapanthus > Agapanthus africanus. The sequence goes on from JASDDO010000008.1 coordinate 264,272,950, forward strand.
GCGATACCTCCGCCCCGATACACCGTTGTTCTGTGGTGTATACGGAGGAGTAAGCTGAGAGAGAATCCCATTCTCTATTTAGAAAATCCAGGAACTCCATGCCCAAGTATTCTCCTCCCCGATCACATCGAATGACTTAATACTTCTACCCGTTTGGTTCTCTACTTCGCACTTATATTCCTTGAATTTCTCAAAAGGTTCAGACTCATGTTTCAACAGGAACACATGTCCGAATCTTGAGAGATTATTGATGAATGTAATGAAGTACAAAGAACCAACCCAGGCATTTATAGACATAGGACCGTATACATCATCATGTATGCGTCCCAAGAGTTCAATAACTCTTTCTCAGTTTCCAGTAAACGGATTATTGGTCATTTTACCTTTGAGATAAGACTGGCAAGTATCATAAGATGAAAATTCGAATGGATTCTTATATTCATCCTTATGTAACTTAGCTAGTTGTGTCGTATTGATATGACCTAGTCTACAATGCCACAACAAGGATTCGTTCATTTATGAACTCTTCCTCTTGTGTGTGTTATATATACTTTGAACTGTGGTTTGATTTAGAACGTATATGCCATTACATAACGTACCTGATCCAATTAACTCTTGATTAAGGAAAATGTTCACAACATTATCCTGCAATACAAAATTATATCCTTCTTTAACTTAATAAAAAAACTGATGTAATGTTGTATATCAGGTTCGGCATGTAATAACATTTGGTCAGAATCAATGTATTTACCATTTGGTAATACAAGGTGATATTCGCCAACTAGTTTGGCTGCAACACTTGCACCATTCCCTACTCTAGAGAATGATCACCTATTCTCAGTTGTCTACCTTTCTTTAGCCCATGTAACATCTTACATATGTGGGATCCTATTCTGGTATCTCATACCCAGGACGTAGAGTATATTGAGAAACAGTTCTTGGTAATGAACACACCTGAATAATTTGCATCAACATGCTCATTCCTCGATTGGGTCGTGTAGGAATTCGGATATGCCCCTATTTCCTGCTCGGACTTATAACAATTATAAGGTAGAGCGGAACCAACGTTCCCCAGCACAGTATAATAAGCAGGTTCGGTCAATACATCCATATTATTATCTTGATTAAGGCATGTCACGGTCGCTACCAGGAGAGAGAGAGAGAAGAAAACACTCTACGTATGCTCTTGCAAGAATATATTGGTTATTATTTTATCTAATCAGGATGGCTCCTACTGTTTTTATCAAATCTTCCTTCAAACCCTAAAAGGTAAGACTAGCCGGGATTAATTATACCCTACAAGTTCGCCAATCTTTCGGTCAGGCATGTGTCGGTACTTTGAGGGAGGTTCCCCATGCTTTCGCACATACCTAATTAAAATAAACCTCGTTTTCCCAGGGACGTAACCCCGTTAACACCTTTCTAGACACCTACTTGATCGGCTAATTGTAATATGCAAAACTCTCCCAGGAGTAACTTTTACTCACAGTGGGTATCGGGATCCAACTATCTCATAGAAGGTATGCAATCTCATTGAAAATTTCAACACTTGAAATTCCCGATAACATTTTACCCCTAGCGTCCTACGACCTTGACAGAGGTCAACAAACCATAGTGCGCTAGCCATGTTCAACCCGCCATTTCATGATTGAATCAAACCCACCCGCACAACCTTTGACAGAGTTCAATAAGGTCGTACGACTACCCTAATTCAATTGCATTACATGTTTTGCAGATAAGCACTAATTAGCTACCACACACTATGCCTTGACAGAGGTCAACAAACGCAGCATGAATACTAAACAGCACTTATCTGAAATGACAGAGGGCTACGACAGGTTTTTAGGAAAACCTTTTGCGTAATGAACTTGATATCGTTGTAGAAACAAGTTATTTTGAAAAGAAGTGTTTTTGAGCCTTTTTCTAGTTTTGCTAAAGAGGTCACTCCCGGTGAAGGGATCTCGGCTCTTTCCTCATTGAATGAGGTGCTGGATATTCATGAATACCACTATGCAAAGCAAGAACTAGAGAAGCAATCAAAAGACAAAACCGAGTGGGTTGTAGCATCTGCTAGCTTTTGCTAAAGATGTCACTCCCGGTGAAGGGATCTTGGCTCTTTCCTCATCGAATGAGGTGCTGGATATTCAACAAGGAATACCGCTATTCAAAGCAAAAACTAGAGCTACCCTTTTTGAAAAATTGAATCTACAATATCTTTAGGTTTCTTTCTTTTCATTAATCTCATTAATGAAGCCCCATCATTTATGCTTCCTAAGCATCACAGAAGAAACGAAAATTCAACGTATGCTTATGCCATCCGCATTCGCCATAGTGTCGTGTTATGCACCGTTAGGTTACTTAACCAACGGCATAGCGGGGCGGGACCAGCGTGGGTGTAAAACATAAGCAATGTTTATTATATATTATATATAATAATAATAAAGCATTCGTCTCACGCATATAAAGTGATCACATCACAGAATATCAGCAACAGAAGTCATCATATGAAATATAGGATATACTAGGAGGTCCGTGTTTTATATTAAGCCAGTAAAAAACACGGATTCCACGGTCATGATGAATAGTCAAACCCACATCCCTAGACCCCTACGAGAGCGGCAAGAAACCCTACCAATTTTAGAGTTAGAAGACCCGAACTCGACTCCTCGAGATGGTCTCCCACTGGACTCTAGAACCCGACTACTTGTTCTCCCCGCCTTGGGTCTATCATAATGCAGAAAAGTAAATAATATACATCAATGGTGACATCATCGTCAACCCGGAAGTACCGCAATAAAAGAATATTACATACAAGTTTTTACATGAATGAAAATGAAAAACTCTCATCTCACGCAAAAAAACCCAGCTATTCAAAACACGACGATCCAATATAACATATCCCAGCAACACATAATATCACATGTCATCAACGTAAGTAAATATACGCATCCCAATTGTCGTTGACATATAGCAACGAAACCGGCGATACACCACATATTACACTTACAGTCACAGAAATGAAAATGTCAAACTACAACATTTGGAATCGACACAGCCCTTAGACATCATAAACCCAGAATATCACATACTTCGGATTTCATGCCTAACATTGCAAATCTTACATTTGGGTCTCATCCATGAAAACACCATTTCAATAGAAATCGGGTAATTCAACAAGATTCCCGATTCCTACCGAGACCGAAATGTTAAATTTACAAGCAACTAATCAATTTTCACAAAACTAATTAGTGTAGATTCCAAATATTGTATCGCATCACAAATAGTTGGACGATGTTAAACGTTTTGATTGAATCAACAAACACCCAAAATTTCCCAGAAAGCTCAACATATACTCTGAACGTGCCACAACGCCTATGGACCAACCGTAGAAGGGCCAACCCTTGCCTCACCTATGGAACCGCGGAACTACCGCAAACCCTAGGGTTTGGTGTCGGTTCCGGCGGTCATAGAATCGAGTTAGGGTTTCATTCTTCTAGAGAGTCCATAGAATTACTTGCATGATTTTCTGAAGATTTTAAAATTGGAAAAATCCAACTTTTTGAAAATTTCTTACAAGGGAGAAAAATGGGTATTTGATATTCGTTCGAACTTTTCAACGTCGTCAAGATAACTCGAAACAATGTTAGAATTACGACTACGAAGCACTTCGAATTGCCTTTATATAAAGATAACAACACATGCAATCTCAGTAAAAACAATCAACACCTGAAACACCAAAACCCAGAGACTGGAACACCATACCAAAACGAAGCCAAACCATCATGCTAGAACCGGCCAGGCCGGTTTTTGCAAGCTTTTCGCCGGGTCAAATCAAGCGAAATGGTTTCATTTTGGTCTCGTGTTCATGTTACATCATTTGCAATATTCTGCAGTTGCTTAAAAAAACTTTAGAGGACTTTTAAAATTCGACAGAAACTAGGTTTTTTGTTTCGATATTCCGGAGTTGTTTCGGTTTCGTAATTCAACAAATATCGTCTAATTCTATTGCTTGTCTCTGATACCACTGCTGGGTTCCGTAGTACCGCCACAAGGTTTCGGGAGGCATCAACTATGCCATTTTAAAAAATTTGGCATGCTAAAGAACCCTAACATAGAATCTTAACTAGAGAATTAGACGAAACATGCATGTAAACAGCTTTACATCTAAGTGAACAAGGAATACGACCTTTGTAAACCGGTCATTCACTTCAATAGCTCCGTGTAGTAGTCCCTTCTCTCCAAGTAGTGAACTCCCGGACTCTAGAAATGCTCCACAAGATGAAATGAACAAACTTGCATGAAGTCTTCGAGGCCGAAGATGATCTACGTCGAGGAGACACCAACTCAAGATACCTCCTCTGTAATTAGGAATTGGTGAAGGAAACAACCTAAACTAAATGGTTAGTCTAGTGTAGGTTGATGAAGTAGGAATTTTGCTCACTTTAGAAATATTTTTCTCACTAATTCTCTTCACCTCCCCAAAAGCTAGTGAGCTCTTGGATATGAAGAAGAAGATGAAATGGAGAATGAATCTATGAGTGAGAATAGAAACCATGGGTGAGATAATATCTCATATTAACTCATGTAGAGACTTAACCATGGCTTAATGTAATGGTCGGGTTAATAAATATCTCTAATAAAAAAAAATTAGTGGACTAAGTCAATGGTTCTACATGCTTCCACTAAGCTCAAACCATGTGACCTATTTCCAACTAATTTTGATTTACATTAAATAAATAAAACCCTTCATTATGTTAAGCATGGTGTGAGTCTCATACACCCATGTAGCATGTTGCAACTAGCATGACACAATAATATATATCACATATATATTAAGTGCACACAAGTAAGAAAAAGAAATGCTTAAGTGAGCTAATATTAGTTAATATAAATTAATATATCAAATATATAATTATACATTAAATTAATAAATCAACACTTGATTTAATAATCCGGCTATATCACATATAACTGACTAATATCATATGTATCAACTTATCGAATCAACACTTGATTCGACAACCCGGCTATATCACATATAACTGACCGATATCACATATCGCGAGAATAGAATATGTTATCACATACACGTATTAATCTCGGTCCCGCACATATCACATATGTGCTCCTACTTCGTTTCTCCCGAACCAGGAAACCTCTGTGTAGGACTCTAAAGACTCGTCAATATGCCGACAGTAGGTGATGATCACATCAGTCAACCACAAGCCGTCAACGGTATTAGCTGGACGTAACGGCTACCCGGGTAGTAAGCGATCAGAAGATCAACTAGAAAGCTTGCTCATACTTCTGCGAATCCAATAAGTAACACTACCATACAGTCCGGTCTCTTCGTCTGATATATCGCATATCCAGCCTGAGGATGGCAAACGTCAGGCCATAATAGCCTGATAAGTCATGCCGATGTGAGGCCCATAACGGTTCGAGAAACCTGATAACACTTGCCAGTAAATCTCAGCAACCCTGGCCAGAGATTTCCTGTTATGGCCAATCGAGCATAGCGCAACATCAACCACTAATACCGAGAGAGATGAAATCCCCTCCTATCGCTCATTGCCTCCATGTGACTCGGGACTGTATCCAAAAACCAACGTTTTGCACGTTCTCTTTAACGTGGTAAGGTGAAAATCAAAGCACAGTGGGAATCAGAGAAGACTCTATGACGATCTCAGTTCTACATACTAACCTGTACCAGTGTCACCAGAGAACTGTTATCTGACGTGAGGTATAATATCATCTAGGAGTTCTTGGCGAGTCCTATTCAGTGTACCCAGTCTCCACTGAGCACCCGTATACAATTTTTGATGTCAAACACCAATGGATGTAGGATCATCCATCGCCCATCATATGGGTCAAGAAGCGTATACACCAGTCTACTCTGGAATATCGATGCCCTGTCTCGATACTCCCACGACTAGGAACAATTGAATGACATACTTACCGACTACCATTGCCCCACTAGTATGATCTGCATCATAATCCTGGTAGTCAAGAACTCATCCTGAGGGCTTTATCAACATGTAATAGAAAGACAATAAGTATACATGTCAAGATAAAGAGCAACCAGATAGCATACTATCATGTCGAGCAAGAAAGTCCTCCCTATATATGTCCAAGCATCCACTATAATATACATCATATGTACAATAATGGCCTCTAGGGCATACATATAACTAACATAAACCGTCATCAAGCATGCAATTTTAAAAAATTTGGGGTTCTAAGCTACACTAACTAAGGATCAAACTAGACTATTAGGGTTTAACATGATGATATCAAGAACTTTAAACTAAGAGATGAAACTACAACCATTGTAGACCGTGTCCTTCTCTTCTCAAGCTCCGGGTAGTAGTCCCTATGACTCCACTTGAAGAAGGATCGAGCTTCCTACGTGACCTTCGTGTCGAAGATGTTCCACCCAAGGCTCCACTAATCCAAGCTACCTCTTCACTAAACATACTTTAGTGAAGGAAACACCCTAAACTCAAGTGCTAATCAAGTTTAGAATGGTGAAGTAGGGGTTGTAAGTTCACTAGGTGGATGCAAAGTCCTATGATTCACCTCACATGTGAGAGTTAGGGCTTTGAGGTGGAGGAAAAAGAAGATAGTGAGAGCTAGAGAGAAAATTGAGCTCAAGTGACGAAATGAACAAGTGCAGAATAAGTTGTATAGAATGGATTTTTATTTTCCTTCACTTATTGAAGCATACAATTTCCACCAATAAAGAATTGTAACCATGCTTCTATAGTGTGAAGCAAATGAATAAAAAATGTTCAAGCCATGCTACACCCATTCCACAAATATCTCCCCAATTTCCACCTCATCATTTCCATTTTCCAAAAATAGAAAATCCATGCATGTTTCATAATATATATATCATATATATATATATATCATATATATCATATATATATATATCATATATATCATATATAACATATATATATATATATATCATATATATCATATATATCATATATATATATCTATATATCATATATATCATATATATATATCTATATATCATATATATCATATATATATTTTAATGTATATATGATATATATATGTCATATATATATCATATATATGATATATCATATATATATATATATGATATATATATCATATATATATATATCATATATATATTAAGCAAATAATTAGTGAGCAATAATATTAGTTAATATATAATTATATCAAATATAAATATATATCAAATTATTAAATCAATACTTGATTTAATAATCCGGTTGTATCACATATAACCGACTAATATCATTCATCTATATATCACATTATCAAATCAACACTTGATTCAATAATCCGGTTATATCACATATAACCTAACTGATATCAAATAACCGCCAGATTAGAATACAGTATCACATACTCGTATTTAATCAGGCACTCCTGCACATATAAACATATGTGCCATACTTCGTTTTACTTGAACTAGGAAACTCTGTGTGGGACTCTAAAGGATCGTCAATACGCCAGCAGTAGGTAATGATCACATCAGTTACCCATAAGCCGTCAGCGGTACTAGCCGGACGTAATGGCTACCCAGTTATTGAGCGAATAGAAGATCAACAAGTAAGCTTGTCCAAAATCCCATGAAGCCTATAAGTAACACTTACCGTACAGTCCGGTCTCTTTATGTGATATGTCGCATATCAGGTCTAGGGGTAGAATCGTTAGATCCCAGTAACTTGATAAGTCATGTCGATGTATGGCTCGTAACGGTTCGAGAAAATACTGATAACACTTACCAGTAAATCGCATCATCCCTGGCCAGGGACTTACTGGTATAGCCAATCTAGCATAACGCAACATCAACTCCCAATTCCGGGAGAGACGAAACCCCTCCTATCACTCACTGCCTCCATGTGACTCGGGACTGTACCCAAGATCCAAATGTTTGCACAACTCCTTTAAGCCGGGGTAGGGTGGAAATCAAAGCACAGTAGGAGCCACACAAGACACTATGACGATCTTGGGTCTACAGACTAACCTGTACCAGTGTCACCAGCGAACTGCTATTTGACGATAGATATAGTACCAACTAGGAGTTCTCGGCGAGTCCTGTTCGGTGTACCCATTCTCTAATGAGCACCTATGTACAATCTTTGATGTCAAACACCAGTGGTCATGAGATCAGCCATCGCCCCATACAGGGTTAAGAAACATACACACTAGTCTACTCTGGAATATCGATGCCCTGTCTCGATATCCCCTCGACTAGGAACAATTAAAGGATGTGCTTGTAGACTACACAAGTCCCAGTAGTATGATACGCATCATAGTTCAGGTAGTCAAGCAAACATCCTAAGGGCTTTATCAACATGTATCAGAGAGACAGTATAAAAATACTAGTGTACATGTTAAGATAAAGAGCAACCAGGTAGCATACTATCATGTCGAGCAAGAAAGTCATCTATATATATATGTTCAAGCATGCACTATATCATACAATAATGGCCTCTATGGCATACACATTCTTAACAATCTCCCAATTGTACTAAGGCCATGTGTTGTAGTATCTCATACCCAACAACCCCAAAAGTCTCTCAAACTGCGTCTGGGGGAGGGCCTTCGTGAGTGGATCTGCTATGTTGTCCTTCGTGTCAACTCTCCTGACCTCTATCTCTCGTCGATCTACTATCTCCCGGATCAGGTGATACCACCTAAGAATATGCTGGATCTCTGATGGGATCAGGGTTCCTTGGCCAAAGCTACAGCTCCATTGTTATCACAATACATAGTTATTGGATGCTCAATGGTTGGAACCACACCAAGTTCAGCTATGAACTTCTTCATCCAGACATCCTTTTTGGCAGCATCGTTGGCAGCGTTGTATTCAGCCTCCATCGTCAAGTCTGCTATGGTATATTGCTGGAAACTCTTTGAACATACCGCCCCTCCATTCAGGGTGAGACAAAACCCGAGACCGACTTACTGTCGTCCTTATCACTCTGGAAGATCGAATCAGTAAAGGACTCCACTTGGAGTTCAACGTTACTATACACCAAGAACATTTCTTTAGTCCTTCTCAAGTACTTAAGAATGTTCTTCACAGCTGTCCAGTGTTTCTCCCCAAGATCTGATTGATACCTACTCACTACACCTAGTGAGTAACTACATCCGGTCTGGTACATAACATCGCATACATGATAGACCCGACTGTCGAAGCATAATATCCCTTGCATGCGAGCCCTCTCCAAATCAGTCTTGGGAGACATCTCTTTGGAGAGAGTGATCCTGAGCAAGCGGGTAAATTACCACCCTTAGAATATTCCATACTAAAACTCTTTAGTATGGTGTAAATGTACCTGGATTGGGACATTCCCAGCATCCCCTTAGATCTATCTCTATAGATCTTTATCCCCAGGATGAAGGAGCATCACCTAGATCTTTCATGGAGAACTTGTGTGATAAGAAGATCTTGACCGAGTGTAGCATAGGAACATCATTTCCTATCAAGAGTATGTCATCCACGTACAGTACGAGGAATACAACCTTACTCTCTACAACCTTCTTGTATATACAAGGTTCATCTACATTTTTGATGAAGTCAAACTATTTGATAGTTTCATCGAAACAGATGTTCCAGCTCTGCGATGCCTGCTTTAATCCGTAGATTGATTTAAGCAGTTTGCACACGCTTCCGCTGCTCCCACTATCTATGAAGCCCTCTGGCTGTGTCATGTATACACTCTCTTCTAAATTACCATTTAGAAAAGCGGTCTTGACGTCCATCTGCCAGATTTCGTAGTCATGGTATACATCAATGGCAAGTAGGATACTGATAGACTTAAGCATAGCGACAGAAGAAAAGGTTTCATCATAGTCGACACCTGGTCGTTGACGAAAACCTTTGGCTACAAGTTTAGCTTTGAAAGTCTCAACTTTTCCATCTACACAAGATCCACTTGCTCCCGATCGGTTTTACCCCTTAAGGAGCAACTTCCAAGATCCATACTTTGTTGGTGTACATGGATTCCATCTCAGATCGTATAGCATCCAGCCATTTCACAGAGTCTCCACTTATGATGGCCTGCTCGAAACTATTTGGGTCATCATCTTCCATGATGCCATCCTCGCTCCCACCGTCTATGAGAAAACCGTAGTTTCTCTTAGGTGGATGAGGAACCCTACTAGATCTGCGGAGTGGATGAGGTTCATTGAGGACCATTGAATCCTCCGGTTCTACCAAATCGTCAGTTATTGTTTGTGTTGCTGGAACTTCTTCAAGTTCTACCTCATTACCACTAATTTCTTTCACAAGAAATTCCTTTTCTAAAAAGGTGGCGTATTGAGAAACAAACACTTTTTTTCTTCAGTATGGTAGAAGATATATCCATATGAATCCTTTGGATATCCCACAAACTTGCACAAAACAGACCTTGCCTCAAGCTTGTCCGGATTTTGCATTTTAACATATGCCGGACAACTCCATATCTTAACTCGTTTAATAGATGGTCTCTTCCCATTCCATATCTCATATGGAGTGGTAGGAACGAATTTGGTCGGAATCCTATTCAATAGGTATGCAGCTGTCTCAAGTGGATATCTCCAAAAGGAAATAGGTAACTCAATAATACTCATCATAGAGCGCACCATATCTAATAGGGTGTGATTCCTCCGCTCCGAAACTCCATTTTGCTGTGGTGTATACGGAGGACTAAGTTGAGAGAGAATCCCATTCTCTTTTAAATAGTCTCGGAATTTTGTGCTCAAGTATTCTCCTTCCCGATCAGATCGAAGGATTTTAATACTTTTACCCGTTTGGTTCTCCACTTCGGACTTATATTCCTTGAATTTCATAAAAGATTCAGATTTGTGTTTTATCAGGAACACATGTCCGTATCTTGAGAGATTATCGGTGAATGTAATGAACTATGAGGAACCATTCCTGGCATGTGTAGACATAGGACCGCATACATCACTATGTATTAGTCCATGAGTTCAGTAGCTCTTTCTCCGTGTCCAGTAAACGGAGTTTTGGTCATTTTACCTTTAGGACATGACTCGCATGTTTCATAAGATGTAAATTCCAACGGATTCAAATATCCATCTTTATGCAATTTAGCTAGTCTTGTTGCATTGATATGACCTAGTCTACAATGCCACAAGTAGGCATCGTTTATTTCTAAACTTTTCCTCTTATGCGTTTTCTGTATATTTAGAACTGTGGTTTGATTCAGAACGTATATACCGTTATACAACGTACCAAACCCAACCAACACTTGATTTAGGAAAATATTCATAATATTATCCTCCAATACAAAATTATATCCTTCTTTATGCAATAAAGAAACTGATATAATATTGCACATCATCTTTGGTACGTAATAACAGTCGTTCAAAATCAATGTATTACCATTTGGTAATACAAGGTGATATTCGCCAACTGCTTTGGCTGCAACAAATGCACCATTCCCTACTTTTAGAGACATATCACCCTTTCCCAATTCTCTACCTCTTCTTAGCCCATGTAACAAATTACAGACGTGGGATATGTTAGTGTATATACCCTAAGGGCCATTATTGTATCATACTAGTTTGTATATTACTTAATAGAAGCTTGGGATATTCACAGTTATATAACAGTCTTGCTAAACATAGTAGTATGCTACTTGGTTTTATCTATCTTAATATGTGAGTATACGTATTGATAGAGCTCTTAGGATCTTGCTTGACTACCAGCGTTGTGATGGCAGTCACACTAGTGGGGGCTGGGTAGTCTACAAGCACATCTTTTTACAGGTCCCTAGTCGTTGGATTATCGTGCAGAGCATCGATACTCCGGAGTAGACTAGTGTGTACGCTTCTCATCCCAGTTGGGGAGATGGTCTGTCCCACAGCCGTCAGTACGTCGTACTGGAGATAGTATGCAGGTGCTCGTTAGGTTACGGGTACACCGGACAGGAATCACGGTGAACTGTTAGTTGGTATTATACCCATCGTCAGTTAACAGTTCCCAGGTGACAAGAGTACAGCATAGTCCGCAGACTTGACACTGCTACTTCGCCTCGAGTGTGTCCCACTGTTCTTAGATTGCTACCCTACCACGGCTCAAAGGAGTCGTGCAAACAGGTAGCAGTTGGGTGCAGTCCCGAGCACTTGGAGGCAGTGGCGGTTAGACCGGATTCGTCTCTCCCGGTATTGGGAGTTGATATCGCGCTGTGTCAGAGAGCCATTACGCAAAGTCCCTGGCCAGGGCAAGCGAGATTTACTGGTAGGTTCCAGTTGTTTCTCAGGGTGTAATGGGCTATGCTCCGACACAACTTATACTGCTATTAGGGGACTGACGCTTGCCGCCCCCTATGCCCGATATGCGATAGTCTTAGACGAACAGACTGGACTGTACGGAGATTGTCACATCAGATTCGGTAGGAGTTCGGATGGGTTTCCTCATCAGCCTTCTTATCGACATCTACCTGGGGACCGTTACGTACAGCTAGTGCCGCTTGCGGTCTGTGGTTAAACCTACTGCCAGTGTAGTAGTCGAGTCTTTAGAGTCCCACACAGAGAGTTTCCCTACTCCAGGCGAAACGATATAGAGGTCGTATGGTTTTACGACAAGGGTTCGGACGCATACGTGTGTTTACGCACGTACGACATCCGGACAGTTTTTACTAGCCGAATTGGTTTAAGCCAGTTTCTAGTATCCGGTTATTGGATTTATACAGTCTAAAGTTTTTCCGTGTTTTCACGGATAGGAGGGGCGTTTTCGTAATTTCGCGAGAAGCTTCTAGAAAGATGGTGACTTAGGGGTTTAGGTGGCATAAGTATTAAATGAGATTAGTGACTCATTTGTGTGATTCATCCTTGTCATTAATGCATCATATATGCTTAATGACTCATGTAGATGAATCACTCATTTGTATTTATGAAGCATGGTTGTTAAATCCTTTATTTTATTTATTTGATAAATATAATGCTTCATATATATCATGAGAGATCATTATCTCATTCTCATTCTAATGCTTACCTTCTCTCTCCTCAAGCTCTCTCTCCTCAAACCCTAATCCTCCCCACTCATGTGTTGAGACCAAAGATTAGAATAGAGTACTTAATCCATAACCCTTCTCTATATCACCTAGGTTACTTAGATTAGCACTTTAAGAAACCTAGTTACCTCAAGTTAGAGGTGAAACTTGAAGTAAAGCTCTCGGGTGGATCATCTACTACATAGAGAAGGCCGGAGAGGAGGTGGAGAAAGGAAAGACGAAGGACATGGTTCTTTAGGTATAATCACTTTTCATAGTAGTTGATAACTTCTATGATTCTTGTTAGTTATAGTTTAGCAATGATTCTCGGTTAGTCGATGTTTATGCAAAGAACAAGATCGTTTTTCAATTTTCTGCCTCCCCGCAAGTCGTGGGGTGTTTTACATCGACTTACAGTGGTATCAGAGCCTCGCTAAACAATAATTAACTCATTAGCAAAGTCGTATGGATTTCGAACGCAAAACGAACCGAAAAAGACATCGATATCACCATGTTTCTGTCGAATTTAAAACTGGCTCTAAAAATTTTTCAGGGAGCTGCAGAATAACAAGCAAAGAAATATAAGAACATTGAAAAAAATTGGGTTCCAGAATCGGCCATACAGCCGCGGAACCGCGGCCGATCCCACCGATCCGCCGCGGATTCTCGACCGAGTTGGAGGCGATTCATCCCAAGTTTTTCCAGTGGCTCTTCTGTGATGTTTTTGCCTTTTCTAGAATGTTTATTTTTCTGCTCACGTCTCAGGTGCACAGAGAAGTTTTGGAGTAGAATCTAAAGTGTTTGCACGATCGAAATCTTACGATGTTTGCTAATTTAATTATATCTGTGTTTGTATAATGTGTTCGTAAACATCCCCTAACTGCTAGTATGTCGGTTGGCAGGGGGTTGCATATTTCTGTAATGGTTTTTACTGTTTGTGGTTGTGAACTGTATTGGACTGTTGTGATGATTAGCCGGGGTTTGTGATGGGTTGTTATATTCATTCATTCAAAGAAATTGTAATATGTTGTAATATTATTTTGCGGGGCACATCCAGGTTGCGGTTGTAGCCACCGTTGTATTATTTCTTTTTACTATTTTTGCTCCTAGGATAGACCCAAGGTGGGGTGCACAAACTACCGGGTACTTTGAAGTGTTTAGTGGCCTACTCACGTTGTTGAGAGAGACCGCTTCACTTCGGGTATTTGGCGGGTAGTTTGCCGTACCCGTAGGGGTCTAGGGTGGGGTAATGGCTATTCATCACAACTGTGTAATCCGTCTTTTGTTGCAGGCTCTAAACAAGCGCGGATTGCTTGCAAATCCAATAATGTTCATATGAGATCTGGAATGCCTATTATTGCGTCTGACGAATGTACAATATCTATATATGATAGCTATTTAGACGTAACTTATGTTTTACACCCGCGCTAGCCCAGCCCCCGCTCTGCCGTTAGTTAAGTAACCTAACGGGTGATGACGGGACCCAGTGGCGAATGCGGATGGCATAAGAGGACGTTGTATTTTCGTTGTTTTCTGCAATGATAGGTTAATGATGGGACGCATTATTTATAATGCAAAGAAAATAAACCAAAAGGTGAATCGTTGGAACAATTTAAAAGAAACCTCTCGGTTATTTTAAAACAGATGATATTTTTAAATTGCGGAGCTTTAACCACTCCTTTTAAAAGCTATCAGGTTCCTTCGGTCATATCAAGTTCACTACGTTCACGGTTTCGCCAAAACCATTCGTAGCCCTCCGTCATTTCATTTAGGTATTCAGCAGTACTCAAGCTATGTATTTTGACATAACGCCAAGGCATAGTGTTTGGTAGCTGCTGGGTATTCATTTGTTGCATAGATAGATGAGTTAGTTTGGGACAGTCGTATTATCATTTTGGCCGAACGTCAAGGATATGTACGGATGGGTTCAAATTAACAAGATAATGATGGGTAGAACTTGACATGTGACTTATGATATTTTGACCTAACGCCAAGGTCATAAGAGCATAGGGCAAAAATATATATCGGGAATTTCTAAAGAAACTGAAATTTGCAAAGAGATGCATACCATTTAGAGTTTGATGAATGTTGGTAGGATTCCTTCAACATTATCATACGATGATATTTGGATCCCGATCCTACTGTGAGTATATGCTACTCATCAGGAGATTCGTCACTTAACGATCAATGCTGTAAACCAAGTAGGCGTCAAGAAAGGTGTCAGCGGGGTTACGCCCCCAGAGAAAAGTGGTTATTTAATTAAGGAACTTCGCGAAAGCGTTTGAAAACCTCCCTCGAAGTACCGACACCAGCCTGGCTGAACGGTTAAGCAAGTATTGTACAGTGAGAATAGTCCTGGCTAATTCTTCTTTTATGGTTTGAGGAAGGATTCGAGAAACAGTGGGAGCGATCCAGTTTAGATAAATTAAAAACCACTCTAAACTTGCAAGAGCATCAAGCTAAAGTGTTTCTTCTCTCTCTCCTACTTGCAGCGACCCTGAAAATGACTGGACTTAAGTTACTTTTAGAGAAAAATATACTGACAGGGCCAAACTATAAAGATTGGCTGCGGAATGTCAAAATGGCTTTGACCTATGACAAATTGGGGTACGTCCTCACCGCTAAGGCACCTGCAGTCGCAGTCCCAAATCCAGTAATGCGGATAAGGAAATCCGCAAAACCTGGGAGTATGATTGCGCGAAGGCCAAGTGCATCGTGCTTGCCTCGATGAACAATGAACATCAGAGGAGGCACGAGGATATGGATCTTGATGCCATATTTCTCCATACAAAAGAATTTTATGGAGAGCAATCTCGTATAGCAAGATACGAGACCTCTAAGAACTTGTTTCGAGCAAGGTTGGCCGTCGGATCATCGGTAGGAGAACATGTCCTAAAGATGATTGGCTATATAGAAGAGCTCGCAGACCTTAGGACGACTTTGGCTAATGAGCTCTATACAGACCTTATTCTCCAGTCCCTTCCTTCCATCTACGCTCAGTTTATTCTGAACTTCAACATTCAAAGAAAAGAAGTTGAAATTCCGGAACTCCTTAACATCTTGAGGAGTGCAGAGGGCACCTTGCAGATGGCAAGGGAAACACCCGCTATGTTTGTTAGTGGTGCTTCTTCTTCCGGGTCCAAGGCTAGGGCCAAATGAAGGAAAAAGAAGGCCGCCACCAAACCTAGAGGAGGTGTAAGTAAGGTGGGAGCGAAGGGAAAGAAAAAGTTTGCGGTACCAGTAGTGGCCTAGGATGAGTGTTTCCATTGTCATAGGAAAGGGCACTGGAAGAAATATTGCA
The DNA here is from genome assembly GCA_030015575.1 of Agapanthus africanus. Classification (NCBI taxonomy): domain Eukaryota; kingdom Viridiplantae; phylum Streptophyta; class Magnoliopsida; order Asparagales; family Amaryllidaceae; genus Agapanthus; species Agapanthus africanus. The sequence goes on from JASDDO010000008.1 coordinate 264,289,264, forward strand.
AGGCGTGGAACGCCAAGAACCGGAACCGAAGCAAGCTGTGGCTTCGACTTCAGGTGTGTTTGTAATTGAGAATTGTCTGTCAATCAACTCTACTTCCTGGGTATTGGATACCGGATCAGGATCTCATATATGCAATTCATTGCAGGCACTGAGAAACCGTAGAGTGCTGAAGGATGGTGACATGACCCTGATGGTTGCTAACGGAGCTAGCGTGGGAGCTGTGTCCGTAGGGGATTATCACCTGGGATTAACGAGTGGACACATTTTGGTTTTACATAACTGTTTCTGTGTACCCAGCTTAACGTGTAATATCATATCTGTTTCCTTGTTATCAAATAAAGGTTATGATTTCACGTTTGTAAGTGATGTTGTTAACATCCACCTTAATCATGGTTTGATTGGGTCCGGTACACTGGATAACGGTATATATGTCTTAAACCAACTCAAAATTTTCAATGTCCAGAACACACTAAAAAGAAAGCCTCCAGATTTAAATAAAGCTTTCTTATGGCATTGTAGACTGGGTCACATCAATGAGAGAAGGTTGACTAAGTTACATAGAGAAGGATATTTGGACTCGTTCGAATGTCAAACTTATGCCACTTGTCAATCTGGTCTCAAGGGAAAGATGACAAAGACTCCATTTAGTGGACATGGAGTAAGAGCGAGCGAGCTCTTAGGACTCATACACAGCGATGTATGTGGTCCAATGTCTACACATGCAAGAGGTGGTTTTTCGTATTTCATTACTTTTACGGATGATTACTCAAGGTACGGATTCATTTATCTGATGAAACATAAATCCGAGGCTTTTGAGAAATTCCAAGAGTACAAGAATGAAGTAGAAAACCAAAGCGGCAAAAGTATCAAAACACTAAGATCTGATCGAGGTGGTGAATACTTAAGTGTCGAGTTCCTAGGTTACCTAAAAGAGAAAGGAATTCTCTCTTAGCTTACTCCTCCTTACACTCCACAGCATAACGGTGTATCGGAGAGACGGAATCGAATCCTATTAGATGTTAGTTGTATGTATGCCCTAGAGGCCAGTATTGTACAAATGATGTATATTATATTGGATGCTTGGACATATAAAGAGAGGACTATCTTGCTCGATATGATAGCATGCTATCTGGTTGCTCTTTACTTTAACATGTATACATGTCTCTTTATACTGTCTTATAGTTACATGTTGGTAAAGCCCTTAGGATGTGTACTTGACTACCTGGACTATGATGCGAATCATACTAGTGGGGACATGGTAGTCCATAAATACATCCTTCAAGGTCCCTAGTCGTGGGTGTATCGAGACGGGGCATCGATATACCAGTGTAGACTAGCGTATACGCTTCTCGACCCATGAGATGGGCGATGGATGATCCCATATCCATTGGTGTTTGACATCAGAGATGGTATACGGGTGCGCAATGGAGACTAGGTACACTAGACGGACTCGCTGAGAACTCCCAGATGGTATTATACCTCACGTCAGATGGCAGTTCTCTGGTGACACTTGTGCAGGTTAGTCTGTAGACCCGAGATCGTCATAGAGTCTCGTGTGATTCCCACTGTGCTTTGATTTCCACCTTACCACGTCCATGAGGGCGTGCAAAATGGTGGTTTTTGGGTACAGTCCCGAGTCACATGGAGGCAATGAGCGATAGGAGGGGTTTCGTCTCTCCCGGTATTGGGGGTTGATGTTGCGCAGTGCTCGATTGGCCGTAACAGGGAAGTCCCTGGCCAGGGCTGATTCAGAGATTTACTGGTAAGTGTTACCGGTAGTTTCTCGACCCGTTATGAGCCTCACATCGGCACGACTTATCGGTTATTGGGGTCTGACGTTAACCACCCCCAGACTTGATATGTGACATATCAGACGAGGAGACCGGACTGTACGGGAAGTGTTACCGGCAGGCTTTTACAGGAGTTGGAGCGGGCTTGCTTGCTAATCTTCTGATCGCTCTGTTAGTGTTTATGCCCTAGAAGGCCATTACTGTATCATACTAGCTTGTATATTACTTAATGGAAGCTTGGGATATTCACATGTATATAACAGTCTTGCTAAACATGGTAGTATGCTACTTGGTTTTTCTATCTTAATATGTGAGTGTACGTATTGATAGAGCTCTTAGGATCTTGCTTGTCTACCAGCGTTGTGATGGCAGTCACACTAGTGGGGGCTGGGTAGTCTACAAGCACATCCTTATTCAGGTCCCTGGTCGTTGGATTATCGAGACAGAGCATCGATACTCCGGAGTAGACTAGTGTGTACGCTTCTCATCCCAGTTGGGGAGATGGTCTGTCCCACAGCCGTCAGTACGTCGTACTGGAGATAGTATACAGGTGCTCGTTAGGTTACGGGTACACCGGACAGGACTCACAGGGAACTGTTGGTTGGTTTGATACCAGTCGTCAGTGAACAGTTCCCAGGTGACATGAGTACAGCGTAGTCCGCAGACTTGACACTGCTACTTCGCCTCGAGTGTGTCCCACTGTTCTTAGATTGCTACCCTACCACGGCTCAAAGGAGTCGTGCAAACAGGTGGCAGTTGGGTGCAGTCCCGAGCACTTGGAGGCAGTGGCGGTTAGACAGGATTCGTCCCTCCCGGTATTGGGAGTAGATATCGTGCTGTGTCAGAGAGCCATTACGCAAAGTCCCTGGCCAGGGCAAGCGAGATTTGCTGGTAGGTTCCAGTAGTTTCTCAGGGTGTAATGGGCTTCACTCCGACACGACTTATACCGCTATTAGGGGACTGACGCTTGCCGCCCCCCTAGGCCCGATATGCGATAGTCTTGGACGAACGGACCGGACTGTATGGAGATTGTCACATCAGACTCAGTAGGAGTTCGGATGGGTTTACTCATCGGCCTTCTTATCGACAACTACCTGGGGACCGTTACGTACAGCTAGTGCCGCTTGCGGTCTGTGGTTAAACCCACTGCCAGCGTAGTAGTCGAGTCTCTAGAGTTCCACACAGAGAGTTTCCTACTCCAGGCGAAACGATATAGAGGTTGCATGGTTTTGCGACAAAGGGTTCGGACGCATACGTGCGTTTACGCGCGTACGACTTTCGGACAGTTTTTACCAGTCGGCTTTGGTTTAAGCCAGTTACTGGTATCCGGTTATTGGATTTTTACAGTCTAAAGTTTTTCCGTATTTTTACGGATCGGAGGGGCGTTCTCGTAATTACTCGAGAAGCTTCTAGAAGATGTGACTAAGGAGGTTTCTTTTGGATAAGAGAGTGAGTCATGGTGGTGATTCATTCATTTCATTAATGCACATTTATTGCTTAATGACTCATGCTAATGAATCACCACTAGATATTTCATGAAGCATGCTTATTCATTTCTTTTTATTCATTATTGAAAAATAAGAATGCTTCATAATATTATGATACACTCTCTTTCTTCTCTCATTATCTTATCTCACATTCTCTCTCCTCAAGCTCTCATCTTCAAACCCTAATCCTTAATCCTCATGTGTTGAGATCAAAGGATTAGTTAGACTAAACAATCCATAACCTACACTCTACATCATCCTTTCATCTTTGATTAGCAATCAAAATTGATTAGTTACCTCAAGTTAGAGGTTTAGCTTGGAGTTTCGCTCTCGGGTGGATCGTCTACTACCTAGAGAAGGCCGAGGAGAACAAAGGAGGACACAAAGACGAAGGACTAGTTTCGATCGGTATAATCCCTTAACACTTTAGTTTAGTTTAGCTATGTGTTTGGTTATTATTTGTTTAGCTTCGATTCAAGCGGTTAGTCGATGTTCGTTGTTTAAACTTGATCGTTTTTGAAAATTCCGCCTCCCCATAAGTACTGGGGTGTACTACATCGACTTACAGTGGTATCAGAGCCTCGCTAAACAATAAATAACTTAATTGCAAATTTGTACGAATTTCGAACGGAAAAACAAAGCCGCAAAACCCTAATTCTGCCAAGTTTCTGTCGAAGTTAAAATGAAGTCCTAAAATTTTTCTGGTGTGTTCAGAGAGCTTGACATGACCACAGGAGAACACCCAAGAAATTCGAGCACATGATTCGACTAAAGCGCCGCGGAAGGGCGGCGGATCCCAACGATTCGCCGCGCTTCCGCGGCCGAGTTGCCGAGTCATGGGCTCATTTTTCATGGGTGGGTCCTCTCTGGTGTTTGGGGTTTTCTGGAATATTTAATTATTGCTCAGGTTACTGTTTAACAGAGCAGATTTTGGAGCAATATTGATGTTGTTTATTCGATCGAATTGTACAGTATTTGCGTATTGGATTATATCTGTGATTGTTTAATGTGTTCGTAAACCTCCCCTAACTGCTAGTATGTCGGTTGGCAGGGGGTTGCACATTTCTGAAATGGTTATATCTGTTTGTGCATATAAACTGTATTGGACTGTTGTGGTGTATAGCCGGGGTTAGCAATGGGTTATTGATTAATTCATTTGTTGTAAATGTAATTTGTTGTAATATTATTTTCGCGGGGCACTTCCAGGTTGCGGTTGTAGCCACCGTTGTATTATTTCATTTTACTGTTTTTGCTCCTAGGACTGACCCAAGGTGGGGTACACAGACTGCCGGGTGGGTAGTTTGCCGTACCCGTAGGGGTCGAGAGTGGGGTAACGGCTATTCATCACAACTGTGTAATCTGTCTTTTCTTGCAGGCTCAAAAGAAATACAGATTGCTTGCAAATCCAATATTGTTTATCTGTGTTCTGGAATGAATATCATTGCGTCAGACGAATGTAAAATATCTATATTTATGATAGCTATTTAGACGCCACTTATGTTTTACACCCGCGCTAGCCCAGCCCCCGCTCTGTCGTTAGTTAAGTAACCTAACGGGTGATGACGGGACCCCGTGGCGAATGCGGATGGCATAAGAGGACGTTGTATTTTCGTTGTTTTCTGCAATGATAGGTTAATGATGGGACGCATTATCTATAATGCAAAGTAAAATAAACCAAAGTTTAAACCGTTGGAACAATTTAAAAGAAACCACTCGGTTATTTTAAAACAGATGATATTTTTAAATTGCGGAGCTTTAACCACTCCTTTTAAAAGCTATCAGGTTCCTTCGGTCATATCAAGTTCACTACGTTCACGGTTTCGCCAAAACCAGTCGTAGCCCTCCGTCATTTCATTTGGGTATTCAGTAGTATTCAAGCTATGCATTTTGGCCAAAGTCAAGGCATAGTGTTTGGTAGCTACTGGGTTTTCATTTGTTGCATAAGATAGATGAGTTGGTTTGGGACAGTCGTATTACCATTTGACCAAAGTTAGGGGTATATACGGATGGGTTCAAATTGACAAGATAATGACGGGTAGAACTTGACATGTGACTTATGACATTTTGACCAAAGCCAAGGTCATAAGAGCATGGGGCAAAAACCTTATATCGGGAATTTCTAAAGAAACTGAAATTTGCAAAGAGATGCATACCATTTGGAGTTTGATGAATGTTGGTAGGATTCCTTCAACATTATCATACGATGATATTTGGATCCCGATCCTACTGTGAGTATATGCTACTTATCAGGATATTCGTCGCTTAACGATCAATGCTATAAACCTAGTAGGTGTCCAGAAAAGTGTCAGCGGGGTTACGCCCCCAGAGAAAAGAGGTTACTTAATTAAGGAACTTCGTGAAAGCGTTGGAAAACCTCCTTCGAAGTATCGACACCGGCCTGGCTGAACGGTTAAGCAAGTATTGTACGGTGAGAATAGTCTTGGCTAATTCTTCTTTTATGGTTTGAGGAAGGATTCGAGAAACAGTGGGAGCCATCCAGTTTAGATAAACTTAAAACCATTCTAAACTTGCAAGAGCATCATGCTAAAGAGTTTTCTTCTCTCTCTCCTAATTGCAGCGACCCTGAAAATGACTGGACTTAAGTTACTTTTAGAGAAAAATATACTGACGGGGCCAAACTATAAAGATTGGCTGCGGAATGTCAAGATGGCTTTGACCTATGACAAACTGGGGTACGTCCTCACCGCTACAGCACCTGCTGTCCTTGGTCCCAAATCCAGCAATGCGGATAAGGAAATCCGCAAAACCTGGGATTTAGATTGCGCGAGAGCCAAGTGCATCGTGCTTGCCTAGATGAACAATGAACATCAGAGGAGGCACGAGGATATGTCTCTAGATGGCATATTTCTCCATACAAAGGAACTTTATGGAGAGCAATCTCGTATAGCAAGATACGAGACCTCTAAGAAATTGTTTCGAGCGAGGTTGGCTGTCGGGTCATCGGTAGGTGAACATGTCCTACAGATGATTGGCTATATAGAAGAGCTCGCAGACCTTGGGACGACTTTGGATAATGAGCTCTATACAGACCTTGTTCTCCAGTCCCTTCCTCCCACCTACGCCCAGTTTATCCTCAACTTCAATCTTCAAGGAAAAGAAGTTGAACTTGCGGAACTCCTGAACATGTTAAGGAGTGCAGAGGGCACCTTGCAGAAGGCAAGGGAAACACCCGCTATGTTTGTTGGCGGTTCATCTTCTTCCGGGTCCAAGGCTAGGGCCAAAGGAAGGAAGAAGAAGGCCGCACCCAGACCTAGAGGAGGTGTTAGTAAGGTGGGAAAGAAGGGAAAGAAAAAGTTTACAGCACCGGTAGTTGGCCTGGATGAGTGCTTCCATTGTCACAGGAAAGGGCACTGGAAGAAGGATTGCAAGGCGTGGAACGCCAAGAACCAGGAACCGAAGCAAGCTGTGGCTTCGAGTTCAGGTGTGCTTATAATTGAGAATTGTCTGTCGATCAACTCTACTTCCTGGGTATTGGATACCGGATCAGGATCTCATATTTGCAATTCATTGCAGGCACTGAGAAACCGTAGAGTGCTGAAGGAAGGTGATATGATCCTCAGGGTTGCTAACGGAGCTAGCGTGGGAGCTGCGTCCGTCGGGGATTTTCACCTAGGATTGACGAGTGGACACATTTTGGTTTTACATAACTGTTATTTTGTATCCAGCTTAACGTGTAATATCATATCAGTTTCCTTGTTATCAAATAAAGGTTATGATTTCACGTTTGTAAGAGATGTTGTCAACATCCACCTTAATCATGGTTTGATTGGGTCCGGTACTCTAAATAACGGCATATATGTGTTAAACCAACTCCAAATTTTCAATGTCCAGAACACACTAAAAAGAAAGTCTCCAGATTTAAATAAAGCTTTCTTATGGCATTGTAGACTGGGTCACATCAATGAGAGAAGGTTGACTAAGTTGCATAGAGAAGGATATTTGGACACGTTCGAATATCAAACTTATGACACTTGTCAATCTTGTCTCAAAGGAAAGATGACAAAGACTCCATTCACTGGACAAGGAGTAAGAGCGAGCGAGCTCTTAGGACTCATACACAGTGATGTATGCGGTCCAATGTCTACACATGCGAGAGGTGGTTTTTCCTATTTCATTACTTTCACGGATGATTACTCAAGATACGGATTCATTTATCTGATGAAACATAAATCCGAGGCTTTTGAGAAATTCCAAGAGTATAAGAATGAAGTAGAAAACCAAACCGGCAAAAGTATAAAGACACTTAGATCTGATCGAGGTGGTGAATACTTGAGTGCCGAGTTCCTAGGTTACCTAAAAGAGAAAGGAATTCTCTCTCAGCTTACTCCTCCGTACACTCCACAGCATAACGGTGTATCGGAGAGACGGAATCGAACCCTATTGGATATGGTACGATCCATGATGAGTAATGCTGAGTTACCGCGATCTTTCTGGGGATATGCGCTAGAATCAGCGGCATATCTTCTGAACAGGGCTCCAACCAAGACTGTGCCTACCACTCCATATCAGATGTGGACTGGGAAGAAACCCCATCTACAGTATATAAAGATTTGGGGATGTCCAGCTTTTGTTAAAAAGCAGCATGTGGACAAGCTCGAGGCACGATCAGTAAAGTGTTTGTTTGTGGGATATCCAAAGCACTCCAGGGGATATCTATTCTATTACGCAGAGGAACAGAAGGTATTTGTTTCTCGTAATGCCCATTTTCTAGAACATCAGTTTTTAGAAAAGGAATCAAGTGGGAGCGAAATAGAACTGGAAGAAATTCCAGAACCACAAACTGCTACTGAAAGTTTGGTAGAACCAGAGGTTCAAGAAGAACAGAACATTCCCGCACCCCTCCGCAGGAGTAGTAGGCCGTCTCGTCCGCCTGAGAGATACTACGGTTTTCTCATAGACGGGGATAGAGAGGATTGCATCATAGATGATGATGAACCTACTGACTTCCAGCAGGCCATCCAGAGCGGCGACTCGGTACGATGGCTAGATGCAATGCGGACCGAAATGGAGTCCATGTACACCAACAAAGTATGGACTTTGGACTTTGCTCCAGATGGGGTAAAACCCATAGGATGCAAATGGATCTTCAAGAAAAAGATTGGTGTAGATGGACAGGTGGAAACCTATAAGGCTAGACTTGTTGCAAAGGGTTTTCGTCAAAGACCTGGTTTGGACTATGACGAAACTTTTTCTCCAGTGGCTATGCTCAAATCCATTCGGGTCCTTCTTGCTATTGCTGCCTTCCATGATTATGAAATCTGGCAGATGGACGTAAAGACGGCTTTTCTGAATGGAAATTTAGAAGAGAGCGTCTATATGGATCAGCCAGAGGGTTTCAATCAGAGTGGGAGCAGCGGGAAAGTATGCAAGCTGCTTAAGTCCATTTACGGACTAAAGCAGGCATCGCGGAGTTGGAACATCTGTTTTGATGAGACAGTCAAAGAATATGACTTTATCAAAAATCCAGATGAACCGTGCATATATAGTAAAGTTGTGGCCAGAAGTGTCGTATTCCTCGTCTTGTACGTGGATGACATTCTATTGATAGGAAATGACATTCCTATACTACAATCTGTCAAAAGGGTTCTTGTCACACAGGTTCTCCATGAAAGACCTGGGTGATGCCTCTTACATTCTGGGGATCCGGATCTATCGTGATAGATCCAAGAGGATGTTGGGACTTTCGCAGTCCAGGTATATCGACACTGTACTGAAAAGATTCAGTATGGAAGATTCTAAGCGCGGTAATCTACCGGCTTGTCACGGAATCACCCTCTCCAAAGAGATGTCTCCCAAGACTGATTTGGAAAGGGAACGCATGTCTATTATACCCTACGCTTCTGCGGTAGGCTCTATAATGTATGCGATGTTGTGTACCAGACCAGATGTAGCTTACGCACTAAGCGTGGTAAGCCGGTATCAGTCAGACCCAGGGGAGAAACACTGGATAGCAGTAAAGAACATTCTCAAGTACCTGAGGAGGACTAAGGAGATGTTCTTGGTTTACGGCGGAAAAGACCTCAGGTTGGAGGCCTTTGCTGATTCCGGCTTCCAGAGTGATAAGGACGATTCCAAGTCCATGTCGGGTTATGTCTTTACCCTCAATGGAGGGGCCGTGTGCTGGAAGAGCTCCAAGCAGGACACCGTTGCTGACTCGACGATGGAAGCGGAGTATATAGCTGCTTGCGATGCCGCAAAAGAAGCAGTCTGGATGAAGAAGTTCCTAACAGAACTTCAGGTGGTTCCTACCATAGTTGATCCAATACCTCTGTATTGCGACAACAACGGAGCTATAGCTTTAGCGAAGGAACCAAGGTCCCATCAGAAGTCCAGACACATCTTGAGGCGGTATCACCTGATCAGGGAGATCATTGATCGTCAGGAGATCGAGGTTCGGAGAGTTGCTTCAGAAGAGAACATTGCTGATCCATTCACGAAGGCCCTTCCTCAGATTCAGTTCGAGAGGCTGCTCGAGATCATTGGTCTGCGATATGCCAGTACATGGCCCTAGTGCAAGTGGGAGATTGTTAGTGTTTATGCCCTAGAAGGCCATTACTGTATCATACTAGCTTGTATATTACTTAATGGAAGCTTGGGATATTCACATGTATATAACAGTCTTGCTAAACATGGTAGTATGCTACTTGGTTTTTCTATCTTAATATGTGAGTGTACGTATTGATAGAGCTCTTAGGATCTTGCTTGTCTACCAGCGTTGTGATGGCAGTCACACTAGTGGGGGCTGGGTAGTCTACAAGCACATCCTTATTCAGGTCCCTGGTCGTTGGATTATCGAGACAGAGCATCGATACTCCGGAGTAGACTAGTGTGTACGCTTTTCATCCCAGTTGGGGAGATGGTCTGTCCCACAGCCGTCAGTACGTCGTACTGGAGATAGTATACAGGTGCTCGTTAGGTTACGGGTACACCGGACAGGACTCACAGGGAACTGTTGGTTGGTTTGATACCAGTCGTCAGTGAACAGTTCCCAGGTGACATGAGTACAGCGTAGTCCGCAGACTTGACACTGCTACTTCGCCTCGAGTGTGTCCCACTGTTCTTAGATTGCTACCCTACCACGGCTCAAAGGAGTCGTGCAAACAGGTGGCAGTTGGGTGCAGTCCCGAGCACTTGGAGGCAGTGGCGGTTAGACAGGATTCGTCCCTCCCGGTATTGGGAGTAGATATCGTGCTGTGTCAGAGAGCCATTACGCAAAGTCCCTGGCCAGGGCAAGCGAGATTTGCTGGTAGGTTCCAGTAGTTTCTCAGGGTGTAATGGGCTTCACTCCGACACGACTTATACCGCTATTAGGGGACTGACGCTTGCCGCCCCCCTAGGCCCGATATGCGATAGTCTTGGACGAACGGACCGGACTGTATGGAGATTGTCACATCAGACTCAGTAGGAGTTCGGATGGGTTTACTCATCGGCCTTCTTATCGACAACTACCTGGGGACCGTTACGTACAGCTAGTGCCGCTTGCGGTCTGTGGTTAAACCCACTGCCAGCGTAGTAGTCGAGTCTCTAGAGTCCCACACAGAGAGTTTCCTACTCCAGGCGAAACGATATAGAGGTTGCATGGTTTTGCGACAAAGGGTTCGGACGCATACGTGCGTTTACGCGCGTACGACTTTCGGACAGTTTTTACCAGTCGGCTTTGGTTTAAGCCAGTTACTGGTATCCGGTTATTGGATTTTTACAGTCTAAAGTTTTTCCGTATTTTTACGGATCGGAGGGGCGTTCTCGTAATTACTCGAGAAGCTTCTAGAAGATGTGACTAAGGAGGTTTCTTTTGGATAAGAGAGTGAGTCATGGTGGTGATTCATTCATTTCATTAATGCACATTTATTGCTTAATGACTCATGCTAATGAATCACCACTAGATATTTCATGAAGCATGCTTATTCATTTCTTTTTATTCATTATTGAAAAATAAGAATGCTTCATAATATTATGATACACTCTCTCTCTTCTCTCATTATCTTATCTCACATTCTCTCTCCTCAAGCTCTCATCTTCAAACCCTAATCCTTAATCCTCATGTGTTGAGATCAAAGGATTAGTTAGACTAAACAATCCATAACCTACACTCTACATCATCCTTTCATCTTTGATTAGCAATCAAAGTTGATTAGTTACCTCAAGTTAGAGGTTTAGCTTGGAGTTTCGCTCTCGGGTGGATCGTCTACTACCTAGAGAAGGCCGAGGAGAACAAAGGAGGACACAAAGATGAAGAACTAGTTTCGATCGGTATAATCTCTTAACACTTTAGTTTAGTTTAGCTATGTGTTTGGTTATTATTTGTTTAGCTTCGATTCAAGCGGTTAGTCGATGTTCGTTGTTTAAACTTGATCGTTTTTGAAAATTCCGCCTCCCCATAAGTACTGGGGTGTACTACATCGACTTACACGCTCAATACCCGGGTAGCCGTTACGTCCAGCTAGTACCGCTGACGGCTTATGGGTGCTTGATGTGATCATCACCTACTGCCGGCGTATTGACGAGTCTTTAGAGTCCTACACAGAGGTTTTACTGGCTCAGGCAAAATGAAATAGGAGCGCATATGTGATATGTGCGGGACCGAGAATAATTCGTGTATGTGATACCGTATTATATTCTCGCAACTTTTTGTATCGGTCGGTTATATATGATATGACCGGGTTATCGAATCAAGTGTTGATTCGATAAGTTGATACGATGAAAGTTAGTCGGTTATATGTGATATGACCGGATTATTAAGTCAAGTGTTGATTTAATAATTAAGTGTATAATTGTATATTAGATATACTAGTTTACATTTACTAACACATGTTCACTTAGGGTTTTTTCTCACTTGTACACATTTTTACTATATATATGATATATATGAAAATGTGTTGTATTTTTTGTATCATGGTTGATGATACACTATAAATGGGTGTATGAGACTTACATTATGCTAATTTTTATTTTGGGTTTTTAATATCTAAAGTAATTACAAAATCAAGAAGAGGATTAGAAAATGCATGAAGCTTGTGGAAGCTTGTGGATGCATTGACTAATTCAACTTAGTTTTGTTTTTACTATGGATATTTCTTAACCCAACCATAAAGATAAGCCTAGGGTTAAGTCTCTACAAGGGTTAGTATATGATACTCTCTCATCATGGTTAGCCTTCTCACTTAATCATTATCCTCATTTTTCTTTTCTTTTTTTCATCATCTTCTTCTTCTTCATTGATCCAAAGAGAAAAAGAAGACTAGGGTTTGATCCAAAGTGAGAAAGGTTGTGAGAAACAAAAATCCAAAGAGAACCCACTTCCTATTTCTCCATCCTCTACTAGACTAGCACTTTAGTTTAGGGTGTTTACTTCACTAATTCTCAAGTTAGTGAAGTAGGAGCTTGAGTCGGAATTCCCTCGATGTAGATCATCTTCGGCCTCGGAGACTTCAAGTAAGGTCGCATCCTTTGCGTCGTGAAGCCATGCAAGAGCCCGGGAGAACCTTGATCGCAGCGAAGGGACTTCAACAAGGAGCAAATGAAGTGGAGGACCGATCTACAAAGGTTGTATATCGCGTTCCCTTTAGTGTAAAGTTGTTTACTTGCCATTAGTTTCGCCTAAACTCTAGTTAACGATCTTGCTTAGGGTTGTGCGGCACATAAAATTTTAATTTTGGCATGGTCGATGCCTTGTAGAGCCTTGTTAGTGTGCCTAGTAACCCTACAGTGGTATCAGAGCCTAACTAGAGCATTAGGCGATGTGTTAACGAAGTTAAAACCCCGATCGAACCCGGAAACTACACTTTAAACCCCTCTCTGTACAATTTTTGAAATCTGGTATTTTTTCGAATTAAAAATGCCTAAAAAATTCAGCAGGGTTTTCTAAGAATAACCATGAAAAACGAGCCCCTAAGTACTCCATGTGGCCGCGGAACCGCGGCAATAACCCACCTTTGGCGGCGGTTCCGCGGCAAGGTAATGGTATTAGGGGCTGGTTTTTGCACAGTAATTCTTTATTCTGTTGTTACTATTTTATGGGTATTTTTAATCTGATTCAAGGGTTGAGTGTTCTGGGGTTTATTTTGTATTCATAGATTCGATCGGAAATTTTAATTTCGTTGTTTATTCCGGATAATTTAGAAAGTATTAAAATGTTCGATCGGATATCATTAACTCAATTTTTTCCGGGCACGAAAACCATTCAAGTGTTGAATTTTTATCGGGTTTTAAATCTTTCGGAAAAACTTGTATGTGATGTGACGGACCCTCTAGAAGACAACAAACCTTAACTCGATTATGTGACCGTCTTGAACTGCCCTTTGAACCTTAGAGTTTGGGGCAGTACGGCGTGCCACATGTGAGGCATTGGCTTGACCCTTCTACGGCTGGACCGTTGCTACTGTGACGTAGTCTGGAATTTAGGAACTCCGCTCAAGTTTTGAGCTATTGAGGAAATCTTGGGTATTTGATTATTCGATCGGAAAGTTTAATACTGTCTATTTATCTGGAATGTGATACAATATGTGGAATTCATACAGTTAGGCATGAAATGCGGAATATGTGATATTTCGGATTTACAATGTCTAAAGAGATTGTGAATTCCAAATGTTGTAGTTTTACACTTTTTTTTCTGTGACCGTAAGTGTAATATGTGATATCGCCGGTTTCGTTGCTATATGTCAACGACAATTGGGATGCGCATATTTACTTACGTTGATGACATGTGATGTTATGTGTTGTTGGATATGTTATATTGGATCGTCGCGTTCTGAATAGCCGGGGGGTTTTATGTGAGATGAGAGTATTTATTTTCATTCATGTAAAATAAAATGTGTGTAATATTCTTTTATTGGGGCACTTCTGGGATGAGGTTGATGTCACCTTTTGTATATTATTTACTTTTCCGTACTAGGATAGACCCAAAGAGGAGAGCACAAGTAACCGGGTTCTGGAGTCAAGTGGGAGACCAACTCGAGGAGTCGATTCCGGGTCTCCTAACTCCAGAATTGGTAGGGTTGCTTGCCGCTCTCGTAGGGGTCTAGGGGTGTGGGTTTGGCTATTCGTCGCGACCGTGGAATCCGTGTTTTATACAGGCTCAAAATAAAACACGGACGTCCTAGTATATCCAATGTTTCATATGTTTCTTCTGCTGCGATATCTGTGATGTGATCATTTGATGTTCTGTGATAAATACTGTATATAGTATATATGATATATTATATATGCATTACTTATGTTTTACACCCGCGCTAGCCCTGCCCCGCTCTGCCGTTAGTTACCTAACCTAACGGTGCATGAGGGGACATCGAGGCGAATGCGGATGGCATAAGTGTACATCGTATTTATCTGTGATGTTTAGGTGACTTAAATGATGGGACTTCATTAATGTGATTAATGAAATAAAAGAAACCTAAAAGATGTTGTAGAATCAAATTTTAATAAAAAAGGGTAGCTACAGTTTTGCTTTACATAGCGGTATATATGATATACCCTGCACCTTATTCGATGAGGAAAGAGACGAGATCCCTTCACCGGGAGTGACCTCTTTAGCAAAACTGGCAGATGCTACAACACTCGGTTTGACTTTTGACTGCTTTTGGAGTTTTGCTTTGCATAGTGCTGTATATGATATATCCTGCACCTTATTCCATAAGGAAAGAGCCGAGATCCCTTCACCGGGAGTGACCTCTTTAGCAAAACTAATAAAAGCCTCAAAATCACTCCATTTCAAAATTCACATGATTCTACGACGATATCAAGTTCATTACGCAATAGGTTTTCAGAAAAACCTGTCGTAGCCCTCTGTCATTTCAGATAAGAACTGTTTAGTATTCGTCCTGCGTTTGTTGGCCTTTGTCAAGGCGTAGTGTGCGGTAGCTAAATGGTGCTTATCTGCTTATGCATATGATGCAGATTGTTTTGGGGTAGTCGTACGACCTTATTGGCCTTTGTCAAGGGTCGTGCGGGTGGGTTTGATTCAATCAAGAAATGACGGGTTGAACTTGACTAACATCCTATGATTTGTTGGCCTTTGTCAAGGTCATAGGGGTTAGGGGCAAAATATTATCGGGAATTTCAAGTGTTGAGATTTGCAATGAGATTGCATACCTTCTATGAGATAGTTGGATCCCGATACCCACTGCGAGTAATTGTTACTCCCGGGAGAGTTTTACACAGGATAATTAGTCGATCAAGTAGGTGTCTAGAAAGGTGTCAACGGGGTTACGCCTCTAGGAAAACGAGGTTTACTTTAATTAGGTCCGTGCGAAAGCATGGGGAACCTCCCTCAAAGTACTGACACTGGCCTGGCTGAAAGATCGGCGAAGTTGAGGGTGTAATTAATCCCGGCTAGTCTTTCCTTTTAGGGTTTGAAGGAAGATTTGATAAAAACAGTGGGAGCCATCCTGATTAGATAAGATAATAACCAATCTGATCTAGCAAGAGCATACGCTAAAGTGTTTTCTTCTCTCTCTCTCCTGGTAGCGACCGTATCATGCCTTAATCAAGATAATAATATGGATGTATTGACCGAACCCGCATGTTATACTGTGCTGGGGAACGTTGGTTCCGTTCTTTCTTATAAGAGTTATAGGACTGAGCAGGATATAGGGGAATACCAGGATTCCCATGCCACCCGTATGAAGAAAGTACATGTTGATGCATTTTCTTCGGGTGTGTTCGTTACAGAGAACTGTTTCTCCATTTCCTCTACGTCCTGGGTATTAGATACCGGGTCAGGATCCCATATATGTAATCAGTTACATGGGCTTAGGAAAGGTAGAGAACTTGGAGAAGGTGATAAAGACATAAGGGTTGGAAATGGTGCAATTGTTGCAGCTAAAACCGTCGGGGAATATCACCTTGTATTGCCAACTGGTAATACATTGATTCTGAACGAATGCTATTACATGCCGAACCTGATACGCAACATTATATCGGTTTCTTTGTTGAGTAAAGAGGGATATAATTTTGTATTACAGGATAATGTTATGAACATTTTCCTAAACCAAAAGTTGGTTGGATCAGGCATGATGTGCAATGGCATTTATGTTCTAAATCAATCAACAGTTCTGAGCATAACAAACACACACAAGAGGAAGAGTTCAGAAATGAACGAATCTTTCTTGTGGCATTGTAGACTGGGTCACATCAATGCGACACGACTAGCTAAGTTGCATAAGGATGGATATTTAAATCCGTTTGAATTTTCATCTTATGACACTTGCCAGTCATGTCTCAAAGGCAAGATGACCAAAACTCTGTTTACGGGACACGGAGAAAGAGTAACCGAACTCTTGGGACTGGTACATAGTGATGTATGCGGTCCCATGTCTACACATGCCAGGGATGGTTCTTCGTACTTCATTACATTCACTGACGATCTCTCTAGATTCGGATATGTGTTCTTGATGAAACACAAATCAGAAGCTTTTGAGAAATTTAAAGAATATAAACAAGAAGTCGAGAACCAAACCGGGAAAAGTATTAAAATCCTACGATCTGATCGAGGAGGTGAATACTTGAGCAATGAATTCATGGACTTCCTAAAAGACAATGGGATTCTCTCTCAGCTAACTCCTCCATATACACCATAGCACAACGGTGTATCTGAACGGAGGAACCGCACCCTATTAGATATGGTGCGCTCTATGATGAGCACAGCTGAGTTACCTATTTCCTTCTGGGGGTATGCGCTGGAGACAGCGGCATACCTATTGAATCAAGTTCCATCTAAATCTGTACCTACCACACCATATGAGATATGGAGTGGGAAGAGACCATGTCTTAAACGTGTTAAGATATGGGGTTGTCCGGCCTATGTTAAAACGCAAAATCCGGATAAACTCGAGGCACGGTCAGTTCTATGCAAGTTTGTGGGATATCCCAAACATTCACATGGATATCTTTTCTACCATACTGAGGAACAAAAAGTGTTTGTTTCTCGACATGCCACCTTTTTAGAAAAGGAATTTCTTACAAAAGAAATTAGTGGCGACCAGGTAGAACAGGAAGAAATTCCGGCTACACAAACTCAAACTGAAGATTTAGTGGAACCACAAGATTCGGTAGTTCCCAACGAACCTCAGCCTCTCCACCGATCTAGTAGGGTTCCTCACCCACCTGAGAGATACTACGGTTTTCTCATGGATGGTAAGAGCGAGGATTGCATCATGGTTGATGATGACCCAACTAGCTTCGAGCAGGCCATCACGAGTGGGGACTCAGTGAAATGGCTGGATGCAATGCGGTCCGAGATGGAATCCATGTACACCAACAAAGTATGGACTTTGGAAGTTGCTCCTGAAGGGGTAAAACCCATTGGGAGAAAGTGGATCTTCAAGAAAAAACTTGGTGTAGATGGGAAAGTGGAGACTTTCAAAGCTAGACTTGTTGCAAAAGGTTTTCGTCAAAGACCAGGTGTGGACTATGACGAAACCTTTTCTCCAGTGGCTATGCTTAAATCCATCCGGATCATGCTTGCCATCGCTGCATATCATGACTACGAAATCTGGCAAATGGATGTTAAGACCGCCTTTCTAAACGGTGATTTAGAAGAGTGCGTGTACATGACTCAGCCAGAGGGCTTCGTAGATAGCGGGAGCAGCGGGAAGGTGTGCAAGCTGCTTAAATCCATTTATGGATTAAAGCAAGCATCGCGGAGTTGGAACATCTGCTTTGACGTCGTTATCAAAGAGTTTGATTTCGTTAAAAACGTAGATGAACCTTGTATCTACAAGAAGGTGGCAGAGAGTAAGGTTGTCTTCCTCGTATTGTACGTGGACGACATACCCTTGATAGGAAATGACATTCCTATGCTGCAATCGGTCAAGCTCTTCTTATCACAAAGATTCTCAATGAAAGATCTTGGTGATGCCTCCTGCATATTGGGAATCAGGATCTATAGATCATAGATCTAAAAGGATATTGGGATTGTCCCAGTCCAGGTACATTGACACCATACTAAAGAGGTTTAGTATGGAGGAGTCCAAATGGGGGGTTTTACTCACGATCTCAGGGCCCACTCTCTCCAAAGAGATGTCTCCCAAGACTGATTTGGAGAGAGCTCGCATGCAAGGGATACCCTTTGTTTCGGCAGTAGGCTCTATCATGTACGCGATGCTATGTACCAGACCCGATGTAGCATACTCACTAAGTGTAGTAAGTAGGTATCAAGCTATCCTGGAGAGAGTCACTGGACAGCTGTGAAGAGCATTCTCAAGTACTTACGAAGGACTAAAGAGATGCTCTCGGTGTATGGTAACGGAGAACTCCAAGTGGAGTCCTTTACCGATTCAAGCTTCCAGAGTGATAAGGACGACTCTAAGTCGCAGTCGGGATTTGTCTTTACCCTTTACGGAGGGACGGTTAGCTGGAAGAGTTCCAAGAAGGAAACCGTGGCAGACTCGACGATGGAGGCTGAATACATCGCTGCCAACGATGCTGCCAAAGAGGCTGTCTGGATCAAGAAGTTCATTACTGAACTTGGAGTGGTTCCATCCATCGAGCATCCAATACCTTTTTATTGCGATAACAATGGAGCAGTGGCTTTGGCCAAGGAACCTAGGTCCCATCAGCGATCCAGGCATATTCTGAGGCGGTATCACCTGATCCAGGAGATAGTTGATCACCGGGAGATCGAGGTCAGGAAGGTTGACACGAAGAACAACACTTCGGATCAACTCACGAAGGCCATTCCCCAGATACAGTTTGAGAGACTCTTCGGGATGCTTGGTATGCGATACTACAGCAGCTGGCCCTAGTGCAAGTGGGAGATTGTTAGTTGTATGTATGCCCTAGAGGCCAGTATTGTACAGATGATGTATATTATATTGTATGCTTGGACATATATAGAGAGGACTTTCTTGCTCGATATGATAGTATGCTATCTGGTTGCTCATTACTTTAACATGTATACATGTCTCTTTATACTGTCTTATAGTTACATGTTGGTAAAGCCCTTAGGATGTGTACTTGACTACCTGGACTATGATGCGGATCATACTAGTGGGGACATGGTAGTCCATAAGTACATCCTTCAAGGTCCCTAGTCGTGGGTGTATCGAGACGGGGCATCGATATACCAGTGTAGACTAGCGTATACGCTTCTCGACCGATGAGATGGGCGATGGATGATTCCATATCCATTGGTGTTTGACATCAGAGATGGTATACGGGTGCTCAGTGGAGACTGGGTACACTGGACGGACTAGCCGTGTAACGTTTTGAAAATCGTTTCGGTGAAATTTCGAAAAAACGGTAAAATAAGGGGGTTTTCTGTAAAAAAGTCAAAATACAAATATCTTTATTATAAAATTAAATATACATATTCTAGCTATGTAATTACTAGTATTTGGTGTTTATTGAGCCACTGGTGAAATTTCAAATTTTCTGAAAAAAAATTATTTTAATATTATTTTAAGCCGTTACTAATATATTTAATTAGGGAAAACTACAAATTGGAATGAGTTGAAACAAATTTTGTGCATCATAAAACATTAAATAAAATTTTATCATGTGGTTTTTGAAATGAAATCGTTTACCAAAACGGTTTAGAAAATATTGAAGAAAAAGGCTTATTTTGTGAAGATAAAAGGGTTTTGGTGCATATTGTATTGGTGTTTGGTGTTCATTGCTCCACACACACCCCCTCTCATCCTCACCCACTCACATGGCCGGCCCCACCACCACATGACAGCAGCCCTCCCTCCCTCTTCACAATTCCCATCACATTCTCTCATCATTTAATAGAAAAAGGAATTGTAAAAAGGGTGTAATGAAGGGTTTTTTTTTTAAAAGATGCATTAAATAAGGTCGTTCTACACATACACCCACATTTCCACTCTCTTTCTCTCTCCCATTTCCTGCACCATGGCCGAGCCTCCTCCATGATCAGCCCAAAAAAATCATCCTCCTCATTTTGGCTCAAAAATCTTCTCATTTCCATTAAAATGCTTCCAAATTACCACTAATTCCTAGTTAACTCCTAACCCTTTATTTCCTTGGCCAATCAAGTGTGGATCTTGGGCAATGAAGCTAGATTTGGGAGGCTAATTTTCTTGTAGATCTACAAAATTGTGAGGTATAAATCTTAACCCATGTTTTCATTGTTGATAAATTATCTAAATCTAGCCTAATTAGGTATTATTGTGGTTTAATTTCTAGATTTGGAAATTCTAAGAGAAGAGTTTGAATTTAATTAGGGTTTTTATCATTAGTTTATGATTTTAATATGGAGATTAACATGTTAATAGAATGCTAAAACTAATCAATTTGCTAGTTTGCAATTTGTTAATTTAAATTTGTAATAATTATATATATTGCAAACTAGGTTTTTAAAATATATGTATTTTGGTGAGATAAAAATTTCAATTAGTTTTTCATGACATCATTAACATTATAATGAGTGGTTTAATATCTTAGGTTATGCAAAACTAAGCTTAATGGTTGAATTGTGAATTTTTGCTTTAAAAAGTGTTAAAAATTGATATTTTTGCAAACTAGGATTTTGGAATTTATGCAAATTGATAAGACTAAATTATAGAAATGGTTTGTATGAATTAGTTATGATATTTAGTGGATAGTGTGGCCGCTAGTTTTGTTTAAAACATCTAGTTTTGTACTAAAACGGGAAATTTTACTTGCTAGTTTTTCGGAAAAACGGCTTTTAAAGTTAATTTGGGGTTTTTGTGAGTTTTAACCTATTTTATATTAAAATTAGTGTTCGTGAATGTGCAAATGAGTGTATTTGGGTTTTTCTCGATGGTCTGGCGTTTGTACGCCGATGTCGAGGGTTTTTGGGTTGATTTGTGAAAGCAACCATAGGTTTTGACCTATGTGGGTTTCGTGTGTCGTTTTGGTCATGAGTCGGATTTTAATGCGATACGATGCGTTATGATATGTAGGTACCCCATGTGGACTTCGAGACGATAAGCAAGCGCATGGAGACGTCGGCACCGGCGAGCGGGGACCAGGTGAGTAGATTTATATCTACGGGGAGAAGTCGGGTGGATGTCGTATAGCACCCGCAGTCCGTGGTGGTGTATACGGATGCGTATACACACCAACAATTGTTATATGTTATTTGGGATTAATAACGATGTTTAGGATGGATATTGGTGTGTTGGATTATCTTATTGTTGCGAACCCTAGGGTAGTGTTGCACTACACATACACACATACATACACACATACATACTTGCATACATTCCTATTTATATGTGCTCATGGGATTCTTTATAGTTTTGTGTTCACATGGGTATGGGACTATGTGTTCACATACGGATATGAGGACGATACTTGGGATTGAGTTGAGTCGATGAGTTTTGTTTTGTGGTTGTGATATCGATTTGTACGAGACTGTCGATCAGTAGTCAGATCATGACTATATTGATGATATTAGTATTGTACTAGACATAGGTCAGTACCCTGGACTATGATCTTGGATAAAGAGGATACCAGATGAATAGTGTGATGAATATGATATTAACCCGTACCCAGATTTGGGGATGCCGTACGACGGATTTACGTACGAGCTAGATTTTGATGATTGATCCGCACTCTTGACTTGGGATGTCTGATTATAGATATGGTATCGGATATGATATTATTGAGGCGGGATCACCGACTAATATATATACAGGTATGTATATGTATCGACTCAGATGTTAGGCGGTTTCCTTACCTGTAGTCCAGCTGGTTAGCTTAGCCCTTTAGTTTAGTTTAGTTGTTAGATTAGATTCGATTCTTACCTATTTCAAAGCTTACGAATCATGCGTATTTTAAAAGACAGGTCAAGGGATTCTACGGATATTTCAAAAACGTATCTTTTCTTAAAAACACCGTAGCCCCTATTTTCAAAACCCCATGATTCGTGTTATTTCAAAAGGCACCATTTGTAGGACTTATATTAGATTAATGCAGATTAGTTATAGTTGCGTCTAGTATTCAGCTCCCGCTCATTTTTACTGTTCGCTCCGCATCGCATACTTATATTATAATTTCTTATTGCATTACTAATATCATGCTGTTAGGACACCAGCACCATTACCGTTGACGCGTATGTATCACGTACACTTACTTGCCGGTTCACACACATCTTCATCGGTAATTGCCATGTCACGAACACTTTAGAAAGTACTATTTCATTTGACATAGGTTGTTAGCTAATAGTTTAGACATGATATTAGTGTACTTGCCTTATATGCTAGTTAGACATTGTAGTTATTGCCTACTACTTCATGCATGTTATTATTCACTGTTGTGTCGCATTTATGGATTCTCATGCCTATATTCACTGTTTACATGCTATTGACGACTAGGATTCGGATTTCATGAGATTTCTTGGATTTGGAGGAAAACCGCAAAAACATAAATAAACCTTTTCTCTTTTTTAAAATAAAAAGTGCGGTTTTCCCATGATGTATGAATCGTCCACCATGAGTTTGCTGATGGATTTCGAGACCCGATTCGAGGAGTGGAGGAACCGTTTTGGGTACATGGTGGGCCCGGTACGGTACCCCGGGCAAAGAGGAATGTGTTGTTGACGTTGAGCCCGGCAGGGGAGTACTACTGACCGGTGATATTACCCGACGCGTCGGTTATCCGGAGGATACCGTCATGGTCTTGAGATGGATGGTAGGGGCCGGTCTGGATTGACGGCGCCCTAGATATTGTGATTTGAGATATTGAGGTACAGCGATTTTGATACAAAGATATCGAGATATTTGGACACTTGTTTTGTGTCTATGCTGGGCACTGTTTTATGCTGATTTCATTTATGGTACCTCACTTTTAAAATACAGAAATCTCACTGATTTATGATAGCAGTTTTCGTCAGTACATGCATTCTGTTCCATGCATTCATACCTCATTCATATGATATATTGCTACCTGAGGCACTGACACGGGCACATGAGATCACACTCGGGTTAGATATTACCCTAGCCATTGTTATAGGCTGTATGCTATTCATATATTTGAGGATATTTTATGATCAGTGACCTAGGTTGCGTTATTTATGTGATTTCTTTACGTAGATGTGTCTCTATTCACGAGTTGGCAACTCACCCCCATTGTGCCCCAGTTCTTGCAGGTTTGCCGTACAGGTTTCATTACGGCTTGCGGGCATAGTTTCCTTCGGGTGATTTGCTAGTAGGTGGGTTTACTTGTATCGTACCCCCCATTATATAACTTGTATATTATTACTCTGTTGTATCTAGAAGTTCCATCAACCAAACATGTATTTATTTTGAGATAGAGACCAGTGATGTTATTCCTTCGACCTTAGAGTCGCGCGTTTTATTTCTGCGGTTTTCTTGTGGTTTTGAGTTTCCTTTTGAATTTTGATCCTCGCCGTTGGCGTTGTATATTATATTGCTTGTGTGGTTGTGACCGTCGATTGACGAAGAGCTAGCTCCCGCTTGGGGATGCCTTTTTATTGATTTCGTATACTATTCATGTTGTATCCCGTTTGGGGGCCAGTATTTACAAAGGAGACTCTGCCAAAATTTTCAGTAAATTTTGATGTTCTTAAAAACCGCATAATTCGGCTTATGCTATTAAAACTACTTGTTTTAAAATGGTTTTCCTTCACTCTACTACTTTTCTTGGTTTGGATTTCTGGGTTTTCGGCTTACTTAGATTATGTACGCCTCGAGACGTTTCGTAGTTTAAGTGCCGGTCATGTTCCATCTTTCGGGACGTGACAGGCCAAGAACTCCCATATAGTATTATACCTCACGTCAGATGGCAGTTCTCTGGTGACACTTGTGCAGGTTAGTCTGTAGACCCGAGATCGTCATAGAGTCTCGTGTGATTCCCACTGTGCTTTGATTTCCACCTTACCACGTCCATGAGGGCGTGCAAAACGGTGGTTTTTGGGTACAGTCCCGAGTCACATGGAGGCAATGAGCGATAGGAGGGGTTTCGTCTCTCCCGGTATTTGGGGTTGATGTTGCGCTGTGCTCGATTGGCCGTAACAGGGAATTCCCTGGCCAGGGCTGATTCAGAGATTTACTGGTAAGTGTTACCGGTAGTTTCTCGACCCGTTATGAGCCTCACATCGGCACGACTTATCGGTTATTGGGGTCTGACGTTAACCACCCCTAGACTTGATATGCGACATATTAGACGAGGAGACCGGACTGTACGGGAAGTGTTACCGGCAGGCTTTTACAGGAGTTGGAGCGGGCTTGCTTGCTGATCTTCTGATCGCTCAATACCCGGGTAGCCGTTACGTCCAGCTAGTACCGCTGACGGCTTGTGGGTGCTTGATGTGATCATCACCTACTGCCAGCGTATTGACGAGTCTTTAGAGTCCTACACAGAGGTTTTACTGGCTCAGGAAAAATGAAATAGGAACGCATATGTGATATGTGCGGGACCGTGAATAATGCGTGTATGTGATACCGTATTATATTCTCGCGACTATTTGTATCGGTCGGTTATATATGATATGACCGGGTTATCGAATCAAGTGTTGATTCGATAAGTCGATACGATGAAAGTTAGTCGGTTATATGTGATATGACCGGATTATTAAGTCAAGTGTTGATTTAATAATTAAGTGTATAATTGTATATTAGATATACTAGTTTACATTTACTAACACATGTTCACTTAGGGTTTTTTCTCACTTGTACATATTTTTACTATATATATGATATATTTGAAAATGTGTTGTATTTTTTGTATCATGGTTGATGATAAACTATACATGGGTGTATGAGACTTATACTATGCTAATTTTTATTTTGTGTTTTTAATATCTAAAGTAATTACAAAATCAAGAGGAGGATTAGAAAATGCATGAAGCTTGTAGAAGCTTGTGGATGCATTGACTAATTAACTTGGTTTTGTTTTTACTATGGATATTTCTTAACCCAACCATAAAGATAAGCCTAGGGTTAAGTCTTTACAAGGGTTAGTATATGATACTCTCTCACCATGGTTAGCCTTCTCACTTAATCATTATCCTCATTTTTCTTTTCTTTTGTTCATCATCTTCTTCTTCTTCATTGATCCAAAGAGAAAAAGAAAACTAGGGTTTGATCCAAAGTGAGAAAGGTGGTGAGAAACAAAAATCCAAAGAGAACCCACTTCCTATTTCTCCATCCTCTACTAGACTAGCACTTTAGTTTAGGGTGTTTACTTCACTAATTCTCAAGTTAGTGAAGTAGGAGCTTGAGTCGGAATTCCCTCGACGTAGATCATCTTCGGCCTCGGATACTTCAAGCAAGGTCGCATCCTTTGCGTCGTGAAGCCATGCAAGAGCCCGGTCGAACCTTGATCGCAGCGAAGGGACTTCAACAAGGAGCAAATGAAGTGGAGGACCGATCTATAAAGGTTGTATATCGCGTTCCCTTTAGTGTAAAGTTGTTTACTTGCCATTAGTTTCGCCTAAACTCTAGTTAACGATCTTGCTTAGGGTTGTGCGGCACATAAAATTTTAATTTTGGCATGGTCGATGCCTTGTAGAGCCTTGTTAGTGTGCCTAGTAACCCTACATTAGATATAGTACGTTCCATGATGAGTAATGCTGAGTTACCGCGATCTTTCTGGGGTTATGCGCTAGAATCAGCGGCATATCTTTTAAACATAGTTCCTACCAAGTCTGTGCCTACCACACCATATCAGATGTGGAGTGGGAAGAAACCCTATCTTCAGTATCTAAAAATTTGGGGATGTCCAGCTTTTGTTAAAAAGCAGCATGTGGACAAGCTCGAGGCATGATCAGTAAAGTGTAAGTTTGTGGGATATCCAAAGAACTCCAGGGGATATCTATTCTACTATGCAGAGGACCAAAAGGTATTTGTTTCTCATAATGCCCATTTTCTAGAACATCAGTTTTTAGAAAAGGGAACAAGTGGGAGCGAAATAGAACTGGAAGAAATTCCAGAACCACAAACTACTACTGAAAGTTTGGTAGAACCAGTAGTTCAAGTAGAACATGACATTCCCGCACCCCTCCGCAGGAGTAGTAGGCCGTCTCATCCGCCTGAGAGATACTACGGTTTTCTCATAGATAGGGATAGGGAGGATTGCATCATCGATGATGATCAACCTACTAGCTTCCAGCAGGCCATCCAGAGAGGCGACTCGGTACGATGGCTAGATGCAATGCGGACCGAAATGGTGTCCATGTACATCAACAAAGTATGGAATTTGGACTTTGCTCCAGATGGGGTAAAACCCATAGGATGAAAATGGATCTTCAAGAAAAAGATTGGTGTAGATGGACAGGTGGAAACATATAAGGCTAGACTTGTTGCAAAGGGTTTTCGTCAAAGACCTGGTTTGGACTATGACGAAACTTTTTCTCCAGTGGCTATGCTCAAATCCATTCGGGTCCTTCTTGCTATTGCTGCCTTCCATGATTATGAAATCTGGCAGATGGACGTAAAGACGGCTTTTCTGAATAGTAATTTAGAAGAGTGCGTCTATATGGATCGGCCAGAGGGTTTCAATTAGAGTGGGAGCAGCGGGAAAGTATGCAAGTTTCTTAAATCCATTTATGGATTAAAGCAGGCATCGCGGAGTTGGAACATCTATTTTGATGAAACGGTCAAAGAATATGATTTTATCAAAAATCCAGATGAACCATGTATATATAGTAAAGTTGTAGCAAGAACTGTCGTATTCCTCGTCTTGTACGTGGATGACATTCTTTTGATAGGAAATGACATTCCTATGCTACAATCTGTCAAAGGATTCTTGTCACACAGGTTCTCCATGAAAGACCTGGGTGATGCCTCTTACATTCTGGGGATCCGAATCTATCGTGATAGATCCAAGAGGATGTTGGGACTTTCGCAGTCCAGGTATATTGACACTGTACTGAAAATATTCAGTATGGAAGATTCTAAGCGCGGTAATCTACCGGCTTGTCACGGAATACCCTATTCAAAGAGATGTCTCCCAAGACTGATTTGGAAAGGGAACGCATGTCTATTATACCCTACGCTTCTGCGGTAGGCTCTATAATGTATGCGATGTTGTGCACCAGACCAGATGTAGCTTACGCACTGAGCGTGGTAAGCCGGTATCAGTCACACCCAGGGGAGAAGCACTGGATAGCAGTAAAGAACATTCTTGTCACGACCCGAAAGTACGGAACATGACCGGCACATAGACTACGAACGTCTCAAGGAGTACGTATGCTAAGTAAGCCGAAACCCAGAAATCCAAACCAAGAGAAGTAGTAGAGAATAGGAAGAACCATATCAAATCAACCTGTATGCAACATAATATACAACGCCTAAAGGCGAGGATCACAACAGAAATGGAACTCAACCAGCAAGAAACTCAAGAAATATAACATGCTACTCTATGGTCGAAAGAATAACATTACTGGTCTCTATCTCAAAAAATACAAGTTTGGTTGATGAAACTTCTAGATACAACTGAAATATAATATACAAGGTATAATGATGGGTAAGATACAATAAACCCACCTACTAGCAAGTCACCCAAAAAGAAACCGTGCCCGCAAAGCCATAATGAAATCCGTACGGCAACACCTGCAAGAAACTGGGGCACAACGGGGGTAAGTTTCCAACTCGTGAGTAGAAAAAGATCTACGAACAGAAAATCGCATGAATAACGCAACCTAGGTCAATGATCATAATATATCCTCAAATATATGAATAACATGCAGCCTATAACAATGGTTAGGGTAATATCTTGCCCGGGTGTGATCTCATGTGCCCGTGTCAGTGCCTCAGGTAGCAATATATCATATGAATGAGGTATGAATGCATGAAAACAGAATACATGTAAATGAAGAAACTGTTTTCATAAATTAGTAAGATTTCCTTTGTATTTTTAAAATGAGGTATCATAAATGAAATCAGCATCAACGGTGTCTAGCATCGACACAAAACATAAATCTCAAGGTCTCAAAACCTCAGGCTCCGGCCATCCGGACTGGCCTGTATCATCAAATCTCAGTACCTCAATATCTCGAAATCTCAATGTCTCAATCTCAATATCTAGGGCGCCGTCAGTCCAGACCGACCCCTACCATCCATCTCAAGACCACGACGGTATCCTCCGGATATCCGACGCGTCGGGTAAAATCACCGGTAGGTAGTCTCCCCCTGCCAGGCTCATCGTCATCACCACGAGCTTCTTGCCCCGGGGTACCTTACCGGGTCCACCATGTACCCGAAACGGTTCATCCAACTCCTCGAATCGGGTCTCCAAATCTATCAGCAAACTCATGGTGGACGACTCATACATCATGGGAAAAACCGGGCTTTTTATTTAAAAAGAGAAAGAAGAAGTTTGTATATGTTTTGCGGTTTTCCCCAAATCCAGAAAATCTCATGGAAATCCAAATCCAAAACCTCAATAGCACGTAAAAAGTGAATATATGCATGAGAATCCATGAATGCGGCATAACAATGAATAACAGTATGCATGAGGTAGCAGGTAATAACTATAATGTCAAAACTAACATATAAGGCAAGTACACTAATATCATGTCTAAACTATTAGCTAACAGGCTATGTCAAGCAATAATATTTTCTAAGGTGTACGTGACATGGCAATTACCGATGAAGATGTGTGTGAGCCGGCAAGTAAGTGTACGTGGTACATACGCATCATCGGTAATGGTGCTGGTGTCCTAACCACAAGATATCAACAGTAGAATATGAAGCATAATATAAGCATGTGATGCGGAGCAAACAACAATAATGAGCGGGAGCTGAATACTAGACGCAACGATAATTAATCTGTTTTAACCTAATATAAGTCCTACAATGGTGCCTTTTGAAATAACACGAATCGTGGGGTTTTGAAAATAGGGGCTACGGTGTTTTTAAGAAAGATACGTTTTTTGAAATATCCGAAGGATCCCTTAGGCTGTCTTAAAAAAATACGCACGATTCGTAAGCTTTGAAATAGGTAGGAACCGAATCTAATCTAACAACTAACTAAACTAAAGGGCTACGCTATAAGCTAGACTACAGGTAAGGAAACCGCCTAACATCTGAGTCGATACATATACATACCTGTATATATATTAGTCGGTGATCCCGCCTCAATAATATCATATCCGATACCATATCTATAATCAGACATCCCAAGTCAAGAGTGCGGATCAATCATCAAGATATAGCTCGTACGTAAATCCGTCGTACGGCATCCCCAAATCTGGGTACGGGTCAATATCATATTCCTCACACTATTCCTCTGGTATCCTCTTTATCCAAGATCATAGTCTAGGGTATTGACCTATGTCTAGTACAATACTAATATCCTCAATATACTCATGATCTGACTACTGATCGACAATCTCGTACAAACCGATATCGTCAGCACATATCATCATCAAGGGGTATACATCGCCCGATACGGCCTAATATCAATATCCTAGCATATTATGCCTCATATCGCGATCACATGTCGACCATTTATTTATAACACTATTCACCCGTATCGCCGCCGCAAGATCCGCTATAACACCAGGACGTACCTTAAGTACGAATCCTGCCATATCACCGAGATCACAACCACAAACAAATCTCATCGACTCAGCTCAATCCCAAGTATCCTCGTCAAATCCGTATGTGAACACATAGTCCTATACCCATGTGAACATATAAATATATTCCCATACACGCACATATGAAATAAGGAATGTATGCAAGTATGTATATGTGTGTATGTGTAAGTGTAGTGCACCCACTACCTAAGGTTTCGTAACCATGCACCAATCCAACACCAATATCCATCTAAAATCATCAATAATAAATCCTAACAACATATCATAAATTGTTGGTGTGTATACGCATCCGTATACATCACCACGGACTGCGGGGGTGCTATACGCCATCCACCCGACTTCTCCCCGTAGATATAAATCTACTCACCTGGTCCTCGCTAGCCGGTACCGACATCGCCACGCGCTTGCTTGTCGTCTCGAAGCCCACATGGGGGTACCTACATATCATAACGCACCATATCGCATTAAAACTAAATTCGAAATCGAAACGGCATACGAAAATCAAATCGGCACGCGTATCACGCATAGGTCCAAACCTATCGCCTACGCATGCAAGAATAGTCAAACCAACCCTCGATGTCGATGTACAAACGTCAAACCATCGAGAAAAATCCAATCACACTCATTTGCACATTCACGAACACAAATTTTAATATAAACTAGGTTAAAACTCACAAAAACCTCAATTTTGCTTAAAAAGTCATTTTTCCGAAAATCTAGCAAGCACAATTCGCCGTTTTTGTACAAAACAGGATGTTTAAATGAATGTAGCGGCCAATATATTTATTAAATATCTTAAATAAGTCGTATAAACAATTTCCGGAATTTAATCTCATTAAATTCCAAAAATCCTAATATTCTAGTTTACCAAAAATACCCTTTTTAACAATTTCAAAGCAAAATGCACAAACTACAATCTAGCTTAGAATTGCATGATCCAAAGCATTAAACCACACTTAATAAAGTTAATAATATGATAAAAACCCTATCCATATTTTTAATCTCACATATAAATGCATTTCACAAAACCCTAGTTTGCATAAAAAAAAGCTTAATTTGGACATTTTTCAAGTAACAGCTTGTAATATGCAACTAGATAAATTTTAACAATTTTTCAAGATGTTAGCTCACATCACAAACCATGCACAAGTGATCACCACCTAATTTCAAAACAAAACCCTAACTAGAATTCCTTAATCATACAATTGAACCCACATAAAACCAAATTAACACTTAATTAAGCTAACTACAAGCAATTAACAACAATTTAAGCAAAAGGGTTAGAATTTACCCAAACAAATTGAAGATCCCACAAGCACACTTAGCCTCCCAAATAGCAATCTTGTTCCCTAGATCCATACTAGAATGGTCAAGTAAAAATGGGTAGGGATTAGATTTTGATTTTGTGGGATTTTTGAAGCATTTTGGATGATTTTTTGATGGAATTTTGTGATGAAATGAGAGGGGATTTTTGTGAGGGGCTGCTGTTGGAGGGAGAGGGGAGGCT
Source organism: Agapanthus africanus (assembly GCA_030015575.1). Classification (NCBI taxonomy): domain Eukaryota; kingdom Viridiplantae; phylum Streptophyta; class Magnoliopsida; order Asparagales; family Amaryllidaceae; genus Agapanthus; species Agapanthus africanus. The sequence continues at coordinate 264,320,557 of JASDDO010000008.1, forward strand.
CGGCTGGAAATGGGGAGTGGAAGAGAGAGAGAGAGTGGTGTGGGTATAAGGAATGGTCAAAGTCAACAAAGTCAAGCTTCTTTCTTTATTAAACCCCTTTTTCTTTACTCTTCTCTTGATTTTTCTTTTAACAACTCAAGTGGGGAAGATGAGGGGGCACTTGGGCTGCTGATTTGGAGAGGGGAGAGAGGGTGTGGGTGAGTGTGGATGAGGGAAAAATGATAAATGATAAATATAATACCCCAAATATCCATTTACGCTAAAAAAAAGCCTTTTTTTCTTCAATAATTTCTAAACCGTTTTGGCAAATGATTTCGTTCCAAAAACCACATGATAAAATTTTATTTAATGTTTTATGATGCACAAAATTTGTTTCAACTCATTCCAATTTGTAATTTTTCCTAATTAAATGTATTAGTGACGGCTTAAAATAATAATAAAATAATATTTTTTTCAGAAAATTTGAAATTTCACCCGCGGCTCAATAAACACCAAATAATAGCAATTTCATAGCTAGAATATGTATATTTAATTTTTATAATAAGATATTTGTATTTTGACTTTTTACAGAAAACCCCCTTATTTTACCGTTTTTTCGAAATTTCACCGAAACGATTTTCAAAACGTTACAATCTTCCCCCCTTAAAAAAATTCGGTCCCCGAATTTAAATTAAAACTCTCCCCAGATACTAAAACATCTAAACCAAAACCATCAAGTCGTCGGGGCTCCGAAATTGTAAATATATAAAACAATTCGTAGCGCAGCGCATGCGCATGAAAATGAGCATATAACTCAAATCACAACTCCGTCAAGCATCCCGCAATCATCGGAGTCATGGAGAAGACATCAATGCCAAATCCAAGGCAAAACCAATATGATATAACTCGAAACTATACATGTAAATATCGAATCTATATATGTATGTATCTGAAGGAACTGCATGCCAAATCTCTTTAAGTCGCTGTGCAGCGAGTATAACACTGCACAGTGGCGGACGTCTATCATAAGAAAATAACTATATACATATATACCTTTGTTTGAAATGTACGTTCCACCGTTTTGGAAACAATTTAGAAGGGTCTCCTTGTTTTAAACATTTCGTGTCATATCAGACACGTAGGTAAATACTGAGGCTATAGCTCGCTTTTTGGAAATCCCTTCAATAACTATCAATGCATGCAAAATATATTCAGGTACTGTCCTTTGACTAGTCCTGCTCAGTACGAAAACACATAGCGATTTCATAAAAACGTACTGCTCTATACGAAATCAATCCCAAAAATATGCACATGAATGCTACGTGCGACTGGTGCGCACGGAAATCAAAATCCATGAATGTGCCATACATGCGCACAGAAACAACATCTAAGTGCATCAGGTGTGCACGAAACATCTGTCGTAGGTAACATGTGTGCCTGACAGCAAAATCAGGTGCATCTGACATGCACGAAAAATCTCGAATTAGTGCATCTGGTGTGCACCAAATCGCATCTCGTAACAGGCGCCCAACAGGCGCTAAAAATCCAATCCGGTGCATAAAATGCACAAAACAAATGTCGAGCATCACCCTCGAAATCGAAATCCAGTGTATCCAAGTGCACAAAATACATGTCACTGCACTGCCAGCATATATAAACTATACAGAGTGCAGGAACCAAATCGCGTGCGTGCATACGCACAAAATCAACTCAACTGTTTAAAACCGTAAAATCACAAACATGTGAAACTAAAGCACGAAAACGATATCAAGTGCAACACTGTGCAAAGATCGTAAATCCTCAATCATCAAAATCAAATCATACGAATAAATCACCCAAAACATCGAAATCAATAATGGCGGAACAGTATCGCTCAAGTGCATCCTCTAAGAATCTCGGCCAACTGTCACGGTCCCTAGTGGGACGTCTCGTCGATGATCATGAACTCTGTCCTGCTGATGTGCGTAACCATGACCACTCCTGGGTCAAGGTCTTCACTGTGAATTACCAATCTTTCGGTCCATCGGCTCATCGGCCCTGTCAGGTGTGCTAACGGGGACGATTCCATTCTGGCACTTCTCTGGTCATCTCTTGGTCAATCATCGCGACCACTCGTAAGACAGCATATTACTGGCGTCGGCCTCTGGCTCTCTGAATGTACGTGACACCTCTGATCCTGGGTGCAAGTATCATTGCAGCAGTGTCCTGGAAGGAATCCTGCTCACGGTCTCTTCCATGTCTCGTCTCTGCCAACTGTCCGGAATTCATTGTCCTTTCCTATATCTGCATCTTGCTCTGGAACGTCTGCATACTCATCGCAACTCCTTCTGGAAGGTAAGTCCAAGTACCATGCCTCGGCATGCGCATCACGTCTCTGATGTCGGCGGAGTGGAACGTCATCTCATCTAGATCTGGTGCGAACCTCTTACTCCACTTTTCTCTAATGTCGTCTGCTTTGGACTCGTCTCGTCGCGGCTGCATGGACTGAGCTCCAATGACTATCCTCGTATCTGGAGTCTCCCAAGAAATGCATCTCACCACCTAGCATCCGAATTAAGTCGAGCCATCCGATCGAGTCGTCAAAACCTCACAATCCCCCAAGAGCTCAACCTCTTGGGCACAGTTTAATAGTATCGAGTACATACCACAGCATCGGTGGTCCAGCCGTAGAAGGGCAAACCCAAGCCTCACTAATGGCGCCGTAGAACTGCCGCAAACCCGAAGGTTCAAAGGCTTTCACACGGTCATTAAGTCGAGTTAGGGTTTCATTCTTCTAGAGGGACCATAGAATTGCCTGCATGTCTTTCCGACTACTTTAAACTTGGAATAATAGGTTTCTGACATTCGATCGTCTCTGTCGACTCCCAACGTCTCCACGTGAAGTCGTCTCTAGCTGGAATCCATCTATCTGATGACCTCGCATCGGGTTAGGCGAACGATCCACATGTCCTAGTCATTAATCCACGATGACTAGCGACCTTCTATCATCTCTTAGTACAACTCGTTCTGCACTAACTCCAGCATCTGGGGCAATACCTCGTCGTTCGCAGCAATAACTGGCTCGCTCGTCTGCACGCCGAACAGTGCCTCGAACATCATGAATAAGCAACACACCAACGGTCATCAAGATCTGGCTGGCCTCTATCATTAGCTCAATCCTCTAATGTCGATCAGCACATCCGAGTAACCTCATAAAGGCGATCCGCCAAACGCTCGTGGCGCGGAAACACAGTCAAAAGACACCTCTCTATAATCGGGTGTCGCCGGAATCATGCCCTGGTCAGTCCTCGTTCGTGCCGAGATCGTGCTGACCGCAACTCTAGCCGTAGCTCTCCCTGCCCGTAATCGTGGCAGCAAAACCAAACTGGTACCGATGAGGCTAGATCAGGAAGGAATATAATACTGAACAAGGAAATGTACATCCTAAGGCTTTTTAAGTGGAGTGGCGTGTCGTAAATATGCCGCGGAACATACCAACGGTACGTCACTCTACTTTAGTCACCTATTCCATCAACCAAGGGTCATCCTACGCTCCGAAGGTAAAACCTAACGCTCTGATACCAACTTTGTCATGACCCGAAAGTACGGAACATGACCGGCACATAGACTACGAACGTCTCAAGGAGTACGTATGCTAAGTAAGCCGAAACCCAGAAATCCAAACCAAGAGAAGTAGTAGAGAATAGGAAGAACCATATCAAATCAACCTGTATGCAACATAATATACAACGCCTAAAGGCGAGGATCACAACAGAAATGGAACTCAACCAGCAAGAAACTCAAGAAATATAACATGCTACTCTATGGTCGAAAGAATAACATTACTGGTCTCTATCTCAAAAAATACAAGTTTGGTTGATGGAACTTCTAGATACAACTGAAATATAATATACAAGGTATAATGATGGGTAAGATACAATAAACCCACCTACTAGCAAGTCACCCAAAAAGAAACCGTGCCCGCAAAGCCATAATGAAATCCGTACGGCAACACCTGCAAGAAACTGGGGCACAACGGGGGTGAGTTGCCAACTCGTGAATAGAAAAAGATCTACGAACAGAAAATCGCATGAATAACGCAACCTAGGTCAATGATCATAATATATCCTCAAATATATGAATAACATGCAGCCTATAACAATGGCTAGGGTAATATCTAGCCCGGGTGTGATCTCATGTGCCCGTGTCAGTGCCTCAGGTAGCAATATATCATATGAATGAGGTATGAATGCATGAAAACAGAATACATGTAAATGAAGAAACTGTTTTCATAAATTAGTGAGATTTCCTTTGTATTTTTAAAATGAGGTATCATAAATGAAATCAGCATCAACGGTGTCTAGCATCGACACAAAACATAAATCTCAATGTCTCAAAACCTCAGGCTCCGGCCATCCGGACTGGCCTGTATCATCAAATCTCAGTACCTCAATATCTCGAAATCTCAATGTCTCAATCTCAATATCTAGGGCGCCGTCAGTCCAGACCGGCCCCTACCATCCATCTCAAGACCACGACGATATCCGACGCGTCGGGTAAAATCACCGGTAGGTAGTCTCCCCCTGCCAGGCTCATCGTCATCACCACGAGCTTCTTGCCCCGGGGTACCTTACCGGGTCCACCATGTACCCGAAACGGTTCATCCAACTTCTCGAATCGGGTCTCCAAATCTATCAGCAAACTCATGGTGGACGACTCATACATCATGGGAAAAACCGCGCTTTTTATTTAAAAAAAGAAAGAAGAAGTTTGTATATGTTTTGCGGTTTTCCCCAAATCCAGAAAATCTCATGGAAATCCAAATCCAAAACCTCAATAGCACGTAAAAAGTGAATATATGCATGAGAATCCATGAATGTGGCATAACAATGAATAACAGTATGCATGAGGTAGCAGGTAATAACTATAATGTCTAAACTAACATATAAGGCAAGTACACTAATATCATGTCTAAACTATTAGCTAACAGGCTATGTCAAGCAATAATATTTTCTAAGGTGTACGTGACATGGCAATTACCGATGAAGATGTGTGTGAGCCGGCAAGTAAGTGTACGTGGTACATACGCATCATCGGTAATGGTGCTGGTGTCCTAACCACATGATATCAACAGTAGAATATGAAGCATAATATAAGCATGTGATGCGGAGCAAACAACAATAATGAGCGGGAGCTGAATACTAGACGCAACGATAATTAATCTGTTTTAACCTAATATAAGTCCTACAATGGTGCCTTTTGAAATAACACGAATCGTGGGGTTTTGAAAATAGGGGCTACGGTGTTTTTAAGAAAGATACGTTTTTTGAAATATCCATAGGATCCCTTAGGCTGTCTTAAAAAAATACGCACGATTCGTAAGCTTTGAAATAGGTAGGAACCGAATCTAATCTAACAACTAACTAAACTAAAGGGCTACGCTATAAGCTAGACTACAGGTAAGGAAACCGCCTAACATCTGAGTCGATACATATACATACCTGTATATATATTAGTCGGTGATCCCGCCTCAATAATATCATATCCGATACCATATCTATAATCAGACATCCCAAGTCAAGAGTGCGGATCAATCATCAAGATATAGCTCGTACGTAAATCCGTCGTACGGCATCCCCAAATCTGGGTACGGGTCAATATCATATTCCTCACACTATTCCTCTGGTATCCTCTTTATCCAAGATCATAGTCTAGGGTATTGACCTATGTCTAGTACAATACTAATATCCTCAATATACTCATGATCTGACTACTGATCGACAATCTCGTACAAACCGATATCGTCAGCACATATCATCATCAAGGGGTATACATCGCCCGATACGGCCTAATATCAATATCCTAGCATATTATGCCTCATATCATGATCACATGTCGACCATTTATTTATAACACTATTCACCCGTATCGCCGCCGCAAGATCCGCTATAACACCAGGACGTACCTTAAGTACGAATCCTGCCATATCACCGAGATCACAACCACAAACAAATCTCATCGACTCAGCTCAATCCCAAGTATCCTCCTCAAATCCGTATGTGAACACATAGTCCCATACCCATGTGAACATATAAATATATTCCCATACACGCACATATGAAATAAGGAATGTATGCAAGTATGTATATGTGTGTATGTGTAAGTGTAGTGCACCCACTACCTAAGGTTTCGTAACCATGCACCAATCCAACACCAATATCCATCTAAAATCATCAATAATAAATCCTAACAACATATCATAAATTGTTGGTGTGTATACGCATCCGTATACTTCACCACGGACTGCGGGGGTGCTATACGCCATCCACCCGACTTCTCCCCGTAGATATAAATCTACTCACCTGGTCCTCGCTAGCCGGTACCGACGTCGCCATGCGCTTGCTTGTCGTCTCGAAGTCCACATGGGGGTACCTACATATCATAACGCACCATATCGCATTAAAACTAAATTCGAAATCGAAACGGCATACGAAAATCAAATCGGCATGCGTATCACGCATAGGTCCAATCCTATCGCCTATGCATGCAAGAATAGTCAAACCAACCCTCGATGTCGATGTACAAACGTCAAACCATCGAGAAAAATCCAATCACACTCATTTTCACATTCACGAACACAAATTTTAATATAAACTAGGTTAAAACTCACAAAAACCTCAATTTTGCTTAAAAAGTCATTTTTCCGAAAATCTAGCAAGCACAATTCGCCGTTTTTGTACAAAACAGAATGTTTAAATGAATGTAGCGGCCAATATATTTATTAAATATCTTAAATAAGTCTTATAAACAATTTCCGGAATTTAATCTCATTAAATTCCAAAAATCCTAATATTCTAGTTTACCAAAAATACCTTTTTTAACAATTTCAAAGCAAAATGCACAAACTACAATCTAGCTTAGAATTGCATGATCCAAAACATTAAACCACACTTAATAAAGTTAATAATATGATAAAAACCCTAAACATATTTTTAATCTCACATATAAATGCATTTCACAAAACCCTAGTTTGCACAAAAAAAAGCTTAATTTGGACATTTTTCAAGTAACAACTTGTAATATGCAACTAGATAAATTTTAACAATTTTTCAAGATGTTAGCTCATATCACAAACCATGCACAAGTGATCACCACCCAATTTCAAAACAAAACCCTAACTAGAATTCCTTAATCATACAATTGAACCCACATAAAACCAAATTAACACTTAATTAAGCTAACTACAAGCAATTAACAACAATTTAAGCAAAAGGGTTAGAATTTACCCAAACAAATTGAAGATCCCACAAGCACACTTAGCCTCCCAAATAGCAATCTAGTTCCCTAGATCCATACTAGAATGGTCAAGTAAAAATGGGTAGGGATTAGATTTTGATTTTGTGGGATTTTTGAAGCATTTTGGATGATTTTTTGATGGAATTTTGTGATGAAATGAGAGGGGATTTTTGTGAGGGGCTGCTGTTGGAGGGAGAGGGGAGGCTCGGCTGGAAATGGGGAGTGGAAGAGAGAGAGAGTGGTGTGGGTATAAGGAATGGTCAAAGTCAACAAAGTCAAGCTTCTTTCTTTATTAAACCCCTTTTTCTTTACTCTTCTCTTGATTTTTCTTTTAACAACTCAAGTGGGGAAGATGAGGGGGCACTTGGGCTGCTGATTTGGAGAGGGGAGAGAGGGTGTAGGTGAGTGTGGATGAGGGAAAAATGATAAATGATAAATATAATACCCCAAACATCCATTTACGCTAAAAAAAAGCCTTTTTTTCTTCAATAATTTCTAAACCGTTTTGGCAAATGATTTCGTTCCAAAAACCACATGATAAAATTTTATTTAATGTTTTATGATGCACAAAATTTGTTTCAACTCATTCCAATTTGTAATTTTTCCTAATTAAATGTATTAGTGACGGCTTAAAATAATAATAAAATAATATTTTTTTCAGAAAATTTGAAATTTCACCCGCGGTTCAATAAACACCAAATAATAGCAATTTCATAGCTAGAATATGTATATTTAATTTTTATAATAAGATATTTGTATTTTGACTTTTTACAGAAAACCCCCTTATTTTACCGTTTTTTCGAAATTTCACCGAAACGATTTTCAAAACGTTACAATTCTCAAGTACCTGAGGAGGACTAAGGAGATGTTTTTGGTTAACGGCGGAAAAGACCTCAAGATGGAGGCCTTTGCTGATTCCGGCTTCCAGAGTGATAAGGACGATTCCAAGTCCATGTCAGGTTATGTCTTTACCCTCAATGGAGGGGCGGTGTGCTGGAAGAGCTCCAAGCAGGACACCGTTGCCGACTCGACGATGGAAGCGGAGTATATTGCTGCTTGCGATGCCGCAAAAGAAGCGGTCTGGATGAAGAAGTTCCTAACAGAACTTCAGGTGGTTCCTACCATTGTTGATCTAATACCTCTGTATTGCGACAACAACGGAGCTATAGCTTTAGCGAAGGAACCAATGTCCCATCAGAAGTCCAGACACATCTTAAGGCGTTATCACCTGATCAGGGAGATCATTGATCGTCGGGAGATCGAGGTCCGGAGAGTTTCTACTGAAGAGAACATTGCTGATCCATTCACGATGGCCCTACCTCAGATTCAGTTCGAGAGGCTACTCGAGATCATCGGTCTTCGATATGCCAGTACATGGCCCTAGTGCAAGTGGGAGATTGTTAGTGTATATGCCCTAGGGGCCATTATTGTATCATACTAGTTTGTATATTACTTAATGGAAGCTTGGGATATTCACAGTTATATAACAGTCTTGCTAAACATAGTAGTATGCTACTTGGTTTTATCTATCTAAATATGTGAGTATACGTATTGATAGAGCTCTTAGGATTTTGCTTGACTACCAGCGTTGTGATGGCAGTCACACTAGTGGGGGCTGGGTAGTCTACAAGCACATCCTTTTACAGGTCCCTAGTCATTGGATTATCAAGACAGGGCATCGATACTCCGGAGTAGACTAGTGTGTACGCTTCTCATCCCAGTTGGGGAGATGGTCTGTCGCACAGCCGTCAGTACGTCCTACTGGAGATAGTATGCATGTGCTCGTTAGGTTACGGGTACACCGGACAGGACTCACGGGGAACTGTTAGTTGGTATTATACCCATGTCAGTTAACAGTTGTCACGTCCCGAAAGTACGGAACATGACCGGCACTTAAACTACGAAACGTCTCGAGACGTACGTAATCTAAGTAAACCGAAAACCCAGAAATCCAAACCAAGAAAAGTAGTAGAGTGAAGGAAAACCAATTTAAAACAAGTAGTTTTAATAGCATAAGCCGAATTATGCGGTTTTTAAGAACATCAAAATTTAATGAAAATTTCGGCAGAGTCTCCTTTGTAAATACTGGCCCCCAAACGGGATACAACATGAATAGTATACGAAATCAATAAAAAGGCATCCCCAAGCGGGAGCTAGCTCTTCGTCAATCGACGATCACAACCACACAAGCAATATAATATACAACGCCAACGGCGAGGATCAAAAATTCAAGAGGAAACTCAAAACCACAAGAAAACTGCAGAAATATAACGCGCGACTCTAAGGTCGAAGGAATAACATCACTGGTCTCTATCTCAAAATAAATATATGTTTGGTTGATAGAACTTCTAGATACAACAGAATAATAATATACAAGATATATAATGGGGTACGATACAAGTAAACCCACCTACTAGCAAATCACCCGAAGGAAACTATACCCGCAAGCCGCAGTGAAACCTGCACGGCAAACCTGCAAGAAACTGGGGCACAACGGGGGTGAGTTGCCAACTCGTGAATAGAAAAACATCTACGCACAGAAATCGCATAAATAACGCAATCCTAGGTCAATGATCATAATATATCCTTAAATATAAGAATAACATGCAACCTATAACAAGGCTAGGGTAGATATCTAACCCGAGTGTAATCTCATGTGCCCGTGTCAGTGCCTCAGGTAGCAATATATCATATGAATGAAGTATGAATGCATGGAACAGAATGCATGTACTGACGAAAACTGCTTTCATAAATCAATGAGATTTCTGTATTTTAAAAGTGAGGTACCATAAATGAAATCAGCATAAAACAGTGCCCAGCATCGACACAAAACAAGTGTCCAAATATCTCGATATCTCTGTATCACAATCGCTGTACCTCAATATCTCAAATCACAATATCTAGGGCGCCGTCAATCCAGACCGGCCCCTACCATCTATCTCAAGACCATGACGGTATCCTCCGGATATCCGACGCGTCGGGTAATATCACCGGTCGGTAGTGCTCCCCTGCCGGGCTCAACGTCAACAACACATTCTTCTTGCCCCGGGGTACCGCACCGGGCCCACCATGTACCCGAAACGGTTCCTCCACTCCTCGAATCGGGTCTCGAAATCCATCAGCAAACTCATGGTGGACGACTCATACATCATGGGAAAACCGCACTTTTATTTTAAAAGAGAGAAATGGTTTATTTATGTTTTTGCGGTTTTCCTCCAAATCCAGAAAATCTTATGGAAATCCGAATCCAAAACCTCAATAACACGTAAAATAGTGACTATATGCATGAGAATCCATGAATGCGGCATAACAATGAATAACAGTATGCATGAAGTAGCAGGTAATAACTACAATGTCTAAACTATCATATAAGGCAAGTACGCTAATATTTTCTAGGGTGTACGTGACATGGCAATTACCGATGAAGATGTGTGTGAGCCGGCAAGTAAGTGTACGTGGTACATACGCATCATCGGTAATGGTACTGGTGTCCTAACAGGATGATATCAACATTGCGATAAGAAATTATAACATAAGTATGCGATGCGAAGCGAACCACAATAATACACGGGAGCTGAATACTAGACGCAACCGTAACTAACCTGCATTAATCTAATATAAGTCCTACAAATGGTGCCTTTTGAAATAACACGAATCATGGGGTTTTGAAAATAGGGGCTACGGTGTTTTTATGAAAAGATACGTCTTTTGAAATATCCGTAGGATCCCTTGGGCTGTCTTTTAAAATACCCACGATTCGTTAGTTTTTGAAATAGGTAAGAATCGAATCTAATCTAACAACTAAACTAAACTAAAGGGCTAAGCTAACAAACTGGACTACAGGTAAGGAAACCGCCTAACATCTGAGTCGATCCATATACATACCTGTATATATATTAGTCGGTGATCCCGCCTCAATAATATCATATCCGATACCATATCTATAATTAGACATCCCAAGTCAAAAGTGCAGATCAATCATCAAAATATAGCTCGTACGTAAATCCGTCGTACGACATCCCCAAATCTGGGTACGGGTCAATATCACATTCATCTTACTATTCACCTGGTATCCTCTTTATCAAATATCATGATCGGGGTACTGATCTACGTCTAGTACAATACTGATACCGCCTGAGTATGCATGGACGTGTGTGAAACACTACGTCAAGGACCCGCTACAACGTCATGTCGTATCTCAAATACAAACCCTGCTATATTACCGAATTCACAACCGCAATACAAATCTCATCGACTCATCTCAAACCCAAGTATCATCCTCAAATCCGTATGTGAGACCCATGTGAACACATAACTATATATTCCCGTATAAGCACAAATGAAAGAAGAAAGTATGCCAGTATGGGTTGGTGTGTGCATGTGTGGTGCGACCACTACTCTAGGGTTTCGCGACACTAAATATCCAAGAACACCAAATATCCATATTATCATCAATATACTCAAACAATATATAAACAATATAAATATGTGTGTATACGTATTCGTATACATCACCACGAACTGCGGGGATGCTATACGCCATCCACCCGACTTCTCCCCGTAGATATAAATCTACTCACCTGGTCCTCGTTCGCCGGTGCCGACGTCGCCACGCGCTTGCTTGTCGTCTCGAAGTCCATATGGGGTACCTATATATCATAACGCACCATATCGCATTAAAATCCGACTCATGACCAAAACGACGCACGAATCCCACATAGGTCAAAACCTATGGTTTGCTTCCACAAATCAACCTAAAAACACTCGACGTCGGCGTACAAACGCCCAAACCATCGAGAAAAATCCAAACACACTCATTTGTACAATCACAAGCACTAATTATAATATAAAATATCTTAAAATTCACAAAAACCCCAAATTCACTTAAAAAGCCATTTTTCCGAAAATCTAGCAAGCAAATATTACCCGTTTTAGAACAAAACCCGACGTTTAAACAAATCTAATGGCCATAATAATTATTAAACATCTTAAATAAGTCATAAAAACAATTTCCACAATTTAATCTCATTAAATTCCATAAACCCCAAAATTCTAGTTTACAAAATACCCAAATTTTAACAATTTTATAGCAAAATGCACAAATAACAATTTAGGTTGGATTTGCAAGATCTAAGTTGCAAAAAAACAAATTAAGATGTTAATAATGTGATAAAAACCCTAACCATAATTTAATCTCACATATATATGCATTTCATAAAAAACCTAGTTTGCATAAAAAGCTTAAATTTGGACATTTTCAAGTAACAACTTGTAATTAGCAACTAGATTAGTTTTAACAAGTTTTCAAAATGCAATACCCACATCACACAACCATGCACCATTGATCACAACCCTAACTCCAAAACAAAACCCTCACTTGAATTTCTTATCTTCAAATTGGAACCATGATATTTACTAAATAACTTTTGATTAAAGCAACCAAACAACAATTTAACAAAAGGTTGAGATTATACCTTCAAACCATGAGATCAATAATGGAAATAAGCCTCCAAAACCTCAACTTTTCCCCAAGATCCATAGTAGATAGGCTAAGGTAAAATGGGTAGGGCTTGGATTTTGAGTTTGCTTTGAATTTGTATGGATTTTGAAGCATTTTGATGGATTTTTGAGGCAAAATTGTATGGGATTTTTGGGGGAGGGCTGCTGTTGTTGGAGGGGATGTTGTTGATGGGGGAAGAGGTGAGAGTGTGAGGGGAGAGAATGGCAAGTAAAGAAAAGTCCAAGTCAACACAAACACCTACCTCATTTTCTCTTTCTTCCTTTCTTTTGTTTTCTTAAAATAGATGAGAATGAGAAGTGATTGGAGAGAGAGTGGTGGGGGGGGGGGAATATGGTCGGTCATGTGGCTGGAAATGTGAGGGAGTGTGTGAGAAAAGAGAGTTAAACTTACCCCATACTCACATTAACAGCTAAACTCTTTAGTTATATCATATTGTTTTATTTAAGCCTTTTTTTCCATCATATTTTTAAAACCGTTTAACAACTTAATTTCATTTCAAAATCAACATGTTAAAATTTCAATTAATGTGTTATGATGCACAAAATTTGTTTCAACTCATTCCAATTTGTAATTTTCCCTAATTAAATGTATTAGTAACGGCTTAAAATAATATTAAATTAATTTTTTTCCAGAAAATTTGAAATTTCACCAGTGGCTCAATAAACACCAAATACTAGCAAATTCATTGCTAGAATATGTATATTTAATTTTATAATAAAGATATTTGTATTTTGGCTTTTTACAGAAAACCCCCTTATTTTACCGTTTTTTCGAAATTTCACCGAAACGATTTTCAAAACGTTACAATCTTCCCCCCTTAAAGAAATTCGGTCCCCGAATTTAAATTAACACTCCCCCAAATACTAAAACATCTAAGTAAAACAATCAAGTCGTCGGGGCTCCGAAATCATAAATACAGAAAACAAATCGTGGCGCAGCGCATGCGCATGAAAAATGAGCATATAACTCAAAATCACAACTCCGTCAAGCATCCCGCAATCATCGGAGTCATGGGGAAGACATCAATGCCAAATCCAAAGCAAAACCAATATGATATAACTCGAAACTATATATGTAAATATCGAATCTATATATATAAGTATCTTAAGGAAATGCATGCCAAATCTCTTTAAGTCGCTGTGCAACGCGTATAACACTGCACAGTGGCGGACGTCTATCATAAGAAAATAACTATATACATATATACCTTTGTTTGAAATGTACGTTCCGCCGTTTTGGAAACAATTTAGAAGGGTCTCCTTGTTTTAAACATTTCGTGTCATATCAGACACGTAGGTAAATACTGAGGCTATAGCTCGCTTTTTGGAAATCCCTTCAATAACTATCAATGCATGCAAAATATATTCAGGTAGTCCTCTGACTAGTCCTGCTCAGTACGAAAACACATAGCAATATCATAACAACGTACTGCTCTATAAGAAAAAATCAATCCCAAAATACGCGTTTGATTACTACGTTCGTCTGGTGCGCACGGAAATCAAAATCCAAATATGTGCCATACATATGCACAGAAACAACATCTAAGTGCATCGGGTGTGCACAAAGTATCTGTCGTAGGCAACGTGTATGCCTGACAGCAAAATCAGGTGCATCTGACATGCACGAAAAAAATCTCGATTTAGTGCATCTGGTGTGCACCAAAATCGCATTTCAAGACATGCGCTCAACATGCGTGAAAACCCAAAACCAGGGGCATCCATCATGCATGAAATCATGAAATACCACATCAAGCGCTGAACATGCGCAAAATCAAATCAGGTGCACAAGGTGCACAAAACAAATGTCGAGTATCACAATCAAAATCGAAGTCCAGTGCATCTAAGTGCACAAAAGGTGTATCACTGCACTACAAGCATATATAAACTATACAAAGTGCAGGAACCAAATCGTGTGCGTGCATACGCACAAAATCAACTCAAATATCTAAAACCATAAAATCACAAACATGTGAAACCCAAGCACGAAAACAATATCAAGTGCAATACTGTGTAAAGATCGTAAATCCTCAATCATCAAAATCAAATCATTCGAATAAATCACCCAAAACATCGAAATCAATAATGGTGGCATAGTACCGCTCAAGTGCATCTTCTAAGAATCTTGGGCCTACTGTCGCGGTCACTAGTGGGACGTCTCGTCGATGATCAGGAACTCTGGCCTGCTGGTGTGCGTAACATGACCACTCCTGGGTCCAAGTCTTCTCCGTGGATTACCAATCTCACGATCCATCGGCTCATCGGCCCTGTCAAGGCAGCATATCACTGGCTTCGGCCTCTGGCTCTCTGAATGCACGTGACACCTCTGATCCTGGGTGCAAATATCATTGCATCAGTGGCCTGTAAGGATTCCTGCTCACGGTCTCTTCCATGTCTCGTCTCTGCCAACTGTCCGGAAGTCATCGTCCTTTCCTATATCTGCATCTTGCTCCGGAACGGCTGCATACCCATCGCGACTCCTTCTGGAAGGTATATCCAGTACTCTGCCTCGACATGCGTATCGCATCTCTGATGTCGGCGGAGTGGAACGTCGTCTTATCCAGATCTTGTACGGACCACTTTACTCCACTTTCTCTAATGTCGACTGCTTCGGACTCGTCTCATCGTGGCTACATGGACTGAGCTCCAACGGCTATCCTCGTATCGGGAGTCTCCCAAGAAATGCATCTCACCACCTAGCATCCGAATTAAGTCGAGCCATCCGATCGAGTCGTCAAAACCTCATAATCCCCCAAGAGCTCAACATCTTGGGTACAGTTTAATAGTATCGAGTACATACCACAGCATCGGTGGTCCAGCCGTAGAAGGGCAAACCCAAGCCTCACTAATGGCGCCGTAGAACTGCCGCAAACCCGAAGGTTCAAAGGCTTTCACACGGTCATTAAGTCGAGTTAGGGTTTCATTCTTCTAGAGGGACCATAGAATTGCCTGCATGTCTTTCCGACTACATTAAACTTGGAATAATAGGTTTCTGACATTCGATCGTCTCTGTCGACTCCCAACGTCTCCGCGTGAAGTCATCTCTAGCTGGAATCAATCTATCTGATGACCTCGCATCGGGGTAGGCGAACGATCCACATGTCCTAGTCATTCATCCTCGATGACTAGCGACCTTCTATCATCTCTTAGTACAACTCGTTCTGCACTAACTCCAGCATCTGGGGCAATATCTCGTCGTTCGCAGCAATAGCTGGCTCGCTCGTCTGCACGCTGAACAGTGCCTCGACCATCATGAATAAGAAACACACCAGCGGTCATCAAAATCTGGCTGGCCTCTATCATTGGCTCAATCCTCTAGTGCTAATCTGCACGTCCGAGCAATCTCGTAAAAGCGATCTGTCAAACGCTCATGGCGCGAAAACACAATCAGACGACGCCTCTCAATGTAATCGTATATCCCTGGAATCACGCCCTGGCCAGTCCTCGTTCGTGACGAGCTCGTGCTGACCGCAACTCTAGCCGTAGCTCTCCCTGCCCGTAATCGTGGCAGCAAAACCATAATTGGTACTGATGAGGCTAGATCGGAATGAATATAATACTGAGCAAAGAAATGTACATCCTAAGGCTTCTTAAGTGGAGTAGCGTATCGTAAATATGCCGCGGAACATACCTACGGTACGTCACCCTACTTTAGTCACCTATTCCATCAACCAAGGGTCATCCTACGCTCCGAAGGTAAAACCTAACGCTCTGATACCAACTTTGTCACGTCCCGAAAGTACGGAACATGACCGGCACATAAACTACGAAACGTCTCGAGGCGTACGTAATCTAAGTAAACCGAAAACCTGTTGGAGATAGTGCCCTCATAGTCAATTATTGGATCGCAGGTACGTGATTGCAATGATTGCGGAGGACCTATCCCGGTAGGACAGTCTTACTCGAAATGATAGTATGCTATCTGGCTTGCCTTTATCAGTCGTATACATGTTCAGGTGACTGATTGCATGTTACACTTTGATAGAGCCCTTAGGATCTTGCTTTACTACCAACTGTGTGATGGCGATCATATACGTGAGAGTTGGGTAGTTTATATGCATATCCTTAATTGTGGTCCCTAGTCGTGGGAGTTTCGAGACAGGGCATCGATACTCCGGAGTAGACTAGTGTGTACAGTCGAGACCCCGACGAGGGGCGGTGGCCGGTCTCACAAGCCACTGGTGTCAGTTGGATCACCTAAGATGTATACAGGTGCTCATTGGGTTATGAGTACACCGGACAGGACTCGCCGGGAATCTGCTAGTTAGTATTATATCTATCGTCAGATAGCAGTTCCCTGGTGACATGTGTACAGGTTAGTTCATCGACCTGAGGTCGTCATTTGTCTCGTGTGAGTTCCCACTATGCTTTGATTTCTACCCTACCACGGCTCAAAGGAGTCGTGCAAACAGGTAGCTTTTGGGTACAGTCCCGAGCCATATGGAGGCACGTGAGCGGATCGGCAGGGGTTTCGTCTCTCCCGGTATTGGGGGGGAGATCGTGTTGTGTCTAGGAGAGCCATTACGCAAAGCCCTCGGCCGAGGCAGGAGATTTACTGGTAGGTATTCCAGTAGTATCTCAGGACGTTCTGGGCTACACTCCGACACGACTTATACTGCTAATGGGGGTCTGACGTTACTAGCCCCCTAGGCGGATATGCGATACTCATTGACGAACGGACCAGACTGTATATACATTGTCACTGTTAGGCTCAGTAGGGTTTTCGGAGGAGTCCGCTCATCGGTCTCCCTTGAGTTCGCTCCTCGGCCACCCTTGAGGTCAGTCCATGGGCAGCCGTTACGCATAGCTAGTGCCGCTGACGGTTTGTGGTTAAACCCACTGCCATGGTGCTGAGGAGTCATTAGAGTCCCCCACAGACAGTTTCCCAAGTTCGGGCGAAACGTTGTAGAGGCCGTATGGTTTTATGGCAGGGTTCGGAAAATGCACGTGCGTTTACGCACGTGTCGATTTTCGGACAGATGATACTGGTCGGCTTTGGTTTAAGCCGGATCCGAGTATTATATTGAGTAGGTATAATATCTTTGTCTCAGTTGCATTTGTATTCGGTCGTAATACAAATGCGGGTATATTTATACAGTTTCGGGGTTGTCCTGAAATTCGTTTCAGGATCACTTTTGGAAGTTGCCAGTTTCCAGTTTTCTATCAGCCGTCTTTTAACATTCGGTTAAAGACGGATTTGTCTTTTCTTGAGATGAGTGTGGATTCTTCTAGAAGGTTCTAGATGAGGTGACTAGGATTAAATGGTGTTAAGTTTTCATTGGTTGCATTTAATGGTTCATTAATGCTTGATGAGGTGTTATTAGTGATTCATGCTTTGTTATTAATGGTTTTGGATTGCTTAAGATATTTTTGAAGTGAGAAGCATTCTCTTGTGGTCACCCCCCTTCTGCTACGGTCACCTCCCTCTTGCTATATATGGCTTGCCCTCTCTCTCTCCTCATTCTCACTCTCACTTGATGTTTCATTTCGGTTAGAAAAGATTATGATAGCATTCGGGGTGTATGGAATTTTACAGTTCATTTCATTCCATCACCCGATTTCCACGGCAACTTCATTAACCGATCGTCCACGGATTTGGACGAAGTGAGACAAAGTCATCTACTCATTCTCTACATCAATCTTGGTCGTCTCTTTTGGCAAACTTGACGATCGAGTTGCCTCGAGTCAGAGGCGGGAGCCCGTTTAAAGAACCGATCATGTGGTGCCACTTCGACGAGCACATCGGAGATCGACGAGATCGGAGCAGCCGCAACGGAGCGTGGGATGATGGTTGAAGAACGAAGGACTCGGATCGTTCGGTATAACATTCCTACACTCTTTATAGTTTGTTAGTTTAGCAATAATGGCAGATCCGGGTTAAAGTATACGATAGCGCCAGTTTAAAAGTTTTTGTTCCGCATTTGGCGTCTGTAGACGGCCGGGGCGCTAACGTAGACTTACAGTGGTATCAGAGCCTAACCATTTTGCTATACTAACTTGTGCTAACGTGTTCAAAACTTCGATCGAACCGAAAAACCAAAACTGCAAAAATCCTACCTGACAGTTTCTGTTAATTTTAAACGGTCTCAAAATTTATTTCTGGATGTCTTAAAAATCTGTGCAGGGAATTCTAAGAGCCACGACGAAATTTGGGGTTGTGATCCCTCTAAGCTGCCGCGGAAGGGCGGCCAAACCCATGGTTTGGCCGCGCAACCGCGGCCACGTGGGGAGCACGTGCTCCCAAATTTTGTCAGGATGTTCTGTGTTGGTTTTTGGTATATTTCATTTTGGCCCAGGTTTTATTACTGTTCACCAGTAAGCAGTGGGGCCCACTTTTTGATAATTGGTCTTTGGTCGATCGTAATTTAAACACGTTAGTTTACAGTGCTTACATTATATCTCCGACCGGGAATGTCATTTGATCGGTAAACCGCGTTTAACTGCTATAGTTCTTTTAGACGGGTTTGCGAACGTGACATTCGCGTTGATGTTCTGTGTTGTGCTGTGATGTTGCGGATTTGTCGTGGTGGATAGCAGTGTGCAATGGTAGTACAGTTTGTGTTTATTTGTACATTTGATATTGCGGGGCGAGCGTCCAACTTGTGGACTGCTGTCACTGTCTGTTATATAATATTCTTTTGGGGCACGACCAGGTTGCGGTCGATGTACCTATTGTACTATTTTTCATTACTGTACTAGGTTTTACCCCGCGACGGAGTGCACGGATAGCCGGGTTCGGATAAGCAACGGGTCCGCATCTCATGGCTTTGAGAGGCAGAGGGGCCCCACTTCAGAATTGGCAAACTATTCGCCGCACTCGTAGGGGGTACAGGTTGACCCAAGGAGGGGTGCTCAATTTACCGGATTCCGTAAAGTGCCGGGTGTTCCATTCACTATGCTGTGGGGACTACCTCGCTTCAGGTTTTGGCGGGTAACTTGCCGCACCCGTAGGGGTCTAGGTTTCATTGCACAGGCTATCCACACGACATGGGAACGTCGAGTTTCAGCAGCGGCTCTGTGAAACTCGGGGATCCCAGATATCTGTTTTGTTCTGTGATGCTTATTACTTTTCTGTAATGTTGCATACTATCACGCCTGGAGCGATTATGTATATTGGTTTATATACTATTAGATGTTGTATATGTTTTACACCCGCGCTAGTCTAGTCCCCGCTCTGTCGTTAGTTAAGTAACCTAACGGGTGATGACGGGACCCAGTGACGAATGCGGATGGCATATACGTACATTTTATTTTCGTTCTTTTCTGGTGTGATTGATTGATGGGACTGCGTTGATTCTGATCAATGCAAAGTAAAACAAACCTGTTTGAGTTGTTGGAACAATTTAAAAAGTGTTATTGCAAAGACGTTTTCTTTTGTTATGCATAGCGGTATTCAGTGGAATATCCAGCACCTCATTCGACGGGGCAAGGGCCGATATCCCTTCACCGGGAAAGACCCCTTGGACAGAAGTTTGCGTCAGAGTAATAACTTCACTATAGTCGATTACAAGTTGCTTTGCATAGCGGTATTCAGTGGAATATCCTGCACCTCATTCCATGAGGAAAGAGCCGAGATCCCTTTACCGGGAGTGACCTCTTTAGCAAAACGTTTTCGCCACTATATTTTAAAAAGCTATCAGGTTCCTTCAGCGATATCAAGTTCACTACGCTAAAGGTTTTTCGCCAAAAACCAGCCGTAGCCCTCCGTCACTTCTTTTGGGTATTTAGTAGTATTCAAGCTATGCATTTTAGCCAAAGTTAAGGCATAGTGTTTGGTAGCTGCTGGGTATTCAATTGTTGCATAGATAGATGAGTTAGTTTGGGACAGTCGTTCTGCCGATTGGCCAAAGTCAGGGGCATGTGCGGGTGGATTCAAATTGACAAGATAGTGACGGGTAGAACTTGGCATGCGACTTATGACATTTTGACCAAAGCCAAGGTTATAAGAGCATGGGGCAAAAATAATATCGGGAGTTTCTAAAGAAACTGAAACTTGCCAAGTATGCGCATACCATCTGGAGTATGAGTAACGTGGATGCATTCCATCACGTTATCATGCGATGAGAGTTGGATCCCGATTCCCACTGATGAGTTGGTTTACTCTTCGGGTGATCCCGATTGATTCTTCTTTAGGTTTGGAGGAGAATTTGACAGGACAGTGGGAGGTTTCCGGATTAGATAAAATGATGACCATTCTGATCTAGGTTAGAGTGCACGGAGAGTGTTTCTTTTCTCTCTCTCTCTTTGGCAACGACCTTTGACCGACCCTAGACTATGACTAAGTGACCAGGTTGACCGAACCTTCTTAAAATACTGGCTTTTGGATTGTCTGAGTTGCATAAGTCATTGCCACTCCTTCTTTTACCCTTTGCATTTCTCAGAACACCCGTATTACTACGGATATCCACTTCCATTGGATAGATCCATCGTATGGTTATATACGAACTCGAAGGGACTTCTTCGGGGATGGATCCAGGTTCAGGAGAAATAGAATTGGTTTATTCAGTTGTCTTTTATTATCACCTTCTCTCAGGTTGCGAGAGCTCCTTGGTTTAGGAGAGTACACCTATTACGCCTATTGGATAGTCTTATTCCGAACCATAGGCTGGTGCCGAAAGGTAGGGAATGAAGAAAACCAATTAGCCTAAGTAGGGTGTGCAGAAGGTAATATGTAAAGACAAAATAAAGGGATTAGAAAGAGGGCAAAGTAAATTGCGACTGATATCATTCACGACCAAAACCGCGTACTTCATCGCCGCTCCGATTTCACCTTTAAAAAGAATAAGGTATTATTCAGTTGTCTTTTATCGTCACCTTCTCTCGAGATGCGAGTACTCCTTGGTTTTGGAGGGTACACCTATTATGCTTACTGGATAGTCTTCTTCCAAACCATAGGCTGGTGCCGAACGGTAGGGAAGGAAGAAAACCAGTTAGCCTAACGATGGTGTACAGAAGGTAACGACTAAAGACAAATAAAGGGGATTTGAAGAGATGGCAATAAAATATACGGCTGAAGTCATGAATTGGATTATGGAAGAGGCATTGCTATGAATACCAGGATACCCCTACGAAACATTTTCATGTTTCAGTGCATTGTTAAGGAAAAACTGTTTTCCCGATTAGACACTTACTCCAAGGGTATGTATTTACCAGGTTTCATTATCATATCTGTATGGTTTTACAGATGATGAGTGGGAGTAAGATATTGGGAATTAGGTGATCATCCTCATTATATCGGAATTCGTTGTAATTGGTGATATTTGAGGAAATCGCTAGGGTACAGTTTTCCACCTACAACGCACAGGTTATGAGTTGTTTAAACTCAGCGGACTTATACAGAGTATTGTATGTTGTCCAGTGTCCATCAGGACAAAGGGGTAGGTCCTCGTACTATGTTCTGTTTACTTATAACTTCTCTAGTATTTAGACGAGTGTTTCGTAGAAATACAA
Organism: Agapanthus africanus; assembly: GCA_030015575.1. Lineage (NCBI taxonomy): Eukaryota > Viridiplantae > Streptophyta > Magnoliopsida > Asparagales > Amaryllidaceae > Agapanthus > Agapanthus africanus. The sequence goes on from JASDDO010000008.1 coordinate 264,342,778, forward strand.
GGTCTAAGTTTTGAGAAGTTGTGGGTATAAGAATAAAGTAGAGAACCAGGTATCACAAGTATCGGGATTCTTCAAAGAGATCGAAGATGTAGATTCTTGTGATTGGTATTCAGATGATAGTGATGGTTTTGAGAAACGTGTTTCTCTTTCAGGTTACTCATAATTGGATGGATTCCAAAGTTGAATAATGCTGATTAGCCTTTTTTCATTAAATTGATATGCACTGGAGACAGATGCATGGATTGAATATGGTTCTAATTAAATAAGTGCCAAAGTTTCTATATTGGATATAGAATAGTTCGTACCTTAAAAGATATTAAGGTATGGGGAGTTGTCCAACTTATGATTAAAACCAGACACTGGATAACTCAGGGCACGTTTCTGTAATGGCTGTTTGTGGGTTGACCCTGGCTATGACGAGGGTTGATATTCTACCATATAGAAGATCAATAGTGATATTGTTCTTGACTCGCCACAGTTTTAGTAAAAATGGATCTTTTTCAGAAAACAGTAGTGGGAGTATGGTAGAACTGGAAGTGATTCCAGAACCGCGAACGATTACGGAAAAATTTAATAGGACCTATACATTCAATCAGGTTTGACATTCCAATAGCCACTCCGCAGGTATGGTAGGTAACCTCAGACACCCGAGAGGTACTTCGGTAGCCTCAAGGACGGTGACAGGGAGGTTCTTATCTACCCAGACTTGACACTACTGTTGTTCCAGGATATGAGACCCGGTAGGAGGGTTGTCGTAGTCAGTGGGAGCAACGGAAGCATGGTGGGCAAGTAGCTTATGTCTATTTATAGACTTGAGCAGTTATAGCGGAGATAGATCATCTAATTTTGATGTGACAGTCATGGGTTTGACTTCAATCAGAATAGGGGATGGATCAGTTAAAAAGGTAGTAGGGTGTGATGTCATGGTATCTGGATGACATACACAGAGTAGGAAGTAAAATTCCTATACTACGATCGGTTGTACTGTGGTCGTCACACAGTTGTTTCTCCAGACAGGATATGGATATAATACTTGACATTCTGGTCTCTAGATCTATGGTTTTAGATCTGGATTTGGGTAGTTTCCCAATGTGGGTACTTTGACAATATTCTAATGGTTTTTGGAATGGTTGACTCCTAGCATGGTGGTGTACCTGCAGGTGATGGAGTCACCCTCTCTAAAGATGTCGTATAGACTAAAGGGGAGAGGGATGTGCATGATTGGCAGATCACTTGCTTAGGCAATTGAGTCAATCATGAGATGTCAAGTACCACACCAAATGTTGGTTTTGCACTAGATGCAATAAGTTTGTATTAATCCAATCCTGGAGAAACATAAGGAAGCAGTTATAGAACATAAGTACATGTTCTACGGATTTGATGACGGCAGCCTCCTTCGGGAGACGATTATCATTCCAGGCTTCAAAGGTGACGTGGATGACAGAGTGACTGTCAGAGTTTTAGTTTTTCCCTCTGACGAAGAGGGACAGTATTGTGGACAGGTGGTCCAGGAGGATACTGTGGGTGGCATGGTGCCGGATACTGATTAGGTTCAGTGATCCATACAGTCTAAGAAGTTTGGATATGGAGTTCATTTATGAACTAAGGTCCCATCAGATATCCAGACATGTTCTAAGACAGGTATTACTCAATTCGGGAGATGGCTTTCTCCGCGAACTTGAGATTAAGAGAGATATAGAAAGATACTTCTAGGCGGATCCACTCACTGAGGCTATTTCTCGAACACAATAGTTTTACAAACGGGCTTTGTGAAACTGATTAGTAGAGGAGTTGGATGTTCGGTTTCACACGGGCTGTGAGTAGTCGACATCGCAATATTAGCCTTGAGTGCAAGTGGGAGATTGTTGGAGATAGTGCCCTCATAGTCAATTATTGGATCGCAGGTACGTGATTGCAATGATTGCGGAGGACCTATCCCGGTAGGACAGTCTTACTCGAAATGATAGTATGCTATCTGGCTTGCCTTTATCAGTCGTATACATGTTCAGGTGACTGATTGCATGTTACACTTTGATAGAGCCCTTAGGATCTTGCTTTACTACCAACTGTATGATGGCGATCATATACGTGAGAGTTGGGTAGTTTATATGCATATCCTTAATTGTGGTCCCTAGTCGTGGGAGTTTCGAGACAGGGCATCGATACTCCGGAGTAGACTAGTGTGTACAGTCGAGACCCCGACGAGGGGCGGTGGCCGGTCTCACAAGCCACTGGTGTCAGTTGGATCACCTAAGATGTATACAGGTGCTCATTGGGTTATGAGTACACCGGACAGGACTCGCCGGGAATCTGCTAGTTAGTATTATATCTATCGTCAGATAGCAGTTCCCTGGTGACATGTGTACAGGTTAGTTCATCGACCTGAGGTCGTCATTTGTCTCGTGTGAGTTCCCACTATGCTTTGATTTCTACCCTACCACGGCTCAAAGGAGTCGTGCAAACAGGTAGCTTTTGGGTACAGTCCCGAGCCATATGGAGGCACGTGAGCGGATCGGCAGGGGTTTCGTCTCTCCCGGTATTGGGGGGGAGATCGTGCTGTGTCTAGGAGAGCCATTACGCAAAGCCCTCGGCCGAGGCAGGAGATTTACTGGTAGGTATTCCAGTAGTATCTCAGGGCGTTCTGGGCTACACTCCGACACGACTTATACTGCTAATGGGGGTCTGACGTTACTAGCCCCCTAGGCGGATATGCGATACTCATTGACGAACGGACCAGACTGTATATACATTGTCACTGTTAGGCTCAGTAGGGTTTTCGGAGGAGTCCGCTCATCGGTCTCCCTTGAGTTCGCTCCTCGGCCACCCTTGAGGTCAGTCCATGGGCAGCCGTTACGCATAGCTAGTGCCGCTGACGGTTTGTGGTTAAACCCACTGCCAGGGTGCTGACGAGTTATTAGAGTCCCCCACAGACAGTTTCCCAAGTTCGGGCGAAACGTTGTAGAGGCCGTATGGTTTTATGGCAGGGTTCGGAAAATGCACGTGCGTTTACGCACGTGTCGATTTTCGGACAGATGATACTGGTCGGCTTTGGTTTAAGCCGGATCTGAGTATTATATTGAGTAGGTATAATATCTTTGTCTCAGTTGCATTTGTATTCGGTCGTAATACAAATGCGGGTATATTTATACAGTTTCGGGGTTGTCCTGAAATTCGTTTCAGGATCACTTTTGGAAGTTGCCAGTTTCCAGTTTTCTATCAGCCGTCTTTTAACATTCGGTTAAAGACGGATTTGTCTTTTCTTGAGATGAGTGTGGATTCTTCTAGAAGGTTCTAGATGAGGTGACTAGGATTAAATGGTGTTAAGTTTTCATTGGTTGCATTTAATGGTTCATTAATGCTTGATGAGGTGTTATTAGTGATTCATGCTTTGTTATTAATGGTTTTGGATTGCTTAAGATATTTTTGAAGTGAGAAGCATTCTCTTGTGGTCACCCCCCTTCTCCTACGGTCACCTCCCTCTTGCTATATATGGCTTGCCCTCTCTCTCTCCTCATTCTCACTCTCACTTGATGTTTCATTTCGGTTAGAAAAGATTATGATAGCATTCGGGGTGTATGGAATTTTACAGTTCATTTCATTCCATCACCCGATTTCCACGGCAACTTCATTAACCGATCGTCCACGGATTTGGACGAAGTGAGACAAAGTCATCTACTCATTCTCTACATCAATCTTGGTCGTCTCTTTTGGCAAACTTGACGATCGAGTTGCCTCGAGTCAGAGGCGGGAGCCCGTTTAAAGAACCGATCATGTGGTGCCACTTCGACGAGCACATCGGAGATCGACGAGATCGGAGCAGCCGCAACGGAGCATGGGATGATGGTTGAAGAACGAAGGACTCGGATCGTTCGGTATAACATTCCTACACTCTTTATAGTTTGTTAGTTTAGCAATAATGGCAGATCCGGGTTAAAGTATACGATAGCGCCAGTTTAAAAGTTTTTGTTCCGCATTTGGCGTCTGTAGACGGCCGGGGCGCTAACGTAGACTTACAAAACCCAGAAATCCAAACCAAGAAAAGTAGTAGAGTGAAGGAAAACCAATTTAAAACAAGTAGTTTTAATAGCATAAGCCGAATTATGCGGTTTTTAAGAACATCAAAATTTACTGAAAATTTCGGCAGAGTCTCATTTGTAAATACTGGCCCCCAAACGGGATACAACATGAATAGTATACGAAATCAATAAAAAGGCATCCCCAAGCGGGAGCTAGCTCTTCGTCAATCGACGGTCACAACCACACAAGCAATATAATATACAACGCCAACGGCGAGGATCAAAAATTCAAGAGGAAACTCAAAACCACAAGAAAACTGCAGAAATATAACGCGCGACTCTAAGGTCGAAGGAATAACATCACTGGTCTCTATCTCAAAATAAATACATGTTTGGTTAATGGAACTTCTAGATACAACAGAATAATAATATACAAGATATATAATGGGGGTACGATACAAGTAAACCCACCTACTAGCAAATCACCCGAAGGAAACTATGCCCGCAAGCCGCAATGAAACCTGCACGGCAAACCTGCAAGAAACTGGGGCACAACGGGGGTGAGTTGCCAACTCGTGAATAGAAAAACATCTACGCACAGAAATCGCATAAATAACGCAAACCTAGGTCAATGATCATAATATATCCTCAAATATAAGAATAACATGACACCTATAACAAGGCTAGGGAAGATATCTAACCCGAGTGTAATCTCATGTGCCCGTGTCAGTGCCTCAGGTAGCAATATATCATATGAATGAGGCATGAATGCATGGAACAGAATGCATGTACTGACGAAAACTGCTTTCATAAATCAGTGAGATTTCTGTATTTTAAAAGTGAGGTACCATAAATGAAATCAGCATAAAACAGTGCCCAGCATCGACACAAAACAAGTGTCCAAATATCTCGATATCTCTGTATCACAATCGCTGTACCTCAATATCTCAAATCACAATATCTAGGGCGCCGTCAATCCAGAACGGCCCCTACCATCCATCTCAAGACCACGACGGTATCCTCCGGATATCCGACGCGTCGGGTAATATCACCGGTCGGTAGTGCTCCCCTGCCGGGCTCAACGTCAACAACACATTCCTCTTGCCCCGGGGTACTGCATCGGGCCCACCATGTACCCGAAACGGTTCCTCCACTCCTCGAATCAGGTCTCGAAATCCATTAGCAAACTCATGGTGGACGACTCATACATCATGGGAAAACCGCACTTTTATTTTAAAAGAGAGAAAAGGTTTATTTATGTTTTTGCGGTTTTCCTCCAAATCCAGAAAATCTCATGGAAATCCGAATCCAAAACCTCAATAACACGTAAAATAGTGAATATATGCATGAGAATCCATGAATGCGGCATAACAATGAATAACAGTATGCATGAAGTAGCAGGTAATAACTACAATGTCTAAACTATCATATAAGGCAAGTACGCTAATATTTTCTAGGGTGTACGTGACATGGCAATTACCGATGAAGATGTGTGTGAGCCGGCAAGTAAGTGTACGTGGTACATACGCATCATCGGTAATGGTGCTGGTGTCCTAACAGCATGATATCAACATTGCAATAAGAAATTATAACATAAGTATGCGATGCGAAGCGAACCACAATAATACACGGAAGCTGAATACTAGACGCAACCGTAACTAACCTGCATTAATCTAATATAAGTCCTACAAATGGTGCCTTTTGAAATAACACGAATCATGGGGTTTTGAAAATAGGGGCTACGGTGTTTTTATGAAAAGATACGTCTTTTGAAATATCCGTAGGATCCCTTGGGCTGTCTTTTAAAATACCCACGATTCGTTAGTTTTTGAAATAGGTAAGAATCGAATCTAATCTAACAACTAAACTAAACTAAAGGGCTAAGCTAACAAGCTGGACTACAGGTAAGGAAACCGCCTAACATCTGAGTCGATCCATATACATACCTGTATATATATTAGTCGGTGATCCCGCCTCAATAATATCATATCCGATACCATATCTATAATTAGACATCCCAAGTCAAAAGTGCGGATCAATCATCAAAATATAGCTCGTACGTAAATCCGTCGTACGGCATCCCCAAATCTGGGTACGGGTCAATATCACATTCATCATACTATTCACCTGGTATCCTCTTTATCAAATATCATGATCAGGGTACTGATCTACGTCTAGTACAATACTGATACCGCCTGAGTATGCATGGACGTGTGTGAAACACTACGTCAAGGACCCGCTACAACGTCGTGTCGTATCTCAAATACGAACCCTGCTATATTACCGAATTCACAACCTCAATAAAAATCTCATCGACTCATCTCAAACCCAAGTATCATCCTCAAATCCGTATGTGAGACCCATGTGAACACATAACTATATATTCCCGTATAAGCACAAATGAAAGAAGAAAGTATGCCAGTATGGGTTGGTGTGTGCATGTGTGGTGCGACCACTACTCTAGGGTTTCGCGACACTAAATATCCAAGAACACCAAATATCCATATTATCATCAATATACTCAAACAATATATAAACAATATAAATATGTGTGTATACGTATTCGTATACATCACCACGAACTGCGGGGGTGCTATACGCCATCCACCCGACTTCTCCCCGTAGATATAAATCTACTCACCTGGTACTCGTTCGCCGGTGCAGACGTCGCCACACGCTTGCTTGTCGTCTCGAAGTCCACATGGGGTACCTACATATCATAACGCACCATATCGCATTAAAATCCGACTCATGACCAAAACGACGCACGAATCCCACATAGGTCAAAACCTATGGTTTGCTTCCACAAATCAACCTAAAAACCCTCGACGTCGGCGTACAAACGCCCAAACCATCGAGAAAAACCCAAACACACTCATTTGTACAATCACAAGCACTAATTATAATATAAAATAGCTTAAAATTCACAAAAACCCCAAATTCACTTAAAAAGCCATTTTTCCGAAAATCTAGCAAGCAAATATTACCTGTTTTAGTACAAAACCCGACGTTTAAACAAATTTAATGGCCATAATACTTCTTAAACATCTTAAATAAGTCATAAAAACAATTTCCACAATTTAATCTCATTAAATTCCATAAACCCCAAAATTCTAGTTTACAAAATACCCAAATTTTAACAATTTTATAGCAAAATGCACAAATAACAATTTAGGTTGGATTTGCAAGATCTAAGTTGCAAAAAAACAAATTAAGATGTTAATAATGTGATAAAAACCCTAACCATAATTTAATCTCACATATATATGCATTTCATAAAAAACCTAGTTTGCATAAAAAGCTTAAATTTGGACATTTTCAAGTAACAACTTGTAATTAGCAACTAGATTAGTTTTAACAAGTTTTCAAAATGCAATACCCACATCACACAACCATGCACCATTGATCACAACCCTAACTCCAAAACAAAACCCTCACTTGAATTTCTTATCTTGAAATTGGAACCATGATATTTACTAAATAACTTTTGATTAAAGCAACCAAACAACAATGTAACAAAAGGTTGAGATTATACCTTCAAACCATGAGATCAATCATGGAAATAATCCTCCAAAATCTCAACTTTTCCCCAAGATCCATAGTAGATAGGCTAAGGTAAAATGGGTAGGGCTTGGATTTTGAGTTTGCTTTGAATTTGTTTGGATTTTGAAGCATTTTGATGGATTTTTGGGGCAAAATTGTATGGGATTTTTGGGGAAGGGCTGCTGTTGTTGAAGGGGCAGTTGCTGATGGGGGAAGAGGTGAGAGTGTGAGGGGAGAGAATGGCAAGTAAAGAAAAGTCCAAGTCAACACAAACACCTACCTCATTTTCTCTTTCTTCCTTTCTTTTGTTTTCTTAAAATAGATGAGAATGAGAAGTGATTGGAGAGAGAGTGGGGGGGGGGGAATATGGTCGGTCATGTGGCTGGAAATGTGAGGGAGTGTGTGAGAAAAGAGAGTTAAACTTACCCCATACTCACATTAACACCTAAACTCTTTAATTATATCATATTGTTTTATTTAAGCCTTTTTTTTCCATCATATTTTCAAAACCGTTTAACAACTTAATTTCATTTCAAAATCAACATGTTAAAATTTTAATTAATGTGTTATAATGCAAAAAATTTGGTTCAACTCATTCCAATTTGTAATTTTCCCTAATTAAATGTATTAGTAACGGCTTAAAATAATATTAAAATAATTTTTTTTCAGAAAATTTGAAATTTCACCAGTGGCTCAATAAACACCAAATACTAGCAAATTCATAGCTAGAATATGTATATTTAATTTTATAATAAAGATATTTGTATTTTGGCTTTTTACAGAAAACCCCCTTATTTTATCGTTTTTTCGAAATTTCACCGAAACGATTTTCAAAACGTTACAACAGTTCCCAGGTGACATGAGTACAACATAGTCCGCAGAATTGACATTGCTACTTCGCCTCGAGTGTGTCCCACTATTCTTAGATTGCTACCCTACCACGGCTCAAAAGAGTCGTGCAAACAGGTAGCAGTTGGGTGCAGTCCCGAGCAATTGGAGGCAGTGGCGGTTAGACAGGATTCGTCTCTCCCGGTATTGGGAGTTGATATCGCGTTGTGTCAGAGAGCCATTACGCAAAGTCCTTGGCCAGGGCAAGTGAGATTTACTGGTAGGTTCCATTTGTTTCTCAAGGTGTAATGGGCTGCGCTCCGACACGACTTATACCGCTATTAGGGGACTGACGCTTGCCACCCCCTATGCCCGATATGCGATACTCTTAGACGAACAGACCGGACTGTACGGAGATTGTCACATAAGACTCAGTAGGAGTTCGGATGGGTTTCCTCATCGGCCTTCTTATCGACATCTACCTGGGGACCGTTACGTACAGCTAGTGCCGCTTGCGGTCTGTGGTTAAACCCACTGCCAGCGTAGTAGTCGGGTCTTTAGAGTTCCACACAGAGAGTTTCCCTACTTCAGGCAAAACGATATAGAGGTCGTATGGTTTTACAACAAGGGTTCGGACGCATACGTGTGTTTACGCACGTACGACATCCGGATAATTTTTACTAGCCGGCTATGGTTTAAGCCAGTTTCTAGTATCCGCTTATTGGATTTATACAGTCTAAAGTTTTTCCGTGTTTTCACGGATAGGAGGGGCGTTCTCGTAATTTCGCGAGAAGCTTCTAGAAGGATGGTGACTTGGGGGTTTAGGTGGCATAAGTATTAAATGAGATTAGTGACTTATTTGTGTGATTCATCCTTGTCATAATGCATCATAAATGCTTAATGACTCATGTAGATGAATCACTCATTTGTATTTATGAAGCATGGTTGTTAAATCCTTTATTTTATTTATTTGATAAATATAATGCTTCATATATATCATGAGAGATCATTATCTCATTCTCATTCTAATGCTCACCTTCTCTCTCCTCAAGCTCTCTCTCCTCAAACCCTAATCCTCCCCTCTCATGTGTTGAGACCAAGAATTAGAATAGACTACTTAATCCATAACCCTTCTCTATATCACCTAGGTTACTTAGATTAGCATTTTAAGAAACCTAGTTACCTCAAGTTAGAGGTGAAGCTTGAAGTAAAGCTCTCGGGTAGATCATCTACTACATAGAGAAGGACGGAGAGGAAGTAAAGAACGGAAAGACGAAGGACACGGTTCTTTAGGTATAATCACTTTTCATAGTAGTTGATAACTTCTATGATTCTTGTTAGTTATAGTTTAGCAATGATTCTCGGTTAGTCGATATTTATGCAAAGAACAAGATCGTTTTTCAATTTTCCGCCTCCCCGCATATTCGCCAACTGCTTTGGCTGCAACAAATGCACCATTCCCTACTTTTAGAGACATATCACCCTTTCCCAATTCTCTACCTCTTCATAGCCCATGTAACAAATTACAGACGTGGGATCCTGATCCGGTATCCAATGCCCAAGACGAAGATCAAACTGAGAAATAGTTCTCGATAACGAAAACACCCGAAGAAGATACATCAACATACTCCTTCTTCGTTCGGGTGGCATGGGAATCCTGATATTCCCCTATTCCTTGCTCAGACTTATGACAATCATAAGAAAAAGCGGAACCAACGTTCCCCAGCTCAATATAATAAGCGGGTTCGGTCAATACATCCATATTATTATCTTGATTAAGGTGTGTCATGGTCGCAACCAGGAGAGAGAGACAAGGAAACGATTTAGCGTGCGCTCTTTGCAAGATTAGATTGGTTATTATTTTACCTAATCAGGATGGCTCCCACTGTTTTATCAAATCTTCCTTCAAACCATAAAAGGTAAGATTAGCCGGGATTAATTACACCCTACAGGTTTGCCAATCGGTCAGCCTGGCAGGTATTGGTACTCCGAGGGAGTGTCCCCATGCTTTCGCATGGAACTAATTAAATAACCTCGTTTCCGCAGGGCCATCACCCCGTTAACACCTTTCTTAGACACCTACTGGATTAGCTAATTGTAAAGTGGAAAACTCTCCCAGGAGTATCTCTTACTCGCAGTGGGTATCGGGATCCAACTATCTCATAGAAGGTATGCAATCTCATTGCAAATTTCAACACTCAAAATTCCCAATATCTGTTTTTACCCCTAGCAACTTATGATCTTAACTATGGTCAACAAATCTTAAGCGCTAACCAAGTTCAACCCGTCATTTCATGATTGAATTAAACCCACCCGCACGGCCTTTAACCATGGTCAACAAGGCAGTACGACTACCCTAATCCAATCGCATCATATGCGGCAGATAAGCACTAATCAGCTACCGCAGACTACGCCTTGACTATGGTCAACAAACACAGCACGAATACAAAATAGCACTTATCTGAAATGACGGAAGGCTATGACTGGTTTTGTAGAAAACCTTTAACGTAATGAACTTGATATCGTTGTAGAATCTAGTGTTTTGAAAAGGAGTGATTTTGTAGCATTTGCTAGTTTTTCTAAAGAGGTTACTCCCGGTGAAGGGATCTCGGCTCTTTCCTCATTGAATGAGGTGCTAGATATTCATCAAGGAATACCACTATGCAAAGCAAGAATTAGAGAAGCTATCAAAAAAACCGAGTGGGTTGTAGCATTTGATAGTTTTGCTAAAGTGGTCACTCCCGGTGAAGTGATTTCGGCTCTTTCCTCATCGAATGAGGTGCTGGATATTCATCAAGGAATACCACTATGCAAAGCAAGAACAAGAGCTACCTTTATAAAATTTTGATTCTACAATATCTTTAGGTTTCTTTTCTTTCCATTAATCTCATTAATGAAGTCCCATCATTTATGTTTCCTAAATATCACAGAAAAGAAATGAAAATAGAACGTACGCTTATGCCATCCGCATTCTCCACGGGGCCCCATCATGCACTGTTAGGTCAACTAACGGCAGAGCAGAGGCTGGACTAGCACGGGTGCAAAACATAAGCAACGTTTATTATATATCATATATATAATATAACATTCGTCTCATGCAGTTATATTATCACATCACAGAACCAAGCAGCAGAAGTCAACATATAAAATATTGGATATAATAGGAGGTCCGTATTTTAAATTCATCCAGTAATGAAAAAAACGGATTTCACGGTCGTGATGAATAGCCAAACCCACATCTTTAGACCCCTACGAGAGCGGCAAGCAACCTTGCCAATTCTAAAGTTAGGAGACCCGGTCTCGACTCCTTGAGATGGTCTCTCACTGGACTCTAGAACCCGGTTACTTTTTCTCCCCGCCTTGGGTCTATCCTAATGCGGAAAAGTAAATAATATACATCAATGGTGACATCATCCCCAACCCAGAAGTGTCCTAATAAAAGAATATCACATACAAAATTTTTACATGAATGAAAATTGGAAAACTCTCATCTCACGCAAAATCCCTCGGCAATTCATTCACGACGATCCAATATAACATATCATGGCAACACATAACATCACATGTCATCAACATAAGTAAATATGCATATCCCAAATTCCGTTAACATATAGCAACGAGATCGGGGATACACCATATATTACACTTACGGTCGCAGAAAAGAAATGAAAAACTACAATATTTAGAATCCGCAAATATCTTAGACATCATAAACCCGGAATATCTCATATTCCGAATTGTAAGTCTACGCTAGCGCCCCGACAGTCTATAGACGCCAAATGCGGAATAAAAACTTTTAAACTGGCGCTATCGTATACTTTAACCCGGATCTGCCATTATTGCTAAACTAACAAACTGTAAAGAGTGTAGGAAGATTGTACCGAACGATCCGAGTCCTTCGTTCTTCAACCATCATCCCACGCTCCGTTGCGGCTGCTCCGATCTCGTCGATCTCCGATCTCCTCGTCGAGGTGGCACCACATGATCGGTTCTTTAAACGGGCTCCCGCCTCTGACTCGAAGCAACTCGATCGTCAAGTTTTCTAAAAGAGACGACCAAGAATGATGTAGAGAATGAGTAGATGACTTTGTCTCACTTCGTCCAAATCCGTGGACGATCGGTTAATGAAGTTGCCGAAGGAATCGGGTGATGGAATGAAATGGACTGTGAAATTCCATACACCGATAAAACCTATCATAATCTTTTCTAGCAAAATGAAAACTCAAGTGAGAGAGTGTATGAGGAGAGAGAGGGGGCCGGCCTCTTATAGGAAGAGGGGGGTGACCGTAGGAGAGGGGGGGTGACCACAAGCAAAAGATATTATGAACAAATATCCTAAGGAAAACAAAACCCATTAATAACAAAGCATGAGTCATTAGGTTAGTCATCAAAAAACCATTAATGCACTAATGAGTCATGAAGCCTAGTCATCATCTAGAACCTTCTAGAAGCTTCTAGAAGCACTGACTCACCTCAACAGAAGAAAAGATAAATCCGTCTTTAACCGAATGTTAAAAGACGGCTGATAGAAAACTGGAAACTGGCAACTTCCAAAAGTGATCCTGAAACAACTTTCAAGATAACCCCGAAACTGTATAAATATACCCGCATTTGTATTACGACCGAATACAAATGCAACTGAGACAAAGATATTATACCTACTCAATATAATACTCGGATCCGGCTTAAACCAAAGCCGACCAGTATTATCTGCCCGAAAAATAACACGTGCGTAAACGCACGTGCATTTTCCGAACCCTGCCATAAAACCATACGGCCTCTACAACGTTTCGCCCGAACTTGGGAAACTGTCTGTGGGGGACTCTAATGACTCGTCAGTACCCTGGCAGTGGGTTTAACCATAAACCGTCAGCGGCACTAGCTATGCGTAACGGCTGCCCATGGACTGACCACAAGGGAGGCCGAGGAGCGAACTCAAGGGAGACCGATTAGCGAACTCCTCCGAAAACCCAACTGAGCCTAACAGTGACAATGTATATACAGTCCGGTCCGTTCGTCAATGAGTATCGCATATCCGCCTAGGGGGCTAGTAACGTCAGACCCCCAAAAGCAGTATAAGTCGTGTCGGAGTGAAGCCCAATAACACCCTGAGATACTACTGGAGTACCTACCAGTAAATCTCCTGCCATGGCCATGGACTTTGTGTAATGGCTCTCCTAGACACAGCACGACCTCGCCCCAATACCGGGAGAGACGAATCCCCTGCCGATCCGCTCACGTGCCTCCATATGGCTCGGGACTGTACCCAAAAACTACCTGTTTGCACGACTCCTTTGAGCCGTGGTAGGGTAGAAATCAAAGCACAGTGGGAACTCACACGAGACAAATGACGACCTCAGGTCGATGAACTAACCTGTACACATGTCACCAGGGAACTGCTATCTGACGGTAGATATAATACTAACTAGCAGATTCCCGGCGAGTCCTGTCCGGTGTACTCATAACCCAATGAGCACCTGTATACATCTTAGGTGATCCAACTGACACCAGTGACTTGTGAGACCGGCCACCGCCCCTCGTCGGGGTCTCGACAGTATACACTAGTCTACTCCGGAGTATCGATGCCCTGTCTCGAAACTCCCACGACTAGGGACCACAATTAAGGATATGCATATAAACTACCCAACTCTCACGTTTATGATCGCCATCATACTGTTGGTAGTAAAGCAAGATCCTAAGGGCTCTATCAAAGTGTAACATGCAATCAGTCACCTGAACATGTACACGACTGATAAAGGCAAACCAGATAGCATACTATCATCTCGAGTAAGACTGTGTTACCGGGATAGGTCCTCCGCAATCATTGCAATCACGTACCTGCGATCCAATAAATGACTATGAGGGCACTATCTCCAACAATCTCCCACTTGCAGTCAATGCTAATATTGCGATGTCGACTACTCACAGCCCGTGTGAAACCGAACATCCAACTCCTCTACTAATCAGTTTCACAAAGCCCGTTTGTAAAACTATTGTGTTCGAGAAATAGCCTCAGTGAGTGGATCCGCCTAGAAATATCTTTCTATATCTCTCTTAATCTCAAGTTCGCGGAGAAAGCCATCTCCCGAATTGAGTAGTACCTGTCTTAGAATATGTCTGGATATCTGATGGGACCTTAGTTCAAAAATGAACTCCATATCCAAACTTCTTAGACTGAATCGATCACTGAACCTAATCAGTATCGGGCACCTTGCTTCCCACAGTATCCTCTTGGACCACATGTCCATAATACTGTCCCTCTTCGTCAGAGGGAAAACTATAACTCTGATAATCACTCTGTCATCCATGTCACCTTTGAAGCCTGGAATGATAATCGTCTCCCGAAAGAGGCTGCCGTTATCAAATCCGTAGAACATGTACCAATGTTCTATAACTGCTTCCTTATGTTTCTCCAGGATTGGATTAATACAAACTTATTGCATCTAGTGCAAAACCAACATTTGGTGTGGTACTTGACATCACATGATTGACTCAATTGCCTAAGCAAGTGATCTGCCAATCATGCACATCCCTCTCCCCTTTAGTCTATACGACACCTTTAGAGAGGGTGACTCCATCACCTGCAGGTACACCACCATGCTAGGAGTCAACTATTCCAAAAACCATTAGAATATCTGTCAAAGTACCCACATTGGGAAACTACCCAAATCCAGATCTAAAACCATAGATCCAGAAACCAGAATGTCAAATATTATATCCATATCCTGTCTGGAGAAACAACTGTGTGACGACCACAGTACAACCGATCGTAGTATAGGAATTTTACTTCCTACTCTGTGTATGTCATCCAGATACTATGACATCACACCCTACTACCTCCTTAACTGATCCATCCCCTTTTCTGATTGAAGTCAAACCCATGACTGTCACATCAAAATTAGATGATCTATCTCCGCTATAACTGCTCAAGTCTATAAATAGATATAAGCATCTTGCCCACTATGCTTCTGCTGCTCCCACTGACTACAACAACCCTCCTACTGGGTCTCATATCCTGGAACAACAGTAGTGTCAAGTCTTGGTAGATAAGAACCTCCCTGTCACCGTCCTTGAGGCTACCGAAGTACCTCTCGGGTGTCTGAGGTTACCTACCATACCTGCGGAGTGTCTATTGGAATGTCAAACCTTATTGAATGTATAGGTCCTATTAAATTTTCCGTAATCGTTCGCGGTTCTGGAATCACTTCCAGTTCTACCATACTCCCACTACTGTTTTCTGAAAAAGATCTGTTTTACTAAAACTGTGGCGAGTCAAGAACAATATCACTATTGATCTTCGAAATGGTAGAATATTAACCCTCGTCATAGCCAGGGTCAACCCACAAAACAGCCATTACAGAAACGTGCCATGAGTTATCCAGAGTCTGGTTTTAAGCATAAACTGGACAACTCCCCGTACCTTAATTTCTTTTAAGGTACGATCCATTCTATATCCAATACAGAAACTTTGGCACTTATTTAATTGGAACCATATTCAAATCATGCAGCTGTCTCCAGTGCATATCAACTTAATGGAAAGAGGCTAATCAGCATTACTCAACTTAGGAATCCATCCAATTATGAGTAACCTGAAAGAGAAACACGTTTCTCAAAACCATCACTATCATCTGAATACCAATCACAAGAATCTACATCTTCGATCTCTTTGAAGAATCCCGATACTTGTGACATCTGGTTCTCTACTTTATTCTTATACCCACAACTTCTCAAAACTTAGACCTTGTATTTCTATGAAACACTTGTCTAAATACTAGAGAAGTTATAAGTAAACAGAACATAGTACGAGGACCTACCCCTTTGTCCTGAAGGACACTTGGACAACATACAATACTCTGTATAAGTCCGCTGAGTTGAACAACTCATAACCTGTGCGTTGTAGGTGGAAAACTGTACCCTGGTGATTTCCTCAAATATCACCAATTACAACGAATTCCGATATAATGAGGATGATCACCCAATTCCCAATATCTTACTCCCACTCATCATCTGTAAAACCATACAGATATGAGAATGAAACCTGGTAAATACATACCCTTGGAGTAAGTGTCTAATCGGGAAAAACAGTTTTTCTTTAACAATGCACTGAAACATGAAAATGTTTCGTAGGGGTATCCTGGTATTCATAGCAATGCCTCTTCCATAATCCAATTCATGAGTTCAACCGTATATTCTATTGCCATCTCTCCAAATCACTTTATTTGTCTTTAGTCATTACCTTCTGTACACCATCGTTAGGCTAAATGGTTTTCTTCCTTCCCTACCGTTCGGCACCAGCCTATGGTTTGGAAGAAGACTATCCAGTAAGCATAATAGGTGCACCCTCCTAAACCATGGAGTACTCGCATCTCGAGAGAAGGTGACGATAAAAGACAACTGAATAATACCTTATTCTTTTTAAAGGTGAAATAGGAGCGGCGATGAAGTACACGGTTTTGGTCGTGAACGATATCAGTCGCAATTTACTTTGCCCTCTTTCTAATCCCTTTATTTTGTCTTTACATATTACCTTCTGCACACCCTACTTAGGCTAATTGGTTTTCTTCATTCCCTACCTTTCGGCACCAGCCTATGGTTTGGAGTAAGACTATCCAATAAGCGTAATAGGTGTACTCTCCTAAACCAAGGAGCTCTCGCAACCTGAGAGAAGGTGATAATAAAAGATAACTGAATAAACCAATTCTATTTCTCCTGAACCTGGATCCATCCTCGAAGAAGTCCCTTCGAGTTCGTATATAACCATACGATGGATCTATCCAATGGAAGTGGATATCCGTAGTAATACGGGTGTTCTGAGAAATGCAAAGGGTAAAAGAAGGAGTGGCAATGACTTATGCAACTCAGATAATCCAAAAGCCAGTATTTTAAGAAGGTTCGGTCAACCTGGTCACTGAGTCATAGTCTAGGGTCGGTCAAAGGTCGCAGCCAAAGAGAGAGAGAGAAAAGAAACACTCTGCGTGCACTCTAACCTAGATCAGAATGGTCATCATTTTATCTAATCCGGAAACCTCCCACTGTCCTGTCAAATTCTCCTCCAAACCTAAAGAAGAAACAATCGGGATCACCCGAAGAGTAAACCAACTCATCAGAGGGAATCGGGATCCAACTCTCATCGCATGATAACGTGATGGAATGCATCCACGTTACTCATACTCCAGAAGGTATGCGCATACTCGGCAAGTTTCAGTTTCTTTAGAAACTCCTGATATAGTTTTTGCCCCATGCTCTTATGATCGTGACTAAGGGCCAGCCCACCATAAGTCACATGTCAAGTTCTTCCCATCATTATCTTGTTAATTTGAACCCACCCATACTCGCCCTTGACTAAGGGCCAACAAGGCTGTACGACTGTCCCAAACCAACTCATCTATCTATGCAACATGTGAACACCCCAGCAGCTACCAATCACTATGTCCTAGCTAAGGGCTAGACCAACATAGCTTGAATACTACTGACCATTCATATGAAATGACGGAGGGCTACGGATGGTTTTTGGCGAAAAACCTTTAACGTAGTGAACTTGATATCGCTGAAGGAACCTGATAGCTTTTTAAAATATAGTGGCGAAAACCTTTTGCTAAAGAGGTCACTCCCGGTAAAGGGATCTCGGCTCTTTCCTCGTGGAATGAGGTGCAGGATATTCCACTGAATACCGCTATGCAAAGCAACATGTAATCGACTATAGTGAAGTTATTACTCTGACGCAAACTTCTGTCCAAGGGGTCAGTCCCGGTGAAGGGATATCGGCCCTTGCCCCGTCGAATGAGGTGCAGGATATTCCACTGAATATCGCTATGCATAACAAAAGGAAACGTCTTTGCAATAACACTTTTTAAATTTGTTCCAACAACTGCAAATAGGTTTGTTTTTACTTTGCGTTGATCAGAATCAACGCAGTCCCATCAATTATCACACCAGAAAAGAACGAAAATAAAATGTACGTATATGCCATCCGCATTCGTCACTGGGTCCCGTCATCACTCGTTAGGTTACTTTACTAACGACAGAGCGGGGGCTGGACTAGCGCGGGTGTAAAACATATACAACATCTAATAGTATATAAACCAATATACAATAATCGCTCCAGGCGTGATAGTATGCAACATTACAGAAAAGTAATAAGCATCACAGAACAATACAGATATCTGGGATCCCAGAGTTTCACAGAGCCGCTGCTGAAACTCGACGTTCCCCTGTCATGTGGATAGCCTGTGCAATGAAACCTAGACCCCTACGGGTGCGGCAAGTTACCCGCCAAAACCTGAAGCGAGGCAGCCCCCTACAGCATAGTGAATGGACCACCCGGCACTCCACGGAATCCGGTAATCTTGGGCACCCCTCCTTGGGTCAACCTGTACCCCCTACGAGTGCGGCGAATAGTCTGCCAATTCTAGAGTGGGACCCCTCTGCCTCTCAAAGCCATGAGATGCGGACCCATTGCCCTCCCGAACCCGGCTATCCGTGCACTCCGTCGCGGGGCAAAACCTAGTACAGTAATGTAAAATAGTACAATAGGTACATCGACCGCAACCTGGTCGTGCCCCAAAAGAATATTATACAACAGGCAGTGACGGCAGTCCACAAGTTGGACGTTCGCCCCGCAATATCAAATGTACAAATAAACACAAACTGTACTACCATTGCACACTGCTATCCACCACGACAAATCCGCAACATCACAGCACAACACAGAACATCAACGCGAATGTCACGTTCGCAAACCCGACTAAAAGAACTATAGCAATTAAACGCGGTTTACCGATCAAATGACATTCCCGGTCGGAGATATAATGTAAGCACTGTAAACTAACGTGTTTAAATTTCGATCGACCAAAGACCAAATATCAAAAAGTGGGCCCCACTGCTTACTGGTGAACAGTAACAAAATCTGGGCCAAAACGATATTTACCAAAAACCCCAAAATCCAACAGAGAACCTACTGACAAAATTTGGGAGCACGTGCTCCCCACGTGACCGCGGATGCGCGGCCAAACCATAGGTTTGGCCGCGTTTCCGCGGCAGCTTGGAGGAATCACGACCCCAAATTTTGTCGTGGCTCTTAAAAACGCCTGCACAGATTTTTAAGACATCCAGAAATAAATTTTGAGACCATTTAAAATCAACAGAAACTGTCAAGCAAGGATTTTTCCGTTTTTGATTTTCGGTTCGATCGATGTTTTGAACGCGTTAGCACAAGTTAGTATAGCAAAATGGTTAGGCTCTGATACCACTGTAAGTCTACACTAGCGCTCCGGCAGTCTACAGACGCCAAATGCGGAATAAAAACTTTTAAACTGGCGCTATCGTATACTTTAACCCGGATCTGCCATTATTGCTAAACTAACAAACTATAAAGAGTGTAGGAAGATTGTACCGAACGATCCGAGTCCTTCGTTCTTCAACAATCATCCCACGCTCCGTTGCGGCTGCTCCGATCTCATCGATCTCCGATCTCCTCGTCGAGGTGGCACCACATGATCGGTTCTTTAAACGGGCTCCCGCCTCTGACTCGAGGCAACTCGATCGTCAAGTTTGCTAAAAGAGACGACCAAGAATGATGTAGAGAATGAGTAGATGACTTTGTCTCACTTCGTCCAAATCCGTGGACGATCGGTTAATGAAGTTGCCGAAGGAATCGGGTGATGGAATGAAATGGACTGTGAAATTCCATACACCGATAAAACCTATCATAATCTTTTCTAGCAATATGAAAACTCAAGTGAGAGAGTGTATGAGGAGAGAGGGGGGGCAGGCCTCTTATAGGAAGAGGGGGGTGACCGTAGGAGAGGGGGGGTGACCACAAGCAAAAGATATTATGAACAAATATCCTAAGGAAAACAAAACCCATTAATAACAAAGCATGAGTCATTAGGTTAGTCATCAAAAAACCATTAATGCACTAATGAGTCATGAAGCCTAGTCATCATCTAGAACCTTCTAGAAGCTTCTAGAAGCACTGACTCACTTCAACAGAAGAAAAGATAAATCCGTCTTTAACCGAATGTTAAAAGACGGCTGATAGAAAACTGGAAACTGGCAACTTCCAAAAGTGATCCTGAAACAACTTTCAGGATAACCCCGAAACTGTATAAATATACCCGCATTTGTATTACGACCGAATACAAATGCAACTGAGACAAAGATATTATACCTACTCAATATAATACTCGGATCCGGCTTAAACAAAAGCCGACCAGTATTATCTGCCCGAAAAATAACACGTGCGTAAACGCACGTGCATTTTCCGAACCCTGCCATAAAACCATACGGCCTCTACAACGTTTCGCCCGAACTTGGGAAACTGTCTGTGGGGGACTCTAATGACTCGTCAGTACCCTGGCAGTGGGTTTAACCACAAACCGTCAGCGGCACTAGCTATGCGTAACGGCTGCCCATAGACTGACCACAAGGGAAGCCGAGGAGCGAACTCAAGGGAGACCGATGAGCGAACTCCTCCGAAAACCCTACTGAGCCTAACAGTGACAATGTATATACAGTCCGGTCCGTTCTTCAATGAGTATCGCATATCCGCCTAGGGGGCTAGTAACGTCAGACCCCCAAAAGCAGTATAAGTCGTGTCGGAGTGAAGCCCAATAACACCCTGAGATACTACTGGAGTACTTACCAGTAAATCTCCTGCCATGGCCATGGACTTTGTGTAATGGCTCTCCTAGACACAGCACGACCTCGCCCCCAATACCGAGAGAGACGAATCCCCTGCCGATCCGCTCACGTGCCTCCATATGGCTCGGGACTGTACCCAAAAACTACCTGTTTGCACGACTCCTTTGAGCCGTGGTAGGATAGAAATCAAAGCACAGTGGGAACTCACACGAGACAAATGACGACCTCAGGTCGATGAACTAACCTGTACACATGTCACCAGGGAACTGCTATCTGACGGTAGATATAATACTAACTAGCAGATTCCCGGCGAGTCCTGTCCGGTGTACTCATAACCCAATGAGCACATGTATACATCTTAGGTGATCCAACTGACACCAGTGGCTTGTGAGACCGGCCACCACCACTCGTCGGGGTCTCGACTGTATACACTAGTCTACTCCGGAGTATCGATGCCCTGTTTCGAAACTCCCATGACTAGGGACCACAATTAAGGATATGCATATAAACTACCCAACTCTCACGTATATGATCGCCATCATACTGTTGGTAGTAAAGCAAGATCCTAAGGGCTCTATCAAAGTGTAACATGCAATCAGTCACCTGAACATGTACACGACTGATAAAGGCAAACCAGATAGCATACTATCATCTCGAGTAAGACTGTGCTACCGGGATAGGTCCTCCGCAATCATTGCAATCACGTACCTGCGATCCAATAATTGACTATGAGGGCACTATCTCCAACACGAATTTCATGCCTAACCTATAAACCTTGCATTTTAGTCTCAAACTGAAAACTCTTTTAAATAACAAGTCGGATAATTCAACAAGATTCCTTACTATGGATCACGTACAATACGCGATTGCGACAGAGTTTTGATCCAAATCGAAACCCCGTGGCAATCGATCAACCGAGACTAAAACACTAGGTTTATAAAATACTAACTAGTTTTCACAAAACTAATTATTGTGGATTCAAAAAATTGTATCACATATCATCTAATCTATATGAAGCTACACATTTCGATCGATTCATCAAACACCCACAAATCATAGAGACCTCAACAACTTGAGTCTCATTAAAAACACCCAGAAAGTGCCAAATAATACAAAGAAGCAGTACAAGAAGCAGGAGGCCACAATTCAACAAACTTGCGGCGGAACCGCGGCCAAACATGGGGTTAGGCTGCGGTTCCGCGGCGGTTTGGACGAATTAGGTCATCGTACTTCTTGAGGCTCCATAGAATACCCTGCACAATTTTCTGCATATTTTTAATATGAAAATTCCAACTTTTGAAAAAGGACAGAAACTTGGTTAAAATCAGGGCTTCGAAAACCGATCGAATAATTTAACATTGTAAAAACTTTCCTTAATGTTTTAGCCTAGCTCTGATACCATGAAAGTCTACCCTAGCACCACCATGAGATTTAAACCGGCATCAAGCATTCAATTTTAAAAAATTTGGGGTGCTAAGCTACACTAACTAAAGATCAAAGGAGATTATTAGGGTTTAACATGATGATATCAAGAACTTTATACTAAGAGATGAAACTACAACCTTTGTTGACCGTGTCCTTCTCTTCTCAAGCTCCAGGTAGTAGTCTCTACGACTCTACTAGGCTCCACTTGAAGAAGGATTGAACTTCCTACGTGACCTTCGTGTCGAAGATGATCCACCCGAGGCTCTACTAATCCAAGCTACCTCTTCACTAAACAAACTTTAGTGAAGGAAACACCTTAAACTCAAATGCTAATCAAGTGTAGGATGACGAAGTAGGGGTTGTAAGCTCTCTAGGTTGATGCAAAGCCCTATGATTCACATCACATGTGAGGGTTAGGCTTTGAAGTGGAGGAAGAAAAAGATAGTGAGAGCTAGAGAGAAAATTGAGCTCAAGTGAGGAAATGAACAAGTGTAGAATGGCTTTTCATTTGCCTTCACTTATTGAAGCATACAATGTCCATCAATAAAGAATTGTAACCATGCTTCTATAGTGTGAAGCAAATGAATAAAAAATGTTCAAGCCATGCTACACCCATTCCACAAATATCTCCCCATTTTCTACCTCATCATTTCCATTTTCCAAAAATAGAAAATCCATGCATGCTTCATAATATATATATATATATATTAATATATATTAAGAAAATAATTAGTGAGCAATAATATTAGTTAATATATAATTATATAAAATATAAATATATATCAAATTATTAAATCAACACTTGATTTAATAATCCGGTTATATCACATATAACCGACTAATATCATTTATCTGTATATCACATTATCAAATCAACAATTAATTCAATAATCCGGTTATATCACATATAACCTAACCGATATCAAATAACCGCCAGATTAGAATACAGTATCACATACTAGTATTTAATCAGGCCCCCCGCATATATCAACATATGTGCCTTACTTCGTTTCGCTTGAACTAGGAAACCTCTGTGTGGGACTTTAAAGACTCGTCAATACGCCAACAGTAGGTAATGATTATATCAGTTAACCACAAGCCGTCAGCGGTACTAGATGGACGTAACGGCTATCCAGGTATTGAGAGATTAGAAGATCAACAAGCAAGCTTGTCCAAACTCCTATGAAGCCTATAAGTAACACTTATCGTACAGTCCAGTCTCTTCGTCTGATATGTCGCATATCAAGTCTAGGGGTGGAATCGTCAGACCCCAGTAACTTGATAAGTCATGCCGATGTATGGCTCATAACGGTTCGAGAAACTACTGATAACACTTACCAGTAAATCTCATCAGCCCTGGCCAGGGACTTACAGTTATAGCCAGTCGATCATAGCACAACATCAACTCCCTATACCGGGAGCAGGAGAGATGAAACCCCTCCTATCGCTCACTGCCTCCTTGTGACACGAGACTATACACAAAATCTACCTGTTTGTACGACTCCTTTGAGCCGTGGTAGGGAGGAAATCAAAGCACGGTGGGAACCACACAAGACACTATGACGATCTCGGGTCTACAGACTAACCTGTGCCAGTGTCACCAGAGAACTACTATCAGACGATAGGTATAGTACCAACTAGGAGTTCTCGGCGAGTCATGTTCGGAGTACCCATTCTCTAATGAGCACCTGTGTACAATCTTTGATGTCAAACACCAATGGTCATGGGATCAACCATCGCCCCACAGGGTCAAGAAACGTACACTCTAGTCTACTCTGGAATATCGATGCCCTGTCTCAATATCCCCTCGACTAGGAACAATTAAAGGATGTGCTTGTAAACTACACAAGTCCCAGTAGTATGATCCGTATCATAGTACTGGTAGTCAAGAAAACATCCTAAGGGCTTTATCAACATGTATCAGAGAGACAATATAAATATAGTAGTGTACATGTTAAGATAAAGAGCAAGCAGATAGAATACTATCATGTCGAGCAAGAAAGTTCTCTATATATATGTCCAAGCATTCACTATATCATACAATAATGGTCTCTAGGGCATACATATTCCTAACAATAATAACGTCCTATTCAATTCTTTATATATACCATTGAGATCACACAACTTCAAAGGCAATTTATTGCAAATCTTTCTGAAAGAAATTTCTTGTTCTTCATGCTTTAACATGACAAAATCCTCATTTCCTCAAGTGTCTAAACCTGTTCAAATCTCTTAAAACAATTCTTGTACCAAACCGATAATAATTTTTGGGATCAATAGGATTGTGAGTGAGAGAAATCGTTTGTAATAAAAGCGATTTGTAACCCAAGAGAAGGGGTGCTTCTATTTTCACTTGAATTGTAGATTCAGATTGGAAAAATAGATCTTCCTAGAGTGATGTGGATTAGAGAGGAAAGTGTAGTTTTCCTAGATAATCACGGTCTAGAGAGGAAGAAGAATTGTTTCGTAGGGAATAATAAGTTTAATTGATTGATCCATGTGAAGAGAGATATCTTGTGTCTTCACATCCCTGTGAAGTGGGATTTATGTATTTCACACATATAGTAGAAAAATCCTGAGTAGAAGACTGAGACGGGAACTAGCCACAGGAGGTGGTGAACCCCGGTCAACGTATCCTTGTGTTTGTGATTGATTTCTTATTTTTCATTTTAATTTTTTTGTATTTTTTGTGATTATCATTCTTAAGTTCCTTTGTTTAAAAAACTTGTTTTAAATATATTCCGCAGAAACTTAATAATCCTTTTTAAAGTAAGTTAGTAATTTTTAAAATTTTCCATATACATTTTAAACATCTTATTCACCCTCCTCTAAGGTATTTTCAATTGGTATCAAAACGGGTTGCTCAGTTTTTAGATTAACATCTAGAGTTCATCAGAATGGCAAACCAACTAGAGGGCCAATCCACTACACACCCCCACTTTTCAATGACACTAATTTTCAAATTTAGAAAACTAAATTGATTTTTTTACAATCTATAGACTTAGATATTTTAGATATTATACATGAAACCTTCATTATTTCTACTACAAAACCATATTCTGATGCAGAAAAACAATCTATGAGATTAAATATTAAGGCTATGAATTCCCTTCACTTCTCGTTGGTTCCTAAGGAATTCAATAGAATTTCCATGTGTCAAACGGCATATGATATCTGGAGAACTTTCGAGACTGCACATGAGTGTACGGGCCAAGTAAAAAAAGAAAAATTAATAGGTTAATGAACGAGTACGAAATGTTTTCTATGAAAGAAGACGAATCAATTGATTCAATGTGCTCTAGGTTTAACAATATAGTAATAGAGTTATTTAATTTAGATAAAAAGTTTGTAGATAAAGAAAAGAACTATAAGATTTTTTCGATCATTAATCTTATCTTGGCAGCCTAAGATTACCGCTATAGAGAGGCACACGACATGAGCACCATGAGTATTGACACTCTAATTTGTCGGTTGAAAATTTATGAGACACAACTCAGTGATATCAAGATAAAGGAGGACAATAAAAGAAACAATATCGCACTCAAAGTATCGTTCAATAAAGTTAAAAAGCCAATCCCATTAAGTGATGATGAGAGCGATAACGAAGAAATGGCAAACATTGTAAGAAATTTCAAAAGGGTTCTTAAGGAAAGAGTCAACTCTTTTAAGAAACGGGTTAACACTTCAAAAACCATGCATTATTTTGAATGCAACAAAGGAAATTTCAAAGCAGACTGTCCGAATCTCAAGTTCAAGAAGAACAAACCAAATTGGAAGAAAGGTTCAGAGAAACGTGCATTCCATGCCATCTGGGATGATTCGAGTGAATCAGAAAACAAAGAAGTCGTCTACATGTGCTTCATGGTGATTGACGACAACGATAATCCCAGATCACGTAAAGAGAAATAAAATCTTGATAGCGGTTGCTCGAGGCACATAACAGGAAATATCAACTGCTTCCAAACGCTATCAAGAGAAGATGGTGGTACCATGACATTTGGCGATAATAAAAAGGCCAACATCATCGATAAATATACCATTTCATTTAAGTATAATTCTAATATTACTATAATACATGATGTTTTGTTAGTAAATAATTTAAAACATAATTTATTCAGTGTTAGTCAATTCTACGATAAAGGTTATAATGTAGTATTTGAAAAAGACTTATGTAAAATAATTTATAATAATATAACTATTTTAACGGGAAAACGTTACAATAATATTAACAATAAAGATTTACAATGTTAAGTTGTAAATAACAACAACGGCTCATGGTTTTGGCATAGAAGGCTAGGTCATGCGTCAATGGATATTTTATCTAAAACAACTAAGAATAATTTAGTTAATGACATTCCATTATTAAAATACGAAAAAGATAAACAATGTGAGGCTTTTCTTAAAGGAAAACAAACCAAAACTTCATTTAAACCAAAGAATGAATTTTCTACTGACTTACCTTTACAACTAATTCACATGGACTTATTTGGTCCAAGTAGGAATGCGAGTCTAGACGTTAAGTACTATGTTTATGTTGTAGTTGACGACTATTCTAGGTTTACGTGGGTGTTCTTTCTTAAAACCAAATACAAAACCTTTAACGTCTTCAAATTTTTTTCTAAAAGGAATCAAAATAAGATGAATCTTAGGATTTCTAAGATCAGAAGTGATGATAGAGGAGAATTTGAAAATATTCTCTTCGAAGATTATTGTAACAAGAAAGGATACAGCATGAGTTCTCATGTGCCAGGACACCACAACAGAATGATTTAGTTGAAAGGATGAACCGCTCCTTATAAGAAATGACACGTACCATGATAAATGAGAACAATCTGCCCATGTATTTCTGGATAGAAGCAGTAGACACGCCATGCTATATTATAAACAGTGTTAGTGTTAAAAAGTTCCTCAAGAATACTCTCTATGAACTTCTTTACAAACGAGCGCCAAATATAATATACTTCAAGTTTTCGGATGCAAGTGTTTTATATTAAATATGTTAGTTAACTTAGCAACATTTGAGTCTAAGTGTGACGAAGCTATCTTTTTGGTTACTCTATGACCAGCAAACTATATCACGTCTATAATAAGAGAACAATAGTAATACAAGAGAGTATAAATGTCGAATTTGATGAAAATAACTCTTCATCCAAGATCATAGATAATGATGATGAGCCAAACATCTCAAAAGATTTGAAGATTGTATCACTAGAAAAGGAAATTACTAAACAACATATAGAAAATGCACCACAAGTTATGGAAGAAGATTTTCCAAAGGATTGGCAATTCAATCGAAACCATCCAAAAGATTTAATTATTGGTGATATTGATAAAGAAGTTGTTGCGAGATCGTCAATATCCAATACTTGTATTAACTTAGTTTTCACGAAAACATTAACGAGGCTATTAGTGATGAAAATTGGATAATAACCATACAGGAAGAACCTAATCAATTTGAAAGAAATAATGTCTATGATTTAGTTCCAAGTCTAGAAGATAGACACATAATAGGAACTAAAGTGTGTATTTAAATTAAACTTGACAAATTAGGTAAAGTCGTTAGGAATAAAGCCTTCTTAGTTGCTTAGGGATATAACCAAATAGAAGGATAGACTATGACGAGACCTATGCACCAGTTGCTAGACTTGAAGCAATACGTATCCTCTTAGCATGCACTTGCTATAATAATTTTAAAGTCTTTCATATGGATATTAAAAGAACGGTCAAATAGATGAGGAAGTATATGTTACTCAACCCCCTAATTTTGAAAACATAAATTTCCCGATCATTTCTATATGTTAAGAAAAGCACTTTATGGTCTCAAGCAAGCACCACGTGCATGGTATGCACGTCTAAGTTCATTCCTAGAAAACATAGCTTTCACGAAAGGTGTTGTGGATAAAACTTTATTCACTAAAATCTTTAATAAGGATATAATTTTCACCCAAATATATGCTGACAACATCATTTTGGGGTCAACAAATGAAAGTTTTTGTGAAGATTTTGCCAAATCCATGCAAGATGTATTTGAAACGAGCATGATGGGAGAGCTTAATTACTCCCTTGGCTTTCAAATTAAATCAATGGATATTGATATCTTCATTAATAAATCCAAATATACTAAGGATTTGATAAAGAAATTTGGGTTAGAAAACGCAAAGACTTGTGAAACACCAATGACTACAAACATTAAACTCACAGACGATAAAGACGGTCAAGATGTTGACACTAAATTTTATCGTGGCAAGATAGGTAGTCTACTTTATTTGACCACTAGTAGACCCGATATCATGTTTAGTGTATATTTATATGCAAGATTCCAAGCCAACTCTAAGGAATCACATTTGAAAATAGTCAAACGAATTCTTAAATATCTCAAAAGAACCATAAATTTTGGTTTATGGTATCCTAAGAACAACTTGTTCCATTTAACTAGTTATTCTGATGCGGATTATGCTGGAAGTCTCAAAGATCGAAAGAGCATAAGTGGCACATGTCACTTTTTAGGGAATTGTCTTATATCTTGGATTTCTAAGAAACAAAATTTCGTTGCTCTCTCGACGGCTGAGGCAGAATATATTGCTGCCGATGCATACTGTGCACAATGTTTATGGATGAAATACACACTCGAAGACTATCGAGAAAGTATTTCACGAATTCCTATACTTTGTGATAATACCAGCATGGTTCATATGATCAAGAATGCAGATCAAAATTCTAGGACTAAATATATTGATATACGATGCCATTTCTTACGTGACCATTTTCACAAAGGAGATATCGTATTAGAATACGTTTCCACCGAGAGT
The DNA here is from genome assembly GCA_030015575.1 of Agapanthus africanus. NCBI lineage: Eukaryota > Viridiplantae > Streptophyta > Magnoliopsida > Asparagales > Amaryllidaceae > Agapanthus > Agapanthus africanus. The sequence goes on from JASDDO010000008.1 coordinate 264,372,041, forward strand.
CAATCAGTCGATATCTTCACTAAACCATTAGATAAGTCTAGATTTTCTCATCTTAGTGGTAAATTAATATGATCGAATTAACCACAACATAAAAACCTACTGATAATAAATAATATTTTAGATAAGAAATTTTTTGTTTTCTGCAACAGACGTCTGTTATAGATATCTGTATTTGTTTTTGTTTAACCTATTTGACTTTTTGACTCATTTTCAATCAATATATGATCGTTTCTAAATTTGAATCAATAGACACTTGTTCAGTTCTGGGATTTAAAATCCTAATAAGATTCAAAAATTTAGAGGGGATTTTTTGAAAAACTTAGGGTTAGTTTCTAAAACTCCCGGGTAGTTAATTTTTCAAATTTTCCCATCAAATCTCTATAAATAGGGTCCATAGTCATTTTAATTTGATCACTTCAAATCTGAGAAAAACTTGACTCTACTAAAATTTATAAGAGAAATATGAATGTTGAGAAGGGTGAAAATTCAAAGAAAACAAAGAAGGAACATAAGGAGGAACTAATGGAAGACCTTCCAATTCCAAAATCGGAAGAAGATCTTAGCAATGACTCTGTCTTGTTTTCACCCTATCCACCACCGCTAATGCCGATTCCAACTACTCTTCCCACCACTGGAGGAATTGTGGTTTTATTTACGCAAACCTTTTCGGATGACACAATCATTCTTTATGATCCCGGGGATGAAATGATCATAAAAAAGCGAATCACTGATGTCACAGAAAAGTTCAAAAAGGAGTACTAGGATAGTGTGTATTCCTTAGTATCTATAGTTGTAATATTGTATTTTTATGTATTGTAATAATGTTGTCACGACCCGAAATGGCATGTGACTGGCACTTGAATCATATGAAGTGTATAGGACCCCATCTAATTGAAGTAAGCCAAAAATCCCAGAAATCTAAACCATTTTAAAGAAGAAGTGAAGAAAACTTATTTTTAAAGCAAGTGGTTTAATAGCATAAGCCGAAGTATGCATTTTTAAAACAACAAATCTTTTCTAAAAATTTCGGCAGAGTTTCCTTTGTTAATACTGGCCCCAAAAGGGGTACAACATGCATAATATGAATAAAGGCATCCCTAAGCGGGAGCTAGCTCTTCACCAATTGGTGGTCACAACCACGCAAGCAATATAATATACAACGCCGAAGGGCGAGAATCAAAACTCAAAAGGAAACTCAAAATCATCACGAAAACCATAATAATACAAGCGCGACTCTAAGGTCGAAAGAATAAACATACAAGTCTGGTTGATGGAGTTTACTAGATACAACTGAATATAAATGATGTACAATGGTGGTCACGCTACAAGTGAACCCACCTACCAAAGCAATCACCCGGAAAGAAGCAGTGTGCCAGCAAAGCCGCAAAGAAACCTATATGGCAAAACCTGCAAGAAACTGTGGCACAAAGGGGGTGAGTTGCCAACTCATAAGAGAAAAACATTACAAAGAAGAAATCGTATGTATGACTCAATCCTAGGTCAATACGATCAGTAATATATATCCTCAATATGATAAAGTCTACAGTATGATAAAGTGGCAAGGGTAAACATCTATACATAAGTGTAATACCAAGTGCTCGTGTCAGTGCCTCAGGTAGCAACGTATCATAAATATGAGGTATGAATGCAATATAATGAAAACAAAATGCATCATGAATGTGACAATTGTTTTCTTTATTTAGCGAGATTTATGTATATTTATAAATTGAGGTATTATCAATGAAATCAACATGAAATCAGTGTCAAGCATCGACACAAAACATAAATCCCAATATCTCAATATCTCAGGCTTCGGCGATCCGAACTGTCCTGTAATCTCGAATCTCAATATCTAGGCCTCCGGCTATCCGGACAGGCCCATATCATCAAATCTCAAAACCTCAGGCTCCGGCTATCCGGACTGGCCTGTACTCCGATCGGTATCCTCCGGATATCCGTCGAGTCACAATAATATCAACGGTCAGTAGTGCTCCCCTGTCACATGCTCAACGCCATCATCTGCGACCTTCTCACCCCGGGGTACCGCACCGGGTCCACCATGCACCAACAGACGGTTCCTCCTCCTCCTCTAATCGGGTGTATGATATCGCTCAAGAGCCGAGAAAACTCATGGTGGACATATCTCAAATCATATCATGAGAAAACCGCATTTTCTATCTTTAAAAAGAGGATAAGTTTATAAAATCCTTCCGGTTTCTCTAAATACAAAAATCTCATGGAAATCTGAAATCATGAATCACGATGTAAATAAATGATAAATACTGGGCTCCGGCAATTCGTACTGGCCCAAACTATCGCATGGCAAATAAATTTATGAATAACATGCATGAGATAACACTGTAAATAATGCAATATCTAATCTAGCACACTAATAATATATCGGAACTATCTGCTAACAAGCGATATCAATGAATCAATATTCTCTAAAGTGTGCGTGACATGGCAATTACCGATGATGATCTGTGTGAGCCGGCAAGCAGGTGTACGTATGGCATACGCATCATCGGTAATGGTGCTAGTATCCTGACAACATGGTTTCATTATTTCTCACGAAAATACATATAGACATGCAACGCAATGCAAATAGCAGAAATAAATGGCAAATGAATAGTAAATGCAGCAATAATATGAGGAACATGAATAATAAAGGAACAATAAAGAATCTACATTAATATATATGTGTCATACCGTTTTGCCATTTGAAATAATATGAATCGTGGTGTTTTGAAAATAGGGATACGGTGTTTTAATGAAAAGGTACGTCCGTTGAAATATCTGTAGATTCTCTTGGCTTATCTTTAAAATACTCACGATTTATTGGTTTTGAAATAGGTATGACTCGAGTCTAGTCTAACATATACAAGTAAACTACAGGACTAAACTAATAGGCTAATCGAAAGGGTAAGGAAATCCACCTATAGTAGTCGGTGATCCCGCCTCAATAGTATCACCTACATACAAAATATAATATGACATCCTCGAGTCAAGAGTGTGGATCTATCATCAATATAAAGCTCGTACGGTATATCCATCGTACGACATCCCAAATCAGGGTACGGGTCAATATCACATTTATCTCATTATTCAACTGGTATCCTTATCATCACATATCGTGAACATGGGGTATTGATCTAAGTCTAGTACAATACTGCTACCATCTACATATGTATATGCGTGTGTATGAAACACATCACCCATGGACCCGCTATCACATCATGACGTATCTCATAATACGAACCATAACACATCACCGATCTCATGGCACCATGCCCAATCTCATCGACTCATCTCCAAATACCATGTACTATCCTCATCATCCAAGTATATGTATACGTATATATATATACATAGTCCCATACCTATGCGTATATATATATATATATATACATATCCCCATATACGCACAAGAAAATAAAATGTATGCAAGTGTGTGTGTGCGTGTATACCTTATTCTAGGGTTCGCGATTACAACTAACTAACGACGCTATCTAACAATTACACTAAAATTTAACCAATGAACTCCTAAATATTACTTTCTAACTATCCATGTTTCACATAACACATAATCATATATATATATATATATATATCATATAGTATACTTCTAACTACGGGGGTGCTATACGCCATCCACCCGACTTCCCCCGTAGATATATATCTACTACCTGATCATCACTTGCCGAAGTAGATGTCGCCATCCTCTTCTTCTTGATCCAAAGTCCACGTGGGGGCACCTACATATATACACATATAGCATCATGAACGGAAATCACGCACGAAAACCAAAATATCGCACGAATCACACATAGGTTAAAACCCATAGTTTACGCACACAAGAATAATCAAACAACTCCCGATATCGACGTACAAACGTCAAGTGACCAGGATAAAACACAAATACCAAATTTCGGCTCATTAAAAGCCGCAAAACGATTTCAGAAACTTCGTAAAACACTTCCAGATTTTACCCTAGGTGAAATTAGCCAATTTTGCATATAGTAAGGGTCTAGTTTACTGAAATAAAAGCCCTGGACCAAACACGGAGGCATTCTTCCCTAGCCTGGCCGCAATTTGTGGCCAGGAAAAATAAAATTGCGGCCTGGGTTGGGTATTTGGGGCTCTGGTCTCTGTGGTGTCTTCCTAGGTGCCTGCATGTATCGCTGTGTATGCAAAATAATTCCTAGTGTCCCCGGGTGTTAGCAGATATCTATATACCATCACAAAATCCACAATTTTACGATATCGAGGTTTCTAGGTTTATGAATTGGGGGTTTACTCTCAGGTTTAGTCCAATAAACAATCACTACAGGTGTTGCAAGGCCTCCACTAACCTCAATTACACTTCACTACCCAAGATTTCATCAAAACCCTAACATGGAATTTACAAACCCAACTAATCATCACTTAATCACTTATAAACATGCATGGACACTAATGTGAATGAAATACTATGCTAATGGTGATGAAATTATCTCATTTGGCAACTCAAGAATTTTCTTGAGTTGCCCCAAGTCTTTAAAATCAAATTTTTCTTGGTCCAAAGTGTTTGTGAGGAGATTGAGCACAATTTTAATGAAAGGGGGATGTACTTTTGAGGTGTTTTGGTGTGTGTAGTGAAGAGGTAGAGGGGGATGGAGGAGAGGGAATCCATTGCATGAGGGAGAGGAAAAATGATGAAGTTGATGAATGAAACAAATGGGAGCCAAGTTCCAAGGTTGACCCCTCACCCTCTCTCTCCTTTCTCTCACTTGCCCATACCCATTATTCTAACCATTTTCCCTTTTCTTTTCTTTATCTTTTCTTTTCTTTTCATTCTAAAACAAAACCAAGCATAGAAAAAGAAAAAGACATGGTAGGAAAATATAAAAATGCAAAATATGACATGGTGCATGTCATGTGCACAAAACTAGCTTAATGCATGATTAGTGATATTTAATCGTGATTAGCATTAAAAGTAGTATAATTAATTATATAAAAATCTATAAATTCTCAAATCTTATAAAACGCCCTCTTTTCAGTAATTTCCATAATTTTCCAAATATTTCCCATTTTATCGGTATTTAATTATACTGCACTATTAAAATATTCATAATATTTATCATTTAATTTTATAAATTCCCAAAAATAATATTTTATTTTTCTGAAATGTTACAGTCTTCCGCCCTTAAAGAAATTCGGTCCCCGAATTTAAATTTAAACTCCCCCAATTCTAAAACATTTCAGTAAAAAGATCAAGTCGTCGGGGTTTCCGAAATCATAAATACATAAAACATATCGTAGCACAAAGCATGCGCATGAAAAATGAGCATATAATCCAAATCAAAACTCCGTCAAGCATTCTGCAATCATCGGAGTTGTGGTGATGACACCAATGTCTTAATCCGATATGAAAACCAACATGATACACATCAAAACTATACATGTAAACATCGTGGTAAATCCGTCAAAACATCTAAAAGAAATGTATGCCAAACCTTTTTATGTCGCTGTGCAATGCATGTATCACGGCACAGTGGCGGACGTCTATTGTAAGAAAATAACTATATATATACACACTTTGTTTAACATGCACGTCCCGCCGTTTTGAAAATAATTTAGAAGGGTTTCCTTTATTAAATGTCTTATGTCATCTCGGACACGTAAGTAAATACTGAGACTATAGCTCCTTTTGGAAACCCCTTCGGTAACTATCAATGCACGCAAAAATATATTCAGGTACTGTCCTCGGACTAGCGCTGCTCAGTCACTATATCAAATAGTAAATATCATAAAACATGCTGCTCAAAGGAATCAATCCCTAAAATGTATATATGAATGACACGTGCGTCTGGTGTGCACGGAAATCGAAATCCATGAATGTACCGTACATGTGCACAGAAATAAAATCTAAGTGCAACGGGTGTGCACGAAACACCTGTCAAAGGCAACAGGTGTGCCCGACAGCAATATCAGGTGCATCTGATATGCAGGAAGAATCTCGATTCAGTGCATCTGGCGTACACCAAAATCGCATCAAGCGCCCAAGTATGCGCAAGAATCCAAATCAAGTGTACAAGGTGCACGAAAACAAATATCGAGTATAATAATCGAAATCGACAGTATACAACACATTTCAATCTAAATCCAAATCAGGTATACCGTGGTATATAATCTCACAATCATGTGCACCGGTGTGCACAAATCAAATCAAAATACTAAAAGTGAATGAAAACTATGCCGAAAGCACAAGTCAAATCACATGCATGCCATGGGCATGAAATCAAAATCAACATCTCGAATGACATCAAATCGAAGTCAAGTGCAACTGTAGTGCACAAAATCTCAATCATGCAAATAAATCGCCCAAAATACCGAAATCGAAGATGGCGGAAACAGTCCCACTCTAGCACATCCTCTAAAGATCTCTGGCCAACTGTCATGGTCACTCATAACATGTCTCGTCGACGATGTCGAACTCTGGCCTGCTGGGTGTGCACAATATGACCGATCATGGGTCCAAGTCTTCTCGTATAGTATTCCAGAAAGATCTTATCGAAATCTCTACCGAATCTCGTTTCTACCGAACTGCCCGGAAGTCATCGTCCTTTACTAAATCTGTTTCTCGTTCCGGAACGGCTGCATACTCATCGTGACTCCTTCTGGAAGATATATCCATGTACAACGCCTCTGCATGCGTATCACATCTCTGATATCAGCGGAGTGGAACGTCACCTCATCAAGATCTCGTACGAACCGCTTACTCCACTTTTCTCTAATGTCGACTGATTCGGACTCGTCTCTTCGTAGCTGCATGGACTGCGCTCCAATAGCTATACTCGTATCTGGAGTCTTCCGAGCAATGTATCCAATCACATGATATCCGAACAACGTCAAACTTTTCGACCGACTCGTCAAAGTTCTATAATCCCCCAAGAGCTCAACCTCTTGAGTACAGTTTAATAGTATTCTAGTACATGCCGCAGTATCTATGGACCAGCCGTAGAAGGGCAAACCCAAGCCTCATTAATAGCACCGCTGAACTGCTGCAAACCCTAAGGTTTCGAAGCATTCTCATGGTCATTATATCGAGTTAGGGTTTCATTCTTCTAGAGGGTCCACAGAATTACTTGCATGTTTTTCTGAATACTTTAAACTTGGAAAATGGGTTTCTGACATTCGATCGTTCTCCTTTGACTTCCAACGTACCTGCGTGAAGTCGTCTCTAGCTGGAATCAATCAATCTGATGACCTCCCATCGGGGTAGGAAACGAATCACATGTCCTAGTCATTCCACCTTGGGTAACTAGCGACCTTCTATCATATCTATAAGTACAACTCGTGCGGCAATACCTCCAAACATTTGGGGCGATATCTCGTCATTCGCAGCAGCAACCGGCTCATTCGTACGCATGTTGAACAGTGCCTTAATCATCAAGTAATCGGTGCATTGACGGTCATCACATTCTGGCTGGCTTGTAACAGTGGCCCAATCCTCTGGTGCTGATCTGCACATTCGAGAAATCTCATAAAAGTGATCCATCAAATGCTCATGGCGTGGAAACACAATAAATCGACGCATCTATGCAAATCGTATGTCCCTGGAATCATGCCTTGGTCAGTCCTCATCCATGACGAGCTCGTGCTGATGCAACTCTAGCCATAGCTCTCTCTGCCCGTTTAATCGTGGCAGCAAAATCGTAAACCAATATCGATGAGGATAGATCATAAGAATGAATATAATGTTGTGCAAGGAAATGTTCATCCTAAGGCTTCTTAAGCGGAGTAGCACATCGTAAGTATGCCGCGGAACATACACACGGTACGTCACTCTCCTTAAGTCACCTACTCCATCAACCAAGGTCAACCTACGCGACGAAAGTTCGGGTCTAATACCCCCTTGACTATGTCTAAGTTCCGTAAGGTCAAGCCTAGATTCCGTATATATACAAATGCCCTAGGCTCCGCATAGTCAAACATAGACTCGAACCAAGGTTAACCTAGCGCTCTGATACCAACTTTGTCACGACCCGAAATGGCACGTGACTGGCACTTGAATCATATGAAGTCTATAGGACCCCATCTAATTCAAGTAAGCCAAAAATCCCAAAAATCTAAACCATTTTAAAGAAGAAGTGAAGAAAACTTATTTTTAAAGCAAGTGGTTTAATAGCATAAGCCGAAGTATGCATTTTTAAAACATCAAATCTTTTCTGAAAATTTCAGCAGAGTTTCCATTGTAAATACTGGCCCCAAAAGGGGTACAACATGCATAATATGAATAAAGGAATCCCCAAGCGGGAGCTAGCTCTTCGCCAATTGGCGGTCACAACCACGCAAGCAATATAATATACAACGCCGAAAGGCGAGGATCAAAATTCAAAAGGAAACTCAAAATCATCAAGCAAACCATAATAATACAAGCGCGACTCTAAGGTCGAAAGAATAAACATACAAGTCTGGTTGATGGAGTTTACTAGATACTACTGAATATAAATGATTTACAATGGTGGTCACGCTACTAGTGAACCCACCTACCAAAGCAATCACCTGGAAAGAAGCAGTGTGCCAGCAAAGCCGCAACGAAACCTGTACGGCAAAACCTGCAAGAAAGTGTGGCACAATGGGGGTGAGTTGCCAACTCGTGAGTAGAAAACATCACAGAGCAGAAATCGTATGTATGACTCAATCTTAGGTCAATATGATCAGTAATATATATATCCTCAATATGATAAAGTCTGAAGTATGATAAGGTGGCAAGGGTAAACATATATACATAAGTGTAATACCAAGTGCTCGTGTCAGTGCCTCAGGTAGCAACGTACCATAAATATGAGGTATGAATGCAATATAATGAAAACAGAATACATCATGAATGTGACAACTGTTTTCTTTATTTAGTGAGATTTATGTATATTTATAAATCGAGGTATCATCAATAAAATCAACATGAAATCAGTGTCAAGCATCGACACAAAACATAAATCCCAATATCTCAATATCTCAGGCTTCGGCGATCCGGACTGGCCTGTAATCTCGAATCTCAATATCTAGGCCTCCGGCTATCCGGACAGGCCCATATCATCAAATCTCAAAACTTCAGGCTCCGGCTATCCGGACTGGCCTGTACTCCGATCGGTATCCTCCGGATATCCGTCGAGTCACAATAATATCACCGGTCAATAGTGCTCCCCTGTCACAGGCTCAACGCCATCATCTGCGACCTTCTCGCCCCGGGGTACCGCACCGGGTCCACTATGCACCAACAGACGGTTCCTCCTCCTCCTCGAATCGGGTGTATGATATCGCTCAAGAGCCGAGAAAACTCATGGTGGACATATCTCAAATCATATCATGAGAAAACCGCATTTTCTATCTTTAAAAAAGATGATAAGTTTATAAAATCCTTGTGATTTCTTTAAATCCAGAAATCTCATAGAAATCTAACATCATGAATCACGATGTAAATAAATGATAAATACTTGGCTCCGGCAATTCGGACTGGCCCAAACTATCGCATGGCAAATAAATATATGAATAACATGCATGAGATAACACAGTAAATAATGCAATATCTAATCTAGCACACTAATAATATATCGGAATTATCAGCTAACAAGCGGTATCAATGAATCAATATTCTCTAAAGTGTGCGTGACATGGCAATTACCGATGATGATGTGTGTGAGCCGGTAAGAAGGTATACGTATGGCATACGCATCATCGGTAATGGTGCTGGTGTCATGACATCATGGTTTCATTATTTCTCACGAAAATACATATAGACATGCAACGGAATGCAAACAACAGAAATAAATGGCAAATGAATAGTAAATGCAGCAATAATATGTGGAACATGAATAATAACGCAACAATTAAGAATCTACATTAATATATATGTGTCATACCGTTTTGTCATTTGAAAAAATACGAATCGTGGTGTTTTGAAAATAGGGCTACTGTGTTTTTAAAAAAATGTACGTCCTTTGAAATATCCGTAGAATCCTTTGGCCTGTCTTTAAAATACTCACGATTTGTTAGTTTTGAAATAGGTATGACTCGAGTCTAGTCTAACATCTACAAGTAAACTACAGGACTAAACTAACAGGCTAATCGAAAGGGTAAGGAAATCCACCTAAATCTGAGTCGATATATATATATATATATATATTTAGTAGTCGGTTATCCCGCCTCAATAGTATCACCTACGACACAAAATATAATATGACATCCTCGAGTCTAGAGTGCGGATCTATCATCAATATAAAGCTCGTACGGTAAATCCATTGTACGACTCCCAAATCAGGGTACAGATCAATATACATTTATCTCATTATTCAACTGGTATCCTTATCATCACATATCGTGAACAGGGGGTACTGATATAAGTCTAGTACAATACTGATACCATCTACATATGTATATGCGTGTGTATGAAACACATCGCCCAAGGACCCGCTATCACATCATGATACGAACCATAACACATCACCGATCTCATGGCACCATGCCCAATCTCCAAATACCATGTACTATCCTCATCATCCAAGTATATGTTTTCGTATATATATATATATACATAGTCCCATACCTATGCGCGCGCACGTGTGTGTGTGTATATATATATATATGTATGTATACACACACACACACATATACATATCCCCATATACGCACAAGAAAATAAAATGTATGCAAGTGTGTGTGTGTGTGTGCGTGTAAACCTTATTTTAGGGTTCGCGACTACAACTAACTAACGACGCTATCATGCAATTACACTAAAATTTAACCCATGAACTCCTAAATCTTACTTGCTAACTATCCATGTTTCACATAACACATACTCATATATATATATATATATCATATATATCGTATACTATACTTCGAACTGCAGGGGTGATATACGCCATCCACCCGACTTCCCCCGTAGATATATATCTACTCACCTGATCATCGCTTACCGAAGTCGATGTCGCCATCCTCTTCTTCATGATCCGAAGTCCATGTGGGGGTACCTACATAAATACACATATAGCATCGTAAACAGAAATCATACACGAAAATCAAAATATCTCACGAATCACACATAGGTTAAAACCTATAGTTTATGCATGCAAGAATAATCAAACAACTCCCGATACCGACGTACAAACGTCAAGTGACCGGGTTAAAACAAAAATACCAATTTCCAATTCATTAAAAGCCGCAAAACGAAGGCTAATTATTACGGTGTCGCATACTCATAGCCCGTGTGCTACGGATCACCCAACTTCTTTACTAATCTGTTTCGCAAAGCATGTTTGCGAAACATTTGTGTTTGAGAAATAGACTCAGTAAGTGGATCCGCTCCAATATTTCTATCTTTATTTCTCTATATCTAAACTTCACGGAGAATGACTATCTCCTGAAATGAGAGATACCTGTCTTATAACTTTTATGGATATCTGATGGGACCTTTTTCATAACATGAACACCAAATCCAACAAGCTTCTTAGACTTTATCTTTTTGCCGATGTAATCAGCAACCAGCGCCATGACCACCTCAGTATCCTTCTTGGAAATCTTTCCAACACACTGCATCTCAAAAGAGGGAAAACTATTAAGTCTGACAGCCACTCTGTCATTCAGGTCACTTTGGAAGCCTGAAACGATAACCGCCTCCTTAAGGAGAATGCCGTTACCATATACCAAGAATATCCTTCTATGTTCATAACTGCTTCCTAATGTTTATTTAGGATTGGATTAATATCTGCTTATTAAAGCTAGTTGGTTGATGCGAAAAGTGTGTATGTGTATATGTTGTAAATAACCGCAATTAAGACGGTATCGCAAATTGAAAGGTGCATTAGAACCCTCACTATGTTTTCTAGGGCATCAAGCATGCAATTTTTGTTAGGAATATGTATGCCCTAGAGACCATTATTGATGATATAGTGGATGCTTGGACATATATATATAGGACTTTCTTACTCGACATGATAATATGCTATCAGGTTACCTTTATCTTAACATGTAGACTGGTATTTATACCGTCTGTCTCTTATATGTTGATAAAGCCCTTAGGATATGTACTTGACTACCAGGACAATGATGAAATCATACTAGTGGGGTCAGGGTGGTCCAAAAGTACATCCTTTAATCAGTTCCTAGTCGAGGGAATATCGAGACTACGGCATCGATATTCCAGAGTAGACAAGTGTGTATGTTTCTTGTCCCTTAGAGGGCGATGGCTGATCCTACAGCCATTGGTGTGTGACATCAAAGATTGTACACAAGTGCTCATTAGAGAATGGTTACACTGAACGAACTTATCGATGACTCCTATGTGGTAGTATACCTATCGTCAGATAGCAGTCCTCTGGTGACACTGGTACAGGTTAGTCTGTAGACCCGAGATCATCATAGAGTCTTGTGGGCTCCCACTGTGCTTTGATTTCCTCCCTACCACGCTCAAAGGAGACGTGCAAACAGGTGGATTTTGGGTACAGTCCCGAGTTGCATGGAGGAAATGAGCGATAGGAGGGGTTTAGCCTCTCCCGGTATTGAGTGTTGATATTGTGCTATGCTCGATTGGCTATAACTGGAAGTCCCTGGCCAGGGCTGCTTATGAGATTACTAATAAGTGTTATCAGTAGTTTCTCGAACCGTTATAGGCCAGACATCGGCATGACTTACACGTTACTGGGTCTGACGTTTACCACCCCTAGACATGATATGCGACATATCAGACGAAGAGACCGGACTGTACGGTAGTGTTACTCATAGGCTTCATTGAGACTATGGACGAGCTTGCTTGTTGATCTTCATATCGCTCAATACCCGGATAGCCGTTACGTCCAGCTAGTACCGCCGATGGCTTATGGGACTGATTTGATCATCACCTACTGCTGGCGTATTGACGAGTCTTTAGAGTCCCACACAGAAGTTCCTTAGTGTAACGTTTTGGAAATCGTTATGCGATTTCGTAAGTTTTAGGGTAAGTTTGTCGGTATTTTCCGTTTTTACCCGACTGTGAACAAACGACCATATAGACTTGCCAGCACCTAGATTAGCTAAAATAAAGCTAGTGCGCGAACTTTGGGAGTATATGGGACGTTTTGGTTCAATTTGGTTTTTTCCCAATTTTTAATATTATTTTAATGCGGTATTCAAATTTTGGGAAAATTTCTGTTTGCGATCTTTTCTTTAAAACTTTTGAGTTAGGAAATCCTTCTCACTTCACCTAGGGAATTATGTGTGGACTAGGTTTAAACTAGGAATTTAAATGAAAAAGAAAAGAAAAGAGAAGGATTTAGATGCATGCATGTGTGTGTATGTGTGCAAGGCATTTAATAGCAATAAATGAAGGAAATTGCTTGGAAACTCTTCACAACTCCACCTCCTCACCCCTTGGCCGAAAATCCTTCATCCTCTACTGCCCTTGCTCAATTATTCTTCATAATTTATCATTCTAAACTCACTAAACTCTCAAAATTCTGAAACCTATCACAAAAATACCTAAAACTTTGGAATTTCTTGATCTTGATCACTTGGAGATAGGGAAAAAGCTTGGACTTGAGAGCAAAGTTGTTAGGTATAACCCCTCTACTGTTAATTTGTAGTTTTTGTGTGGTTTCGATCGTTAAATTCTGCGTAGAACGTAGTTTATATCGTTTGAGGCGATATCGGGTTTTTAGTGACTTTTTAGAGATATTAGAATCTGCTGTGACCTGGGAATTTTAGTGATGGAATCAACAACTTTAGAGAGATGTGCAGGTTGACCTGAGACACCATCTAGGAGACGGGGACCATCCCACCGGCCGGGGCCGGCGAGCTTCGAAGAGGGGGCCGGCGACGCCGGCCGACTTGGGGAGATTTTGGGGTGGGTCTTCTGTGGTAGTTGTCTGCTGTTATTTGGGGTTGTTTGGTACTGTTGATTTACTTAGTAGATGCAGTATGCAAAATCTGGGATCGATTACCTATAATCGTGTGTTTTGAGTTCGCGTGATACGTGTTGCGACACGAGTCGTGTGTCGTGCTGCGATGTACTCAGTTTGGGTTTAGGTATCGTTTCGCGTGTTTGCACTAGACGTGTATTCGTGAGTTGGTTTAGTGCGTTGATGCATTTTATATTACGTAGTTTTGCGTTATTGTGATTGCTTCTGAGATGTTCGCTTTATTTCTTGTGTTTGTGATATTATAGCGTCTCAAGCGGGGACATCAGACGCTGCGAACAAAGGGAAGCAGGTGGTCGGATCTTCATAGCTGGAGACCACAGGGTGAGTAGATTTAACATCTACGGGGAATCGCCCGTATGGCGCTACGCGTCGGGGCTAGATATGATATAATATTAGCCGTATGCTTATTTGCTTATATAGAAACAGTGCATGGTTCATGTTGCATATAGTTACTTATGCTTAGTACTGTACCTGTTGTACACTACACTATTATCGACAGTCCATGTTGCACGAGCACCAATGATATGCTACACACACTGTCGGTAATTGCCATGACACGCACAATACAAATGCTTATTGTATACCTTGCTATTAGTTAGCGACATTAAACTGTTATACTTGTGCGACAATGCATATTACATAGAACATACCTGTATACCTATATGCTCATATGTATGCCATGTTATATTACTCGTTCGCACATATACCTTGCTATTGTTATATGATCAGTTTTTATTGCATATATATCGGTGGTATGGGACGCCGTATATATATGTATTTTCGATTTGGATTTACATGATTTGTATTGCATATATATCGGTGGTATTGGACGCTATATATATATGTATTCTGGATTTGGATTTTTGGGAACCGCGAGATACATTTAATGACTTGATTCATTATTTGGCGAATCGTTCCGTGATATACTCATATTGATGTTTATGTTGCATATGCTACTTTATATGGATTTATGCATTTGAGATGCGATATGGGAAATTAAAGTGTCGATCTTGGGCACTCACTTTCCGAGAGATATATGGGATTTGACAGACCGATACGTGGAAATGCAAGTGTCGAGGTGGGATACTTGGGTTTCGAGGAACGTATGGATATCAGAAAGACCGATACGTGGAAATACAAGTGTCGAGGTGGGATACTTGGGTTTCGAGGAACGTATGGATATCAGTATTTATGTGTCGATGATGGGCACTGGTTTTCATGATGTTTTTGAGTGTCGATGTTGGACACTCAGGTTTCATGAGACGTACAGGATTTGAGGGGCCGATCTGAGGGCCGATCTGAGTATTTTGGGATTTGGGTGTTGCTGAGTTACACCGTGTTTTCCATGCTTATGATATGTGCATGAGATTATTTACTATTCCGCACTCAGTATTCACTTGATATGGATATCATGATGGTTGCATATTCATATTGTCATACTCATGCTATCAGTTCACATGTTATTGATCATTGCTGTTAGTGCATACTTGCGATTACTGTATGATGTTAATTACTATTCACGAGTTGGCAACTCACCCCCGTTGTGCCACAGTGTTTTGCAGGACTTACCCTCTGAGTAGTCGCGGCAGGGCAGCTTATCATCACTACTTTTGTGGATACCGCTACCTTGGCAGTGAGGCCGTTGCATTATAGGTGGGTTTGCGGTTATCCGTTGTACATGGTATATTTTGGTTGGATCTAGTATTCTCCATCTACCCTTGTTGTATATGACTTAGAGACGACTTGTGAGATATCAGTGTTGTATATTGGTTTTGGGAACCGTGCTCGTAGAAGCAGGTTATTTTGGAGATGTTTACTTCTTGATATAGTCGTTCTCTTTGATATTTCTTCGCTTTGGCGTCGTATACTTGTTGTGGTGATTGTCTCCACCGGTGGGCGTGATTTTTCTCTCACTTGGGATGATTTATATATTTTATCTGTGTTGTACCCGTTTACGGGGCCAGTTTTACAAAGGAGGTGCTGCCGAAATTTTTATGAAAGAAAAATAGAGTTAGAGATTTTAAATGGCGACTCCTAACACTTTTAAATTATGTTTTCTCCGTTGATCCAGTTTTGGATGGTTTAGATTTCTGGGTTTTCGGCTTACTTAAGTTACGTACGCCTGTAGACGTGACGTAGTTTAAGTGCCGGTTACGGGCCGAATTTCGGGTCGTGACAAAGTTGGTATCAGTGCGTTAGGTTTTACCTTTCGGAGTCTAGGATGACCTTGGTATGATGGAGTAGGTAGCTTAAGCAGAGTGACGTAGCGTGTGTATGTTCCGCGGCATACTTACGACACGGTACTCCGCCTAAGTGACCTTAGGACTTGTTGATTGATATTCCTTCCGTGATTGATATACATCTTGTGATTCGATTTCCGTTTCCTTATCGAATCTTGTTTCAAATTCCAGCCCATATGCCGCCGAAGACTACGAGGGCTCGGAGAGCGGCCGCGAGGGCCGAGGTCAGGGTTGACTCGCCTGAGGCGAGGACTGACCAGGGAGGTACGCCTGTTGTACCGGAGTATATTGCTATGATTGGAGCTGGTATGCAGGATCTGCGCCAGATTGTGGGGACTTTGGTAGAGACCATCCGAGCGCAGGGGCAGGCAGTTGTTCCACCCGCTGCGGAGGCTACGATGGTACCTACGGTTCCGATAGTCGCAGTTGCAGCTCCGGGGGTTATTGCTGTGTCGTTGACGGATTTCATGAGGCTGAGACCTCCGGTGTTTACGGGTACAGATGTTACCGAGGATCCGCAGTCGTTTATCGACCGGATGGCCAGGATTTGTCATTCACTCCGATGCTCCGATGAGAGATGGGTGGAGTTTGCCAGTTTTCGTCTGGAGGGCATGGCCCAGAAGTGGTGTGAGTCGTTGGAGAGAGGCAGAGCCGCTGGTCTTGCCCCTATGACCTGGGCTGAGTTTGTGACGTCTTTTCTCGTTCGTTTTCTTCCACCGAGCGTCAGGGATGCGCGAGCGCGCAGATTTGAGTCTTTACGTCAGACGCCGGGGATGACGGTGTCGGATTATGATGTATTGTTTACTGAGCTGTCGATATATGCTCCATACCTGGTGGCGACTGAGGAGATGAGGGTGAAGAGGTTTGTTCGAGGCCTACTTACCCAGATATTCTTAGCCATCAGCATTCAGCATTGTGACATGTATGCGGCAGCGGTGGATGCAGCTCTTTCGGTAGAGGAGCGTCTAGCTGAGTTATCAGTTGTTCCGGGACCGAAGAGAGTTCGTATAGGTGATCCGGCAGCGAGGCAGGCGTTTAGACGTCGAGACAGTTTCCGTTCTGATAGTGGCGGTTCGGGACAAGGTCGACTTTATGGTTCTTACCCTCAGGATGATCGGCAGTTTACTTCGGGATGTTACCGGTGCGGTAGTTTGGGTCATCGGGTTCGAGATTGTATAGAGTCGCGTGTGAACGAGCCAGCTGTACCGCAGGTTACCTTACCACCTTCTCCACCTCAGAGAGCGTTGCCTCTTGTTCCTGTAGTTGCGCCGCGTCAGACTCCTGTTCAGCGAGGTCGTGGTCGCGGAGGTTTTGTACCGAGAGGTCGAGGTGGCAGAGGCAGAGGACAGCCAGTAGCCGGTAGAGGTCAGGCTAGGGTTTTTGCGTTGACTCACCAGGACGCTCAGGCGTCCAATGCCGTGGTTTCAGGTACTCTTTCTGTATGTTCTTATGGTGCGCATGTTCTTTTTGATCCGGGATCCACGCATTCGTATGTTTCTACGCACTTCGTGCCGAGGTTAGGCCGAGAGTCGTGTTTGCTGGATCAGCCGCTGATCGTGACTACTCCTGTGGGAGAGTCGTTTGTTGCGCGTTATGTGTTTCGATCTTGTGTCGTCCATATTGGTGACAGAGATCTGCCCGTCGACTTGATCCTTCTGGAGATGTTGGACTTCGACGTGTTGTTGGGCATGGATTGGCTAGCTACTTGCTATGCGTCCGTGGACTGCCGCGAGAAGAAAGTTAGATTTTGTTTTCCCGGCGAGTCGGTGTTTGTTGTGCAGGGGGACCGTAGTGCCGCCCCTCACAGCTTGATTTCTGTTTTGTGCGCTAGTCGGCTTTTAAGGAGGGGATGTCGGGGATTCTTGGCGTTCATTCATGATACTGGAGCCACAGTGGAGTTGTTGGACCAGGTTTCTACCGTGCGAGAGTTTCCCGATGTTTTTCCCGATGAGTTACCTGGGTTGCCGCCAGAGCGCGATATTGAGTTTTGCATTGATCTGATTCCTGGCACGGAGCCTATTTCTATACCGCCTTATCGGATGGCTCCGGCAGAGCTTAGAGAGCTTAAAGATCAATTGCAAGAGTTGCTTGATTTGGGACTTGTGCGTCCGAGTGTTTCGCCGTGGGGAGCTCCTGTTCTGTTCGTCAAGAAGAAGGACGACAGTTTGAGGCTTTGTGTGGATTATCGTCAGTTGAACCGTGTTACGGTGTGGAACAAGTATCCTTTACCCCGTATTGACGATTTATTCGATCAGCTCCAGGGTGCGAAACATTTTTCGAAGATTGATTTGCGTTCGGGTTATCATCAGTTGCGGGTTCGGGATGATGACATTCCGAAGACTGCTTTTCGTACACGCTATGGGCATTATGAGTTTTTGGTGATGTCGTTCGGACTCACCAATGCGCCAGCAGCGTTCATGGATCTGATGAACCGGATTTTCAGGCCGTTCCTCGACCAGTTCATTATCGTGTTTATTGATGACATACTGGTTTACTCTAGGAGTCGAGAGGAGCATGAGCAGCACTTGGGGATTACTTTGCAGATATTGAGAGAGCACCAGCTGTATGCTAAATTCTCAAGGTGCGCGTTTTGGCTTGATCGAGTGGACTTCCTGGGTCATGTGGTGACTAGTGATGGTATTCTTGCGGACCCGAGGAAGATCGAGGCTGTGCAGCTTTGGCCCAGACCTGTATCGGTGACTGAGGTCCGCAGCTTTTTGGGCTTAGCTGGTTATTATCGCCGTTTTGTGCAGGATTTTTCGAGTATCGCTGCACCGCTGACTGGACTGACCCGGAAGGGGGTTCCTTTTCTCTGGACTGATGCGTGTGAGCAGAGTTTTCAGCAGTTGAAGACTCGGTTGACGACAGCACCAGTTCTTTCTTTACCTTCTGGATCGGGAGGCTACGTTGTGTATTGTGATGCTTCTCGAGTGGGGCTCGGCTGTGTTTTGATGCAGCATGATAGGGTGATTGCATATGCTTCTAGGCAGTTGAAGAAGCACGAGCAGAATTACCCCACTCACGATCTTGAGTTGGCAGCGGTAGTCTTTGCGTTGAAGATCTGGAGGCACTACTTGTATGGGGAGTCGTGTCAGATCTTCACGGATCACAAGAGTCTGAAGTACATCTTCCAGCAGAGAGATCTGAACCTGAGACAGCGCAGATGGATGGAGCTAGTAAAGGATTATGATTGTGAGATCCTTTATCACCCGGGCAGGGCAAATGTGGTAGCCGATGCTTTGAGTCGTAGGCCCGTGGGTAGCTTGTCCCAGCTGAGCGCCGTTCGGTGTCAGTCTTCTGCAGATTGGCAACTCTTGTGTGATAGTAGAGTGCAGTTCGAGTTCACCTCCACTGGGGGACAGTTTGCTCATGTCCGCGCCCGTCCTCTACTTGTTGATCGTATTCGTGAGGCGCAACCCAGTGATGCTCATTTGTCTGAGATTCTTGAGCTTGTTCGACGAGGTACAGTTTCGGAGTTCACGATTGATGACCAGGATGTGCTACGATGCGGGACTCGCTTGTGTGTACCGGATGTTGATGGGTTGAGACGTGAGATCCTAGAGCAGGCACATCAGTCGGCTTTTAGCGTTCATCCAGGTTCCACCAAGATGTACCGAGACTTGAGAGACTACTACTGGTGGGAAGGGATGAAGCGCGATATTTCGGACTTCGTTTCGAGGTGCCTGACTTGTCAGCAAGTCAAGGCTGAGCATCAGAGACCGGCTGAAGAGTTGCAGCCTTTACCCATTCCGGAGTGGAAATGGGAGCAGATTTCCATGGACTTTATTGTGGGTCTACCCAGGACCAGTAGAGGGTATGACTCCATTTGGGTTGTTGTAGACCGGTTGACGAAAGCGGCTCACTTCCTTCCAGTGAAGACCACTTTCGGCTATGCTCAGTACGCTCAGCTTTATATAGATGAGATTGTGCGTTTGCACGGTGTTCCCACATGCATAGTATCCGACAGAGGTACCCAGTTTACTAGCCGTCTATGGCAGAAGCTTCAGGAAGCTTTGGGTACCAGATTGAGTTTTAGCACCGCTTTTCATCCGCAGACAGATGGTCAGACGGAGCGGACTATTCAGACTCTGGAGGATATGCTCCGTGCATGTGTGCTTGATTTTGGGGGCAGTTGGGATCGTCACTTGCCGTTGATTGAGTTCTCCTATAACAACAGCTTTCAGGAGACTATTCAGATGGCACCTTTTGAGGCTTTATATGGTAGGAAGTGTCGATCGCCAGTCTGTTGGACCGAGCTTAGTGAGAGTTTGGTGTTGGGACCCCAGCTTGTTCAGGAGACTACGGATAAGATCCAGCTGATTCAGGACAGGATGAGAGCAGCCCAGTGCAGGCAGAAGTCTTATGCCGACCGTCGTCGTCGCAGACTTGAGTTCGCAGTGGGAGATCATGTATTCCTGAAGATTTCTCCGATGAAGGGCGTTATGCGATTTGGGAAGAGAGGGAAGCTTAGTCCCAGATTCGTAGGTCCTTTCGAGATCCTCGAGCGAGTGGGTTCGGTTGCTTATCGTTTAGCGCTCCCGCCTAGTTTTCCAGATGTTCACCCCGTTTTTCATGTGTCGATGCTTCGTAGATACCTTCATGATCCTTCTCATATGATTCAGCACGAGACCGTTCAGCTTGAACGTGATCTTTCGTTCACCGAGCAGCCGATAGTTATTTTGGATCGGCAGGTGAAGAAACTTCGGTTTAGGGACTTGCCTTCTGTAAAGGTTCTGTGGCGTAGTCCGACTGGTGAGGAGATCACTTGGGAGATCGAGAGCGAGATGCGGGAGAAATTCCCTTATCTTTTTGAAGGTACGTTTTAGTATGAAATTGTAATTCGGGGACCGAATTTCTATAAGGGGGGGAGATTGTAACGTTTTGGAAATCGTTATGCGATTTCGTCAGTTTTAGGGTAAGTTTGTCGGTATTTTCCGTTTTTACCCGACTGTGAACAAACGACCATATAGACTTGCCAGCACCTAGATTAGCTAAAATAAAGCTCGTGCGCGAACTTTGGGAGTATATGGGACGTTTTGGTTCAATTTGGTTTTTTCCCAATTTTTAATATTATTTTAATGCGGTATTCAAATTTTGGGAAAATTTCTGTTTGCGATCTTTTCTTTAAAACTTTTGAGTTAGGAAATCCTTCTCACTTCACCTAGGGAATTATGTGTGGACTAGGTTTAAACTAGGAATTTAAATGAAAAAGAAAAGAAAAGAGAAGGATTTAGATGCATGCATGTGTGTGTATGTGTGCAAGGCATTTAATAGCAATAAATGAAGGAAATTGCTTGGAAACTCTTCACAACTCCACCTCCTCACCCCTTGGCCGAAAATCCTTCATCCTCTACTGCCCTTGCTCAATTATTCTTCATAATTTATCATTCTAAACTCACTAAACTCTCAAAATTCTGAAACCTATCACAAAAATACCTAAAACTTTGGAATTTCTTGATCTTGATCACTTGGAGATAGGGAAAAAGCTTGGACTTGAGAGCAAAGTTGTTAGGTATAACCCCTCTACTGTTAATTTATAGTTTTTGTGTGGTTTCGATCGTTAAATTCTGCGTAGAACGTAGTTTATATCGTTTGAGGCGATATCGGGTTTTTAGTGACTTTTTAGAGATATTAGAATCTGCTGTGACCTGGGAATTTTAGTGATGGAATCAACAACTTTAGAGAGATGTGCAGGTTGACCTGAGACACCATCTAGGAGACGGGGACCATCCCACCGGCCGGGGCCGGCGAGCTTCGAAGAGGGGGCCGGCGACGCCGGCCGACTTGGGGAGATTTTGGGGTGGGTCTTCTGTGGTAGTTGTCTGCTGTTATTTGGGGTTGTTTGGTACTGTTGATTTACTTAGTAGATGCAGTATGCAAAATCTGGGATCGATTACCTATAATCGTGTGTTTTGAGTTCGCGTGATACGTGTTGCGACACGAGTCGTGTGTCGTGCTGCGATGTACTCAGTTTGGGTTTAGGTATCGTTTCGCGTGTTTGCACTAGACGTGTATTCGTGAGTTGGTTTAGTGCGTTGATGCGTTTTATATTACGTAGTTTTGCGTTATTGTGATTGCTTCTGAGATGTTCGCTTTATTTCTTGTGTTTGTGATATTATAGCGTCTCAAGCGGGGACATCAGACGCTGCGAACAAAGGGAAGCAGGTGGTCGGATCTTCATAGCTGGAGACCACAGGGTGAGTAGATTTAACATCTACGGGGAATCGCCCGTATGGCGCTACGCGTCGGGGCTAGATATGATATAATATTAGCCGTATGCTTATTTGCTTATATAGAAACAGTGCATGGTTCATGTTGCATATAGTTACTTATGCTTAGTACTGTACCTGTTGTACACTACACTATTATCGACAGTCCATGTTGCACGAGCACCAATGATATGCTACACACACTGTCGGTAATTGCCATGACACGCACAATACAAATGCTTATTGTATACCTTGCTATTAGTTAGCGACATTAAACTGTTATACTTGTGCGACAATGCATATTACATAGAACATACCTGTATACCTATATGCTCATATGTATGCCATGTTATATTACTCGTTCGCACATATACCTTGCTATTGTTATATGATCAGTTTTTATTGCATATATATCGGTGGTATGGGACGCCGTATATATATGTATTTTGGATTTGGATTTACATGATTTGTATTGCATATATATCGGTGGTATGGGACGCTGTATATATATGTATTCTGGATTTGGATTTTTGTGAACCGCGAGATACATTTAATGACTTGATTCATTATTTGGCGAATCGTTCCGTGATATGCTCATATTGATGTTTATGTTGCATATGCTACTTTATATGGATTTATGCATTTGAGATGCGATATGGGAAATTAAAGTGTCGATCTTGGGCACTCACTTTTCGAGAGATATATGGGATTTGACAGACCGATACGTGGAAATGCAAGTGTCGAGGTGGGATACTTGGGTTTCGAGGAACGTATGGATATCAGAAAGACCGATACGTGGAAATACAAGTGTCGAGGTGGGATACTTGGGTTTCGAGGAACGTATGGATATCAGTATTTATGTGTCGATGATGGGCACTGATTTTCATGATGTTTTTGAGTGTCGATGTTGGACACTCAGGTTTCATGAGACGTACAGGATTTGAGGGGCCGATCTGAGGGCCGATCTGAGTATTTTGGGATTTGGGTGTTGCTGAGTTACACCGTGTTTTCCATGCTTATGATATGTGCATGAGATTATTTACTATTCCGCACTCAGTATTCACTTGATATGGATATCATGATGGTTGCATATTCATATTGTCATACTCATGCTATCAGTTCACATGTTATTGATCATTGCTGTTAGTGCATACTTGCGATTACTGTATGATGTTAATTACTATTCACGAGTTGGCAACTCACCCCCGTTGTGCCACAGTGTTTTGCAGGACTTACCCTCTGAGTAGTCGCGGCAGGGCAGCTTATCATCACTACTTTTGTGGATACCGGTACCTTGGCAGTGAGGCCGTTGCATTATAGGTGGGTTTGCGGTTATCCGTTGTACATGGTATATTTTGGTTGGATCTAGTATTCTCCATCTACCCTTGTTGTATATGACTTAGAGACGACTTGTGAGATATCAGTGTTGTATATTGGTTTTGGGAACCGTGCTCGTAGAAGCAGGTTATTTTGGAGATGTTTACTTCTTGATATAGTCGTTCTCTTTGATATTTCTTCGCTTTGGCGTCGTATACTTGTTGTGGTGATTGTCTCCGCCGGTGGGCGTGATTTTTCTCCCACTTGGGATGATTTATATATTTTATCTGTGTTGTACCCGTTTACGGGGCCAGTTTTACAAAGGAGGTGCTGCCGAAATTTTTATGAAAGAAAAATAGAGTTAGAGATTTTAAATGGCGACTCCTAACACTTTTAAATTATGTTTTCTCCGTTGATCCAGTTTTGGATGGTTTAGATTTCTGGGTTTTCGGCTTACTTAAGTTACGTACGCCTGTAGACGTGACGTAGTTTAAGTGCCGGTTACGGGCCGAATTTCGGGTCGTGACACTTAGTTCAAGCGAAACGAAGTTGGACACATATGTGATATGTGTATGGGCCTGATTAAATGCGTATATGTGATATCGTATTGTAATCTGGCAGTTATCTGTTATCGGTTCAGTTATATGTGATATAACCAGATTATCGAATCAAGTGTTGATTTAATAATGTGATATACAGATAAATGATATTAGTCGGTCATATGTGATATAACCGGATTATTAAATCATGTGTTGATTTAATAATGTTATATACATTATATGTGATATAATTATATCTTAAC
Source organism: Agapanthus africanus (assembly GCA_030015575.1). Taxonomy (NCBI): domain Eukaryota; kingdom Viridiplantae; phylum Streptophyta; class Magnoliopsida; order Asparagales; family Amaryllidaceae; genus Agapanthus; species Agapanthus africanus. The sequence continues at coordinate 264,396,546 of JASDDO010000008.1, forward strand.
TAATATCATTAGCTCACTATTATTCTTCATTATATATATATATATTAATATATATGATATATATATATATATAATAATAATAATAATAATAATGATGATGATGATGATGATGATGAAGCATGGGTTGATTTTCTATTTTTGAGAAAAATAGAAATGAGGTGTAAATTGAAAGCATGGTTGCAAGCATGGGAGTTATATTTGTTTATTCATCTTGACTCACTATTCAATCATGGTTGCTATTTTATATTGCAAAATTCCATGCTTGAATGAGTGTGGGTCAAGAGTTTCCATTCATTCTTTACCCATTCTCAACACTTGGCCATTTTCTTGAGTTGCTCCCATGGTTGCTCTCTAGTTTCATCTTCTTCCTCAATTGCCATAGTTCAAGCTTCAACCCTCACATGAGATGTGAATCATGAAGCTTGAACACAAACTTGTGAGCTTTTAACATCTCCTACTTCACCATCCCACAACAAACTAGCAATTTGGTGTGGTGTGTATCCTACACTAAAGGAGTTTAGTGTAGTGTTAGCTTGGGCTAGAGGAACTTCGGGTGGATCGTCTTTGGCGTGAAGTTCACGAAGGAGGTTTGTTCAACTCGAAGAGGAGCCTAGTAGAGTCGCGTGGACTTCAACCGGGAGCTTTAGAAGAGAAGGACTCAAACTACAAAGGTTGTATGCTCTTTTCTTCTCTTTAGTTCATCACATCACAAAGGCAAACCCTAATATTCAAGAAAAGATCTTCTTTAGTCTAGCTTAGCACTACTAAAAATTTGAATTTGGCATGCTTGATGCCACAAGAACCTCATGGTGGTGCTTGGGTCGACTTTCATGGTATCAGAGCCAAGCTAGAACATTAGGGGAGATTGTAGCGACGTTAGAGATCCGCCGTTTTTGTCGTGCAAAAACTGCCGATAAAAACAGTTTCAAAAATGATGTTTTAAGTTGTTTGCACACCCCGCGGGCTCACGGTTTTAACCGAGAAGCCGCGGGGTGGAGCGTGCGCACCACGGGGACACCTCACGGGGACCAAATGGCTGGGCCCACACCCAAGACCACCATAAGGTGGTCTTGGCGGTGTGGACCCGAAACTGCCCCACCTTAGGCAGTTTCGGGTCTGCCTCACCTCCTGGCCACCTCGTGGTGGCGTCGAGGGTGGGGTACCCCCCTCTAGGCCCCCCATTCGATACTTAATTTTGGAATCTTCGCCTCCGCGAAGATTCAGCCGGGTTTCAAGTTCGTTTTGACTCCCGGATTGGCTTAGAACGATCGGTTTTGGAACTTTAGTTCACTACATTTTTCATGTCCTGGAAAAATTGGTTTAGTTTGCTAATTGCGTGCGGAATTCTAATGTCGCGGTTACTTTACAAGCTTGCTGATGTGTGATACAATTATTAGAATCCGGATTAATTAGTTTTTTGAAAACTAGTTAGTATATTATAAACCTAGCCGTTTAGTCTCATTTGATCGATTGCCACAAAGTTTTGATTTGGATCAAAACTCCGTCGCAATTGCGTATTGTACGCGATCACCAAGTCGGGAATCTTGTTGAATTATCCGACAACCCATTAAAAAGTGTTTTCAATTTGAGACTAAAATGCATGTTTTATAAGTTAGGCATGAAATCCGGAATATGAGATATTCTAGGTTTATGATGTCTATGGATATTGCGGATTCTAATTATTCTAGTTTTTCTGTTTTCTTTTCTGCGACCGTAAGTGTAATATGTGGGGTATCCCAATCTCGTTGCTATATGTCAAAAAGTTTTAGGAATACTGTCACGACCCAAAATAGCCCGTGACTGGCACTTGAATCATATGAAGCCTATAGGACCCCATCTAATTCAAGTAAGCCAAAAGCCCAGAAATCTAAAACCATTTTAAGAAGTAAATAAGAAACTAGTTTTTAAATCAAGGTTTTTAAAATAGGTAAGCCGAATATGCATTTTAAATCCTCCATATCTTTTCTAAAAATTTCGGCAGAGTTTCCTTTGTAAATACTGGCCCCGAACGCGGTACAACAAGAATAATATATATGCAATGGTAAAAGGCATCCCCAAGCGGGAGTTAGCTCTTCGTCAATCGACGGTCACAACCACGCAAGTAATATAATATACAACGCCAAAGGGCGAGGATCAAAACTCAAAAAGAAACTCAAAATCAACATGAAAACCATAGTACGACAACGCGCGACTCTAAGGTCGAAATAATACATAACTGGTTTTCTAAGTCTGAAACAATATACAAATTTTGGTTGATGGAATGACTAGAGACAACAGAATAAAATAAATACAAGGGTGGTCACGATGCGAGTGAACCCACCTACCAATGCAATCACCCAGAAAGGGAGCAGTGTGCCAGAAAAGCCGCAATGAAACCTGTACGGTAAAACCTGCAAGAACTGTGGCACAACGGGGGTGAGTTGCCAACTCGTGAATAGAAAACATCACAGAGAATAAATCGTATGCATGACACAATCCTAGGTCAATACGATCAGTAATAATATATCCTCAAATGAATAAGTCTGAAGCATGATAAGTTGGCAATGTAACATCCATGAGTGTAGTGCCAAGTGCTCGTGGCAGTGCCTCAGGTAATAACATATCATGAATATGAGGTATGATCAATGTAATCAATATGAATCAATGTCTGTATGAATGTGGATCTCGCCCACGTGTCACCCAATGACAATAAGCATCATGCATGTAAATATCATAAAGTATATGCATGGAAGTATGAGGATGTAAATCCACATGTGTCGCTCGCGACATATCAAAATCATGGAACTTGAGGGTCAAGCTTCGACACTCGAAAACATCATGAAACCTGTGCCTAGCATCGGCACGTAAATCCTCATATATCGTTCTCCGTCAGTGCGGATCGGCCCACATCATCTCTCGGCTCCGGTCGGTATCCTCCGGATATCCGCCGAGCACAAATACAATCACTGGTAGGTACTCTCCACCCTGCCAGGCTCATCGTCTGCTCCACGAAAAACATTTCTCGCCCCGGGGAACCATACCAGGTCCACCATGAACCCGTAAACGGACTATCCAACTCCTCGAATCGGGTTTCAAGCACACGTCTCAGAATCGAGAAAACGCATGGTGGACGTACTGAAATATCATATCAAGGGTAACCAGGTTTTTAAAACAATACATACTCTCTTTTGAAATACCCACGGTTCCCAAATCCAGAAATATCATGAAAACAACATATCTCAATGCGTATAATCAAAAGCATGATGTATGCGAAATGTAAAAAAAATGTAAGCATATCAGTATATCATGCAATATGGAATAGTAAAATGCACATATTGAGGGAAAACCGCTCTTTTAAAATGAATCAGTTTTAAAGAGTATCTTGTGGTTTCCAAATCTCTAATCAAGCCAGAATCATCTAGGTATGTGCAAATACTTATGTATGTAAATATGGGTGTACAATGGGTATGTACACAAGTATGCCATGCAAGAGATCATATCCTGAATGCAACAGTACTACAGTGTAGTGACATGGCAATTATCGATGATGAAGTGTGTGAGCCGGCAAGCAAGTGTACGTGGAACATATGCATCATCGATAATGGTGCTGGTGTCCTAACATCATGAGTTTAATATAACAATGAACATATTTAACATGCAATGCGATGCAAACAGTTAGGATATGCGGCAATGAATAATAACACAACAGTGCAGAATCTACATCAATGTAACTATGTCATACGGTTTTGCCATTTGAAATAAGACGAATCGGGGTTTTTAGTAAAATAAGGTCTACGGTGTTTTTAAGAAAAGATGCGCCTTTTGAAAATATCCGTAGAATCCCTTTGCCTGTCTTTAAAATACTCCCGATCCGTTAGTTTTTGAAATAGGTATGACATCGGCCTAGCCTAACATCTACTAGCAAAACTACAGCTCTAACTAACAAGTCAGTTAGGAGGGGTATGGAAACCACCTAAATCTGAGTCGATATATATATATATATATAATAGTCGGTGATCCCGCCTCAAAGGTACCGCGTACGATACAATATCATATGACATCCTCGAGTCATGCGTGCGGATCTATCATCAATATGAAGCTCGTACGGTAAATCGTCGTACGACATCCCAAAAGCTGGGTACGGGTCAATATCACATTCCTCTCATCAATTATCGGTATCCTTATCATCATATCCCATGATCTGGGGTACTGATCAAAGTCTAGTACAAATCGATACCATCTATATGAATATAAATGCGTGTGTGAAACACACGTCTAAAGGCCCGCTAAAATCACATGTCGTATCCCAAATACGAATCACAATATCTCACCGATCTCACGGCACTATGCCCAATATCATCGACTCATCTCCAATTATCATACACTATCCTCATCATCATGGTATAGGTATAACAAGCAAGCGTGTGTGTGTGTGGGGGTGTAAACCTATTCTAGGGTTCGCAACTAGGAACTACACTAGTTTACTTCTACGCCCTAATCGAGCCATAGTACAGCTAATCTCATCTCAATTATCCATGACACACAAGAAACTATCATAAATAATATATATATATACTATACTAAATATCGGGCTGCGGGGGTACTATACGCTATCCACCCGACTTCCCCCATAGATATAATCTATTCACCTTGCTTTCGCTTTCCGTTGCCGACGCCGCCACGCGCTTGCTTGTCGTCTCGAAGTCTACGTGGGGTACCTACACATCATAAAGTATCGCATCGCGTTAAAAACAAATCAAAACTAAAACGACACACGAAAACTAAAACAACACGCTTAAAAGCCTATAGGTTAGAACCTATGGTTCGCCTTCGCAAAACAACCCGAAATCACTCGATATAGACGTACAAACGTCACGCGATCAAGATAACGCACAAATATCAAAATCTGGAAATCAAAATACGGAAAACCATAACTAAATTCAAAGCAGCAACTTATAAAAGTGTTCCCAGATTTCGTCTCAGGTGAAACCAAGGTTCCAAAACAACACTAGGGTGATATATAGGGTGTATGTGACCTACAGAAGAAACCTGGACCCTACCCCACACCAAGTGGCCGAGCCCCTATCACTGAAAATCCGGCCAGGCCAGCCCTGCATGATCCTATGGGGTTCGTATTTCTACAGGGGGTTCCTAGGGTCAATTCTAGTCCTATGGTGTTGTTTATTTTTCTAGTATATTCCCAAGTTCATTCCAGATTTGCCTGCACACTCAAAGTCCACAAACTGACATGAAAGTTCTGAAAATCCGTATTTTGTGTTTCAGGTTTGGTATAAGTGTATGTTCTTGGTTAATCACACCATGGGGGTTTAAGGTTACTCAAAACACTCAAGTTCACCACACAACCTCAACTTAAACCCTAACCTTCTCTAGGTTTTGCCCAAAGTGCACTAAACCTTTGCCAAAACGATTTTAAACTTGAAATGAGGATTGAGCACAAGAAATACTACACTGATTTTGAAGGGATTACCTTAATAGACACTCATGAATCCTCCTACAGCACCAAAACACAAACTTTCTTGGTCCATAGAGTTGCTTGAGGGCTTGTGTACAAATTTTGTGAAATGGGAGTGGGGTTTTGAGATGTTTATTGAGGTGTTTTGGGGGATTTTGTGAAGAGGGAGAGAGGGGCAGCAGCAGCAGCAACAATGGAGGATGAAGAGGAGAGAGATGTGTGAATAATTGGAGAGGGATGGTTCAAGACCAAGTCAACATAACCCTCACCTTTCTCTTTCTCTTCACCATACCTAATTCTTATCCTTTTTCTTTTCTTTTCTTTTCCTTTCCTAATAAATCAAAAACCATGCCATAAACATGAAGAATGCCATGATAAACAAAAATGTAACTCATGAAAAAAAGACTTGTGCATGTTTTGCACAAAACGAGCTCAAAACGCGATTGGCGATTTTTAATCGCGATTAGCACTAAATTATTGTCAAACTAAACATAAAAACTTAAAACTTGCATAATTTACATAAAACACCCTCTTTAAAATAATTTCCATAATTTTCAAAAAAAATCCCCATTTTATCGGTATTTAATTATACCGAAATATTAAAATATTCCTTAAAAATAATATTAAATTATTAAAAATTCCCAAAAATAATATTTTATTTTTTTGAAATGTTACAGATACGCATATTTTCTTACGTTGATGATATGTGATATCACGTGTTGCTGATGATATGTTTTATTGGATCGTCGTGATTGAATAGCCGGGGGTTTTATGTGAGATGAGAGTTTTTATATTTTCATTCATATAAAATTTGTATGTAATATTCTTTTATTGGGGTACATCCAGGTTTAGAATGATGTCACCACTGTTGTATATTATTTACTTTTCCGCCTTAGGATAGACCCAAGGCGGGGAGCACAAGTAACCGGGTTCTAGGGTCCAGTAGGAGACTATCTCAAGAAGTTGAGACCGGATCTCCTAACTCTAGAATTGGTAGGGTTACTTGCTGCTCTCGTAGGGGTCTATGGGATGTGGGTTTGGCTACTCATCACGACTGTGAAATCCGTACATTATTGGCTAAATTTAAAACACGGACATCCTATTATATTCAATATTTCATATGTTGCTTCTGCTGCTTGATTCTGTGATGTTGATCATATTGTTGGTGTTCCACAGCACCCTATGGGTTTTCAAGATATCAAGCATGCCAATTTCAAAAATTCTACGATGCTAAAGAACCCTAACCAGGGATCAAGCTAGAGTAACTAGACAATATAAAGCATGTAATCAAACATTACAACAAGTGAACAAGAAATTCAACCTTTGTAGACCGGTCCTTCACTTCAAAAGCTCTGTGTAGTAGTCCCTTCGCTGCGAGTAGTGATCTCCCGAACTCTAGTATGGGTTCCCTTGGAGAAATGAACAAGCTTGCTCGAAGTCTTCGAGGCCGAAGATGATCTACGTCGAGGAGACTCAAACCCTAGCTACATCTTCACTAAATTAGGGTTTAGTGAAGCAAACACCCTAAACTAAATGGCTAATCTAGTAGAGGATGATGAAGTAGGAATTTTGCTCACTTTAGATTTATTTTTTTCACTAGGATTCATCATCTAATGAAATCCTAGAAAGCTTTTGAGATGAGGAAGAAGATGAAGAGAAAAAGTGAAAAAGTGAAATGAGTTGTGTGAGAATAGAAACCATGGTGAGATAATATCTCATACTAATACTCGAGTAAAGGAATTAGAAGAAGGTTCTGATTTCATAGAGTCAGCAAGATCTGGGTGACCAAGGTCAAGGATAAATGGTAAGGTTAATAAATATCTTAAGCAATACAAATGATGAGGACTAAGTCAATGGTTTATCCAAGCATCTACATGCTTCCAACCATGAACAATTTCACTTCATTTTGAATTACTTTAAATAAGTAAAACCCTAGATTTATCCAAAGCATGGTTTTAGTCTTATACACCCATGTTGCATATATCAACAACCATGACGCAATCGCATATATCACATATATGTGATGTGTACAGAAAAGAGAGAAAAATAAATGTTTAAGTGAGCTAATATTAGTTAATGAAATTCAATATATCAAATATATAATTATACATTAAATTATTAAATCAACACTTGATTTAATAATCCGGCTATATCACATACATCCGGCTAATATCAAATGTAACAACTTATCGAAACAACACTTGATCCGATAACCCGGCTATATCACATATAACCGGCCAATATCACATATCACGAGAATAGAATACGGTATCACATATCGTATTAATCTCGGTCCCGCACATATCACATATGTGCTCCTACTTCGTTTTGCTTGAGCAAGGAAACCTCTGTGTAGGACTCTAAAGACTCGTCAATATGCCGGCAGTAGGTTGTGATCATATTAGTCAGCCACAAGCCGCAAGCGGTCTGCTAAACGTAATGGCCTCCCGGGTATTGGGCGATCAGAAGATCAACAAGCAAGCCTGCTCATACTCCTGCGAATCCAATCAGTAACACCACCGTGCAATCCGGTCTCTTCGTCTGATATGTCACATATCTAGTCTAGGGGTGGTAAACGTCAGACCCCAGTAACTTCATAAGTCATGCCGATGTAAGGTCCATAAAGGTTCGAGAAACTACTGATAACACTTACGGGTAGATCTCAACAACCATGGCCAGGGATTTCCTGTTATTGCCAATCGAGCATAGCGCAACATCAACCTCCAATACCGGGAGAGACGAATCCCCTCCTATCGCTCATTGCCTCCTTGTGACTCAGGACTGTACCCAAAAACCACCTGTTTGCATGACTCAGTAGAGCCGTGGTAGGGTGGAAATCAAAGCACAGTAGGAGACATACAAGATTCTATGACAATCTCGGGTCGACAGACTAACCTGTACCATTGTCACCAGAGAACTGCTATCTGACGCGAGGTATAATACCATCTAGGAGTTCAGTGTACCCAGTCTCCACCGAGCACCCGTATACCATCTATGATGTCGAATACCAATGGATATGGGATCATCCATCGCCCATCACATAAGTCGAGAAGTTATACGCTAGTCTACTCTGGAGTATTGGTGCCCTGTCTCGATATTCGCTCGACTAGGAACAATTAAAGGATGTACTCATAGACTACCCATACCCCACTAGTATGATCTCTATCATAATCCTGGTAGTCAAGTACACATCCTAAGGGCTTTATCAACATGTAACATAGAGACATCAAGTGTACATGTTAAGATAAAGAGCATCCAGATAGCATACTATCATGTCGAGCAAGAAAGTCCTCCCTATATATGTCCAAGCACCCACTATAATATACAACATATGTACAATAATGGCCTCTAGGGCATACATATAACTAACAATCTCCCACTTGCACTAGGGCCATATGTTGTAGTATCCAATACCCAACAATAAACAGTGGTTGTAGTATCCCATACTCAACCATCCCATAATAGTCTCTCTTGGGAAAAGGCCTTTGTGAGTGGATCTGCCGTGTTATCCTCTGAGTCTACTCTCCTAACCTCGATCTCCCTGGAGATCAACCATCTCCATGATCAGGTGATACTGCCTTAGAATATGTATGGGTCACTGACGGGAGGGGGGTTCCTAGGCCAAAGCCACAGCTCCATTGTCACACAATGGTGGGAACCTTGTTCATCTCATGAACAAATATACACCCAGACTACCTCTTTGGTAGCGATGTATCCAGCCTTTATCGTCTAGTTTACCCCGGTATTTAGCTTGGAACTCTTCATACATACCGCCCAACTTCTGGGGTAAGGACAAAGCCTGTGACTGTCTGACAGTCGACCTTATCACTCTGGAAGCTCGAATCGGTAAAGGACTCGGCAAGGAGTGCACTTTTACCAAACACCAAGAACACTTCTTTAGTGCTTCTCAACTACTTGAGAATGTTTTTCACATCTATCCAGTGATTCTCCCCAGGATCATTTAATACCATCTCACTACACCTAGTGAGAATCCTAACATACACTTAGATCTATCTCATATATCCAAAAACAAGGATTTAGGAGGAATCACCTAGATCCTATATGGAGAATCAATGTGATAAGAGGAGATTGACTGAGCGTAGTATAGAAAACACCTTCCCTATCAACAGTATATCATCTACGGATAATACGAGGAAGACCACCTTACTCTCTACTACCTTTTCGTATATACTAGGTTCATCTACCATTTTGATGAAGTCAAACGCTTTGACTATCACATCAAAATAGATGTTCCAACTCCGCGATGTCTGCTTTATCCTGTAAAGCAACTTGCACATGTTTCCGCTGCTCCCACTGTCTACGAAGACCTCTGGCTGTGTACTTATAGACGCTCTCTTCTAAATCAATATTTATAAAAGCAGTCATGACACCCAACCACCAGATATCGTAGTCATGGTATGTAGCAATGGAAAGTAGGATCTGGACGGACTTAAGCATAGCTATTGGAGAAAAGGTTTCATCATAATCCATACCTGGTCGATGACGAGAACCTTTTACAACAAATCTAGCTTTGAAAGTCTCAACTTTTCCATCTGCACAAACTAATCTTCTCAAGATATACTTGCTCCTGATAGGGATTTAACCCTTCAGACGTAGCATACAAAGTCCATACTTTGTTGGTGTACATGGATTCCATGTCAGATCACTTAGCATCCAGCCATTCTTACAGAGTCCCCACTCTTGATGGCCTACTCGAAACTAGTTGGGTCATCATCTCATGATACAATCCTCGCTCCCACTGTCATCGAGAAAACCATAGTATCTCTCAGGCGGATGAGGAACCTTACCAGATCGGTAGAGAGGCTGAGGTTCGTCGGGAGCTATTGAATCCACCGGTTCTACTAAATCATCAGCTGTAGTTTGTATAGCTGGAACTGATTCCAGTTCTACCTCATGACCACAAATTTCTTTCCATAAAAAAATTCCTTTTTCTAAAAAGGTGGCATGCCGAGAAATAAAACACCTTTTGTTCCTCGGTGCGGTAGAAGATATTCCCTTGCGAATGCTTGGGATATCCAACAAACTTCCACAGAACTGATCTTGCCTCGAGCTTGTCCGGATTTTTCTTTTGACATAGGCCGGACAACCCCAAATCTTAACTTGCTTAAGACATGGGCTCTTCCCATTCCATATCTCATATGGAGTGGTAGGCACCTGATTTGGTTGGAACCGAATTCAATAAGTATGCAGCTTCACAAGTGCATAACCCCCAAAGGAAATAGGCAACTCAGTAGTACTCATCATAGAGCGCACCATATCTAATAGGGTGTGATTGCTATGCCCCGATACACCGTTGTGATGTGGTGTATACGGAGGAGAAATGCCGAGAGAGAATCTCATTCTCCTTTCGAATAGTCCAGGATCTCCATGCCTAAGTATTCTCCTCCCCGATCACATCAAAGGACATAATACTTATATCCGTTTTGGTTCATTACTTCTAACTTATGTTCTTTGAATTTCTCAAAAGCTTCAGACTTGTGTTTCAACTGAAACATATGTCCGAATCTTGAGAGATCATCAGTGAATGTAATGAAGTACAAAGAACCAGTCCTGGCATGTATAGACAGGGGACCACACACATCATCATGTATCAATCCCATGAGTTCACTAACTGTCATGACCCGAAATAGCACGTAACTGGCACTTGAATCATGTGAAGTCTATAGGACCCCACCTAATTCAAGTAAGCCAAAAGCCCAGAAATCTAAACAATTTTTAAAAAAAAGTGAAGAAAACTTGTTTTAAAGCAAGTGGTTTTAATAAATAAGTGGCATAAAACATTTAAAAGCAACGTCATATTTTCCCGAAAATTTCGGCAGAGTCTCCTTTGTAAATACTGGCCCCAAACGGGTACAACACATGAAATATATATAATGAATAAAGGCATCCCCAAGCGGGAGCTAGCTCTTCGCCAATTGGAGGACACAACCACGCAAGCAATAAAATATACAACGCCGGAGGGCGAGGATCAAAACTCAGAAAGAAAACCAGAGGAAAACCATGATAATACAGCGAGCGACTCTAAGGTCGTAAGAATATACATACTGATCTTCCAAGTCTATCAAATAATATAAGTCTGGTTAATGGAGTTTACTAGATACAATTGAATATAAATAAAATACGATGGTGGTCACGATGCAAGTGAACCCACTTACCAAAGCAATCACCCGGAAGGAACAGTGTGCCAGCAAACCGCAACGAAACCTGTATGGCAAAACCTGCAAGAAACTATGGCACAACGGAGGTGAGTTGCCAACTCGTGAGTAGAAAACATCACCGAGAAGAAATCGCATGTATGACTCTATCCTAGGTCATACCATAATATCCTCAATATAAATATAAACTGAAGCATCTAAAAATGGCAAGGGTAAACATCTATACAAGTGTAATACCAAGTGCTTGTGTCAGTGCCTCAGGTAACAACATATCATATATGTGATGTATGAATGCATGAAAACATAATACATCTAAATGAGAAAACTGTTTTCTTATCTCAGTGAGATTTCTGTGTAAAACCGAAATATCATCAATGATATCAATAGAGAATCCGTGTCAAGCATCGACACAAAATATATATCCCAATATCTCAATATCTCGTGCTCCGGCAATCCGAACTGGCCCATATCATAAAATATCAATATCTCAATGTCTCAATATCCCGGGCTCCGGCAATCCGGACCGGGCCCTGGGCTCCGGCAACCCGGACCGGCCCAAATCATAAATATCTCACGACTACGTCGGTATCCTCCGGATATCCTCCGCGTCATAAATAACCGTTCGGTAGTGCTCTCCTGCCGGGCTCAACGCCATCATCTGCGACCATCTTGCCCCGGGTACCGCACCGGGTCCACCATGCACCCGCAGACGGTTCCTCCTCCTCCTCGAATCGGGTGTATGATACCGCTCAAGAGCCGAGAAAACTCTTGGTGGACATATCTCATATCATATCAGGAGAAAACCATAATTTATATTTTTAGAAATGATAATCAGTTTATAAAATCCTTGCGGTTTCTCCAAATCCAGAAATCTCATGGAAATCCGAAATCTCAAAATCGTGATGTCAATAAACAGTGAATACATGCATAAAGCACTATAATATTGCATGACAAATGGGTATATGAATGTATCGGATATCAAGCAAGGAATGCAATAATTAAACTAGCATATAAAAGCAAGTGTACTAATACTATGTTGAAACTACCAACTAGCAATTTATACCAATGAAGTAGTGTTTTCTAATGTGTACGAGACATGAAAATTACCGATGATGATTTGTGTGAGCCGGCTAATAAGTGTACGTAGGGCATACGCATCATCGGTAATGGTGCTGGTGTCCTGACAACAGGTTTCATAATAACTAACGAAAACACATATATGCTTGCAATGCGATACGAACAACAAGAATATATGGCAAATGAATAGTAAATGCAACAATAAAGAAATATACATTCCTATATACGAGTTATACAGTTTTTGGTACCTGAAATCGTACGAATCATGGTTTTAATAAATATAGGGCTACGGGGTCTTTGAGAAAAGATGCATCCTTTGAAAAATCCGTAGTATCCCTAGGCCTGCCTTTAAAATACTCACGATTCGTTAATTTTGAAAATAAGTATGACTCAGGCCCAATCTAACATCTTCCTGAAAACTACAGGACTAAACTAAAAGACTAAATCAAAAGGGTATGGAAATCCAGCTAAGTCTGAGTCGATATATCTAGTAGTCGGTGATCCCGTCTCAATAGCGTCACGTACGATAAAATATATTATACAACATCCACGAGTCGAGAGTGCGGATCAATCATCATATTTATACATCGTACGGTAAAATTCATTGTACTGCATCCCAAAATCGGGGTATGGGTCAATATCATATATACCTCATTATTCAACTGGTATCATTATCATCATGTCATAAACTAGGGGTACTGATCTAAATTCTAGTACATTCTGATACCATCAACATATATCGCGTGTGTATGAAAACACATCGCCCAACGATCCGCTATAATATCATGTCGTATCTCATAATACGACACAAGTCATATATCCGATCTCACGGCATCATGATCGATCATATCGACTCTCCTCCGAGTATCATATACTATCCTCATCAAATGTGTATATGTATATGTGTGTGTGTGTGTGTGTATAGAAACACATCCATATATATATATATATATATATATACACCAGAACATATCACATGTGTGCATGTGTGTGTGTATACCTTTACACTAGGGTTTCATAACTAAGAATTAAACTAAAAAGACTAAATTATAATATTCTAACACTACCCCATGATCTCCTAAGACCCTTACTCTATATCCATGTTTCACAAAAACACATATAATATATATCATAACGCATTCGCGTGCTACACTACGAAACTGCGGGGGTGCTATACGCCATCCACCCGACTTCCCCCGTAGATATACATCTACTCACCTTGATCCTTGCTTGCTGAAGTCGATGTCACCTTCCTCTTATTTATCGTCCGAAGTCCACGTGAGGGTACCTACACATCGTAAACCGAAATCGCGGATAAAAACCAAAACGGCACACGAAACACACATAGGTTAAAACCTATGGTCGACGCACGCAAGAATAATCAAACAAATCCCGATATCGACATACGAACATCAACTTACCGAGTCAAAACCCGTATACCATAACTCAAGTTTAAAACGGAGTCGCAAAACGAAGCAGCAACTCAATAAAACACCTCCAGATTTTACCTTAGGTTGAATTAGCCAAATTAGCATATAGGGTAGGTCTAATTTACTGAAAATGGAGCTATAGACCAAGCACGAACCCATTCTGAAGTAACCGGGCCGCAAATTGTATCCATAAGGAATATATTTGCGCCATGAATGGGAGTTGGGGCCTCGGGTCTTTAGGGTACACTCAAAATCACCTTCACACATCTTAGTAAACGCCAGGTGCCCCGGGTCATAGCAGAACTCCAACTATCGCCATAATTCCCACAATCTTCCGATATCAGGGTTTTCTATGTTCATGACTTAGGGTCTAGTCTCTGGTTTGGCCCAGAATTCTAACACTAGAGGGGTTTAATATCATTACTAAACCTTAATTGCACCCTTTCTATTCATTATAACACCTAAAGCTCAACTTGGAATTTTCCAAGTTCACTAAACCCCACTAAATGGATTCTAAACTAGTTTATATGCTAAAGGAAAAGGATTACTACACTAATGATGAAGAAAATACCTCATTTGGCAACTCAAGAATGTAGGGTTACTAGGCACTCTAACAAGGTTCTACAAGGCATCTACTATGCCCAATTTAAAATTTAGCCGTGTCGAACAACACTAAACAAGATCTTTAAACTAGAGATTAGGCGAAAACTAGCATGTTAAACACTTTAACACTAAGTGAAAGGGATTACAACCTTTGTAGTCCGGTCCTTCACTTCTAAAGCTCCGTGTTGACGTCCCTTCGCTGCGATCATCGAGATCCCGGACTCGAGTGATGGTTTCCTCGGAGAAATGAGTGGGCTAGGTCATTGACTTCGAGGCCGAAGATGATCTACGTCGAGGAGACTCAAACTAAAGCTCCATCTTCACTAGGTCATGAACTTTGTGAAGAGAACACCCTAAACTAAATGGCAAGTAGTAGAGGATGATGAAATAGGAAGTGGGTTCACTTTGGATTTGGATTTCTCACTCTATTTTTTCACTTGAAAAAAAATCTAGTAAGCTTTTCTTCTTGAAATGAAGAAGAAGAAGAAAGAAAAGAATAATAATAATGAATTATCTAAAAAGAATAATCAAGTGAAGTCTATCATAATGCAACCATGGGTGAGTTAACCTTTGTAGAGACTAAACCATAGTTTGAGTTAATGGTTTGGTTAATAAAAATCTTATGCAAAACAAAATGAGTGGACTTTGTCAAAGATGCTTAAAAGCTTCATGAAGCTTCAAGCCAAGACAAAGAAAGCCACCATTTTGTTTTACCAAAATAAATAAAAACCCAAACCATTATCTTAAATATGTTGTAAGTCATACACACACCCAAGTTTGCATGTATCATCAATCATGATACAAACTAGTGCACAAATATATATCACATATACAACTTGTGCACATCAAGTGAGAAAATCAATCTTAAGTGAACCAATACTAGTTAATGTAAAGTAATATATCAAACATATAATTATATATTAAATCATTAAATCAACACTTGATTTAATGATCCGGTCATATCTCATATAACCGACTAATATCTAGTGTATCAATATATCGAATCAACACTTGATTCGGTAACCCGGCTATATCTCATATAACCGACCGATGATACAAATCGCGAGAATAGAATACAGTATCACATACTGGTATCATTCTCGGTCCCGTACATATCTCATATGCGCTTCTATTTCGTTTCGCTTGAGCCAGGAAACCTCTGTGTAGAACTCTCAAACTCGTCAATACGCCGGCAGTAGGTGGTGATCATATCAATCACCCACAAGCCGCAAGCGGTCTGCTAAACATAACGGCCACCCGGGTATTGAGCGATCAGAATATCAAGGAGCAAGCCTGCTCACACTCCTGCGATCCAATCAGTAACACTTACCGCACAGTCCGGTCAGTTCGTCTGATATGTCGCATATCTCGCCTAGGGGTGGTAAACGTCAGACCCCAGTAACTTGATAAGTCATGCCGATGTAAGGTCCATAACAAGCATGAAATTACTGATAACTTTTACGAGTAAATCACTGCAACCCTGGCCAGGGATTTTTAGTTATGGCCAGTCGAGCATAGCGCAACATCAACCCCCAATACCGGGAGAGACGAATCCCCTCCTATCACTCATTGCCTCCATGTGAATCAAGACTGTACCTAAAAATCACCTGTTTGCACGACTCAGTAGAGCCGTGGTAGGGTGGAAATCAAAGCACAGTGGGAGACACACAAGACTCTATGACGATCTCGGGTCAACAGACTAAGCTGTACCAGTGTCACCAGAGAACTGCCATCTGACATGAGGTATAATACCATCTGGTTGTTATCGGCGAGTCCGTTCAGTGTACTCAGTCTCTACTGAGCACCGGCATACCATCTCTGATGTCAAACACCAATGGATATGGGATCATCCATCGCCCATCATATGGGTCGAGAAGATATACGCTAGTCTACTCTGGAATATCGATGCCCCATCTCGATATTCCCTCGACTAGGAACATTGAAGGATGTACTCATGGCTACCCAGGCCCCACTAGTATGATCTGCATCATAGTCCTGGTAGTCAAGTACTCATCCTTAGGGCTTTATCAACATGTAACATAGAGACAATCAGAGTACATGTTAAGATAAAGAGCAACCAGATAGCGTACTATCATGTCGAGCAAGAAAGTCCTCCCTATATATGTCCCAGCATCCACTACTATATACATCTCATGTACAGTAATGGCCTCTACGGCATACATATAACTAACAATCTCCCACTTGCACTAGGGCCATCTGTAGCAGTGGTTGCAGTATCTCATACTCAACCATCCCATAAAAGTCTCTCTCTGGGAAAAGGCCTTTGTGAGTGGATCCGCCGTGTTGTCCTCTGAGTCTTCTCTCCTAACCTCGATCTCCCTGGATATCAAATATCTCTATGATCAGATGATACTGCCTTGGAATATGTCTGGGTCACTGATGGGACCAGGGTTCCTGGGCCAAAGCCCCACCTCCATTGTCACACAATGGTAGGAACCTAGTTCATCTCATGAACTGATATACACCCAAACTGCTTCTTTGGTAGTATCTTTGATAGCGATGTCACCAGCCTTTATCGTCTAGTTTGCCACGATATCCAGCTTGGAACTCTTCCAACACACCGCCCCTCCACTGAGGGTAAAGACAATGCCTGTGACTGACATTCAGTCTTCCTTACCACCTTGGAAGCTATCCAGTGTTCTCCCCAGGATCGATTGATACCATCTCACTACACCTAATGAGAATCCTAACATCCATCTAGATCTATCTCATAGATATAAAACCTAGGATTTAGGAGGCATCACTTTGATCCTATATGGAGAATCCATGTGATAAGAGGAGATTGACCGAGCGTAGCATAGGAAACTCCTTCCCTATCAAGAGTATGTCATCCACGTATGATTGGTAGAGTTTTTGCGTGCTAAGCTTATTACAGCAATCAAGACGGTTTCGCTTGTAGCAAGCCGGTTGAGGACGGGTCGTCCGCAGGGAGATGGGAATCTTTTTCTATGTGCTTTAACGAGTTAAGTCCAAATTTTCAGGTTTGTTTTGAGATTAACTATGTGTTAAAATGCTATATAAAGAGTGCTTGTTAGGGTTAGGATTAGGTTAGTTTGAGTTAGAGTCGCTCACTTCTTTCGTTGCCACTCTTAATGTCGGTGTTACGGTAATCGGCAACAACGGGGATTAGCACGACTAGGAAGGAACTTGCGAGTATAAGCTAGGCTTTCCAACGCTTAAGTTCTTCCTTTTGGTGCTTGTCCGTCCGTTCTTAGCTCTTAGCCTTAACCTTCGGTTAATTCAACCACAACCGATCTCACTAAGGAATCACCGCTATCATGTAGGATAGGGTGCCGTAGGGAGCGGATTGTGGTTCAATTAACGGGAGTTCGAATTAAGATGTTGGGCAAGGAAAGAGTGAGAGAGATTTCCTTCTCTCAAACTTTCCTTATCCTACCCTAACAAGTAAGAAAACTACTCACCCATTAAAAGAAAAAGGAAAATAAAACAAAGGAGGAAGATAGAAAGAAAGAGGTTAGAAGATTACAACTAGCTAATTGAGACCTCACTTTGGCAAGGATCAAGCTTAAGCATCATTGTTGTTTAAGGATAAAGAAAAAGAGAACAAGAAAGAAATAAACAACAAATAACAACAACTAGATTAGCAAATGAAAAATACAAGCAATTATAATTAACAATAAGACAAGCATGGTAACAACAAGAACTCTTTATTCATCACTTCACTCACAAAAGCTCACTACATGGTTTTAATGGAGAAGAGATGAGAAGAGGAAGAAGAACAACAACATGTATTCTAAAATCTAAATACAAGAATAAGCCCCCTTGGCTTTAGCAAGTTCTGGACTATTTATAGGCAGGAAACTGAAACCCTAGGGCCACATTCTGACCCTTCATGAAAAGACCAATCAGCCCCTGAAAAGTTTCCATCTGACAAGCCAGTATGGCCGCGGTTCCGCAGCCTAAGCGTGCTTATGCCGCGGAACTGCGACCCTTTAGGAGACTTAGGTCTTGAAACTTGGTAGTTTTCTCCTGTTTGTTGTTGTCTGCAGTGTGGTATATGTTTTTTCTCAGAAACTCTTCACAATTTTTCCAGAATTTCAGCAGAACAAAAGGTGATGTGATGTGGATCTTCTGCCATGATTTCCTTGAGCTCCGCGTAGATATGTTGGATCTTGTGTTGACATTGAGCTTTGTGCATGAAAATGACATCGATTTGCCATTTTGTCCCTTAAACTGGTGTGCGGCAACATACAGATAGAGAGCGGAGACCCGTGTTTTATCTGTGGTTGGCAGTAATCCGTAATTTGTCGTGCTTTTCCATGAATTTCATTGTTTAGAGCTGAGAACCTGTATCCTGCAATTAACTAGCAAACACGGCTCAAGAGTACCTACCGATAAGCAATGTGATAAAAATTGGGCGGTATAAAAATGCAAAAATCTGATATGAACAACGTACAATACGAGGACCACCATACTCCCTACTACCTTTTTATATATGCAAGGTTCATCTACCATTTTGATGAAGTCAAACTCTTTGACAACCACATCAAAACAGACGTTCCAACTTCGTAATGCTTGCCTTAACCTGTAAAGCAACTTGCACACGTTTCCGCTGCTCCCACTATTTATGAAGCCCTCTGGCTGTGTACTTATAGACGTTTTCTTCTAAATCAGTGTTTAGAAAAATAGTCATGACACCCAACCACCAGATATCGCAGTCATGGTATGTAGCAATGTCAAGTAGGACCCGGATGGACTTAAGCATAGGGACTGGAAAAAGGTTACATCATTATCCACGCCTGGTCGATGACGAAAACCTTTAATAAGTCTAGCTTTGAAAGTCTCAACTTTTCCATCTACACCAAGTAATTTTCTCAAGATATACTTGCTCTTGATGGGGATTTAACCCTTCAGATATAGCATCCAAAGTCCATACTTTGTTGGTGTACATGGATTCCATCTCAGATCGCTAAGCATCCAGCCATTCTTACAGAGTCCCCACTCTTGATGGCCTGCTCGAAACTAGTTGGGTCATCATCTCATGATGCAATCCTCGCTCCCACTGTCATCGAGAAGCCGAAGTATCTCTTGGGCGGATGAGGAAACCTACTAGATCGGCGGAGAGGGTAAGGTTCGTTGGGGACTATTGAATCCTTTGGTTCTATCAAATCATCAGTTGTAGTTTGTATAGCTGGAACTCCTTCCAGTTCTACATAACTGACCTTGCCTCGATCTTGTCCAGATTTTGCTTTTGACATAGGCCGGACAATCCCAAATCTTAACTTACTTAAGAGATGGGCTCTTCCCATACCATATCTCATATGGAGTGGTAGGCACTGATTTGATTGGAACCCAATTCAATAGGTATGCATCTTCTCAAGTGCACAACCCTCTAAAAGGAAATGAGTAACTCAGTGATACTCATCATAGAGCACACCATATCTCATATGGTGCGATTGCTCCGCCCCGATACACCTACGTGCTGTGGTGTATACGGAGGAGTAATGCTGAGAGAGAATCTCATTCTCGTTTGGAATAGTCCAGGATCTCCAGGCCTAAGTATTCTCCTCCCTGATCTCATCAAAGGACATAATACTTATACCTGTTTTGGTTCTCTACTTATGACTTATATTCTTTGAATTTCTCAAAAGCTTCATACATGTGTTTCAACAGGAACACGTGTCCGAATCTTGAGAGATCATCAGTGAATGTAAGGAAGTACAAAGAACCAGTCCTGGCATCTGCAGATAGGGGACTTACATACATTACTATGTATCAGTCCCAAGAGTTCACAAACTCTTTCTCTGTTTCCAGTAAACGGAGTTATGGTCATCTTATCTTTGTGACATGACTGGCAAGTTTCATAAGATGTAAATTCAAACTTATTTAAATATGCATCTAAATGTAACTTAGCTAGTCTGGTCGTATTGATATGACCTAGTCTACAATGCCTCCAGAAGGATTCATTCATTTCTGAACTCTTCCTCTTATGTGTGTTCTGTACATTAAGAACTATGGTTTGATTTAGAACGTCTATGCTTTTAGATAACGTGCCTGAACCGATCAACTCTTGATATAGGAAATGGGCAAAAAAAAATCCAACAATACAAAATTATATCCTTCTTTAATAAATAAATAGACTGATATGATGTTGTATGTCAGGTTCGGTATCTAATAACATTCGTTCATAATCAATGTATTCTGGTAATATAGGGTGATAGTGACCAACAGACTTGGCTGCAACACTTGCACCGTTTCTATCTCATGAAACTTATCACCCGTTCTCAGTTCTCTACCTATCTGTAGCCCATGTAACAGATTACATATGCGGGATCCTGATCCGGTATCTCATACCCAGGACGTAAAGGATACTGAGAAACAGTTCTTTGTAATGAACACACCCGAAGATGATGCAACAGCATGCACTTTCTTCGTTTGGGCGGCACGGGAAATCTGGTATTCCCCAATTTCCTGCTCTGTCTTATAACAATTATAAGTTGGAGCGGGACCAACGTTCCCCAGCTCAGTATAGCAAGCGGGTTCGGTCAATACATCCATATTATTATGTTGATTAAGGCATGACATGGTCGCTACCTGGAGAGAGAGAGAGAGAGAAGAAAACACTCTGCGTGTGCTCTTGCAAGATTAGATTGGTTATATATTTTATCTAATCAGGATGGTTCCCACTGTTTTTATCAAATCTTCGATCAAACCCTAAAAGGAAAGACTGGCCGGGATTAATTACACTCTACAAGTTCGCCAATCTTTCAGCCAGGCCAGTGCCGGTACTTTGAGGGAGGTTCCCCGTGCTTTCGCACGGACCTAATTAAAATAAACCTTGTTTTCCCAGGGGCGTAACCACGTTGACACCTTTCTAGACACCTACTTGATCGGCTAATTGCAAAGTGCAAAACTCTCCCAGGAGTAAAAATTACTCGCAGTGGGTATCGGGATCCAACTATCTCATCGAAGGTATGCAATCTCATTGTAAATTTCAACACTTGAAACTCACGATAAAGGTATTTACCCCTAGCACTTATGACCTTAACTATGGTCAACAAATCATAAGCATTAGTCAAGCTCTACCTGTCATTTCGTGATTAATTAGACCCACCCACATGACCCTTAACTAAGGTCAACAAAGTCACATGACTGTCCTAACTAATCGCATCATATGTTGTGTAGGAAGACATCACTTAGCTACTGTACACTGTGTCTTGACTATGGTCAACAAACACAGCACGGATACTATGTACTCTACTTCCTAAAATGACGGAGGGTTGCGGATGGTTTTTAAGAAAACCTTTAACGCTTTGAACTTGATCTCGTTGCAGAATCAAATGGTTTTAAATGGAGTGTTTTTGAGGCTTCTGCTAGTTTCGCTAAAGAGTTCACTCCCGGTGAAGGGATCTCGGCTCTTTCCTCGTCGAATGAGGTGCAGGATATTCACAATACCTCTATGCAAAGTAATAACTAGAAAAGCAATCAAAAGACAAACCGAAGGTTGTAGCATCTGCTAGTTATTGCTAAAGAGGTCACTCCCGGTGAGGGGATCTCGGCTCTTTCTTTATCGAATGAGGTGCTGGATGTTCTACAAGGAACACCGCTATGCAAAGCAACAACTATAGCTACCTGATTTTTGAAATTCGATTCCACGACATCTTTTAGGTTTAGTTTCTTTCATTAATCTCATTAATGAATGTCCCATCATTTAAGTCTACCTAAACATCACTGATAAATACAACGTACACTTATGCCATCCGCATTCGCCTCGATGTCCCGTCTGCACCGTTAGGTTAAGTAACTAACGGCAGAGCGGGGCAGGGCTAGCACGGGTGTAAAACATAAGCAACGTCTATATAATATATCATATATACTATATACAATATATATCTGAACATATCACATGATCACATCACAGATAATGCAGCAGAAAATATCATATGAAATATTGGATATACTAGGACGTCCGTGTTTTATTTTGATCCTATATAAAACACGGATTCCACGGTCATGATGAATATCCAATCCCACACCCGTAGATCCCTACGAGAGTGGCAAGCAACCCTACAAATTCTAGAGTTAGGAGACCCGGACTCGACTCCTCGAGGTGGTCTCCCACTGGACCCTAGAACCCGGTTACTTGTGCTCCCCTCCTTGGGTCTATCCTAATGCGGAAAAGTAAATAATATACAATGGTGACATCATCTTCATTCCGGAAGTTCCCCAATAAAAGAATATTACATACAATGAATTTTACATGAATGAAAATAAAAACCCTCATCTCACATAAAACCCCCGGCTATTCAAAACACGACGATCCAATATAACATATCCAGCAACACATAACATCACATGTCATCAACGTAAGTAAATATGCGCATCCCAATTGTCGTTGACATATAGCAACGAAACCGGCAATATCACATATTACACTTACGGTCGCAGAAAAGAAAGTGTAAAACTACAACAGTTGGAATCCGCAACCTCCTTAGACATCGCATGCCAAACAATTATAAACCCCCGCATTTTAGTCTCTATATCGAAAACACTTTTCAATATCTAGTCTGGCAATTCAACAAGATTCCCGATATGTTATCGAATGCTCGTCGCAAACTTTAGTAGACGGCCGCATCCCCGGATACCATCGACGAAGTGCACTAAGGCGGAACACCGCTGCCGCGAGCACCCAAACGGATGCTTTTGGCGACGGGGTTCTCCTACAGTCACTTGGTCGGGGCTTTGGGGCGTGGCTTGTAAGTGCACGGCGGCGTTCCGGCCGTCAATTCGACGCCGGAATGCAGAAACGAAAAACTTTACAAACTAGTAATCCGGCACCACCGCGCACAAAAATCCCGGATCGGGACATTAATCTAACTCAAGCAAACTAGAAAAGGAGTAGAGAAGCTATACCAAGCGATCCGTGTCCTTCGGTCTTCGCCTCTACTCCGATCTCCTCGCGGAATCTTCGGTCGTCGCCTCCTCGTCGGAACGGGCACCACATCGCCGGGTTCTTTTACGGGCTCCCACCTCTGGACTGAGGCAACTCGGGCACGAAGTTGGCTAGCCGACGCGTCCAAGGAATGCTGTAGACTAGTGTAGAAACCATTGTCTCATTCTCTTTGATGCAGAAGGAAAAAAGAACTTTTGAAAGGTGTAAGGAATTTTGCAAGCAAGCAAAAATGAGATATGAATTATTCCCCTCATCAAAAATGAACCTCTCTCCTCTCACACAAGTGGCCGGCCCCCCATAACAAAAAATGGTGGAGGGAATAAATCAAAACCATGAAGGGAGGTGAGAGTAGTAAAAGCAAAGGGTGACCATAAGCCAAGAGTGATGAAAACAAGGTCATATCAAATTCTAATCAACTCTAATCTCATTAATGCTAAACCATCATGAAAAAGCAAAGATGCTAAAACTATCATAATGCCACAAATACAAAGAACCCCTCCACAAATGCTAATTTGCGAAATTGCAAATTAGCCCCTCCATCAGAAAAATCCGGCCGAGAAGGAACAAAGGAAAACTGGCCGGAACGGAATGCAAACTGGAAACTTCAGAAAACTTATCCCGTAATAAATTACAGGAAAACGCCGCGACTGCATATACATGCCCGCATTTGTATTCCCACTGAATACAAATGCAAAGAGACAAAATCTACACTGTACAATACTAGGATCCGGCTTAAACCAAAGCGTGCTAGTATTATCCGTCCGATCACGATCCGTGCAATACCGCACGTATCTGATCGAACCCTGCCATATCTCCATATGGCCTCTACAGCGTTTCACCCGAAACTTGAGAAAACGGTCTGTGGGGGACTCTAAAGACTCATCAACACCTTGGTTGTGGATTTAACCACCAGCACGTCAGAGGTATTAGCCATACGTGACGGGCTACCAGGTATTGACCAAAAAGGACGTCGATGAGCGAACTCATCCTGGCACCCTACTGAGCCTGTCAGTGACAATATCCGTACAGTCTGGTCCGTTCGTCTATGAGCATCGCATGGCGGGCCTAGGGGGTTGGTAAAAGTCAGACCCCCAAAAGTGGTACAAGTCGTGTCGGAGTGTAGCCCATAACACCCTGAGATACTACTGGAATACCTACCAGTAAATCTCCTGCCTTGGCCAAGGACTTCATGTAATGGCTCTCCTAGACACAGCGCGACCTCACCCCCAATACCGGGAGAAACGAACCCCTGCTGATCAGCTCACTGCCTCCATGTGGCTCGGCACTGTACCCAACTAAAACCTGTTTGCACGTCTCCTTTGAGCGTGGTAGGGTAGTAATCAAAGCACAGTGGGAACTCACACGAGACAAATGACGATCTCAGGTTGATGAACTAACCTGTACACATGTCACCAGGGAACTGCTATCTAACGTCAGGTATAAGACCAACTAGCATGTTCCCAGCGAGTCCTGTCCGGTGTACTCATAACGCAATGAGCACCTGTATACATCTTAGGTGAACCAACTGACACCAGTGGCTTGTGGGACCGGCCACCGCCCCTCGTCGGGGTCTCGACTGTATACACTAGTCTACTCTGGAGTATCGATGCCCTGTCTCGAAACTCCCACGACTAGGGACCTTTTAAGGATGTGCTTATAGACTCCAGCTCCAACGTATATGATCGCCCTCGTACTGCTGGCAGTCAAGCAAGAATCCTAGGGGCTCTATCAACGTGTAATAGCGACCTGTAAGGTCACCTAAAGCAGTACACGATGATAAAGATAAACCAGATAGCATACTATCATCTTGAGTAAGACTGTCCTATCGGGATAAGTCCTCCATCAATCATTGCAATCACGTGCCTGTGATCCAATAATTGACTCTGAGGGCACTATCTCCAACAATCTCCCACTTGCACTCAAGGCTAATTATTGCGATGTCGCATACTCACAGCCCGTGTGATACCGAACACCCAACTCCTCTACTAGTCAGTCTCACAAAGCTCGTTTGCGAAATTATTGCGTTCGAGGAATAGTCTCAGTTAGTGGATCCGCTCTGATGTTTCTTTCTATGTCTCTCTATATCTCAAGTTCGCGGAGAAAGCCATCTCCCGAAATGAGCAATACCTGTCTTAGAATGTGTCTGTATGTCTGATGGGACCTAGTTCATAAATGAACTCCAAATCCAAACTTCTTAGACTGTATCGTCAACTGAACTTAAACAGTATCCTGCGCCAATGCCTCCCTCAGTATACGCCTGGACCTCCTGTCCAAAATACTGCCCCTCGTCAGAAGGAAAACTATAACTCTGACAGCCACTCTGTCATCCAGGTCACCTTGGAAGCCTGGAATGATAACCATCTCCTATAGGAGGCTGCTGTTATCAAATCCCTAGAACATCCACTTATGTTCTAAAACTGCTTCCGAATATTTATCCAGGATTGGATCAATATCAACTTATTGCATCTACTGTAAAAACAACATCTGGTGTGGTACTTGACATCTCATGATTGACTCAATTGCCTAAGCAAGTGATCTGCCAATCATGCATATCCCTTTCCACTTTAGTCTATAAGACACCTTAAGAGAGGGTGACTCCATCACCTGAAGGTACACCACCATGCCAGGAGTCGTCCATTCTAAAACACCTTTAGAATGCTGTCTAAATACCCTGATTGGGACACTTCCCAAATCTAGATCTAAAACCATAGATCTAGTAACCAGAATGTCTGATATAATATCCAAGTCCTATGTGGGGAAACCTCTGTGTGACAACCAAAGTATAACCGACCGTAGTATAGGAATTTCACTTCCTACTCTGTGTATGTCATCCAAATACCAGGACACTACACCCTACTACCTTCTTAACAGATCCATCCCCTATTCTGATGACGTCAAACCTATGACTGTCACATAAGAAATAGATGATCTATCCCCGCTATATCCGCTTTACTCTATAAATAGACATAAGCCACCTGTCCACCAATGCTTCCGCTACTCCCACTGACTACGACAACCCTCTGGCAGAGTCATATAGACGTACACTTCTAAAGCTAGTTTAGAACGACGCTATACTCATCCTCCTGCCGGGTCTCACAGTCTGGAACAACATCATTGGCAAGTCTAGGTAAACAAGAACCTCCCTGCCACCGTCCTTGAGCATACCGAAGTACCTCTCGAGCGCCTGAGGTTACCCACCATATCTGCGGAGTGGCTAATGGAATGTCAAACCAGATTGAATCTTTAGGTTCTTATCAAATTTTCAGTAATCGTCTGCGGTTCTGGAATCACTTCCAGTTCTACCATACTCCCACTACTGTTTTCTGAAAAAATCCATTTTTGTTAAAACTGTGGAGAGTCAAGAACAATATCACTATTGATCTTCCAGATGGTTGAAAATCAACCCTCGTCATAGCCTGGGTCAACCCACAAACAGCCATTACAGAAAAGTGCCTTGAGTTATCCAGAGTCTGGTTTTAAGCATAAGCCGGACAACTCCCCGTACCTTAACAATGTCAAGATATGAACTGTTCTATATCCAATACAGAAACAGAGGCACTAATTTAATTGAACCAGATTCAAATCATGCGACTGTCTCCAGTGCATGTTAACTAAATGGAAAGAGGCCGATCAGCGTTACTCAACTTATGAATGCATCCAGATATGAGTAACCCGAAAAAGAAGGAAGTTCTTTTAATCATTACTATCAACCGAATACTACACACAAGTATCTACATCTTCGATCACCTTGAAGAATCCTGATACTTGCAATACCTGGTTCTCTACTTTATTCTTATACCTATAACTTCTCAAAATTCGGACCTTGCGTTTCTACGAAACACTTGTCGAAAAACTAGAGAAGTCAAAAGTAAACCGAATATAGTACAAGGACCAACCCCTCTGTTCTAATGGACACTGGACAACATACAATACTCTGTATAAGTCCCTTGAGTCTGATAACTCAATCCCTGTGTGTCGTAGGTTGAAAACTGTACTTATGGTTAAGAAGAATTACACCGCTGTTTAATGCTCCTTACCTAACCATCCACTGATATAGGTAAATGTCATAGACATAATTTCAAAAAGGTATATCTCACTCTATAACAATAGACGTACAGATATATCAATTTAAAATTGGTGCATAACAATGGATATTCAAAACCAAATATTTGCCGTCCGGCAAACAACCCAGGTGACTTCCTCAAATATCACCAATTACAACGAATTCCGATACAATGAGGATGATCACCCAATTCCCAATAACTTACTCCCACTCATCATCTGTAAAACCATATAGATGTGAGAATCATACCTGGTAAATACATACCCTGGAGCAAGTGTTTAATTAGGAAATCAGTTTTCTTTTAACAGTACACAGTGAAATTGAAACATTGAAATGTTTCGATGGGTATCCGGGTATTCCTAGTAATGCCTCTTCCATTATCCAGATTCACAACTGTAATCGTATAATTCTTTGCCATCTCTCCAAATCCCTTTATATGTCTTTAGTCATTACCTTCTGCACACCCCTTTAGGCCAAATGGTTTTCTTCCTTCCCTACCGTTCGGCACCAGCCTATGGTTTGGAAGAAGACTATCCAATAAGCATAATGGGTGTACTGTCCTAATCCTAGGAGCACTCTCAATGCGAGAGAAGGTGAATATAAAAGACAACCGAATAAACCTTATTCCTATTTCTCCTGAACCCGAATCCATCCCCGAACTGGAACAAGTTCCTTTCGAGTTCGTATATAACCATACGATGGAGTATCCAATAAACTGTGGATCTTCGTAGTGATACGGAGTGTCCTGGAGAAATACAAAGGTGATTTAGGATTGGCAAAGAAATACTTGGTTTGGTCGTGAATAGCAGCCGCAATTTACTTTGCCCTGTTACTAATCCCTTGATATTTCTTTATATAATACCTTTTGTACACCACCGTTTAGGCTAATTGGTTTTCTTCATTCCCCACCGTTCGGCACCAGCCTAAGGTTTGGAAGAAGACTATCCAATTTACGTAATAGGTGTACTATCTCCTAAACCAAGGTGTACTCGCAACCTGAGAGAAGGTAAAAGGAAAAGACAACTGAATAGTCCTATTCATTTTCTCCAGAACCAGAAACTATCCTCGAATTCCTTCGAGTTCGTATATAACCATACGATGGTTTTGTCCAATGGAAGTAGACGTTCGTAGTAATACGGGGTGTCCTGGAGAAAAGGGTAAAAGTAGGAGTGGCAATGAGGTTTGCAACTCTGACAATCCAAAAGCCAGTGTTAAGAAGGTTCGGTCAACTTGGTCACTGAGTCATAGTCTAGGGTCGAGTCAATGGTCGCTGCCAAAGAGAGAGAGAAAAGAAACACTCAGCGTGCACTCTAGCCTAGATCAGAATGGTTATCACTTTATCTAATCTGGAAACCTCCCACTGTAACGTCAAATTCTCCTCCAAACCTGAAAGAAGAATTAGTCGGGATCACCCGAGGAGTAAACCAACTCATCAGTGGGAATCGGGATCCAACTATCATCGCATGATAACGTGACGGAATCCGCTCACGTTATCACACTCCAGAAGGTATGCGCATATCTGGCAAGTTTCAGTTTCTTTAGAAACTCCCGATGTGATTTTTGCCCCATGCTCTTATGACCTTGACTTTGGCCAACAAATCATAAGTCACATGTCAAGTTCTACCCGTCATTCTCCAGGTTGATTTGAACCCACCCGTACCTACCCTTGACTTTGGCCAACAAGGCAGTACGACTGTCCCAAACCAACGCATCTATCTATGCTGCATATGATTACCCAACAGCTACCAAACACTGTGCCTTGACTTTGGCCAACAAACACAACTTGAATACTATTGACTACCCATATGAAACGACGGAGGGCTATGAATGGTTTCTGGCGAAAACCATTAACGTAATGAACTTGATATTGTTGAAGGAACCGGATAGCTTTATAAAAATATAATGACGAAAACCTTTGCTAAAGAGGTCACTCCCGGTGAAGGGATCTCGGCTCTTTCCCCGTAGAATGAGGTGCAGGATATTCCAACTGAATACCACGATGCAAAGCAAAAGTAATCGGCTATAGTGAATTTATTACCCTGATGCAAACTTCTGTCCAAGGGGTCACTCATGGTGAAGGGATCTCGGCCCTTGCCTCATCGACTGAGGTGCTGGATATTCATAACCGAATACCACTGTGCAAAACAAAAGAGAACGCCCTTGCAATAACAGCTTTTTTGAAAAATGTTCCAACAACATCAGAATAGGTTTGTTTAGCTTGCATTGATCTGAATCAACGCAGTCCCATCAATTGATCACACCAATAAAGAACGAAAATAATGATGTACGTATATGCCATCCGTATTCGCCACTGGGTCCCGTCATCACCCGTTAGGTTACTTAACTAACGACAGAGCGGGGACTGGACTAGCGCGGATGCAAAACATATACAACATCTACTAGTATATATATCAATATACAATATTCACTCAAGGCGTGGAAAAATGCAACATCACAGAAATGTAATAAGCATCACAGAACAATACAGATATCTGGGACCCCTGGGTTTCATAGAGCCGCTACTGAAACCCGACGTTCCCCTGTTCGTGTGGATAGCCTGTGCAATGAAATCCTAGACCGTTACGGGCGCGGCAAGTTACCCGCTAAAACCTGAAGAGAGGCAGCCCCCTTCAGCAACGTGAATGGACCACCCAGCACTTCATGGAATCCGGTAACTTAGGCACCCCTCCTGGGTCAACCTGTACCCCCTACGAGTGCGGCGAATAGCCCGCCAATTCTAGAGTGAAGCCCCTTCCGTCTCAAAGCCATGAGATGCGGGCTCGTTGCCCTCTAGAACCCGGCTATCCGTGCACCCCTCCGCGGGGTAATCCTAATACAGAAAGTAAAATATACATACAACGGGTACATCGACCTCACCCCGGTCGTGCCCCAAAAGAATAATATACAAACAGACAGTAACGGCAGTCCATATGTCGGACGCTCGCCCCGCAATATCAAATGTAAATAATAAACCAAACTGTACTACCATTGCATCCAGGCTATCCCCCACGACCAATCCGCAACATCACAGCACAATACAGAACATCAACGTGAATGTCACGTTCGCAAATCCTTCTAAAAGGGCTAGATAGACTGGATTTACCGATCGAGTGACATTCACGGTCGCAGATATAATGTAAATACTGTGAACTAATATGTTTAAAATTTTCGATCGACTGAATTTTCCGAAGTGGGCCCCCAAGTACAACTGCAGCAGTCAAAAACATCTGGGCCCAAAAAGAATATACCAGAAACCTTTTTTCCATGTCAGAAGCCTACTGTGAAATTTTGGTACAGTTTGGCTACAAAACGGCGGCGGTTCCGCGGCCAAAACGTGGTTTTGGCCGCTAAACCGCCGCGCTACAGTAACATCAGCGTACCAAATTTTCCCAGAAATCATAAAAAACCCTGCACGTAATTTTCCAATGTACCAAATAATTTTTAGAGCACAGAGAAATTCGACAGAAAGTACGACATGGAAATACGGTTTTTGAAAATCCGTTCGATCGAATTTGTAAACACGTTAGAGCAAGCTAGACTAGGTTAATGGCGTGGCTCTGATACCAATGTAAGTGCACGGCGGCGCCCCGGACGTCAATCCGACGCCAGAATGCGGAAACGAAAAACTTTACAAACTAGTAAACTGGCACCACCGCGCACAAAAATCCCGGATCGGGCCATTAATCTAACTCTAGCAAACTAGAAAAGGAGTAGAGAAGCTATACCAAGCGATCCGTGTCCTTCGGTCTTCGCCTCTACTCCGATCTCCTCGCGGAATCTCCGGTCGTCGCCTCCTCGTCGGAACGGGCACCAAATCGCTGGGTTCTTTTACGGGCTCCCACCTCTGGACCGAGGCAACTCGGGCGCGGAGTTGGCTAGCAGACGCGTCCAAGGAAAGCTGTAGACTAGTGTAGAAACCATTGTCTCATTTGGGGTTGTGAAGTTGCCTCTTTGACGGAGAAGGAAAAAAGAACTTTTGAAAGGTGTAAGGAATTTTGCAAGCAAGCAAAAATGAGATATGAATTATTCCCCTCATCAAAAATGAACCTCTCTCCTCTCACACAGTGCCCCCCCCCCCCATAACAAAAAATGGTGGAGGGAATAAATCAAAACCATGAAGGGAGGTGAGAGTAGTAAAAGCAAAGGGTGACCATAAGCCAAGAGTGATGATAACAAGGTCATATCAAATTCTAATCAACTCTAATCTCATTAATGCTAAACCATCATGAAAAAGCAAATATGCTAAAAGTATCATAATGCCACAAATACAAAGAACCCCTCCACAAATGCTAATTTGCGAACTTGCAAATTAGCCCCTCCATCAGAAAAATCCGGCCGAGAAGGAACAAAGGAAAACTGGCCGGAACGGAATGCAAACTAGCAACTTCAGAAAACTGATCCCGTAATAAATTACAGGAAAACCCCGCGACTGCATATACATGCCCGCATTTGTATTCCCACTGAATACAAATGCAAAGAGACAAAATCTACTCTGTACAATACTAGGATCCGGCTTAAACCAAAGCCCGCTAGTATTATCCGTCCGATCACGATCCGTGCAATACCGCACGTATCTGATCGAACCCTGCCATATCTCCATACGGCCTCTACAGCGTTTCGCCCGAAACTTGAGAAAACGGTCTGTGGGGGACTCTAAAAACTCATCAACACCTTGGTTGTGGATTTAACCACTAACACGTCAGAGGTATTTGCCATACGTGACGGGCTACCAGGTATTGACCAAAAAGGACGTCGATGAGCGAACTTATCCTGACACCCTACTGAGCCTGTCAGTGACAATATCCGTACAGTCTGGTCCGTTCGTCTATGAGCATCGCATGGCGGGCCTAGGGGGTTGGTAAAATTCAGACCCCCAAAAGCGGTACAAGTTGTGTCAGAGTGTAGCCCATAACACCCTGAGATACTACTGGAATACCTACCAGTAAATCTCCTGCCTTGGCCAAGGACTTCGTGTAATGACTCTCCTAGACACAGCGCGACCTCACTGTTAGTGTATATGCCCTAGAGGCCATTACTGTATCATACTAGTTTGTATATTACTTGATGGAAGCTTTGGATATTCACAGTTGTATATACAATCTTGCTCGAAATGGTAGTAAGCTACTTGGTTTGTCTCTGCTTTAATATATGCATGTGTTTCTTTTAGCATATCGCTGATATACATATTAGTAGAGCCCTTAGGATCTTTGCTTGATTACCAGCGTTGTGATGGCGCTCACACTCGTGGGAGATGGGTAATCCATAAGCACATGCTTATACAGGTCCCTAGTCGTTGGACTATCGAGACAGGGCATCGATACTCCGGAGTAGACAAGCGTATGCGCTTCTCATCCCAGTGTGGGAGACGGTCTGTCCCACAGCCGTCAGTACGTCATACTTGAGATAGTATACGGGTGCTCGTTAGGTTACGAGTACACTGGACAGGACTCGTCGGGAACTGTTGGTTGGTATTATACCTATCGTCAGTTATCAGTTTCCAGGTGACATGTGTACAGCTTAGTCCGTTGACTTGACACTTGGCCTCGAGTGTGTTCCTACTGCACTTTGATTACTACCCTACCACGGCTCAAAGGAGTCGTGCAAACAGGTAGTTTTTGGGTGCAGTCCCGAAGCACTTGGAGGCAGTGACGGTTAGACAGGATTTGTCTCTCCCGGTATTGGGGGTTGACATCGCGCTGTGTCCAGGAGAGCCATTACACGAGTAGTCCCTGGCCAGGGCAAGCGAGATATACTGGTAGGTTTCCAGTGTTATCTCAGGGTGTTCTGGGCTACACTCCGACATGACTTGTACCGCTATTAGGGGACTGACGTTCACCGCCCCCTAGGCCCGCCATGCGATGTATCAAACGAACAGACCGGACTGTACGGAGACTGTCACATACAGGCTCAGTAGGAGTTCAGATGAGGTTCACCTCGTCAGTCTTCTTGTCGGCATCTACCTTGGGACCGTTACGTACAGCTAGTGCCGCTTGCGATCTGTGGTTAAACCCACCGCCAGCGTAGTGTGGAGTCTTTAGAGTCCCACACAGAGAGCTATTCGCCTTTAGGCAAAATGAGTAGAGGTCGCATGGTTTTGCGACAGGGTTCGTTCACATCCGCACACTTGTGCACGTTTACTGTCCGGACAGCTTATACTAGCGGGCTTTGGTTTAAGCCAGATCCTAGTATATTATTTGGGATTGGTTTTTTTCCTCATTGTATTCGTGTTCCTCGGATCACGAATACGGGTGCGTATGCACAGTTGCTTGAGACAGAGGGAGAGGACTTTGATTAGGGTTAATGACTATTGTCATTTTATTAACCCTAATGCTTATGTGTGTATTATAGTTAATTGATATTAGTTTAATATAATTGTGCATGGTTGTGGTTGTTGACCATTTGACTATCTTGACTTGTTGACCCTTGTTGACATGTTGACCATCATCATTCCATATAAAAGATGCTCTTTGATCCTTGCAATTAGCATTAAATATGAAATGATAATGGTCATGTCATGATTAACCATGACAATTATCTAGCTAATTATCAATTTAAAGTAATTCACACATATATGTGAGAATGGTTATTATTCTCTCATTCTATCATTTACTTTCTCTCTCTTGTTCTTCCTCTCCCTCAAGCTCTCCCCTCTTATGTGTTGAGAAACACTTGAGCTTGAGAAAAACCCCTTCTTGATAATCTCTACTCTCATCTAGGGTTCAAGGATTAGCACTTCTTGCATCCTAGTTACTTCTAGCTTGGAGTTGAAGCCAAAGGTTGAGGCTTTCGGGTGGATCTTTCTTCGACGTGAGAAGACGACAAAGGTGACCTCTTTCCACTACTCCAAGAAGCAGGAGAGAAGGACATAAAGCCCTAGGTATAACCTTCCAAACACTTAGCTAGTTTCTAGTTAGCTTTAGCTTGTTTTTGTTTAGCAAAGATCCTTCTTTGTCTAGTCCATGTTGCCTAAAGTCATAAAAATTCGATTTTTATTCCATTTTACGCCTCCTTGTAAGCACCGGGGTGGGCAACTTGGACTTACACTCACCCCCAATACCGGGAGAGACGAACCCCTGCAGATCCGCTCACTGCCTCCATGTGGCTCAGGACTGTACCCAACTAAAACCTGTTTGCACGTCTCCTTTGAGCGTGGTAAGGTAGTAATCAAAGCACAGTGGGAACTCACACGAGACAAATGACGATCTCAGGTCGATGAATTAACCTGTACACATGTCACCAGGGAACTGCTATCTGACGTCAAGTATAAGACCAACTAGCATGGTCCCGGCGAGTCATGTCCGGTGTATTCATAACCCAATGAGTACCTGTATACATCTTAGGTGAACCAACTGACACCAGTGGCTTGTGAGACCGGCCACCGCCCCTCGTCGGGGTCTCGACTGTATACACTAGTCTACTCTGGAGTATCAATGCCCTGTCTCGAAACTCCCACGACTAGGGACCTTTGAAGGATGTGCTTATAGACTCCAGCTCCCGCGTATATGATCGCCCTCATACTGCTGGCAGTCAAGCAAAAATCCTAGGGGCTCTATCAACGTGTAATAGCGACCTGTTAGGTCACCTAAAGCAGTACACGATGATAAAGATAAACCAGATAGCATACTATCATCTTGAGTAAGACTGTCCTATCGGGATAGGTCCTCCATCAATCATTGCAATCACGTGCATGTGATCCAATAATTGACTCTGAGGGCACTATCTCCAACATGGATGTCTATTAAGTTTACCCGGCGAGTATCCGCGTACGCTACGTGATTGCAACGGACTTTTGATCGCTTCAAAATCCCGTGGCAACCGATCATTTGAGACTAAAGTGCTATGTTTATAACATTCATATTAGTTATCTCATAACTACTTGTGGATTCCAAATATTGTATCACCTTCCAGATAAATAGACAATGTTAAACTTTCCGATCGAATAATCAAACACCTAATTTTTCCATAATAGTTCTCAACACTTGAAATTAGTTTAAAAACATCCATCACATGCCACAGTACCAATGGTCCAGCCGTAGAAGGGTCAAGCCAACGCCTCACATGTGGCAACGCCGTACTGCCCCAAACCCTAAGGTTCAAAAGGAAGTTCAAGACGGTCAAATAATCGAGTTAATGTTTGTTGTCTTCTAGAGGGTCCATTGCGTAACTTACACGATTTAGAACATTTTTAAACTACGGAAAAATCCAACACTTGGAAATTTTCCGGCAGGGGAAAAAGTGAGTTATTGATATTCGTTCGAACTTTTTAACACGTTCTAAAAATTATCTGGAAAAAGCACGAAATTAAATTTTCCGATCGAATCAACGAATTCAAAATAATCCCCAGAATACTCAACCCTTGAGCCAGATTAAAAATACCCAAAAAATAGCACTAACAGATACAAGTATTACTATACAAAATCCAAAGCAAAAGCTCACTGTACGGCCGCGGATCCGCGACACAAGCAGGGTAGTGCCGCGGTTCCGCGGCGGTCCGTACGAGTTACTTTGTCGTTTTTCAAAGTAATACCTAAAATTCCCTGCTGAATTTTTTAGGTATTTTTAATACAGAAAAAATGACGATTTAAAAAAATTTCCAGAGAGGGGTCTATTTCGACATTTCTGGTTTCGATCGGAGTTTTAACTTCGTATACACATCGCCTAATACTCTAGCTAGGCTCTGATACTACTGTAGGGTTACTAGGCACTCTAACAAGGTTCTACAAGGCATCTACCATGCCCGATTTAAAATTTAGCCGTGCCGAACAACCTTAAACAAGATCTTTAAACTAGAGATTAGGCGAAAACTAGCATGTTAAACACTTTAACACTAAGTGAAAAGGATTACAACCTTTGTAGTCCGGTCCTTCACTTCTAAAGCTCCGTGTTGACGTCCCTTCGCTGCGATCATCGAGATCCCGGACTCGAGTGATGGTTTCCTCGGAGAAATGAGCGGGCTAGGTCGTTGACTTCGAGGCCGAAGATGATCTACGTCGAGGAGACTCAAACTCAAGCTCCATCTTTACTAGGTCATGAACTTTGTCAAGAGAACACCCTAAACTAAATGGCATGTAGTAGAGGATGATGAAATAGGAAGAGGGTTCACTTTGGATTTGGATTTCTCACTCTATTTCTTCACTTGAAAAAAAATCTAGTAATCTTTTCTTCTTGAAATGAAGAAGAAGAAGAAAGAAAAGAATAATAATAATGAATTATCTAAAAAGAATAATCAAGTGAAGTCTATCATAATGCAACCATGGGTGAGTTAACCTTTGTAGAGACTAAGCCATAGTTTGAGTTAATGGTTTGGTTAATAAAAATCTTATGCAAAACAAAATGAGTGGACTTTGTCAAAGATGCTTAAAAGCTTCATGAAGATTCAAGCCAAGACAAAGAAAGCCACCATTTTGTTTTACCAAAATAAATAAAAACCCAAACCATTATCTTAAATATGGTGTAAGTCATACACACACCCAAGTTTGCATGTATCATCAATCATGATACAAACTAGTGCACAAATATATATCACATATACAACTTGTGCACATCAAGTGAGAAAATCAATCTTAAGTGAACCAATACTATTTAATGTAAAGTAATATATCAAACATATAATTA
Source organism: Agapanthus africanus (assembly GCA_030015575.1). NCBI lineage: Eukaryota > Viridiplantae > Streptophyta > Magnoliopsida > Asparagales > Amaryllidaceae > Agapanthus > Agapanthus africanus. Next base: position 264,433,897 of record JASDDO010000008.1, read on the forward strand.
TACATTAAATCAACACTTGATTTAATGATCCGGTCATATGTCACGACCCGAAAGAGCACGTGACTGGCCCTTGAACCATATGAAGCCTATAGGACTCCATCTGATCCAAGTAAGCCAAAAGCCCAGAAATCTAAAACCATTTTGAAGAAAAAAGTAAAGAACTGGTTTAAAGAAGTGAAGAAATACAGGTTTGAAATCAAGGTTTTTAAATAACTAAGCCGAATGTGCATTTTAAAAAACGGTACAGTCTTTTCTAGAAATTTCGGCAGAGTTTCCTTTGTAAAACTGGCCCCGAATGGGGTAAAACGATGATAACAAGATATAACATGATAAAGGCATCCCCAAGCGGGAGCTAGCTCTTCGTCAATCGACGGTCACAACCACGCAATGATATAATAATATACAACGCCAAGTGGCGAGGATCAAATCCAAAGAAAGCTCAAAAGCAACAAGAAACCGCAATACTACAAAGCACGACTCTAAGGTCGAAATAATAAACAAGTTTTGGTTGATGGACAATTTCTAGATACAATGAATAAATTAAATACAAAGGTGACTCCTGATACGAAGGAATCCACCTACCAAAGCAAATCACCCGCAAGAAGGAAATGTGCCAGAAATGCCGCAATAGAACCTGTACGGCATAACCTGCAAGAGCTGTGGCACAACGGGGGTGAGTTGCCAACTCGTGAATAGAAACATCTACAAGGATAAATCGAATGCAAGACATAATCCTAAGTCAACGATCAGTAAAATATCCACAAGAGTACATCTGAGTGTAATAAGGTGGCAAGGTAACATCTAATCATGTATATAGTGCCAGGTACTCAGGTAACAACATGTCATCGGTGTAAGGTATGTCTGCATGAAGTATCAATGAAGAAATATCAATAATATCAATACACATATATTAGCGTCCCATACCACTAATATTGGTGTAAGATAAGTGTAAATCCAGTCTGTATATGAACCAAGTCTGTATATATGTGGAACCCGTCCACCTGTCACCCACTGACAGTAAGCATCATGTATGCAATGTGAGGATATAACCAAAATCATGGAAAACTCATCATGAAACCCGTGCCAAACACCGACACGTAAATCCTCATCCGTATGGGGCTCAGTCTGCGGATATCGGCCCTCGGCCCCGGCAGTATGAGTCAACCCATGTCCATCTCTGGGCTCCGTCTGCGGATATCGGCCCGTCGGCCCCGGCAGTATGCCCATCTCTCGGCTCCAGGCGGTATCCCCCGGATATCCGCCGAGCTCAGGTAAAATCACCGGTAGGTACTCGCCCGCCTCCAGGCTCAATCGGCATAACCCATCGATCATCTCGCCGAGGGGAACCATACCGGGCCCACCACAAACCCGCAAACGGTACATCACCTCCTCGAATCGGGTTTCAAGCACACGTCTCAGCACCGAGAAAACGCGTGGTGGACGCACCGAAATATCATATCACGAGGTACCGGTTTTCATAAAGTGCCTCTTTTCTTAAATAACCCCACGGTCCTCAAAAACCAGAAATCACATGAAAATCCAACATCCAGCAGTAAATCCAATGCGATGTACTATGCAATCAATCCATGATATATGCGACATGTAAAGAGAGTAATCATATCGGAAAACATGCAACATGGAATAGGAATGCGCATATGTCAAAGGAAGCATCATATCACGAATGTAATAGTACTACTGTGTAGTGACATGACAATTATCGATGATGAAGTGTGTGAGCCGACAAATAGTGTACGTGAAATATACGCATCATCGATAATGGTGCTGGTGTCCTAACAGCATGATAATAACATGGTAATGAACATATGCCAGTAATGCGAATAGTATGAATATGCGGAAATCTAGTAATCAACAGCACAGTGAAGTATCTACTATGCAACTACATCTAAGTATCCTGTCAATCAGGAGGGGTAGGTGTGGAAACCACCTAAAACTGAGTCTAAGTATATATGTGGATATATAGTCGGTGATCCCGCCTCAATGTCATATCGTAAGATATCCTCTAGCTATGAGTGCGGATCTATCATCAATATCAGCTCGTACGGTAAATCATCGTACGACATTCCCAAAAGCTGGGTAGGGGTCAACATCTCACTGTCTCATCACATAACAAATATCACCATCATCAGATCATATAGTCTGGAGAACTACTCTATGTCTAGTACAAACGGTAACATCGGTAAAGTATGCATACGGGGGTAAACACACATCCCAAGCCCGCAAGAATCACAAGTCATACCCCACATATGAATCGTATCAAATCACCGATCCCAGGGCACCAAGCCCACAATATCGACTCATCTCCAAAGTCGTCACATATCATCAATCACAGTGTAAGTACATGTGAAAAGCAAGGGTATATGTATAGGGTAATTCTATCCTAGGGTTCGCGACTATGAACTACACTAGTCACTTCTAACCCTACATATCCAAAATACACCTAATATCACAATACCATATAATAAGCTATCTACGGACTGTGGGGGTGCTATACGCCACCCACCCGACTTTCCCCCGTAGATATAATCTACTCACATTGCATCATCATTTGCGGACATCACCATGCATTTGCTTGTCGTCCGAAGTCTTCATGGGTACCTACACATCAAAATATCGTATATGCGCATTAAAACCAAATCCAATCTAAAACGGCGCATAAACTCCAAAACGATACGATAAGGGACCTATAGGTGAGAACCTATGGCACGCCTTCAAAACCATCCATAATCCTCTATATCGTCGTATAAACGACAATAGTCGAGGCAAAACACATTCCACCATTTCCAATCCAAAAATACGGAATACGGAAACACGAATCCAAAACGACAACATAGGATATATGTCCCAGATTTCACCCTAGATAGAATCTGTCAAAACTAGAAGTACCCAGGGCCAAGAATTGAGGAAATGGGGCTAGGCACGCAAAACGAGGCAACTCCTCCCTGGTCTGGCCGCAATTTGCGGCCAGAATGCAGGTTTTGGCGGCCGGAAAGTGGAATGGGGAGCTAGGGTTTTGGGGTTGGCTTCCTGAGTGCCTGCACATGTCACTTTCCACTCAATTTTATTTTAGGGCATCTCGGGTGATAGCAGATTCCAATCAACCTTCACAGATTACACAATTTCCCCGATATCGGTTTCTAAAATCCGTATTCTGGTTCTAGCATCAGGTTAGGGTCTCAATTCAAACACTAGGGTGTTGGTATAATCTTAACTGAGCTCAATTTCATAATGCAACACCAATTCACTCAAACCCTAACTAGGTTTCTCTCAAATCCATAATATCACACAATATCGATAAAATCTTGACATGGGGTTATAGGAAAGGCTATAATTAAGCAAATGGTTCAGAAATTACCTTCATTAGCAACTCAAGAAAATTCTTGAGTTGCCCCCTAGTGACCAAATCCATGCTTCTTTAGCTCCATGTGTAGATCTAGGGATTTTGGACATTTTTAATGAAAGGAGATTGGGGTTTTGGTGTGTTTTTAGAGATGATTCATGGCTTGAGGAGGGGAGGGAAATGGAGAAGGGGCAGCAGCAGCAACTATGGGAGAGAGGGGAAGAAATGAGAAGGAGAAACAAGGCTAAGGGTTAAGGTCAAAGTCCACCTCTCTCTCTCACCTACCCTCATCATTGCATTTTCTTTTCTTTTCCCTTTTCTTTTAAAACCCAACCCTTCTCACACCAATAGTAAACCCAAATGAAAACCATGGCTAGAAAAATACACAAGTGTAGAAAAAGTGATATGTGCAAGTTTTGCACAAAATTGCCAAAAAACCCAATTAGCGATTTTAATCGCGATTAGCACTAAACTAGTGTCAAACTAATCACAAAAAACTTAAAAATGTCATAATTCACTAATTTACCCTATTTTAGAATTTTCCATAATTTTTCTAACATTTTTCCTATTTATTTGCATTTAATATTAAAATAATCAATAAAATAATATTAAATTATAAAAATTCCCAAAATTAATATTTTATATTTTTGAAGATGTTACAATCTACCCCCCTTAAAGAAATTCGGTCCCCGAATTTAAATTTAAACCCCCACTACTAAAACAATCTCAGTAATAACCCAAAGTCGTCGGGGCTCCGAAATCATCAACACAAAGAACGTCACAGCGCAATGCATGCGCAAGGGTACTGAGCAGATAACTCAAAAACAAAACTCCGTCAAGCATCCCGCAATCATCGGAGTCGATGTAAAAACACAATGTCAAATCCAATACAAAACCGATATGATATGGATCGAAACTACACATGTAGACATCCAATCTATACACGTAAAAAGCTGATGTAAAACATGCAAAAGTATATCCAGGTATCGTCTACTGACTAGTCCTGCTCAGCATGAAAGTAAAAACCCAACATCATAAAAGGTACTGCTCCAAAGGGAATAAATCTCAAAAATATACATAACACAATCCTGTGCGTCTGGTGCGCACGGAAATCAAAAATCCAATATGTGCTAAACAGGTGCACAAAACAACATCTAGGTGCAACGGGTGTGCACGAAACCTCTGTCATGGGCAACGTATGTGCCTGACAGCCAAGGTCCGGTGCATCTAACATGCACGAAGAAATCTCGATTTAGTGCATCGGGTGCGCACCAAAATCGTATCTAAAAAACATGCGCCCAACACGCGCGAAAATCCAAATCTGTGCACCCATCGTGCACGAATGAAAATCTAAACCCTGCGCAATCAACATGCACGGAATCACGAAATCCAATAACAAACATCGAATCGGTGTAAAGCACATCACCAGCACGGAGTGCAAAACCAACCATCAAAATCCGGATCAAAATCAACGATAAAATGCGTCTCAAACCAAAATCAAGTGTACCTCAAAGAAAAATCTCACAATCGTGTGCATCAGCGTGCACGAATCAAAGCATAACACTAAAATGCATGAAAACTCTGCGCGAAATATATAAATATCCAGTGGGTGCATGAAACCAATATCATGAAACTCAGTCACCAAAACTAAATCATGCAAACAGAACACCCAAAATACCTAAATCCAAAATGACGGATACGTGATAATCGAATCACAAAATCACAAATCACAAATACCGTCTTCGGTAGTTCCTCCTTCGAGGTCGAGAAGGAGTCGGTGCAATCCACAGCTAGCAGCGCAGGATATCTACCTGCCTCTTGCTCACGGTCTAGCATCTTCTGACTCTCTGGATCCTTATCTTCTCTGCGGATTACCTATCACGCGGTCAATCGGCTCATCGGCCCTGTCAGGTGTGCTAACGGGGACGATTCCGTTCTGGCACTTCTCTGGTCACCTCTCGGTCAAACCTCACGACCACTCGTAAGGCAGCATATCACTGGCGTCGGCCTCTGGCTCTCTGAAAGCACGTCACACATCCGATCCTGGGTGCAACATCATGGCAGCTATGTCCTGGAAGGAATCCTGCTCAAGGTCTCTTCCAATCATGCCTATGCCGATCTGTACAGAGGCTAGCTCTCCTGCATAACCTCTTCTCGCTCAAAGGGCATCTGTGTCCTCAGCACAATATTTCTCCAGAAACTGGTCACATCGCAACGTCTCTGTAAGCATCTCAGGTCTCTAGTCTCGACGGGAAGCAATGACAGCTCGTCAGGGTCTCACACGAACCTCTTGTTCCAACTGTCTCTATCGTCGTCCACTATGACGTCACGCCAAGCTACTATGCACTGCACTGTCTCGGCCACGGTCAATCTGAAGTCTCTCACACGGACTCGAAATCTCGTACTCTGTAGCTTCATCACTCTGTAGCAGATGTCAGGCCGAACTGGTCCTCGGGAACACGTCTCAACCATCGGAGGAATACTCATCACTCGTCCATCCTTGATCAATTCGCAACGCATCTGGTTAAGTTCCTCTATCCGAACTTGGTCAACTACCTCGTCGACAATGCTGAGCTCTGCCCTGCTGGGTGTGCACAAAATTACCACTCTGGGTCTAAGTCTTCTCGTATCGTACTCCAGAAAGGTCCTGCCGAGATTCCTTTCTCAAATCTCAATCCTGCCGAAGTGCCCGGAAGTCATCATCCAATGCTGAAGCTCACGCTTATTCCGGAACGGCTGCATACTTATCGCGCTTCTTTCTGGAAGATATATCCATATACCATGCCTCTGGGTGCGTATCACATCTCTAATATCAGTAGAGTGGAACATCATCTCGTCGAAACCTCGTACGAACTCTTTTCTTTACTCTGCTCAAATGTCGACTGATTCGGACTCGTCTCATCATGGCTACACAAACTGTGCTCCGACGGCTATCCTCGCATCTGGAGTCTCCCAAGCAGTGTCCCATCACAATGTCCGAAAGATGTCGAACCATCCGATCGACTCGTCAGATCCTCATAATCCCCCAAGAGCTCACATCTTGGGTACAGTTTAATAGTATCGAGTACATGCCACAGCGTCGGTGGTCCAGCCGTAGAAGGGCAAACCCAAGCCTTACTAATGGCGCTGCGGAACCGCCGTAAACCCTAAGGTTCAAAGGCTGTCACACGGTCATTAAGTCGAGTTAGGGTTTCATTCTTCTAGAGGGTCCATAGAATCACCTGCATGTCTTTCCGTATACTTTAAACTTGGAAAATGGCTCCTGACATTCGATCGTCTCAATCGACTCTCAACGAACCTGCGTGAAGTCGTCTCTAGCTGGAAACAATCAATCTGATATCCACGCATCGGGGTAAGCGAACTCACCACACGTCCTAGTCATTCATCCTCGGTGACTAGCGACTCGCTATCATCTCTCTAAGTACATGCTCATGCTGCAGTAGCTCCAATCATCTGGGCGATATTTCATCATTTGCAGCAACAACTGGCTCATACACCTGTACGTCGAACAATGCCTCAATCCTCCAGGAAAGGCAATACATAAGCGGTCATCTCTGAATCAGCCTGCTCTAGGTCTGAGTAAGACTCTCCACACTGGAAATCTTCAACTCAACTGGGCCCGCTCTGGCGCAAAACCGGACGAATCACCTTCGTCTCTCAAATCGGGTAGACTAGCTATCATCTGTCGCATATCTGCCTGAAAGCTCCGACAATCTCAGCTCGTAAGCTTCGGAAGCGACATCCTGTCAATCTCAGCAACAGCTGGTCCCTCTGTCTGCATGGTAGGCGACATCACAATCCCTGAGGTATACTGTACATCAACAGTCCTCTCTCAACTGGCAGCTCTAACAAAGGCACGATCATCCGGTGCAAACCAAGCACTCGCCTCCACTAGAGGTCACAAACACCAACACTAACTCGAGACGTTCCCATGTCACCAGAAAACACAAAGGTCGGCCCTCGTACCAAACGACCTCACACCGGCTGTAACCCTAGCAGCAGCCCAAAATGCGCTCAAACATGGTGACAGGGATCTCAATCGAGTATCAAAAGAGAGCACATCAAAGGCAAGAAAGGAAACAACAGATCCAAAGGGGATACATGATCATAGGAAGGAACAACATCAATGAAGGTATGATCATGAAACTAATAGAATCGGGGATCTCAAATGGATGTATAATCCTGGATAGGAAGAGAATCACTGATCTCTAAACAAATGTCCATCCTAAGGTTCCTTAAGCGGAGTGGCGTGTCGTAAGTATGCCGCGGAACATACCAACGGTACGTCACTCTACTTTAGTCACCTAATCCATCAACCAAGGGTCATCCTAAAACGACGAAAGTTCGGGTTTACACCCCCTCAACCAAGTCTAAGTTCCGTAAGGTCAAGCCTAAGTTCCGTATAAAAACAACTCCCTAGGCTCCACATAGTCAACTTAGACTCGAACCAAGGTCAACCTAGCGCTCTGATACCAACTTGTCACGACCCGAAAGAGCACGTGACTGGCCCTTGAACCATATGAAGCCTATAGGACTCCATCTGATCCAAGTAAGCCAAAAGCCCAGAAATCTAAAACCATTTTGAAGAAAAAAGTAAAGAACTGGTTTAAAGAAGTGAAGAAATACAGGTTTGAAATCAAGGTTTTTAAATAACTAAGCCGAATGTGCATTTTAAAAAACGGTACAGTCTTTTCTAGAAATTTCGGCAGAGTTTCCTTTGTAAAACTGGCCCCGAATGGGGTAAAACGATAATAACAAGATATAATATGATAAAGGCATCCCCAAGCGGGAGCTAGCTCTTCGTCAATCGACGGTCACAACCACGCAATGATATAATAATATACAACGCCAAGTGGCGAGGATCAAATCCAAAGAAAGCTCAAAAGCAACAAGAAACCGCAATACTACAAAGCGCGACTCTAAGGTCGAAAGAATAAACAAGTTTTGGTTGATGGACAATTTCTAGATACAATGAATAAATTAAATACAAAGGTGACTCCTGATACGAAGGAATCCACCTACCAAAGCAAATCACCCGCAAGAAGGAAATGTGCCAGAAATGCCGCAATAGAACCTGTACGGCATAACCTGCAAGAGCTGTGGCACAACGGGGGTGAGTTGCCAACTCGTGAATAGAAACATCTACAAGGATAAATCGAATGCAAGACATAATCCTAAGTCAACGATCAGTAAAATATCCACAAGAGTACATCTGAGTGTAATAAGGTGGCAAGGTAACATCTAATCATGTATATAGTGCCAGGTACTCAGGTAACAACATGTCATCGGTGTAAGGTATGTCTGCATGAAGTATCAATGAAGAAATATCAATAATATCAATACACATATATTAGCGTCCCATACCACTAATATTGGTGTAAGATAAGTGTAAATCCAGTCTGTATATGAACCAAGTCTGTATATATGTGGAACCCGTCCACCTGTCACCCACTGACAGTAAGCATCATGTATGCAATGTGAGGATATAACCAAAATCATGGAAAACTCATCATGAAACCCGTGCCAAACACCGACACGTAAATCCTCATCCGTATGGGGCTCAGTCTGCGGATATCGGCCCTCGGCCCCGGCAGTATGAGTCAACCCATGTCCATCTCTGGGCTCCGTCTGCGGATATCGGCCCGTCGGCCCCGGCAGTATGCCCATCTCTCGGCTCCAGGCGGTATCCCCCGGATATCCGCCGAGCTCAGGTAAAATCACCGGTAGGTACTCGCCCGCCTCCAGGCTCAATCGGCATAACCCATCGATCATCTCGCCGAGGGGAACCATACCGGGCCCACCACGAACCCGCAAACGGTACATCACCTCCTCGAATCGGGTTTCAAGCACACGTCTCAGCACCGAGAAAACGCGTGGTGGACGCACCGAAATATCATATCACGAGGTACCGGTTTTCATAAAGTGCCTCTTTTCTTAAATAACCCCACGGTCCTCAAAAACCAGAAATCACATGAAAATCCATCATCCAGCAGTAAATCCAATGCGATGTACTATGCAATCAATCCATGATATATGCGACATGTAAAGAGAGTAATCATATCGGAAATCATGCAACATGGAATAGGAATGCGCATATGTCAAAGGAAGCATCATATCACGAATGTAATAGTACTACTGTGTAGTGACATGGCAATTATCGATGATGAAGTGTGTGAGCCGGCAAATAGTGTACGTGAAATATACGCATCATCGATAATGGTGCTGGTGTCCTAACAGCATGATAATAACATGGTAATGAACATATGCCAGCAATGCGAATAGTATGAATATGCGGAAATCTAGTAATCAACAGCACAGTGAAGTATCTACTATGCAACTACATCTAAGTATCCTGTCAATCAGGAGGGGTAGGTGTGGAAACCACCTAAAACTGAGTCTAAGTATATATGTGGATATATAATCGGTGATCCCGCCTCAATGTCATATCGTAAGATATCCTCTAGCTATGAGTGCGGATCTATCATCAATATCAGCTCGTACGGTAAATCATCGTACGGCATTCCCAAAAGCTGGGTAGGGGTAAACATCTCACTGTCTCATCACATAACAAATATCACCATCATCAGATCATATAGTCTGGTGTACTACTCTATGTCTAGTACAAACGGTAACATCGGTAAAGTATGCATGCGGGGGTAAACACACATCCCAAGCACGCAAGAATCACAAGTCATACCCCATATATGAATCGTATCAAATCACCGATCCCAGGGCACCAAGCCCACAATATCGACTCATCTCCAAAGTCGTCACATATCATCAATCACAGTGTAAGTACATGTGAAAAGCAAGGGTATATGTATAGGGTAATTCTATCCTAGGGTTCGCGACTATGAACTACACTAGTCACTTCTAACCCTACATATCCAAAATACACCTAATATCACAATACCATATAATAAGCTATCTACGGACTGCGGGGGTGCTATACGCCACCCACCCGACTTTCCCCCGTAGATATAATCTACTCACATTGCATCATCATTTGCGGACATCACCATGCATTTGCTTGTCGTCCGAAGTCTTCATGGGTACCTACACATCAAAATATCGTATATGCGCATTAAAACCAAATCCAATCTAAAACGGCGCATAAACTCCAAAACGATACGATAAGGGGCCTATAGCTGAGAACCTATGGCACGCCTTCAAAACCATCCATAATCCTCTATATCGTCGTATAAACGACAATAGTCGAGGCAAAACACATTCCACCATTTCCAATCCAAAAATACGGAATACGGAAACACGAATCCAAAACGACAACATAGGATATATGTCCCAGATTTCACCCTAGATAGAATCTGACAAAACTAGAAGTACCCAGGGCCAAGAATTGAGGAAATGGGGCCAGGCACGCAAAACGAGGCAACTCCTCCCTGGTCTGGCCGCAATTTGCGGCCAGAATGCAGGTTTTGGCGGCCGGAAAGTGGAATGGGGAGCTAGGGTTTTGGGGTTGGCTTCCTGGGTGCCTGCACATGTCACTTTCCACTCAATTTTATTTTAGGGCATCTCGGGTGATAGCAGATTCCAATCAACCTTCACAGATTACACAATTTCCCCGATATCGGTTTCTAAAATCCGTATTCTGGTTCTAGCATCAGGTTAGGGTCTCAATTCAAACACTAGGGTGTTGGTATAATCTTAACTGAGCTCAATTTCATAATGCAACACCAATTCACTCAAACCCTAACTAGGTTTCTCTCAAATCCATAATATCACACAATATCGATAAAATCTTGACATGGGGTTATAGGAAAGGCTATAATTAAGCAAATGGTTCAGAAATTACCTTCATTAGCAACTCAAGAAAATTCTTGAGTTGCCCCCTAGTGACCAAATCCATGCTTCTTTAGCTCCATGTGTAGATCTAGGGATTTTGGACATTTTTAATGAAAGGAGATTGGGGTTTTGGTGTGTTTTTAGAGATGATTCATGGCTTGAGGAGGGGAGGGAAATGGAGAAGGGGCAGCAGCAGCAACTATGGGAGAGAGGGGAAGAAATGAGAAGGAGAAACAAGGCTAAGGGTTAAGGTCAAAGTCCACCTCTCTCTCTCACCTACCCTCATCATTGCATTTTCTTTTCTTTTCCCTTTTCTTTTAAAACCCAACCCTTCTCACACCAATAGTAAACCCAAATGAAAACCATGGCTAGAAAAATACACAAGTGTAGAAAAAGTGATATGTGCAAGTTTTGCACAAAATTGCCAAAAAACCCAATTAGCGATTTTAATCGCGATTAGCACTAAACTAGTGTCAAACTAATCACAAAAAACTTAAAAATGTCATAATTCACTAATTTACCCTATTTTAGAATTTTCCATAATTTTTCATAATTTTTCTAACATTTTTCCTATTTATTTGCATTTAATATTAAAATAATCAATAAAATAATATTAAATTATAAAAATTCCCAAAATTAATATTTTATATTTTTGAAGATGTTACATCATATCTCATATAACCGACTAATATCTAGTGTGTCAATATATCGAATCAACACTTGATTCGGTAACCCGGCTATATCTCATATAACCGACCGATGATACAAATCGCGAGAATAGAATACAGTATCACATACTGGTATCATTCTCGGTCCCGCACATATCTCATATGCGCTCCTATTTCATTTCGCTTGAGCCAGGAAACCTCTGTGTAGGACTTCAAAGACTCGTCGATACGCCGGCAGTAGGAGGTGATCATATCAATTACCCACAAGCCGCAAGCGGTCTGCTAAACGTAACGGCCACCCGGGTATTGAGCGATCAGAAGATCAACGAGCAAGCCTGCTCACACTCATGCGATCCAATCAGTAACACTTACCGCACAGTCCGGTCAGTTCGTCTGATATGTCGCATATCTCGCCTAGGGGTGGTAAACGTCAGACCACAGTAGCTTGATAAGTCATGCCGATGTAAGGTCCATAATAAGCATGAAACTACTGATAACTTTTACCAGTAAATCACTGCAACCCTGGCCAGGGATTTCCAGTTATGGCCAGTCGAACATAGCTCAACATCAACTCCCAATACCGAGAGAGACGAATCCCCTCCTATCGCTCATTGCCTCCATGTGAATCGGGACTGTACCCAAAAACCACCTGTTTGCACGACTCAGTAGAGCCGTGGTAGGGTGGAAATCAAAGCACAGAGAGAGACACACAAGACTCTATGACGATCTCAGGTCAACAGACTAAGCTGTACCAGTGTCACCAGAGAACTGCCATCTGACGTGAGGTATAATACCATCTGGGAGTTATCGGCGAGTCCGTTCAGTGTACTCAGTCTCTACTGAGCACCGGCATACCATCTCTGATGTCAAACACCAATGGATATGGGATCATCCATCGCCCATCACATTGGTCGAGAAGATATACGCTAGTCTACTTTGGAATATCGATGCCCCGTCTCGATATTCCCTCGACTAGGAACATTGAAGTATGTACTCATGGACTACCCATGCCCCACCAGTATGATCTGCATCATAGTCCTGGTAGTCAAGTACTCATCCTAAGGGCTTTATCAACATGTAACATAGAGACAATCAGAGTACATGTTAAGATAAAGAGCAACCAGATAGCGTACTATCATGTCGAGCAAGAAAGTCCTCCCTATATATGTCCCAGCATCCCATATTATATACATCTCATGTACAGTAATGGCCTCTTGGGCATACATATAACTAACAAAGAATTTTCTTGAGTTGCCCCAAGTGCTCAAAATCCAAACTTTCTTGATCTCCTATGCTTGTAGTGAGGTTGAGCATGATTTTTGTGAAAGAGATGCATAGTTTTGACGGGGTTTTGGGGTTGTAGTGAGGAGGTTGAGGTGGTGGAGGGAGAGGGCAGCCATGAGAGGAGAAAAGAGGAAAGAGAAGGAGGAAAATGAAATGAGGGAGAGAATTGCCAAGGTCAAAGAAGAACCCTCCCCTCTCTCTCTCTTGCCCATACCTATTTCTATACTCATTTTCTTTTTCTTTTCCTTAAAAGAAAATTCAAATCCCATTTCTTTGCAAATGAAACCATGGTCACATAAAAAAAAAAGTTTGAAACATGTAATGGTGCATGTCATAATGCATAACCAAGCTTAAATGTAAGATTAGTGAAATTTAATCGAGTTTAGCATTAATATAGAATATAATTACTTATAAGAAATCTAATAATACTCCATTCTCATAATCTCTTTCAAAACAATAATTAAAATAAATTTCCAAATATTTCCCTATTTATCGATATTTAATTACACCATAACCTTTAAAACCAATCTCCGCACATTAAAATATTCTTAATATTTATTATTTTAATTATTTAATTTTCCAAAAATAATATTTTATTTTTCTGAAATGTTACAGCCTTCCCCCCTTAAATAAATTCGGCCCCCGAATTTAAATTTGAACCCCTCAAGTACTAAAACATTTCAGTAAAATGATCAAGTCGCCGGGGTTCCGAAATCATAATACATAAAACATATCGTAGCGCAACTGCATGCGCGTGAACACGAGTATATAACTCAAAATCAAAACTCCGTCAAGCATCCCGCAATCATCGGCGTTATGGTGAAGATACCAAGGTCAAAGTTCAATACGAAAATCAACATGATATACATCAAACTATAACATGCATATAGTACGCATCGTTGTAAGCTCGTCAAAACATCTGAAACGAAAAGCATGCCAAACCTTTTTCAAGTCGCTGTGCGATCCGTGTATCACGGCTCAAGTAGCGGACGTTTATTGTATGAAAATAACTATATATATATATCCTTTGTTTATTATACACGTCATGCCGTTCTTGAAAAAATTTTTAGAAAGGTTTCCATTATAAAACGTTCGTGTCACCTCGGACACACAGGAAAATACTGAGACTATAGCTCCATTTTTTTTTGAAATCTCTTCGGTAACTATCGATGCATGCAAAAATATATCCAGGTACTGTCCTCGGACTAATCCTGTTCAGCCACTATACCAAATAGTAAATATCATAAAACATACTGCTCCAAAAGAAATCAATCCCAAAATGTGTATACGAATGCCACGTGCATCTGGTGCGCACAGAAATCAAAATCAATGAGTGTGCCATACATGTGCACAGAAACAAAATCTAAGTGCAACGGGTGTGCACGAAAACACCTGTCAAAGGCAACGAGTGTGCCTGAAAACAATACCGGGTGCATCTGATATGCACGAAGAATCTCGATTTAGTACATCGGGTGTGCATCGAAATCGCATCGAGTGCGCCAAGTATGCGCAAAATCCAACTCAAGTGCATAAGGTGCACGAAAATAAATACCGAATATCACAATCGAAATCGACGGTATACAACGTACCTCAATCCAAATCAGGTATACCGTGGTATAAAAATCTCACAACTACGTGCATCAGCGTGCACAAAATCGAATCAAGTATTAAAAGTGCATGGAAACTACATCGAAGGCACAAGTCAAATCACATGCATACCATAGGCATGAAATCAAAATCGACATCTCGAATGACATCAAATCGAAGTCGAGTGCAACTGTGGTGCACAAAATCTCAATCATGCAAATAGATCGCCCAAAATACCGAGATCCAAAATAACGGACATGTGATATTCGAATCACCAAATCGCAAATCATAAACACTGTCGTCGATATGTCCTTCCTTCAAAGTCGAGAAGGTGTCGGGGCATCCAAAGCTAGCAGAGCATGATACCTACTTGCTTCCTGTTCATGGCCTGGTGCCCTTAGGCTCTCGTCTCTCACTGCGAATTGCTAGTTACATAGCTCCTCTGCTCAGCGGCCCAATATGGAAATGATGACGGAATAGTTCCGCTCTGGAACATCCTCTAAAAGATCTCTAGCCAATTATCATGGTCGCTCATAATATGTCTCGTCGATGATGTCGAACTTTGGCCTACTGGGTGTGCATAATACGACTGATCCTGGGTCCAAGTCTTCTCGTTTAGTATTCCAGAAGATTCTTGTCGGGGTCTCTCCCAAATCTCGTTTCTGCTGAACTGCCCGGAAGTTATCACCCTTTACTAAATCTATTTCTTGTTCCGGAATGGCTGCATACTCATTACGACTCCTTCTGGAAGATATATCCCTATTCAACGCCTCTGCATGCGTATCACATCTCTGATGTCAACGGAGTGGAATATCATCTCGTACGAACCTCTTACTCCACTTTTCTCTATTGTCGACTGATTCGGACTCGTCTTTTCGTAGCTGTATGGACTGCGCTACAACGACTATACTCATATCTAGAGTCTCCCAAGTAATGTATCCCGTCACATGATATTCGGACGACGTCGAACTTGTAGGGTTACTAGGCACTCTCACAAGGGTCTACAAGGCATCAACCATGCCTGATTTAAAATTTAGACGTGCCGAACAACCCTAACCAAGATCTTTAAACTAGAGATTAGGCGAAACAAAGCATGTTAAACACTTTAACACTAAGAGTTTGTGTTTACAACCTTTGTAGTCCGGTCCTTCACTTCTAAAGCTCCGTGTTGAGGTCCCTTCGCTGCGATCATCGAGTACCCAGACTCTAGAGAGGCTCCACGAAGAGAAAGATGCAAGCTTGCTTCCGATCTTCGATAACAAAGATGATCTACCTTGAAGTTTCTTTAACACAAGCTCTCACTCACTAATGAAGTGAACACCCTAATCTAAATGGTTAGGATAGATTAGGATGATGAAGTAGGATTTATGCTCTCTTTTGTTTTCATAATCTCACACTGATCCATCACAAAACCCAAAACTAGAAAGCTTTGCAAGGAGGAAGAAGAAGAAGATGAATGAATAATCCTTTTGTGATGAATAATGAATTGTTATGATAACTACAATTGCAACCATGGTTGACCAAAGAAAAGTCTAACCAATGTAGATAAGTTAACTAGGGTTAAAGTGTGTGGGTTGGGTTAGGAAATATCTCACAAAATATCAACCATAATATCTTTGCAAGAAACAAAGTAAAAGCCTCTAGAAGCTTCTAGAAAAGTTTAACCCAAGTCAAACCCTAACCATGATTAATCTCCACTAACCATGTTGCATTAGTAATCATAACTTGTTACAATATTATATATCACATATATAATATATTTTTGTTACAAAAGAAAATAATACAATTAACATATATCGCATATATATCAATGTATTACCCGAGTGAGAAAAAGAATCTTTTATTGAGCTTATATTAGTTAATGCAATTTAATATATCAAATATATAATTATACATTAAATTATCAAATCAACACTTGATCCGATAATCCGAATATTTCATAAATAACCGACTAATATAATCTGTATCAGTTCATCGAATCAACACTTGATCTAATGACCCGGCTATATCACATATACCTGGCTGATATCTCATATCGCGAGAATCTAATACGGTATCACATACACGTATTGTTCTTGATCCCGTACATATCATATATGTGCTCCTACTCCGTTTTGCCTGAGCCAAGAAACCTCTGTATAGGACTCTAAAGAATCGTCAATACGACGGCAGTAGGTGATGATCATATCAAACACCCACAAGCTGCAAGCGGTCAGCTAAACTTAACAGCCACCCAGGTATTGAGCGATCAGAAGATCATCAAGCAAGCCTGTACATTCTCCTGCGAATCCAATCAGTAACATTCCCGTACAGTCCGGTCTCTTCGTCTGATATGTCGCATATCTCGCCTAGGGGTAGTAAACGTCAGACCCCAGTAGCTTGATAAGTCGTGTCGATATGAGGTCCATAACAGTTCGAGAAACTACTGATAACACTTACCAGTAAATCTCAGCAACCCTGGCCAGGGATTTCCAGTTATAGCCAATCGAACACAGCGCAACATCAACTCCCTATACCGGAAGAGACGAATTCCCTCCTATCGCTCATTGCCTCCATGTGATTCGGGACTGTACCCAAAAGCCACCTTTTTGCACGCCCTCTTGGATGTGGTATGATGGAAATCAAAGCACAGTAGGAATCACACAAGACTCTATGACGATCTCGGGTCTACAGACTAACCTGTACCAGTGTCACTAGAGAACTGCCATCTGACCTGAGGTATAATACCATATGGGAGTTCTCAGCGAGTCCGTCCAGTATACCCAGTCACCACTGAGGACCCGTATACCTTCTCTGTTGTCAAACACCAATGGATATGGGATTATCCATCGCCCATCATATGGGTCAAGAAGCGCATACGCTAGTCTACTCTGGAGTATCGATGCCCTGTCTCGGTACTCCGACGACGAGGAACATTTGAAGGATGTACTTAGTGACTACTCTATCCTCACTAGTATGATCTGCATCATAGTCCTGGTAATCAAGTACTCATCCTAAGGGCTTTATCAACATATAACATAGAGACAATCAGAGTACATGTTAAGATAAAGTGTAACCAGATAGCATACTATCATGTCGAGCAAGAAAGTCCTGCCTATGTATGTCCAAGCATCCACTACAATATACATCGTATGTACAGTAATGGCCTCTAGGGCATACATATAACTAACAGAACTTTTCGATCGATTCATCAAAGTCCCATAATTCCCCGAGAGCTCAACACTTGAGCACAGTTTAATAATATCCGTTACATGCCACAGTACCTATGGACCAGCCGTAGAAGGGCAAACCCAAGCCTCATTAATGGCACCGCGGAACTGCCGCAACCCTAAGGTTCAAAAGCGTTCCCATGGTCATTAAGTCGAGTTAGGGTTTCATTCTTCTAGAGGGTCCACATAATTACTTGCATGTTTTTCCGAATACCTTAAACTTGGAAAAATGGGTTTCTGACATTCGTTCGTTTCCATCGACTCTCAACGTACCTGCATGAAGTCTTCTCTAGCTGAAATCAATCAATCTGGTGACCTCGCATCGGGGTAAGCAAACGAACCACATGTCCTAATCATTCATCCATGGGTGTCTAGCGATCATCTATCACATCTGTAAGTACAACTCGTGCTGCAATAACTTCAAACATCTGGGGCTATATCTTGTCAGTCGCAGCAACAACTGGCTCTTTCGCCCGCATGCTAAACAATGACTCAATCATCAAGAATAAACGGTGCATTGATGGTCATCACATTCTAGACGGCCTCTAGCAGTGATCCAATCCTCTGGTGCTGATCTGCACGTTCGAGAAATTTTAATAAAAGCAATCCATCAAACGTTCATGGCACAAAAAACACAATAAAATGACATATCTATGCAATCGTGTACCACCGGAATTACGCCTGGTCAGTCCTCATCCAAGACGAGCTCATGCTGACAGCAACTCTAACCGCGGCTCTCTCTGACTATCCAATCGAGGTAACAAAACCCACAAACCAATATCGATGAGGATAGATCATAGGAATGAATATAATACGGTGCAAAGAAATGTACATTCTAAGCCTTCTTAAGCGGAGTAGCGTATCGTAAGTATGCCGCGGAACATACACACAATACGTCACTCTACTTAAGTCACCTACTATATCA
The DNA here is from genome assembly GCA_030015575.1 of Agapanthus africanus. Taxonomy (NCBI): domain Eukaryota; kingdom Viridiplantae; phylum Streptophyta; class Magnoliopsida; order Asparagales; family Amaryllidaceae; genus Agapanthus; species Agapanthus africanus. The sequence continues at coordinate 264,452,731 of JASDDO010000008.1, forward strand.
ACCAAGGTCAACCAATACGACGAAAGTTCGGGTCTAATACCCCCTTGACCAAGTCTAAGTTTCGTAAGGTCAAGCCTAGGTTCCGAATGTTGGATATATGTATGCCCTAGAGGCCATTATATGTATAGTGGATGCTTGGACGTGTATATATATATATATAAATATATATATATATATAGATTACTTTCTTGCTCAACATGATAGTATGTTATTTGGTTTACTTTATCTGACATGTTGATTTGATCATGTTTTTATTCATTTGCACATGTTGATAAAGCCCTCAGGATATTTGCTAGACTACTGTGTCTATGATGCAGATCATACTAGTGGGGCACGTGTAGTTTATAAGCATATCCTAGACTTGTTCCTAGTCGTAGGTGTATCGAGACGGGGCATCGATATTCCAGAGTAGACTAGCGTATACTATTCTTGTCCCATATGATGGGCGATGGATGTTCCCATATCCATCTGGTGAGGTGACACCAAAGAATGTATGCGGGTGCTCAGTGGAGACTGGGTAAACTGAACAGACTCACAGAGAACTCCTATGTGGTATTATATCTATCGTCGGATAGCAGTTCTTAGGTGACACTGGTACAGGTTAGTCTGTAGACCCGAGATCGTCATAGAGTCTTGTGTGTCCTCCCACTGTACTTTGATCTCCACCCTACCACGGCTCTACTGAGTCGTGCAAATAGGTGGTCTTTGGGTACAGTCCCGAGGCACATGGAGGCAATGAGCGATAGGAGGGGTTTCTTCTCTCCCGGTATTGGGGTTTGATGTTGTGCTATGCACGATAGGCTATAACAGGAAGTCCCTGGCCAGGGCTACTGAGGTTTACTGATAAGCGCTATCAGTAGTTTCTCGATCTGTTATCAGCTATACACCGGCATGACTTATTGAGTTATTGGGGTCAACGACACCATCCCCAGACTTGATATGCAACATATTTGACGAGGAGACCGGACTGTACGGTAAGTGTTGCCAGATGGCTCGACAGGAGTTTTGACAGTTTTGCAGGTTTTCTTCTGATCGTTCAATACCCGGGTGGCCGTTACGTTTAGCTGACCGCTTGCGGCTTGTGGGTGTTTGATATGATCATCACCCACTGTAACATTTTCAAAAGTATAAAATATTAATTTTGGGAATTTTTATAATTTAATATTATTTTATTGATTATTTTAATATTAAATCTATAATTAAATGCAAATAAATAGGAAAAATGTTAGAAAAATTATGAAAAATTATTAAATAGGGTAAATTAGTGAATTATGACATTTTTAAGTTTTTGTGATTAGTTTGACACTAAATTAGTGCTAATCGCGATTAAAATCGCTAATCGGGTTTTTTGGCAATTTTGTGCAAAACTTGCACATATCACTTTTTCTACACTTGTGCTTTTTCTACCATGTTATTTTGGGATCACTATTCTTGTGAGAAGGTTTTGGAATTTAAAAGAAAAGGAAAAGAAAAGAAAAAGAAATAGAAAAGAAGTGAGGGTAGGTGAGAGAGTGAGGTGGACTTTTGACTTAGCACCCTTGGCCATTCCTCTCCCTCTCATTTCTCTCCCTCTTCCTCTATAGTTGCTGCTGCTGCTGCCCTAGCCCTTTCTCCCCCTCTTCAATCCCTCTTTTCATCTCAAAAACTACACCAAAATCCAATGTCCCTTTCATTAAAAAGATGCACAAGCTCGAGATCTACGCAATGGACCAAGAAAGCGTGGATTTGGCCACTAGAGGGCAACTCAAGAAAGTTCTTGAGTTGCCAAGTGAAGTAAATTCTGAACCCTTAGCTAAATTGTAGCATTTCCTTTAACCCCAAGTTAAGATTATATCGATATTGTGTGATATTATGGACTTGATGAAAACCTAGTTAGGGTTTGAGAGGAACTTGGGTTGTATTGTGAAATTGAGGTCAGTAGAGGTCTTACCAACACCCTAGTGTTTGAATTGGAACCCAAAACCTGAAGCTAGAACCAGAAATACGGATTTTAGAAACCGATATCGGGAAAATTGTGTAATCTGTGCAGGTTAACTTGAATCTGCTATCACCCCGAGAACCCTAAAATGATATTGAATGGACAGTGAGATGTGCAGGCACCATTGAACCAACACCCCAAACCCTAGCCTCCAACTCATCCGTACGGCCGCCAATTTCTCCCTTTTGGCCGCCAATTGCGGCCTGGGTCCCACCATTTTGGCTCGTGTTGGTTCTGTAGCTCCTACATTGTTAAGTTAGACCCCTGGTATATATAGATTTGTATAAAGTGACCCAGGGTGAAATCTGGGACATATATCCTAAGTTGCTATTCTGGATTCGTGTTTCCGTATTCCGTATTTTTGATTCTGAAATTGTGGATTGTGTTTTGCCTCGACTATTTGGCTTTTATATGACGATATAGAGGATTTATAGATGGTTTTGAAGGCGTGCCATAGGTTCTCACCTATAGGCCCCCTTATCGTATCGTTTTGGATTTCATGCGCCGTTTTAGCTTGGATTTGGTTTTAATGCGCATACACGATATGTTGATGTGTAGGTACCCATGAAGACTTCGGGACGACGAGCAAATGCATGGTGACGTCCGCAAATGATGATGCAAGGTGAGTAGATTATATCTACAGGGGGAAGTCGGGTGGATGGCGTATAGCACCCCCGCAGTCCGTAGTTAGTATACTATATATAGTTGATGGGTGATAGTTTTAGTGTGTTGTAGCTTTGTGTTAGAAGTATTATGGGTAGTTAGGGTTAGAAGTGATTAGTGTAGTTCCTAGTTGCGAGCCCTAGGATAGAATTGCACCTACACGCCTACACTTGTATATCTCTTATACCTACCCTTGATGGATGATATTTGATGACGTTGGTAATGAGTCGATGATGTGGGCTTGATGACGTGAGATCGGTGATTGGATACGATTCATTGTGGGATATGACTTGTGATTTCTTGCGGGCTTGGGATATGTGTTTACCCCGCATGCATACTTCACTCATGGTATCGTTTGGTGCTAGACATAGAGTAGTACCCCAGACTATGTGATCTGATGATAGTGATACCTGTTATGTGATGAGATAGTGAGATGTTGACCCGTACCCAGCTATTGGGATGCCGTACGATGATTACCGTACGAGCCGATATTGATGATAGATCCGCACTCATAACTCGAGGATGTCTTATGATATGACATTGAGGCGAGATCACCGACTATATACCTTGATATATGTATCGACTCAGATTTAGGCGGTTTCCATACCCCTCCAGACTTGCATGATACTTAGATCAGTAGTTGCATAGTAGATGTTAGATTAGACCAGAGTCATACCTATTTCAAACTAACGAATCGGGAATATTGCAAGATAGGGAAAAGGGGATTCTACGGATATTTTCAAATGTGTAGCGTCTATTTTCTAAACACCGTAGCCCTTGTTTTACCAAAGACCCCGATTCGTCTTATTTCAAAAGGCAAGGCTGTATGATATAGCTTTTGAGTTAGATTCTTCACTGTTGCGTTGCTTATTTCGATTGCACCTGTTTATACTATTTGCATGGCATTACTTGTGCTTATTGTTATATTACCATCATGCTGTTAGGACACCAGCACCATTATCGATGATGGGTATGTTCCACGTACACTGATTGCCGGCTCACACACTTCATCATCGATAATTGCTATGCCACTACACTGTAGTACTGCTGCATTCATGGTATGATTCCCGCATAGCATATTGTACACATAGACCTGTACACAAATATATACGATTTGACTTGATATTCATACCTGATACATATGTCACACCTGATCATTATATTATAGCTCATTTATATGTGACATGACTTGATACTCACATTTGATGCTTATATCACACCTGATCATTATATTATAGCTCATCTATATGTGACTTGACATGATATTTATGTTTGACGCACATATCATATCAGATTAGTGACTTACATTTTGGTTGGATTATATGTGATTTCTGGATTTGGGAACCGTGGCTATTTCAAATATGTAATCATTTAAAAACCCGGTTCCCTTGATATGATATTTCCGTGCTTCCACCATGTGTTTTCTCGGTGCTAGAGTGATATATAAAAACCCGAATCGAGGAGGCGGTTGAGGCCGATTACGGGTACATGGTGGACCCGGTATGGTACCCCGGGGCGAGAACGGTTTCGCTGTGTGATAGACGGTGAGCCCGGCAGAGGGACTACTACCTACCGGTGATTGTATTTGAGCTCGGCGGATATCTGGAGGATTCCGACCGGAGTTGAGAGATGGATATGGGCTGACCCGTACTGCCGGGGCCGAGGGCCGATACCGCAGACGGAGCCCAGAGATGGACATGGGTTGACCCGTACTGCTGGGGCCGAGGGCCGATACCGCAGACGGAGCTCCATATGGATGAGGATTTACGTGTCGATGCTTGGCACGGGTTTCATGATGTTTTACCATGATTTGTTTACATCCTCATATTGCATACATGATGCTTATTGTCATTGGGTGACGGGTGGATGGGTTCCACGTATATACAGACATAGATCATATACAGACATAGATCATATACAGACATGAATCATATACAGACTGGATTTACACTGATCATACTTCATTTGTATATATAACAGGGTATGAGGGCGCTGTTATATATACCCTTACACCAATATTAGTGGTATGGGACACTAATATATGTGTATTGATATCATTGATACTGCATCATATTTACTTCTTGCAGACATACCTTATACTGATGACATGTTATTACCTGAGTACTTGGCACCACATACATATTTAGATGTTACCTTGTCACCTTATCACACTCAGATGTACTCTTGTGGATTATATTACTGATTGTTGACTTAGGTTTATGTCTTGCATTCGGTTTCTGCTTGTAGATGTTTCTATTCACGAGTTGGCAACTCACCCCCGTTGTGCCACATTTCTTGCAGGTTTTGCCGTACAGGTTTCAGTGCGGCATTTCTGGCACACTACTTTCTTGCGGGTGGCTTGCTTTTGGTAGGTGGATTCTTTCGCATCAAGAACCACCCTTGTGTTTATTTTATTCATTGTATCTAGAATTTCCATCAACCAAAACTTGTATATTGTTTCAGACCTAGACTTTAGTGATGTATTATTCGACTTTAGAGTCGCGCTTAGTAGTATTACGGTTTTCTTGTTGCTTTGAGCTTTCTTTGGTTTTGATCCTCGCCACTTGGCGTTGTATATTATATCATTGTTGCATGTGTGGTTGTGACCGTCTATTGACGAAGAGCTAGCTCCCGCTTGGGGATGCCTTTATCATTGCATATATTGTTATCTTTGTTGTACCCCATTCGGGGCCAGTTTTACAAAAGAAACTCTGCCGAAATTTTTAGAAAAGACTGTACTGTTTTAAAAATGCACATTTGGCTTAGTTATTTAAAAACCTTGATTTTCAAACCTGTATTTCTTCACTTCTTTAAACCAGTTTCTTTATTTATTCTTAAAAATGGTTTTAGATTTCTGGGCTTTTGGTTTACTTGGATCAGATGGAGTCCTGTAGTCTTCATATGGTTCAAGGGCCAGTCACGTGCTCTTTCGGGTCGTGACACCCACTGCCGGCGTATTGACGAGTCTTAGAGTCCCTCACAAAAGTTTCCTAGCCCAGGCGAAAAGATGTGGTTTGCATATGAGATATGCGTGGGGACCCGATTGAATACGACTATGTGATACAGTATGTTAATCGGGCGTTTTTCTATTAGTCGGGTCGTATGCGATATGGCCGGATTGTTAAATCAATTGTTGATTTAACATTTTGACTTTTAGTTTTATTTTAATTCTTTATTCAAAACTCGTTTTACTAAAGAGGAAGAATGTATGCATGGATGCACATGTTGATGTGCATGTATGCACATGTTGATGTGCATGAATACATGCATGCAAAGTGTCATGGTTGTTGATACACATATGAAGGAAATATAAGACTTACATGGAACTTGATTTATATATATTCTTTTTGCATTTAAATTAAAAGGAAAAGAAAAGGATTATTCATCCATAGTTATCTTCTACACCCTTCTTGAAGTTAACCTTGCTCACCCACTTTTTAATCTTGGATTAATATTCCTTTTGTCTTTTAAGTCAAGTGCAATAATATCTAAATTAAGTAACCATGGTTTGAGATGAAGAGTAGAAAATATATATACTTATCTTTTCTATTATTTCATCAAGTTTTATCATTATCAAAAGCTTTTGCCTTCATCTTCTTCTTCCTCCTTGCTCTCTAGGTTTTTCCAAAGTGAGTGAGAGATAAAAAGAAAGAGTTTTGACAAAAGAAAACTCACCACTTCATCATTCTACTCTAATCTAGCCAATTAGTTTAGAGTGTTTAGCTTCATCTTCTTCTTGCATCAAGTGGAGCTATAAGCTTGGAGCTAGTGAACTTCGGGTGGATCATCGTGGACGTATGAGCTTACTAGCAAGCCTTTCCAACCTCTCAAAGATCCTAGGAGTCACTACAAAGAGGACTACAAAGGTTGTATTCCTTTCACTTAGTGTAAATTTAGTTCTAGTATGTGATACTTGTGATGTTACCCTAGAAATTCTAGTTAAAGATCCATGCTTAGTTTGCTTAGCACCTCTAGAAATTTTAAAGTGGCATGTGTGATGCTTCCATACTCATTGGTAGGTGCTAGGGAAACCCAACAATGGTATCAGAGCCAAGCTAGAATTCTGGACTTAGTGTTATTGCAAATACGAAAACAAATCCGACTACAAAAATAGGGTATTACGGAACCCATGGATTGCTCTCTGGAAATTTTTTAAAAGATCGTCTAAAAATTTTTCAAACAGGTACAGAGTCATATTTGGACAGATATAAGCATACAGGTGAAATACAGGGGGCGTCATCGGATTTGGACCGGCCACCCTAAGCAAAATTTCGGCTAGGCCCCCCTTTATCCAGAACCCCCCCCCCTCCGTATTCCTCCAGTGCTCATTTGGGTTCATTTTCGGTTTTGTGGTATTGTTTATTTTAGCCCAGTTTTCATGTGATGACTGTTTAGACTTGGGGATAATTCGTAGTGATTCGTAGTCGTATTTTTAACACTAAATTGGTAACCTAGACTATTTTTAGCATTTCGAACGAACATCGGACACCCCACTTTCTACCCCGCTAAAATTTCCAAGTGTTGTAATTTTCCTAAGTTAACTTTATATTCAATAGTAGTGCAAGTATCCTATGGACCCTCTAGAAGATCATAATAACCTTAACTCGATTATATGCCCACGGAACCGTGAACGAACCTTCGGGTTTGCCGTAGTGCCGTAGTGTCATAGGTGAGGCGTTGGTTAACTCCTTCTACGGCTGGATCATAAGACACGGTGGCATGATTTTGGGTATTTGTAACTTTGATCAAGTGTTGAGATCTTGGGGTAAAACGTGGGTGTTTGTTGATTCAATCAAAACGTTAAACATCGTCTTGATATCTGTGATTGCAATTGTTGTTTTTCACTTTCTTTTCTGTGACCGTAAGCGTAGTAGGAGGTGTATCACCGTCTTCGTTGCTATACATCAACGACAATCGGGATACGCATACTTTCTTACGTTGATGATATGAGATATTATGTGTTGCTGAGATATGATGCAGGATTGTCGCGATCGAATAGCCGGGGTTTTTATGTGAGATGAGAGTTTTCATTTTCATTCATGTAAAAGTTAAATGTATGTAATATTCTTTTATTTAGGGCACTTCCAGGTTGCGGATGATGTCACCATTATTGTATATTATTTACTTTTCCGCATTAGGATAGACCCAAGGAGGGGAGCACAAGTGATCGGGTTCTAGGGTTCAGTGGGAGGCTATCTCGAGGAGTCGAGACCGGGTCTCCTAAACTCTAGAATTGGCAGGATCACTTGCCGCTCTCGTAGGGGGTCTAGGGGTGTGGGCTTGGCTATTCATCGCGACCGTGGAATCCGTATTTTCTATTACTGGCTGAATACAAAATACGGACCTCCTAGATATCCTTTTTATTTTCATATGTTCTTTTGCTGCTATTGATATTCTGTAATGCGATTACTTAGTATCTGAGACGAATGGATTATTATTATATATATGATATATAATAAACGTTGCTTATATTTTACACCCGCGCTAGTACCGACCCGCTATGCCGTTAGTTAAGTAACCTAACGGTGCATAACGGGACATTGTGGCGAATGCGGATGGTATAAGTATACGTTCTATTTTTCGTTTCTTTTCTATGATGGCTTAGGAACTTAAATGATGGAACTACATTAATAAGATTAATGTAAAGTAAAAGAAACCTAAATATGTTGTAGAATAAGATTTGAAACCCACTCGGCGTTTTTATGAAAAATGCAAGTTTCAAAAGATGCGGAGCTTAAACCACTCCTTTTCTAAATTGTTTTGATTCTACAACAAGGTCAAGTTCAAAGCGTTAAAGGTTTTCATAAAAACCATCCGCAACCCTCCGTCATTTTAGGAAGCAGAGTACTTAGTATTCGTGTTACGTATGTCGACCATAGCCGAGGCGTAGTGTACGGTAGCTAAGTGATGTCTTCCTACACCGCATATGATGCGATTAGTTAGGACAATCACATGATTATGTCGACCATAGCCGAGGGTCATATGGGTGGGCCTAATTAATCACGAAATGACGGGTAGAACTTGACTAGTGCTTATGATATGTTGACCATAGCCAAGGTCATAAGCAGCTAGGGGTAAAAATCATATCGGGGGTTTCAAGAGTTGAAATTTGCAATGAGATTGCTTACCATCTATATGATAGTTGGATCCCGATCCCACTGTGAGTAAGAGTTACTCCCAGGAGAGTTTTACATATTGCAATTAGCTAATCCAGTAGGTGTCTAGAAAGGTGTCAACGGGGTTTGACCTCTGGGAAAACGAGGTTTATTTTTATTAGGTCCGTGCGAAAGTACGGGGAACCTCCCTCAAGTACCGACACTGGCCTGGCTGAACGGTTAGCGAAGTTGTAGATTGTAATTAATCCTGGCTAGTCTTCTTTTTAAGGTTTGAAAGAAAAACTTGATAAAAGCAGTGGGAGACATCGATTAGATAAGATAATAACCAATCTAATTCTTTGCAAGAGTATTTCGCTGAGTGTATTCTTTTCTCTCTCCTAATTGCAGATACCGATGACGGGACTTAAGATTCTACTAGAGAAAAACAAACTTACTGGGCCGAATTATAAAGAATGGAAGAGGAACTTGAACATTGCACTCGCATATGATAAAGTATCATATGTCCTCACTACCAAAGCCCCACCCGTCCCAGGACCTGAATCATCTGTTTCGGATAGGGAGATCCGAAAAACATGGGATATTGATTGCAACACGGCCAGGTGCCTCGCGCTTGCTTCTATGGACAACATCCATCAGAAACAGCACGAGAATATAGATGTACAATCCATCTTTCTTCATACAAAGGAGTTGTATGAAGAGCAATCTCGTACTTTGAGATATGAGGCATCTCGAAAGCTGTTTCAGATGCGAATGGCCCCTGGTGCATCTGTAGGAGACCATGTTTTGAAGATGATTGGTCTTATTTGTTGGATATAGTGCCATCCAAGTCAATTATTGGATCGCAGGTACGTGATTGCAACGATTGAGGGATGACCTATACCGATATGACAGTCTTGCTCAAGATAATAGTATGCTATCTGGTTTGTCTTTATCATCATATACATGCTTTAGTTCACTATTGCATGTTGATAGAGCCTATAGAATTCTTGCTTGACTGCCAGCAGTATGATGGCGATCATATACGTAGGAGCTGGGGTCTATAAGTACATCCTTAAAAGTGTCCCTAGTCGTGGGAGTTTTGTGATGGGCATCGATACTCCAGAGTTGACTAGTGTATACAGTCGAGACCCCGACGAGGGGCGGTGGCCAGTCTCACAAACCATTGGTGTCAGTTGGTTCACCTAAGATGTATACAGGTGCTCATTGGGTTATGAGTACACCGGACAGGACTCGCCGGGAACATGGTAGTTGGTATTATACATATCGTCAGATAGCAGTTCCCTGGTGACATGTGTACAGGTTAGTTTGTTGACATGAGATCGTCATTTGTCTCGTGTGAGTTCCCACTGTGCTTTGATTACTACCCTGCCACGCTCAAAGAAGACGTGCAAACAGGTTTTAGTTGGGTACAGTCCCGAGCCACATGGAGGCAGTGAGCGGATCGTCGGGGATTCGTCTCTCCCGGTATTGGGGGTTGATTGTTAGTTATATGTATGCCCTAGAGGCCATTACTATACATAGGATGTATATTGTAGTGGATGCTGGGACATATATAGGTAGGACTTTCTTGCTCGACATGATAGTATGCTCTTTGGTTGCTCTTTATCTTAACATGTATACTTTCTGTCTCTCTGTCACATGTTGATAAAGCCCTTAGGATGTGTACTCGACTTCCAGGATTATGATGTAGATCATACTAGTGGGACCTGGGTAGTCCATGAGTACATCCTTCAATGTTCCTAGTCGTGGGAATATCGAGACGGGGCATCGATATTCCAGAGTAGACTAGCGTATATCTTCTCGACCCATGTGATGGGCGATGGATGATCCCATATCCATTGGTGTTTGACATCAGAGATGGTATGCGGGTGCTCAGTGATGACTGGGTACACTGAACGGGCTCGCCGAGAACTCCCAGATGGTATTATACCTCACGTCAGATGGCAGTTCTCTGGTGACACTAGTACAGCTTAGTCTGTTGATCCGAGATCGTCATAGAGTCTTGTGTGTCTCCCACTATGCTTTGATTTCCACCCTACCACGGCTCTACTGAGTCGTGCAAACAGGTGGTTTTTGGGTACAGTCCCGATTCACATGGAGGCAACGAGCGATAGGAGGGGATTCGTCTCTCCCGGTATTGGGGGTTGATGTTGCGCTATGCTCGACTGGCCATAACTGGAAATCCCTGGCCAGGGTTGCTGTGATTTACTGGTAAAAGTTATCAGTAGTATCACGCTTGTTATGGACCTTACGTCGGCTTGACTTATCAAGCTACTGGGGTCTGACATTTACCACCCCTAGGCGAGATATGCGACATATCAGACGAACAGATCGGACTGTCCGGTAAGTGTTACTGGTTGGATTCACAGGAGTGTGAGCGGGCTTGCTCGTTGATCTTCTGATCGCTCAATACCCGGGTGGCCGTTACGTTTAGCAGATCGCTTGAGGCTTGTGGGTGTTTGATATGATCATCACCTGCTGCCGGCGTATTGACGAGTCTTTAGAGTCCTACACAGAGGTTTCCTGGCTCAAGCGGAACGAGATAGGAGCACGTATGAGATATGTGCGGGACCGTGAATAATACCAGTACGTGATACTGGATTCTATTCTCGCGATTTGTATCATCGGACGGTTATATAAGATATAGCCGGGTTACCGAATCAAGTGTTGATTCGATACATTGATACACTTGATATTAGTCGGTTATATGCAGTATGACCGGATCATTAAATCGAGTGTTGATTTAATGATTTAATGTATAATTATATATTTGATATATTACTTTACATTAACTAGTATTTGTTCACTTAAGATGGATTTTCTCACTTGATGTGCACAAGTAGTATATGTGATATATTTTTGTGCACTAGATTGTATCATGTTTGATGATACATACAAACTTGGGTGAGTGTATGCTATACACCATGTTTAGTTAATGGTTAGGGTTTCCATTACCTTATTTATTTATTTATTTATTCATTTTGGTAAAATAGAATTGTTGCTTTCTTTGTCTTTATGCAAGAAGCTTCTTGATGCTTCATGCATCTTTGACAAAGTAACCATTTTGTTTTATTCCTTAACCCTAACCATTTACCTAAGCCCTAGTTTATTCTCTACATGTGTTAGCCTCACCCATGGTTGCATTATGATAAGATCACTTGATTTATTATTATTCATCAATTGATTTTATTATTCTTATCATATTCTTTCTTCTTCTTCTTCTTCAAGAAGAAGAAACCTTGCTACTTCCAATGGTGCCATGAGAAAAAGAGTGAGAAATCCAAATCCAAAGTGAACCCACTTCCTATTTCTTCATCCTCTACCACTTGCCATGTAGTAGAGTGTGTTATCTTCACATGTTTTATGACCAAGTGAAGATGGAGCTTGATCTTGAGTTGCCTCGACGTAGATCATCTTCGGCATCGAAGTCGACGACCTAGCCCGCCCATTTCTCCGATGAAACGACGCTAGAGTCCGGGATCTGATGATCGCAGCGGAGGGACGTCATCACGGAGCTAAAGAGGTGGAGGACCGGATCTACAAAGGTTGTAGTCACTTTCAATTTCTAGTAAAGTTGTTTACTTGTATGTTTTTCGCCTTACCTCTAGTAACGATCTAGTTTAGGGTTCTTTGGGACATAGAAAATTTTGAATTGGACATGGTTGATCAGTTGTAGAACCTCATGTGTGTGTAAAGGAACCCTACAGTTGTATCAGAGCCTATCTAGAGCCTTAGGCGATGAGTAGACGAAGTTAGAAACCCGATCGAACCCGAAACCCTAATCCAAAACCCTTCTCTGTACAATTTTTCAAAACTGGGCTTTTTGTGAATTAAAAATTTGCAGAAAAATCAGCAGGCTTTTTTAAGAATTAATGTGAAGCACGTGCGCATAACTCGACCAAGTGGCCGCGGAACCGCGGCACGAGCATTGAATGTGCGGCGGTTCCGCGGCCATATTGGAGCATCTTGTCACTTTCTTTGCACAGTAATACCCGTCTGCAATGCCTTTGTTTTCTGGTAATTTTTAAAGTTTACTGCAGAGTTGAGTTTTCTGGGTTGTATTGGGAGTTCGTAGATTCGATCGGATTGTCTAATTTCGTCTATGTGTTTTTTCCGGGTATTTTAGAACATGTTAAAAAGTTCGACCGGATATAAATACCCAATTTTTCCCCTGCCGGGAAATTTCCAACTGTTGGACTTTTCCGTAGTTTGAGAACGTTCTGAGTAGTGAAAGTAACGCGATGGACCCTCTAGAAGACAATAAACCTTAACTCGATTATGTGACTGTCTTGAACTGCCCTTTGAACCTTAGGGTTTGGGGCAGTACGGCGTGCCACATGTGAGGCGTTGGCTTGACCCTTCTATGGCTGGACCGTTGGTACTGTGGCATGAAGTGAATGTTCTTAAACCTATTTCATGTGTTGAGCTGTTTTGGGAAAACTTGGGTGTTTGATGGTTCGATCGGAAAGTTTAACATTTTCTATTTATCTGGAATGTGATACAATATTTGGAATCCACAAGTAGTTATGAGATAACTGATTTGGATGTTATAAACATAGCACTTTAGTCTCACTTGATCGGTTGCCACGGAATTTTGATGTGATCAAAAGTCCATCGCAATCACGTAGCGTACGCGGATACTCGCCGGGTAAACTTAATAGATAGCCACGCCCCATAGCCCCGACCAAGTGACTGTAGGAGAACCCTGTCGCCGAAAGCATCCGTTCGGGTGCTCGCAGCAGCGGTGTTCCGCCTTGGTGCACTTCGTCGACGGTATCGGGGTTGCGGCCGTCTACTAAAGTTTGCGACGAGCATTGGATCAGAATGTCGGGAATCCTGTTGAATTACCCGACTTGATATTGAAAAGAGTTTTCGATAAATGAGACTAAAATGCGGGGTTTATAATTATTAGGCTTGTGATGTCTAAGGAATTCATTTGGTTATGTTGGAGATAGTGCCCTCATAGTCAATTATTGGATCGCAGGTACGTGATTGTAATGATTGCGGAGGACCTATCCCGGTAGGACAGTCTTACTCGAAATGATAGTATGCTATCTGGTTTGCCTTTATCAGTCGTGTACATGTTCAGGTGACTGATTGCATGTTACACTTTGATAGAGCCCTTAGGATCTTGCTTTACTACCAACAGTATGATGGCGATCATATACGTGAGAGTTGGGTAGTTTATATGCATATCCTTAATTGTGGTCCCTAGTCATGGGAGTTTCGAGACAGGGCATCGATACTCCGGAGTAGACTAGTGTGTACAGTCGAGACCCCGACGAGGGGCGGTGGCCGGTCTCACAAGCCACTGGTGTCAGTTGGATCACCTAAGATGTATACAGGTGCTCATTGGGTTATGAGTACACCGGACAGGACTCGCCGGGAATCTGCTAGTTAGTATTATATCTACCGTCAGATAGCAGTTCCCTGGTGACATGTGTACAGGTTAGTTCATCGACCTGAGGTCGTCATTTTTCTCGTGTGAGTTCCCACTGTGCTTTGATTTCTACCCTACCACGGCTCAAAGGAGTCGTGCAAACAGGTAGCTTTTGGGTACAGTCCCGAGCCATATGGAGGCACGTGAGCGGATCGGCAGGGGATTCGTCTCTCCCGGTATTGGGGGCGAGGTCGTGCAGTGTCTAGGAGAGCCATTACACAAAGTCCAAGGCCATGGCAGGAGATTTACTGGTAGGTACTCCAGTAGTATCTCAGGGTGTTATTGGGCTTCACTCCGACACGACTTATACTGCTATTGGGGGTCTGACGTTCCTAGCCCCCTAGGCAGATATGCGATACTCATTGATGAACGGACCGGACTGTATATACATTGTCACTGTTAGTCTCAGTAGGGTTTTCGGAGGAGTTCGCTCATCGGTCTCCCTTGAGTTCGCTCCTCGGCCACCCTTGAGGTCAGTCCGTGGGCAGCCGTTACGCATTGCTAGTGCCGCTGACGGTTTGTGGTTAAACCCACTGCCAGGGTGCTGACGAGTCATTAGAGTCCCCCACAGACAGTTTCCCAAGTTCGGGCGAAACGTTGTAGAGGCCGTATGGTTTTATGGCAGGGTTCGGAAAATGCACGTTCGTTTACGCACGTGTCGATTTTCGGACAGATGATACTGGTCGGCTTTGGTTTAAGCCGGATCCGAGTATTATATTGAGTAGGTATAATATCTTTGTCTCAGTTGCATTTGTATTCGGTCGTAATACAAATGCGGGTATATTTATACAGTTTCGGGGTTATCCTAAAAGTCGTTTCAGGATCACTTTTGGAAGTTGCCAGTTTCCAGTTTTCTATCAGCCGTCTTTTAACATTTGGTTAAAGACGGATTTATCTTTTCTACAGATGAGGTGAGTTAGTGTTCTAGAATATTCTAGATGAGGTGACTAGGCTTATTGGTGTAGGGTTTTCATTGGTTGCTTTTATTAAAGGGTGACTAGGTTTAGTGATTCATGCTTTGTTATTAATGGTTTTGGATTGCTTAAGATATTTTAAAAGTGAGAAGCTTTTGCTTAAGGTCACCCCCTTCTCCTATGGTCACCTCCCTCTTGCTATATATGGCTTGCCCTCTCTCTCTCCTCATTCTCTCTCTCACTTGAGTTTTCATTTACTAGAAAAGATTGTGATAGGTTTTATCGGTGTATGGAATTTCACAGTCCATTTCATTCCATCACCCGATTCCCTCGACAACTTCATTAACCGATCGTCCACGGATTTGGACGAAGTGAGACAAAGTCATCTACTCATTCTCTACATCATTCTTGGTCGTCTCTTTTAGCAAACTTGACGATCGAGTTGCCTCGAGTCAGAGGCGGGAGCCCGTTTAAAGAACCGATCATGTGGTGCCACCTCGACGAGGAGATCGGAGATCGACGAGATCGGAGCAGCCGCAACGGAGCGTGGGATGATGGTTGAAGAACGAAGGACTCGGATCATTCGGTATAACCATTCTACACTCTTTACAGTTTGTTAGTTTAGCAATAATGGCAGATCCGGGTTAAAGTATACGATAGCGCCAGTTTAAAAGTTTTTGTTCCGCATTTGGCGTCTGTAGACGGCCGGGGCGCTAGCGTAGACTTACAGTGGTATCAGAGCCTAACCATTTTGCTATACTAACTTGTGCTAACGCGTTTAAAACATCGATCCGACCGGAAATCCAAAACTGCAAAAATCCAAGCTCGACAGTTCTGTTAATTTTAAATGGTCTCAAAATTCATTTCTGTATATCTTAAAAATCCGTGCAGGCGTTTTTATGAACCACGACGAAATTTGGGGTCGTGACTCCTCCAATCCGCCGCGGAAGGGCGGCCAAACCCATGGTTTGGCCGCGCTTCCGCGGCCATGTGAGGAGCACGTGCTCCCAAATTTTTCCAGTGTGTTCAGTGTTGGATTTTGTGATTTTTGGTATATATCAATTGCGCCCAGGTTTTGTTACTGTTCACCAGTAAGTCGTGGGGACCATTTTTTGATATTTGGTCGATCGAAATTTAAACACGTTAGTTTACAGTGCTTACATTATATCTCCGACCGGGAATGTCATTTGATCGGTAAACCGCGTCTGATTGCTATAGTTCTTTTAGACGGGTTTGCGAACGTGACATTCGCGTTGATGTTCTGTGTTGTGCTGTGATGTTGCGGATTTGTCGTGGTGGATAGCAGTGTGCAATGGTAGTACAGTTTGTGTTTATTTGTACATTTGATATTGCGGGACGAGCGTCCAACTTGTGGACTGCCGTCACTGCCTGTTGTATAATATTCTTTTGGGGCACGACCAGGTTGCGGTCGATGTACCTATTGTACTATTTTTCATTACTGTACTAGGTTTTACCCCGCGACGGAGTGCACGGATGCCGGGTTCGGGAAAGCAACGGGTCCGCATCTCATGGCTTTGAGAGGCAGAGGGGCCCCACTTCAGAATTGGCAGACTATTCGCCGCACTCGTAGGGGGTACAGGTTGACCCAAGGAGGGGTGCTCAATTTACCGGATTCCGTGAAGTGCCGGGTGTTCCATTCACTATGCTGTGGGGACTACCTCGCTTCAGGTTTTGGCGGGTTGCCGCACCCATAGGGGTCTAGGTTTCATTGCACAGGCTATCCACACGACAGGGGAACGTCGAGTTTCAGCAGCGGCTCTGTGAAACTCGGGGATCCCAGATATCTGTATTGTTCTGTGAAGCTTATTACTTTTCTGTAATGTTGCATACTATCACGCCTGGAGCGATTATTGTATATTGGTTTATATACTATTAGATGTTGTATATGTTTTACACCCGCGCTAGTCCAGTCCCCGCTCTGTCGTTAGTTAAGTAACCTAACGAGTGATGACGGGACCCAGTGACGAATGCGGATGGCATATACGTACATTTTATTTTCGTTCTTTTCTGGTGTGATTGAATGATGGGACTGCGTTGATTCTGATCAATGCAAAGTAAAACAAACCTGTTTGAGTTGTTGGAACAATTTTAAAAAGGTGTTATTGCAAAGACGTTTTCTTTTGTTATGCATAACGGTATTCGGTGTGAATATCCAGCACCTCATTCGACGAGGCAAGGGCTGATATCCCTTCACCGGGAAAGACCCCTTGGACAGAAGTTTGCGTCAGGGTAATAACTTCACTATAGTCGATTACATGTTGCTTTGCATAGCGGTATTCAGTGGAATATCCTGCACCTCATTCCACGAGGAAAGAGCCGAGATCCCTTTACCGGGAGTGACCTCTTTAGCAAAAGGTTTTCGCCACTATATTTTTATAAAAAGCTATCAGGTTCCTTCAGCGATATCAAGTTCACTACGTTAAAGGTTTTTCGCCAAAAACCAGTCGTAGCCCTCCGTCGTTTCTTATGGATGGTCAGTAGTATTCAAGCTATGTTTGTTGGCATACGTCAAGGCATAGTGTTTGGTAGCTGCTGGGTATTCATTTGTTGCATAGATAGATGAGTTGGTTTGGGACAGTCGTATTACCTTGTTGGCATACGTCAAGGGTATGTACGGGTGGGTTCAAATTAACAAGATAATGATGGGCAGAACTTGACATGTGACTTATGATTTGTTGACATACGCCAAGGTCATAAGAGCATGGGGCAAGAAAATGATATCGGGAGTTTCTAAAGAAACTGAAACTTGCCAAGTATGCGCATACCTTCTGGAGTATGAATAACGTGGATGCATTCCATCACGTTAACATGCGATGAGAGTTGGATCCCGATTCCCACTGATGAGTTGGTTTACTCTTCGGGTGATCCCGATTGATTCTTCTTTAGGTTTGGAGGAGAATTTGACAGGAAAGTGGGAGGTTTCCGGATTAGATAAAGTGATGACCATTCTGATCTAGGTTAGAGTGCACGCTGAGTGTTTCTTTTCTCTCTCTCTCTTTGGCAGCGACCTTTGACCGACCCTAGACTATAACTCAGTGACCAGATTGACCGAACCTTCTTAAAATACTGGCATTTGGATTGTCTATGTTGCATAAGTCATTGCCACTCCTTCTTCTACCCTTTGAATTTCTCAGAACACCCGTATTACTACGGATATCCACTTCCATTGGATAGTTCCATCGTATGGTTATATACGAACTCGAAGGGACTTCTTCGGGGATGGATCCAGGTTCAGGAGAAATAGAATTGGTTTATTCAGTTGTCTTTTATTATCACCTTCTCTCAGGTTGCGAGAGCTCCTTGGTTTAGGAGAGTATACCTATTACGCTTATTGGATAGTCTTATTCCAAACCATAGGCTGGTGCCGAAAGGTAGGGAATGAAGAAAACCAATTAGCCTAAGTAGGGTGTGCAGAAGGTAATATGTAAAGACAAAATAAAGGGATTAGAAAGAGGGCAAAGTAAATTGCGACTGATATCATTCACGACCAAAACCGCGTACTTCATCGCCGCTCCTATTTCACCTTTAAAAGAATAAGGTATTATTCAGTTGTGTTTTATCATCACCTTCTCTCAGTTGCGAGTACTCCTTGGTTTAGGAGGGTACACCTATTATGCTTACTGGATAGTCTTCTTCCAAACCATAGGCTGGTGCCGAACGGTAGGGAAGGAAGAAAACCATTTAGCCTAACGATGGTGTACAGAAGGTAATGACTAAAGACAAATAAAGGGATTTGGAGAGATGGCAATAAAATATACGGTTGAAGTCATGAATTGGATTATGGAAGAGGCATTACTATGAATACCAGGATACCCCTACGAAACATTTTCATGTTTCAGTGCATTGTTAAAGGAAAAACTGTTTTCCCGATCAGACACTTACTCCAAGGGTATGTATTTACCAGGTTTCATTCTTATATCTGTATGGTTTTACAGATGATGAGTGGGAGTAAGATATTGGGAATTAGGTGATCATCCTCATTATATCGGAATTCATAGTAATTGGTGATATTTGAGGAAATCGCCAGGGTACAGTTTTCTACCTACAACGCACAGGTTTTGAGTTGTTTAACTCAGCGGACTTATACAGAGTATTGTATGTTGTCCAAGTGTCCATCAGGACAAAGGGGTAGGTCCTCGTACTATGTTCTGTTTACTTATAACTTCTCTAGTATTTAGACGAGTGTTTCGTAGAAATACAAGGTCTAAGTTTTGAGAAGTTGTGGGTATAGGAATAAAGTAGAGAACCAGGTATCACAAGTATCGGGATTCTTCAAAGAGATCGAAGATGTAGATTCTTGTGATTGGTATTCAGATAATAGTGATGGTTTTGAGAAACGAGTTTTCTCTTTCAGGTTACTCATAATTGGATGGTTTCCTAAGTTGAGTAATGCTGATTAGCCTCTTTCCATTAAGTTGAAATGCACTGGAGACAGCTGCATAATTTGAATATGGTTCCAATTAAATTAGTGCCAAAGTTTCTATATTGGATATAGAATGGATCGTACCTTAAAAGAAACTAAGGTACGGGGAGTTGTCCAGCTTATGATTAAAACCAGACTCTGGATAACTCAGGGCACGTTTCTGTAATGGCTGTTTGTGGGTTGACCCTGGCTACGACGAGGGTTGATATTCTACCATTTGCAAGATCAATAGTGATATTGTTCTTGACTCGCCACAGTTTTAGTAAAAATGGATCTTTTTCAGAAAACAGTAGTGGGAGTATGGTAGAACTGGAAGTGATTCCAGAACCGCAAACGATTACGGAAAATTTAATAGGACCTATATATTCAATCAGGTTTGACATTCGAATTGCCACTCCGCAGGTATGGTAGGTAACCTCAGACACCCGAGAGGTACTTCGGTAGGCTCAAGGACGGTGACAGGGAGGTTCTTATCTACCAAGACTTGACACTACTGTTGTTCCAGGATATGAGACCCGGTAGGAGGGTTGTCGTAGTCAGTGGGAGCATCGGAAGCATAGTGGGCAAGTAGCTTATGTCTATTTATAGACTAGAGCAGTTATAGCGGAGATTGATCATCTGATTTTGATGTGACAGTCATGGGTTTGACTTCAATAAGGATAAGGGATGGATCTGTTAAGAGGGTAGTAGGTGTGATGTCATGGTATCTGGATGACATACACAGAGTGGGAAGTAAAATTCCTATACTACGATCGGTTGTACTATGGTCGTCACACAGTTGTTTCTCTAGACAGGATATGGATATAATATTTGACATTCTAGTTTCTAGATCTATGGTTTTAGATCTGGATTTGGGTAGTTTCCCAAGTGGGTACTTTGACAGATATTCTAATGGTTTTTGGAATAGTAGACTCCTGGCATGGTGGTGTACCTGCAGGTGATGGAGTCACCCTCTCTAAAGGTGTCGTATAGACTAAAGGGGAGAGAGGGATGTGCATGATTGACAGATCACTTGCTTAGGCAATTGAGTCAATCATGAGATGTCAAGTACCACACCAGATGTTGTTTTTGCACTAGATGCAATAAGTTTGTATTAATCCAATCCTGGAGAAACATAGGGAAGCAGTTTTAGAACATTGGTACATGTTCTACGGATTTGATAACGACAGCCTCTTTCAGGAGACGGTTATCATTCCAGGCTTCAAAGGTGACATGGATGACAGAGTGATTGTCAGAGTTTTAGTTTTCCCTCTGACGAGGGACAGTATTTTGGACAGGTGGTTCCAGAGGATACTGTGGGTGGCATGGTGCCGGATACTGATTAGGTTCAGTGATCCATACAGTCTAAGAAGTTTGGATATGGAATTCATTTATGAACTAAGGTCCCATCAGATATCCAGACATATTCTAAGACAGGTAATACTCAATTCGGGAGATGGCTTTCTCCGCGAACTTGAGATTAAGAGAGATACAGAAAGAAACTTCTAGGCGGATCCACTCACCGAGGCTATTTCTCGAACACAATAGTTTTACAAACGGGCTTTGTGAAACTGATTAGTAGAGGAGTTGGATGTTCGGTTTCACACGGGCTGTGAGTAGTCGACATCGCAATATTAGCCTTGAGTGCAAGTGGGAGATTGTTGGAGATAGTGCCCTCATAGTCAATTATTGGATCGCAGGTACGTGATTGCAATGATTGCGGAGGACCTATCCCGGTAGGACAGTCTTACTCGAAATGATAGTAAGCTATCTGGTTTGCCTTTATCAGTCGTGTACATGTTCAGGTGACTGATTGCATGTTACACTTTG
Source organism: Agapanthus africanus (assembly GCA_030015575.1). Taxonomy (NCBI): domain Eukaryota; kingdom Viridiplantae; phylum Streptophyta; class Magnoliopsida; order Asparagales; family Amaryllidaceae; genus Agapanthus; species Agapanthus africanus. The sequence goes on from JASDDO010000008.1 coordinate 264,474,095, forward strand.
ATAGAGCCCTTAGGATCTTGCTTTACTACCAACAGTATGATGGCGATCATATACGTGAGAGTTGGGTAGTTTATATGCATATCCTTAATTGTGGTCCCTAGTCATGGGAGTTTCGAGACAGGGCATCGATACTCCGGAGTAGACTAGTGTGTACAGTCGAGACCCCGACGAGGGGCGGTGGCCGGTCTCACAAGCCACTGGTGTCAGTTGGATCACCTAAGATGTATACAAGTGCTCATTGGGTTATGAGTACACCGGACAGGACTCGCCGGGAATCTGCTAGTTAGTATTATATCTACCGTCAGATAGCAGTTCCCTGGTGACATGTGTACAGGTTAGTTCATCGACCTGTGGTCGTCATTTGTCTCGTGTGAGTTCCCACTGTGCTTTGATTTCTACCCTACCACGGCTCAAAGGAGTCGTGCAAACAGGTAGCTTTTGGGTACAGTCCCGAGCCATATGGAGGCACGTGAGCGGATCGGCAGGGGATTCGTCTCTCCCGGTATTGGGGGCAAGGTCGTGCAGTGTCTAGGAGAGCCATTACACAAAGTCCATGGCCATGGCAGGAGATTTACTGGTAGGTACTCCAGTAGTATCTCAGGGTGTTATTGGGCTTCACTCCGACACGACTTATACTGCTATTGGGGGTCTGACGTTCCTAGCCCCCTAGGCAGATATGCGATACTCATTGACGAACGGACCGGACTGTATATACATTGTCACTGTTAGGCTCAGTAGGGTTTTCGGAGGAGTTCGCTCATCGGTCTCCCTTGAGTTCGCTCCTCGGCCACCCTTGAGGTCAGTCCGTGGGCAGCCGTTACGCATTGCTAGTGCCGCTGACGGTTTGTGGTTAAACCCACTGCCAGGGTGCTGACGAGTCATTAGAGTCCCCCACAGACAGTTTCCCAAGTTCGGGCGAAACGTTGTAGAGGCCGTATGGTTTTATGGCAGGGTTCGGAAAATGCACGTGCGTTTACGCACGTGTCGATTTTCGGACAGATGATACTGGTCGGCTTTGGTTTAAGCCGGATCCGAGTATTATATTGAGTAGGTATAATATCTTTGTCTCAGTTGCATTTGTATTCGGTCCTAATACAAATGCGGGTATATTTATACAGTTTCGGGGTTATCCTGAAAGTCGTTTCAGGATCACTTTTGGAAGTTGCCAGTTTGCAGTTTTCTATCAGCCGTCTTTTAACATTTGGTTAAAGACGGATTTATCTTTTCTACAGATGAGGTGAGTCAGTGTTCTAGAATATTCTAGATGAGGTGACTAGGCTTATTGGTGTAGGGTTTTCATTGGTTGCTTTTATTAAAGGGTGACTAGGTTTAGTGATTCATGCTTTGTTATTAATGGTTTTGGATTGCTTAAGATATTTTAAAAGTGAGAAGCTTTTGCTTAAGGTCACCCCCTTCTTCTATGGTCACCTCCCTCTTGCTATATATGGCTTGCCCTCTCTCTCTCCTCATTCTCTCTCTCACTTGAGTTTTCATTTACTAGAAAAGATTGTGATAGGTTTTATCGGTGTATGGAATTTCACAGTCCATTTCATTCCATCACCCGATTCCCTGGACAACTTCATTAACCGATCGTCCACGGATTTGGACGAAGTGAGACAAAGTCATCTACTCATTCTCTACATCATTCTTGGTCGTCTCTTTTAGCAAACTTGACGATCGAGTTGCCTCGAGTCAGAGGCGGGAGCCCGTTTAAAGAACCGATCATGTGGTGCCACCTCGACGAGGAGATCGGAGCAGCCGCAACGGAGCGTGGGATGATGGTTGAAGAACGAAGGACTCGGATCGTTCGGTATAACCATTCTACACTCTTTACAGTTTGTTAGTTTAGCAATAATGGCAGATCCGGGTTAAAGTATACGATAGCGCCAGTTTAAAAGTTTTTGTTCCGCATTTGGCGTCTGTAGACGGCTGGGGCGCTAGCGTAGACTTACAGGTTAGGCATGTGATGTCTAAAGAGGCTGCGGATTCCAACTTTTGTAGTTTTACACTTTCTTTTCTGCGACCGTAAGTGTAATATGTGATATCGCCGGTTTCGTTGCTATATGTCAACGAAAATTGGGATGCGCATATTTACTTACGTTGATGACTTGTGATGTTATGTGTTGCTGGATATGTTATATTGGATCGTCGTGTTTGAATAGCCGTTTTTTTTTTATGTGAGATGAGTGTTTTTCATTTTCATTCATGTAAAAACTTGTATGTAATATTCTTTTATTGGGGCACTTCCAGGTTGCGGAAGATGTCACCATTGATGTATATTATTTACTTTTCCGCATTAGGATAGACCCAAGGAGGGGAGCACAAGTAACCGGGTTCTAGGGTCCAGTGGGAGACCATCTCGAGGAGTCGAGTCCGGGTCTCCTAACCCTAGAATTGGTAGGGTTACTTGCCGCTCTCGTAGGGGTCTAGGGGTGTGGGATTGGCTATTCATCGCGACCGTGGAATCCGTGTTTTATACTGGCTAGTATTAAAAATACGGGCGTCCTAGTATATCCAATATTTCATATGATATTTTCTGCTGCGTTATCTGTGATGTGATCATGTGATTTGTTCAGATAGATATTGTATATAGTATATATGATATATTATATAGACGTTGCTTATGTTTTACACCCGCGCTAGCCCTGCCTCGCTCTGGCGTTAGTTACCTAACCTAACGGTGCGGACGAGACATCGAGGCGAATGCTGATGGCATAAGCGTACGTTATATTTATCTGTGATGTTTAGGTGGACTTAAATGATGGGATATTCATTAATGTGATTAATGAAAGAAAATAAACCTAAAAGATGTTGTGGAATCGAATTTCAAAAATAAAACAGGTAGCTACAGTTCTTGCTTTGCATCGCGGTGTTCCTTGTAGAACATCCTGCACCTTATTCGATAGGGAAAGGACCGAGATCCCTTCACCGGGAGTGACTCCTTTAGCAATAACTGGAAGATGCTACAACCCTCGGTTTGTCTTTTGATTGCTTCTATAGTTTTTTGCTTTGCACAGCGGTATATATGATATATCCTGCACCTTATTCGATGAGTAAAGGGCCGACGATCCCTTCACCGGGAGTGACCCCTTTAGCAAAACTAGAAAAGCCTCAAAAACACTCCATTTAAAAACCATTTGATTCCGCAACGAGATCAAGTTCAAAGCGTTAAAGGTTTTATTAAAAACCATTCGCAACCCTCCGTCATTTTAGGAAGTAGAGTACTTAGTATTCGTGCTGTGTTTGTTGACCATAGTCAAGGCACAGTGTACGGTAGCTAAGTGATGTCTTCCTACACCGCATATGATGTGATTAGTTAGGACAGTCATGTGGCTTTGTTGACCTTAGCCAAGGGTCATGTGGATGGGTCTAATTAATCACGAAATGACGGGTAGAACTTGACTAGTGCTTATGATTTGTTGACCTTAGCCAAGGTCATAGGTGCTAGGGGTAAAAACCTTTGTCGGGAGTTTCAAGTGTTGAAATTTGCAATGAGATTGCATACCTTCTATATGATAGTTGGATCCCGATACCCACTGTGAGTAATTGTTACTCCTGGGAGAGTTTTGCACTTTTACAATTAGCCGATCAAGTAGGTGTCAAGAAAGGTGTCAACGGGGTTACTCCTCTGGGAAAACGAGGTTTACTTTAATTAGGTCCGTGCGAAAGCATGGGGAACCTCCCTCAAAGTACCGACACTGGCCTGGCTGAAAGATTGGCGAACTTGTAGAATGTAATTAATCCCGGCTAGTCTTTCCTTTTAGGGTTTGAAGGAAGATTTGATAAAAACAGTGGGAGCCATCCTGATTAGATAAAATAAATAACCAATCTAATCTTGCCAGAGCGCACGCAGAGTGTTTTCTTCTCTCTCTCTCCAGGTAGCGACCATATCACGCCTTAATCAAGATAAAAATATGGATGTATTGACCGAACCCGCTTGTTATACTGAGCTGGGGAATGTTGGTCCCGCTCCAACTTATAATTGTTATAAGACAGAGCAGGAATTAGGGGAATAGCAGGATTCCCATGCCGCCCAAACGAAGAAAGTGCATATGATGCATCTTCTTCGGGTGTGTTCATTACACAGAACTGTTTCTCAGTATCCTCTGCGTCCTGGGTATCTGATACCGGATCAGGATCCCAGATATGTAATCAGTTACATAGGGTTACAGAAAGGTAGAGAACTGAGAACGGGTGATAAGTTTCATGAGACAGAAAACGGTGCAAGTGTTGCAGCCAAGTCTGTTGGTCACTGTCACCCTGTATTACCAATACATTGATTCAGAATAAATGCTATTAGATACCGAACCTGATATACAAAATCATATCAGTCTCTTTATTAGTAAAGAAAGGATATAATTTTGTATTGTTGGATAATGTTTTGAACATTTCCTATATCAATAGTTGATCGATTCAGGCACGTTATCTAAAAGCATTGACGTTCTAAATCAAACTACAGTTCCTAGTATACAGAACACACACAAGAAGAAAAGTTCAGATATGAACGATTCCTTCTTAAGGTATTATAGACTAGGTCATATCAATGCGACCCGACTAGCTGAAGTTACATCAAGATGCATATTTAAATAAGTTTGAATTTACATCTTGTGAAACTTGCCAGTCATGTCACAAAGATTAGATGATCATAGCTCTGTTTATTGGAAACAGAGAAAGAGTTAGTGAACTCTTGGGACTGATACATAGTGATGTATGCAAGGTCCCCTGTCTACACATGCCAGGACCGGTTCTTTGTATTTCATTACATTCTCTGATAATCTCTCAAGATTCATACATATGTTCCTGTTGAAACACAAGTCCGAACCTTTTGAGATATTCACAGAATATAAGTTAGAAATAGAGAACCAAAAACTGGGTATAAGTATTATGTCCTATGATAAGATCAGGGAGGAGAATACTTGTGCATAGAATTCCTGGACTATTCTAAAGGAGAATAGGATTCTCTCTCAGCGTTATTCATCTGAATACACTACAGCACAACGGTGTATCGGGGCGGAGCAATAGCACCCTATATGATATGGTGTGCTCTATGATGAGTATTACTGAGTTACCTATTTCCTTTTGGAGTTGTGCACTTGAGAAGTTGCATACCTATTAAATTTGGTTCAAATCAAATCAGTGCCTACCACTCCATATAAGATATGGTATGGGAAGAACCTATCTCTTAAGTAAGTTAAGATTTGGGATTGTCCGGCCTATGTCAAAATCAAAATCCGGACAAGATCGAGGCAAGATCAGTTCTGTAGAACTGGAAAGGTTCTAGCTGTACAAAACTGCAGCTGATTTGACTGGACCAAAGGATTCTATAGTCCCCAACGAACCTCAGCCTCTCCGCCGATCTAGCAGGGTTCCTCACCTGCCTGAGAGATACTTCGGTTTCTCGATGACAGTGGGAGCGAGGAATGCATCATGAGATGATGACCCAACTAGTTTCGAGCAGGCCATCGAGAGTAGGGACTCTGTAAGAATGGCTGAATGCTTAGCGATCTGAGATGGAATCCATGTACACCAACAAAGTATGGACTTTGGTTGCTATATCTGAAGGGTTAAGTCCCTATCAGGAGCAAGTATATCTTGAGAAGATTACTTGGTGTAGATGGAAAAGTTGAGACTTTCAAAGCTAGACTTGTTAAAGGTTTTCGTCATCGACCAGGCGCGGATAATGATGAAACCTTTTCCAGTGGCTATGCTTAAGTCCATCCGGATCCTACTTAACATTGCTACATACCATGACTACGATATCTGGTGGTTGGGTGCCATGACTGCTTTTCTAAATAATGATTTAGAAGAGAACGTCTATAAGTACACAGCCAGAGGGCTTCGTAAACAGTGGGAGCAGCGGAAACGTGTGCAAGTTGCTTTACAGGATAAAGCAGGCATCGCGGAGTTGGAACATCTATTTTGATGTGGTAGTCAAAGAGTTTGACTTCATCAAAATGGTAGATGAACCTTGTATGTACAAAAAGGTAGTATGGAGTATGGTGATGATCCTCGTAGAGTACGTGGATGGCATACTCTTGATAGGAAAGGAGTTTCCTATGCTACGCTCGGTCAATCTCCGCTTATCACAAGGATTCTCCATACAGGATCAAAGTGATACCTCATAAATCCTGAGATTTGGATCTATGAGATAGATCTAAATGGATGTTAGGCTTCTCACTAGGTTTAGTGAGATGGTATCAATCGATCCTGGGGAGAATCACTGGAAAAGTTCCAGGGTGATAAGGACGACTGAATGTCAGTCGCAGGCATTGTCTTTACCCTCAGTGAAGGGACGGTATGTTGGAAGAGTTCCAAGCTAGATACCGTGGCAAACTAGACGATAAAGGCTGGTAACATCGCTATCAAAAATACTACCAAAGAGGCAGTTTGGGTGTATATTAGTTCATGAGATGAACTAGGTTCCTACCATTGTGTGACAATAGAAGTGTGGCTTAGGCCTAGGAACCCCGGTCCCATCAGTGACTCAGACATATTCTGAGGCAGCATTGCCTGATCAAGGAGATAGTTGATCTCCAAGGTGATCGAGGTTAGGAGAGTAGACTTAGAGGACAACACGGCGGATCCACTCACAATGGACTTTTCCCAAAGAAAGACTTTTATGGGATGGTTGAGTATGAGATACTGCAACCACTGCTACAGATGGCCCTAGTGCAAGTGGGAGATTTTTAGTTATATGTATGCCCTAGAGGCCATTACTGTACATAGGATGTATACTGTAGTGGATGTTGGGACATATATAGGTAGGACTTTCTTGCTCGACATGATAGTACGCTATCTAGTTGCTCTTTATCTTAACATGTATACTTTTTGTCTCTCTGTTACATGTTGATAAAGCCCTCAGGATGTGTACTCGACTTCCCGGACTATGATGTAGATCATACTAGTGGGGCCTGGGTAGTCCATGAGTACATCCTTCAATGTTCCTAGTCGTGGGAATATTTAGACGGGGCATCGATATTCCAGAGTAGACTAGCGTATATCTTCTCGTCCTATGTGATGGGCGATGGATGATCCCATATCCATTGGTGTTTGACATCAGAGATGGTATGCGGGTGCTCAGTAATGACTGGGTACACTGAACGGACTTGCCGAGAACTCCCAGATGGTACTATACCTCACGTCAGATGGCAGTTCTCTGATGACACTGGTACAGCTTAGTCTGTTGACCTGAGATCGTCATAGAGTCTTGTGTGTCTCCCACTGTGCTTTGATTTCCACCTTACCACGGCTCTACTGAGTCGTGCAAACAGGTGGTTTTTGGGTACAGTCCCGATTCACATGGAGGAAATGAGCGATAGGAGGGGATTCGTCTCTGCCGGTATTGGCGGTTGATGTTGCGCTATGCTCGACTGGCCATAACTGGAAATCCCTGGTCAGGGTTGCTGTGATTTACTGGTAAGAGTTATCAGTAGTATCACGCTTGTTATGTACCTTACGTCGGCATGACTTATCAAGCTACTGGGGTCTGACGTTTACCACCACTAGGCGAGATATGCGACATATCATACGAACAGACTGGACTGTACGGTAAGTGTTACTGGTTGGATTCACAGGAGTGTGAGCGGGCTTGCTCGTTGATCTTCTGATCGCTCAATACCCGGGTGGCCGTTACGTTTAGCAGACCGCTTGCGGCTTGTGGGTGTTTGATATGATCATCACCTGCTGCCGGCGTATTGACGAGTCTTTAGAGTCCTACACAGAGGTTTCCTGGCTCAAGCGGAACGAGATAGGAGCGCGTATGAGATATGTGCGGGACCGAGAATAATACCAGTATGTGATACTGGATTCTATTCTCGCGATTTGTATCATCGGACGGTTATATAAGATATAGCCGGGTTACCGAATCAAGTGTTGATTCGATACATTGATACACTTGATATTAGTCGGTTATATGCAGTATGACCGGATCATTAAATCAAGTGTTGATCTAATGATTTAATGTATAATTATATATTTGATATATTACTTTACATTAACTAGTATTTGTTCACTTAAGATGGATTTTCTCACTTGATGTGCACAAGTAGTATATGTGATATATTTTTGTGCACTAGATTGTATCATATTTGATAATACATTCAAACTTGGGTGAGTGTATGCTATACACCATGTTTAGTTAATGGTTAGGGTTTCCATTACCTTATTTATTTATTTATTTATTCATTTTGGTAAAATAGAATGGTTGCTTTCTTTGTCTTTATGCAAGAAGCTTCTTGATGCTTCATGCATCTTTGACAAAGTAACCATTTTGTTTTATTCCTTAACCCTAACCATTTACCTAAACCCTAGTTTATTCTCTACATGTGTTAGCCTCACCCATGGTTGCATTATGATAATATCACTTGATTTATTATTATTCATGAATTGATTTTATTATTCTTATCATATTCTTTCTTCTTCTTCTTCTTTAAGAAGAAGAAACCTTGCTACTTCCAATGGTGCCATGAGAAAAAGAGTGAGAAATCCAAATCCAAAGTGAACCCACTTCCTATTTCTTCATCCTCTACCACTTGCCATGTAGTAGAGTGTGTTATCTTCACAAGTTTTATGACCAAGTGAAGATGGAGCTTGATCTTGAGTTGCCTCGACGTAGATCATCTTCAGCATCGAAGTCGACGACATAGCCCGCCCATTTCTCCGATGAAACCGACGCTAGAGTCCGGGATCCGATGATCGCAGCGGAGGGACGTCATCACGGAGCTAAAGAGGTGGAGGACCGGATCTACAAAGGTTGTAGTCACTTTCACTTTCTAGTAAAGTTGTTTACTTATATGTTTTTCGCCTTACCTCTAGTAACAATCTAGTTTAGGGTTCTTTGGCACATAGAAAATTTTGAATTGGACATGGTTGATCAGTTGTAGAACCTCATATGTGTGTAAAGGAACCCTACATTGATGTCGCACAGTGCATGGGTGGCCATCACTAGAAATCCTCGGCCGAGGTAGTGGAGAATTACAGATTTGGATCAGTAGTTTCTCAGGTAGTGATGGGCTTCATACCGACACGAATTATCGCGTTATTAGGGGTCTGACTTTATCCACCCCCCTAGACTCGATATACGATACTCTTTAGACGAACGGACCGGACTGTACGGATATTGTCACTGTCAGGCTCAGTAGGGTTTCAGGATGAGTTCGCTCGTTAGCTTCCCTTCCAATCAATACATAGGCAACCGTTACGTACAGCTAGTACCTCTGACGTGCTAGTGGTTTTACCCAATGCCAGTGTGTTGATGAGTCATTAGAGTCCCCCACAGACTGTTTCCCAAGTTCGGGCGAAATGTTGTAAAGGCTGTATGGTTTTATGGCAGGGTTCGGAAAATGCACGTGCGTTTACGCACGTGTCATATTTCGGGCAGATAATACTGGTAGGATTTGGTTTAAGCCGGATCCGAGTATTATACTGTGTAGATATAATATCTTTGTCTCAGTTGCATTTATATTCGGTCGTAATACAAATGCGGGCATGTTTATACTATTACGGAGTTATCCTGAAATTCGTTTCAGGATCGCTTTTGGAAGTTGCCAGTTTTCAGTTTTTCTATCAGCCGTCTTTAACATTCGGTTAAAGACGGATTTATCTTTTCTTGAGGTGAGTCATGAGTGTGTGGATAGTTCTAGAAGATTCTAGATTGTGACTTGGCTAGTGAGTCATTAATGCATTAATTATTGCATTAATGGTTTTGGTGACTAGGTTAGATGAATCATTTGTTGCATTAATGATTTTGCAAGGTGTTTTATATGACTCATTCTTTCTTTAATGTTGTGGTCACCTCCTAGCTCCTACACTCACCCCCTCCACCTTATATTGGCCGGCCCTTCATGAGTGAGAAGGGAATTGATTTCATTTGGAAAAAAGATTAAGGAATTTGGTTCATGAAAATTAGAATTGCTCATTTCTCATTTACCCGATTCAAAATGGCAACTTCATTAACCGTTCGTCCATAGCTTTAGACGAAGCGACACAAAGTGTTCTACTCATTCTCTACATCAATCTTGGTGATCTCTTTTAGCAAACTTGATGATTGAGTTGCATCGGTTCAGAGGCGGGAGCCCGTTTAAAGATCCGTCGGCGTGGTGCCACCTGGATGAGAAGAATCGAGATTCAGGAGATCGGAGCAGCCGCAACAAAGCGTGGGATGATGGTTGAAGACAGAAGGACTCGGATCGTTCGGTATAACATTTCTACCCACTTTGTAGTTTGTTAGTTTAGCTTTAATGGCAGATCCGGGTTATAGTACGCGATAGCGCCAGTCAAAAAGTTTTTGTTCCGCATTTGGCATCTGTTAGACGGCCGGGGCGCTACCGTATACTTACAGTGGTATCAGAGCCTCACCATTATGCTTTACTAACTTGTGCTAACGTGTTTAAAACATCGATCGAACGGATTTTCCAAAACTATAATTTTCTGTGCAATAGTTTCTGTCGATTTTTAAAAGGACCTAAAAATTATTTTGAGTATCACAGAAAACAGAGCAGGCTTTTTGAAGAACACAGAAGAAAATTGGTCCCATGATCCGACCGTACGGCCGTGGAACCGCCGCGAAACCCATGCTTTGGCCGCGGATCCGCGGCCATATTGGTGCTTCAGGGGGCCAAATTTCTTCTGGTAGGTCTACAGAGAAAATTGTGGTTTTTGTACTATTCTTTTGGGCCCGGTTTTTGTTACAGTACAGCAGATGTATGTGGGGCCCACTTCGGAAAATTTTGTCGATCGAAATTTTAAACTTGTTAGTATACAGTACTTACTTTATATCTCCGACCGTGAATGTCATTCGAGCGGTAAACCGCGTCTAATTGCTATAGTCCTTTTAGACGGGTTTGCGAACGTGACATTCGTGTTGATGTTCTGTGTTGTGCTGTGTTGTTGCGGATATGTCGTGGTGGATAGCAGTGTGCAATGGTAGTGCAGTTTGGATTTATTTGTGCATTTGATATTGCGGGGCGAGCGTCCAACATGTGGACTGCCGTCACTGCCTGTTTGTATAATATTCTTTTGGGGCATGACCGGGTTGAGCTCGATGTACCCGTTGTACATATTTTTATTTCTGTACTAGGTTACCCCGCGACGGAGTGCACGGATAGCCGGGTTCTAGAGGGCAACGGGTCCGTATCTCATGGCTTTGAGAGGCAGAGGGGCCTCACTCTAGAATTGGCAGACTATACGCCGCACTCGTAGGGGAAACAGGTTGTCCCAAGGAGGGGTGCTCAAGTTACCGGATTCCGTGAAGTACCGGGTGGTCCATTCATTTTGTTTTAGGGGGATGCCTCGCTTCAGGTTTTGGCGGGTAACTTGCCGCGCTCATAGGGGTCTAGGTTTCATTGCACAGGCTATCCACACGACCAGGGGAACGTCGGGTTTCAATAGCGGCTCTATGAAACCCAGGGATCCCAGATTATCTGTACTGTTCTGTGATGCTTATTACTTTTTTGTAATGTTGCATATTATCACGCCAGGTGCGATTATTGTATATTGGTATATACACTATTAGATGTTGTATATGTTTTACACCCGCGCTAGTCCAGTCCCCGCTCTGTCGTTAGTTAAGTAACCTAACGGGTGATGACGGGACTCTGTGGCGAATGCGGATGGCATATACGTACATTTTATTTTTCGTTCTTTTCTGGTGTGATTGATTGGTGGGACTGCGTTGATTCTGATGAATGCAAAGTAAAACAAACCTATATTTGATGTTGTTGGAACAAATTTTAAAAGGTGTTATTACAAAGACGTTTCCTTTTGTTTTGCATCGCGGTATTCAGTTGGAATATCCTGCACCTCATTCGACGAGGCAAGGGCCGATATCCCTTCACCAGGAGTGACCCCTTGGGCAGAAGTTTGCGTCAGGGTAATAACTTTATTATAGTCGATTACAAGTTGCTTTGCATCGCGGTATTCAGTTAGAATATCCTACACCTCATTCCACGAGGAAAGAGCCGAGATCCCTTCACCGGGAGTGGCCTCTTTAGCAAAAGGTTTTCGCCACTATATTTTTATAAAAAGCTATCAGGTTCCTTCAGCGATATCAAGTTCATTACGTTAAAGGTTTTTCGCCAAAAACCAGCCGTAGCCCTCCGTCATTTCTTTTGGGTATTCCGTAGTATTCAAGCTATGTATTTTGACCTCTCGCCAAGGCATAGTGTTTGGTAGCTGCTGGGTATTCATCTGTTGCATAGATAGATGCGCTGGTTTGGGACAGTTGTACTACTATTTTGGCCTTCGTCAAGGGTATGAACGGGTGGGTTCAAATTAACCTGGATAATGACGGGTAGAACTTGACATGTGACTTATGATATGTTGGCCTTCGTCATGGTCATAAGAGCATGGGGTAAAAATCACATCGGGAGTTTCTAAAGAAACTGAAACTTTCCAGATATGCGCATACCTTCTGGAGTGTGATAACATGAGTGGATTCCATCACGTTATCATGCGATGAGAGTTGGATCCCGATTCCCACTGATGAGTTGGTTTACTCTTCGGGTGATCCCGATTGATTCTTCTTTCAGGTTTGGACGAGAATTTGAGTTTACAGTGGTAGGTTTCCTGATTAGATAAATTGATAACCATTCTGATCTAGGTTAGAGTGCACGCAGAGTGTTTCTTTTCTCTCTCTCTTTGGCAGCGACCTTTGACCGACCGTAGACTATGACTCAGTGACCAAGTTGACCGAACCTTCTTAAAATACTGGCTTTTGGATTGTCTGAGTTGCATAAGTCATTGCCGCTCCTTCTTAAAATACTGGCTTTTGGCTTTTTTCCCCAGTTCGGAAGAAATAGAATAAGTTATTATTCAGTTGTCTTTTATCATCATCTTCTCTCAAGTTGCGAGTACTCCTTGGTTTAGGAGGGTACACCTATTATGCTTACTGGATAGTCTTCTTCCAAACCATAGGCTGGTGCCGAACGGTAGGGAAGGAAGAAAACCACTTAGCGTAACGATGGTGTACAGAAGGTAATGAATAAAGACAAATAAAGGGATTTGGAGAGATGGCAATAAAATATACGGTTAAAGTCATGAATTGGATTATGGAAGAGGCATTACTAGGAATACCAGGATACCCCCACGAAACATTTTTTGTTTCAGTGCATTGTTAATGCAAAACCGATTTCCCGATTAGATACTTACTCCAGGGTATGTATTTACCAAGTATGATTCTCACATCTGTATGGTTTTATAGATGATTAGTGGGAGTAGGTTATTGGGAATAAGGTGATCATCCTCATTATATCGGAATTCGTTGTAATTGGTGATATTTGAGGAAGTCGCCTGAGTTTATGCCAGACGGCATGTATTTGGTTTTGAATATCCGTTGTTGTGCACCAATTTCAAAATGATATATTTGTACGTTAATTTTTATAAAGTGAGATATAACTTTTTGAAATTATGTCTGTGACATTTACCTACATCAGTTGACGATTGGGTAAGGAGCATTGAACAACGGAGTAGTTCTTAACCATAAATACAGTTTTCAACCTACGATACACAGGTTTTTGAGTTATTCGACTCAGCGGACTTATACAGAGTATTGTATATTGTCCAGAGTCCGTGAGGACAAAGGGGTTGGTCCTCGTACTATGTTCTGTTTACTTATGACTTCTCTAGATTTTAGACAAGTGTTTCGTAGAAATACAAGGTCTAAGTTTTGAGAAGTTGTGGGTATAAGAATAGAGTAGAGAATCAGGTGTCACAAGTATCGGGATTCTTCAAAGAGATTGAAGATGTAGATTCTTGTGATTGGTATTCAGATGATGGTAATAGTTTTGAGAAACTTGTTTCTCTTTCAGGTTACTCATAATTGGATGTATTCCAAAGTTGAGTAATGTTGATTAGCCTCTCTCCATTAAGTTGATATGCACTGGAGACAGCTGCATGATTTGAATCTGGTTCCAATTAAATAAGTGCCAAATTTTCTATATTGGATATAGAATGGTTCATATCTTAACGATGTTAAGGTACGGGGAGTTGTCCAGCTTATGCTTAAAACCAGACACTGGATAACTCAAGGCACGTTTCTGTAATGGCAGTTTGTGGGTTGACCCTGGTTTTGACGAGGGTTGATTTTCTACCATCTGGAAGATCAATAGTGATATTGTTCTTGACTCGCCACAGTTTTAGTAAAATGGATTTTTTCAGAAAACGGTAGTGGGAGTATGGTAGAACTGGAAGTGATTCCAGAACCGCAAACGATTACGGAAAATTTAATAGGACCTATATATTCAATCAGGTTTGACATTTCATTAGCCACTCCGAAGATATGGTGGGTAACCTCAGACACCCGAGAGGTACTCCGATAGCCTCAGGACGGTGACAGGGAGGTTCTTGTTTACCCAGACTTGACACTACTGTTGTTCCAGACTAGGAAACCCGGCAGTAGGATAAGTTTAGCGTCGTTCTAAACTAGCTTTAGAAGTGCACGTATATATATTATTCTGCCAGAGGGTTGTTGTGGTCAGTGGGAGCAGCGGAAGCATAGTGGGCAAGTAGCTTATGTCTACTTATAGGCTTGAGCAAATATAGCGGAGATAAGATCATCTAATTTTGATGTAACAGTCATGGCTTTGACTTCATCAGAATAGGGGATGGATCTGTTAAGAAGGTAGTAGGGTGTGATGTCCTGGTATTTGGATAACATACACAGATTAGGAAATAAAATTCCTATACTACGATCGGTTATACTGTGGTCGTCACACAGTTGTTTCTCCACAAAGGGTATGGATATAATATCAGACATTCTGGTTACTAGATCTATGGTTTTAGATCTAGTATTGGGTAGTTTCCCAATCAGGGTACTTTGACAGTATTCTAATAGTATTTTAGAATAGATGACTACTGGCATGGTGGTGTACCTGCAGATGATGGAGTCACCCTCTCTAAAGGTGTCTTACAGACTAAAGGGGAGAGGGATATGCATGATTGGCATATCACTTGCTTAGGCAATTGAGTCAATCGTGAGATGTCAAGTACCACACCAGATGTTGTTTTTGCACTAGATGCGATAAGTTTATATTAATCCAATCCTGGAGAAACATAAGGAAGCAGTTTTAGAACATAAGTGAATGTTCTATGGATTTGATGACGGCAGCCTCCTTCGGGAGACGGTTATCATTCCAGGCTTCAAAGGTGACATGAATGACAGAGTGATTGTCAGAGTTATAGTTTTCCCTCTGACGAGGGACAGTATTATGGACAGTTGGTCCAAGAGGATACTGTGGGAGGCATGGTGCTGGATACTGATTAGGTTCAGTTATCAATATAGTCTAAGAAGTTTGGATTTAGAGTTCATTTATGAACTAGGTCCCATCAGACATCCAGACATATTCTAAGACATGTATTACTCAATTCGGGAGATGGCTTTCTCCGCGAACTTGAGATTAAGAGAGACATAGAAGGAAACATCAGGGCGGATCCACTCACTGAGGCTATTTCTCGAACACAATAGTTTTACAAACGAGCTTTGTGAAACTGATTAGTAGAGGAGTTGGATGTTCGGTATCACACTGGCTGTGAGTATGCGACATCGCAATAATCAGCCTTAAGTGCAAGTGGGAGATTGTTGGATATAGTGCCCTCTAAGTCAATTATTGGATCGCAGGTACGTGATTGCAATGATTGAGGGATGACATATACCGATATGACAGTCTTGCTCAATATGATAGTATGCTATCTGGTTTGTCTTTATCATCATATACATGCTTTAGTTCACTATTGCATGTTGATAGGGCCCATAGGATTCTTGCTTGACTGCCAGCAGTATGATGGCGATCATATACGTGGGAGCTGGGGTCTATAAGTACATCTATAAAAGTGTCCCTAGTCGTGGGAGTTTCGTGATGGGCATCGATACTCCAGAGTAGACTAGTGTATACAGTCGAGACCCCAACGAGGGGCGGTGGCCGGTCTTACAAGCCATTGGTGTCAGTTGGTTCACCTAAGATGTATACAGGTGCTCATTGGGTTATGAGTACAACGTAGAGGACTCGCCGGGAACATGCTAGTTGGTATTATACATATCGTCAGATAGCAGTTCCCTGGTGACATGTGTACAGGTTAGTTTGTCGAACTGAGATCGTCATTTGTCTCATGTGAGTTTCCACTGTGCTTTGATTACTACCCTACCATGCTCAAAGAGACGTGCAAACAGGTTTTAGTTGGGTACAGTCCCGAGCCACATGGAGGCAGTGAGCGGATCGTCGGGGATTGTCTCTCCCGGTATTGGGGGTTGATGTCGCACAGTGCACGGGTGGTCATCACTAGAAAACCGACACGAATTACTGATTTGGATCAGTAGTTTCTCAGGTGGTGATGGGCTTCATACCGACACGAATTATTGCGTTATTAGGGGTCTGAATTTATCCACCCCCCTAGACTCGATATGCGATACTCTTTAGACGAACGGACCGGACTGTACGGATATTGTCACTGTCATGCTCAGTAGGGTTTCAGGATGAGTTTGCTCGTTAGCTTCCCTTCCAATCAATACATAGGCAACCGTTACATACAGCTAGTACCTCTGACGTGCTAGTGGTTTTACCCAGTGCCAGTATGTTGATGAGTCATTAGAGTCCCCCACATACTTTTTCCCAAGTTCGGGCAAAACATTGTAGAGGCCGTATGGTTTTATGGCAGGGTTCGGAAAATGCACGTGCGTTTACGCACGTGTCATATTTCGGGCAGATAATACTGGTAGGCTTTGGTTTAAGCCGGATCCGAGTATTATACTGTGTAGATATAATATCTTTGTCTCAGTTGCATTTATATTCATTCGTAATACAAATGCGGGCATGTTTATACTATTACGGAGTTATCCTGAAATTCGTTTCGGGATCGCTTTTGGAAGTTGCCAGTTTCCAGTTTTTCTATCAGCCATCTTTAACATTCGGTTAAAGACGGATTTATCTTTTCTTGAGGTGAGTCATGAGAGTGTGGATGGTTCTAGAATATTCTAGATTGTGACTAGGCTAGTGAGTCATTAGTGCATTAATTATTGCATTAATGGTTTTGGTGACTAGGTTAGATGAATCATTTATTGCATTAATGATTTTGCAAGGTGTTTTATATGACTCATTCTTTCTTTAATGTTGTGGTCACCTCCTAGCTCCTACACTCACCCCCCTCCACCTTATATTGGCCGGACCTTAATGAGTGAGAAGGGGATTGATTTCATTTGGAAAAAAGATTAAGGAATTTGGTTCATGAAAATTAGAATTGCTCATTTCTCATTTACCCGATTCAAAATGGCAACTTCATTAACCGTTCGTCCATAGCTTTGGACGAAGCGAGACAAAGTGTTCTACTCATTCTCTACATCAATCTTGGTCATCTCTTTTAACAAACTTGATGATCGAGTTGCCTCGGTTCAGAGGCGGGAGCCCGTTTAAAGATCCGTCGACGTGGTGCCACCTGGATGAGAAGACTGGAGATTCAGGAGATCGGAGCAGCCGCAACAAAGCGTGGGATGATGGTTGAAGACCGAAGGACTCGGATCGTTCAGTATAACATTTCTACCCACTTTGTAGTTTGTTAGTTTAGCTTTAATGGCAGATCCGGGTTATAGTACGCGATAGCGCCAGTCAAAAAGTTTTTGTTCCGCATTTGGCGTCTGTTAGACGGCCGGGGCGCTACCGTGTACTTACATTATTGAAGAACTTGAAGAACTGGGATGGACTATGGATAATGAACAATATACGGATGTTGTTCTGCAGTCTCTCTCCCCCGCCTTTGCTCCATTCATAGTGAATTTCAATATGAACGATTTAGAGAAATCATTACCTGAACTTCTCAATATGTTGAGAAGTGCAGAGAGCACGCTGAAAACAGTGAAGACTCCCGCTCTGCTTGCTGGGCCATCTTCCTCTTCCCTCCCAAAAGCCAAGGCCAAGGGAAAGAAGAAGAAGAAGTCCATCAAACCGAAAGGTGGAGTCCAAAAGGCGAAGGGGAAAGACAAAACCGGGGCCGCGGGAAGTGGAAAAGGGGAATGTTTTTTCTGCCACAAGACGGGACATTGGAAACGGAACTGTGCTTTGTATCTTACTGATCTCAAGAAGAAGAAGCATGCTGATGCTTCCGCTTCAGGTATATTATTAACTGAGAACTGTTTTTCAATTAACTCTGCATCTTGGGTATTAGATACCGGTTCTAGTTCTCACATCTGCAATTGTATGCAGGGGCTGAGAAACAGTAGAGTTTTGATGACTGGAGACCATACTCTGCGGGTTGGAAATGGTTCTAATGTACATGATGTATCCGTAGGAGAGTATCATCTGGGTTTGCCTTCGGGTTGTATATTGGTTTTGAACCCGTGTTATTTTGTACCAAGTATGCTATGTAATATAATATCCATTTCTTTGTTGGACAATGAAGGATATCATTTTGTGTTGCAAAATAATATTATGAACATTAACTTGAATCAAGAGTTGATTGGGTATGGTACATTAAATAACGGTATTTACGTCCTGAACCAACACACAGTTTTCAACATACAACATACTAATGAAAGAAAACTTTCAGATATAAATGAAGCTTTTCTTTGGCATTGTAGACTTGGTCATATTAATAAAACCAGACTAAACAAGCTACATAAAGATGGATATTTAAATCCTTTTGAATATAAATCTTATGCAACTTGCCAGTCCTGTATAAAAGGTAAAATGACCGAAACTCCGTTTACTGGACACGGAGAAAGAGCTGTGGAACTCTTAAGCCTCATACATAGTGATGTATGCGGACCAATGTCTACACATGCTAGAGGCGGTTTTTCATACTTCATCACTTTTACTGATGATTTCTTAAGATTCGGATACGTGTTTTTGATAAAGCACAAATCCGAAGCTTTCGAGAAATTCAAGGAGTACAAACTTGAAGTAGAAAAACAAACGGGCTTGAGCATCAAGAAACTTCGATTAGATCGAGGTAGAGAGTACTTACGTATAGAGTTTTCAGACTTCTTAAAAGAGAATGGGATTCTCCCTCAGCTCACTCCTCCTTACACACCACAGTACAACGGTGTATCAGAACGGAGGAATCGTAGCCTATTAGATATGGTACGATCCATGATGTGTGATGCTGAGTTACCGCTTTCCTTTTGGGGACATGCATTAGAGACATCAATGTATCTGTTAAACAGAGTTCCAACCAAGACCGTTTCTACTACTCCATATGAGATATAGAGTGGAAAGAGACCATCTCTTAAAAGAGTTAGGATATGAGGTTGTTCGGCTTATGTCAAAAAGCAGAATCCGGATAAACTCGAGACACGATCGGTCATATGTAAATTTGTGGGATATCCAAAACATTCCTATGGATATCTATTCTACCACAAGGAAGAACAAAAGGTGTTTGTTGCTCAGCATGCCACATTTTTGGAAAATGAAGTCTTTACAGAAAGTACTGATGGCAATGCGGTAGAACTAGAAGAGGTTCTAGAGACACAAATTACTCAGGACGAATTGGTTGAAACTGATGTTGCAGTAGAACTTCAAGAACCTCAGCCACTACGGAGATCTAGTAGAACTTCTCGCCCACCGGAGAGATACTATGGGTTTCTCATTGATGGTAATAGAGAAGATTGCATCATGGATGATGATGACCCTACTAGTTTTCAGCAAGCTATCACGAGTGGTGACTCTGTGAAGTGGCTGGAAGCCATGAGATCCGAAATGGAGTCCATGTACACCAACAAAGTATGGACTTTGGACGTTGCACCTCCTGGGATAAAACCCGTTGGGTGCAAATGGATCTTTAAGAGAAAGATTGGTGTAGATGGACAGGTAGAGACCTTTAAAGCAAGGCTTGTAGCGAAAGGTTTTCGTCAAAGACCAGGATTAGACTATGATGAAACTTTCTCTCCAGTAGCAATGCTTAAATCCATTAGGATCCTACTTGCTATTGTTGCTCACCATGATTATGAAATCTGGCAGATTGACGTTAAAACTGCATTTCTGAATGGTGAATTAGAAGAATGCGTTTTTATGGATCAGCCAGAGGGCTTCATTGACAGTGGGAGCATCGGGAAAGCATGTAGATTGCTTAAATCCATTTATGGATTAAAGCAGGCCTCACGGAGCTGGAACATCTGTTTTGATGATACAATCAAAGAGTTTGAATTTATCAAAAATATAGATGAACCATGCATTTATAAGAAGATTGTAGGGAATACTACATACCTCGTATTATACGTGGATGACATTCTCCTGATAGGAAATGATATTCCTATGCTACAATCGGTCAAACTATTCTTATCACAAAGGTTCTCCATGAAGGACCTGGTTGATGCCTCATGCATTTTGGGCAAAAGGATATATAGAGAAAGATCCAAGAGGTTATTGGGATTGTCCCAATCAAAGTACATTGACACCATCCTAAAAAGGTTTAGTATGGAAGATTCTAAGCGTGGTGCCTTGCCCGCTTGCCATGGAATCACTCTCTCCAAAGACTTCTGTCCGAAGACCGATGAAGAGAGAGCTCGCATGAGCATTATACCCTACGCTTCAGTCGTGGGATCTATAATGTATGCGATGTTATGTACTCGCCCTGATGTTGCTTTTGCACTAGCTGTTGTAAGCAGGTATCAATCCAACCCAGGGGAAAAACATTGGATAGCAGTGAAGAACATTCTTAAGTACATACGAATGACTAAAGAATTGTTCTTGGTGTATGGTAATGGGGATCTCCAAATGGTGGCCTTTACTGATTCCAGCTTCCAAAATGATAAGGATGACAGCAAATCTATCTCAGGGTTTGTATTTACCCTCAATGGAGGGGCGGTTAGTTGGAAGAGTTCCAAACAGGATACCGTTGCAGACTCCACGATGGAAGCTGAGTATATTGCTGCAAATGATGCTGCCAAGGAAGCCGTTTGGATGAAGAAGATCGTCACGGAACTAGGAGTAGTTCCAACCACTGTTGATCCAATACCTTTGTATTGTGATAATAATGGGGCTATGGCGTTAGCCAAAGAACCCAGATCCTATCAGAAGTCCAGACACATCCTAAGACGATATCATTTGATCCGGGAGATAGTAGATCGCCGAGAGATAGAGATTCGGAGAGTAGATACAAAGAATAACACGGCGGATCCACTCACCAAGGCCCTTCCACAGCCGCAGCATGAGCGACTTTTTGAGATGTTGGGTATGAGATACGCCAATAACTGGCCTTAGTGCAAGTGGGAGATTGTTGGATATATGTATGCCCTAGAGGCCATTATATGTTTAGTGGATGCTTGGACGTGTATATATATATATATATATATATATAGATTACTTTCTTGCTCGACATGATAGTATGTTATCTGGTTTACTTTATCTGACATGTTGATTTGATCATGTTTTTATTCATTTGCACATGTTGATAAAGCCCTCAGGATATTTGCTAGACTACTGTGACTGTGATGCAGATCATACAAGTGGGGCACGTGTAGTTTATAAGCATATCCTAGAATTGTTCCTAGTCGTAGGTGTATCGAGACGGGGCATCGATATTCCAAAGTAGACTAGCGTTTACTATTCTTGTCCCATATGATGGGCGATGGATGTTCCCATATCCATCTGGTGAGGTGACACCAAAGAATGTATGCGGGTGCTCAGTGGAGACTGGGTACACTGAACAGACTCATATAGAAATCCTATGTGGTATTATATCTATCATCGGATAGCAGTTCTTAGGTGACACTGGTACAGGTTAGTCTGTAGACCCGAGATCGTCATAGAGTCTTGTGTGTCCTCCCACTGTACTTTGATATCCACCCTACCACGGCTCTACTGAGTCGTGCAAACAGGTGGTCTTTGGGTACTGTCCCGACGCACATGGAGGCAATGAGCGATAGGAGGGGTTTCGTCTCTCCCGGTATTGGGGGTTGATGTTGTGCTATGCACGATAGGCTATAACAGGAAGTCCCTGTCCAGGGCTACTGAGATTTATTGATAAGCGTTATCAGTAGTTTCTCGATCTGTTATCAGCTATATACCGGCATGACTTATTGAACTATTGGGGTCGACGAAACCATCCCCAGACTTGATATGCAACATATTTGACGAGGAGACCGGACTGTACGGTAAGTGTTGCCAGATGGCTCGACGGGAGTTTTGACAGCTTTGCTGGTTTTCTTCTGGTCGTTCAATACCCGGGTGGCCGTTACGTTTAGCTGACCGCTTGCGGCTTGTGGGTGTTTGATATGATCATCATCCACTGCCGGCGTATTGATGAGTCTTTGAATCCCGCACAGAAGTTTCCTAGACCAGGCGAAAAGATGTGGTGTGCATATGAGATATGCGTGGGGTCCCGATTGAATACGACTATGTGATACCGTTTGTTAATCGGGCGTTTTTCTATTAGTCGGGTCGTATGCGATATGACCGGATTGTTAAATCAATTGTTGATTTAACATTTTAACTTTTAGTTTTATTTTAATTCTTTATTCAAAACTCTTTTTATTAAAGAGGAAGATGCATGCATGGATGCACATGTTGATGTGCATGTATGCACATGTTGATGTGCATGGATACATGCAAGCAAAGTGTCATGGTTGTTGATACACATATGAAGGCAATATAAGACTTACATGGAACTTGATTTACATATATTCTTTTTGCATTTAAACTAAAAGGAAAAGAAAAGGATTATTCATCCATAGTTATCTTCTATACCCTTCTTGAAGTTAACCTTGCTCACCCACTTTTTAACCTTGGATTAATATTCCTTTTGCCTTTTAACTCAAGTGCAATAATATCTAATTTAATTAACCATGGTTTGAGATGAAGAGTAGAAAATATATATACTTATCTTTTCTATTATTTCATCATGTTTTATCATTATCAAAAGCTTTTTCCTTCATCTTCTTCTTCCTCCTTGCTCTCTAGGTTTTTCCAAAGTGAGTGAGAGATAAAAAGAAAACGTTTTGACAAAAGAAAACTCATCATTTCATCATTCTACTCTACTCTAGCCAATTAGTTTAAAGTGTTTAGCTTCATCTTCTTCTTGAATCAAGTGGAGCTATAAGCTTGGAGCTAGTGAACTTCGGATGGATCATCGTGGACGTAGGAGATTACTAGCAAGCCTTTCCAACCTCTCAAAGATCCTAGGAGTCACTACAAAGAGGACTACAAAGGTTGTATTCCTTTCACTTAGTGTAAATTTAGTTCTAGTATGTGATACTTGTGACGTTACCCTAGAAATTCTAGTTAAAGATCCATGCTTAGTTTGCTTAGCACCTCTAGAAATTTTAAAGTGACATGTGTGATGCTTCCATACTCATTGGTAGGTGCTAGGGAAACCCAACACCGAATATATATATATATATATACACACACACACACACACGCTATATATATATATATATATATATATATATATATATATATATATATATATATATATATATATATATATATATATATACGCCCTAGACTCCACATAGTCAAACCTAGACTCGAACCAAGGTTAAACCTAGCGCTCTGATACCAACTTTGTTACGACCCGAAATAGCACGTGACTGGCACTTGAATCATGTGAAGTCTATAGGACCCCACCTAATTCAAGTAGGCCAAAAGCCTAGAAATCTAAACCATTTTAAAGAAAAAGTGAAGAAAACTTGTTTTAAAACAAGTGGTTTTAATAAATGAGTGGAATAAAACATTAAAAAGCAATTTCATATTTTCCCGAAAATTTCGGCAGAGTCTCCTTTGTAAATATTGGCCCCAAACTGGTACAACACATGAAATATATATAATGAATAAAGGCATCCCCAAGCGGGAGCTAGCTCTTCGCCAATTGGCGGACACAACCATGCAAGCAATAAAATATACAACGTCGAAGGGCGAGGATCAATATTCAGAAGGAAAACCAGAGGAAAACCGTGATAATACAGCGAGTGACTCTAAGGTCGAAAGAATATACATACGGGTCTTCTAAGTCTATCAAATAATATAAGTCTGGTTGATGGAGTTTACTAGATGCAACTGAATATAAATAAAATACGACGGTGGTCAAGATGCGAGTGAACCCACCTACCAAAGCAATCACCCGGAAGGAACAGTGTGCCAGCAAACCGCAACGAAACCTGTACGGTAATACCTACAAGAAACTATGGCACAACGGGGGTGAGTTCCCAACTCGTGAGTAGAAAACATCACCGAGAAGAAATCGCATGTATGACTCTAACCTAGATCATACCATAATATCCTCAATATAAATATAAACTGAAGCTTCTAAAAATGGAAAGGGTAAACATCTATACAAGTATAATACCAATTGCTCGTGTCAGTGCCTCAGGTAACAACATATCATATATGTGATGTATGAATGCATGAAAACAGAATACATCTAAATGAGAAAACTGTTTTCTTATCTCAGTGAGTTTCTGTATAAAACCGAAATACCATGAATGAAATCAACAGAGAATCCGTGTCGAGCTTCGACATAAAATATATATCCATCTTGTGCTCCGGCAATCCGGACTGGCCCATATCATAAAATATCAATATCTCAATGTCTCAATATCCGGGGCTCCGGCAATTCGGACTGGCCCCTGGGCTCCGGCAAACCGGACTGGCCCAAATCATAAATATCTCACAACTACGTCGGTATTATCCGGATATCCGCCGCGTCACAAATAACCGGTCGGTAGTGCTCCCCTGCCGAGCTCAACGCCATCATCTGCGACCATCTTTCCCCGGGGTACCGCACCGGGTCCACCATGCACCCACAGACGGTTCCTCCTCCTCCTCGAATCGGGTGTATGATACCGCTCAAGAGCCGAGAAAACTCACGGTGAGAGAATTTCTGACTTACAAAAAAGTTGTTGACTTCATATCTTCCTTCCCTGAACGAAGATGAACGGAGACTCCTTGACATATCTCACATCATATCACGAGAAAACCGCAATTTCTATTATTAGAAATGATAATCAGTTTATAAAATCCTTGCGGTTTCTCCAAATCCAGAAATCTCATGGAAATCCGAAATCTCAAAATCGCGATGTCAATAAACAGTGAATACTGGCATAAAGCCCCATAATATTGCATGACAAATGGGTATATGAATGCATCGGAATCAAGCAAGGAATGCAATAATTAAACTAGCATATAAAAGCAAGTGTACTAGTACTATGTCGAAATTACCAACTAGCAATTTATACCAATGAAGTAGTGTTTTGTAATGTGTACGTGACATGAAAATTACCAATGATGATGTGTGTGAGCCGGAAAATAAGTGTACGTAGGGCATACGCATCATCGGTAATGGTGCTGGTGTCCTGACAACAGGTTTCATAATAACTAATGAAAACACATATAAGCATGCAATGCGATACGAACAACAAGAATATATGGCAAATGAATAGTAAATACAACAATAAAGAAATATACATTCCTATATACGAGTCATACAGTTTTCGGTATCTGAAATCGCATGAATCGTGGTTTTAGTAAATATAGGGCTACGGGGTCTTTGAGAAAAGATGCATCCTTTGAAATATCCGTAGTATCCTTAGGCCTGTTATTAAAATACTCACGATTCCTTAATTTTGAAAATAAGTATGACTCGAGCCCAATCTAACATCTACCTGAAAACTACAGGACTAAACTAAGAGACTAAATCAAAAGGGTAAGGAAATCCAGCTAAGTCTGAGTCCATATAACTAGTAATCGGTGATCCCGCCTCAATAGCTTCACGTACGATAAAATATATTATACAACATCCACGAGTCGAGAGTGTGGATCAATCATCATATTTATACATCGTACGGTAAAATCCATCGTACGGCATCCCAAAATCGTGGTATGGGTCAATATCATATATACCTCATTATTCAACTTGTATCATTATCATCATATCATAAACTAGGGGTACTGATCTAAAGTCTAGTACATTCCGATACCATCAACATATATCGTGTGTGTATGAAAACATATCGCCCAACGATCCACTATAATATCATGTCGTATCTCATAATACGACCCAAGTCACATATCCGATCTCACGGCATCATGCCCGATCATATCGACTCTCCTTCGAGTATCATATACTATCCTCATCATATGTGTATACATATATGTATATATATGTTGGATATAGTGCCCTCAAAGTCAATTATTGTATCGCAGGCACGTGATTGCAATGATTGTGGGAGGCCCTATACCGGTAGAACAGTCTTACTTGAGATGATAGTATGCTATTTGGTTTGTCTTTATCATTGTGTACATACTTCAGGTGACATTACAGATGACTATTACACATTGATAGAGCCTATAGGATTCTTGCTTGACTGCCAGCAGTATGATGGCGATCATATACGTGGGAGTTGGGGTCTATAAGCACATCCTTAAAGTGTCCCTAGTCGTGGGAGTTTCGAGACTGGGCATCAATACTCCAAGAGTAGACAAGTGTATACGGATCGGGACCCCGACGAGGGGCGGTGGCTGGTCTCACAAGCCATTGGTGTCAGTTGGTTCACCTAAGACGTATACAAGTGCTCATTAGGTTATGAGTACGCCGGACGGACTCGCTGGGAACATGTTAGTTGGTATTATACTTGTCGTCAGATAGCAGTTCCCTGGTGACATGTGTACAGGTTAGTCTATCGACCTGAGATCGTCATTTGTCTCGTGTGAGTTCCCACTGTGCTTTGATTACTACCCTACCATGGCTCAAAGGAGTAATGCAAACAGGTTTTAGTTGGGTACAGTCCCGAGCCAGCCACATGGAGGCAGTGAACGGATCGGCAGGGGATTCTTCTCTCCCAGTATTGGGGTGAGGCCGCGCTGTGTTTAGGAGAGCCATTACACGAAATCCCTGGCCAGGATCAGTGAGATTTACTGGTTGGTATTCCAGTAGTTTCTCAGGGTGTTTTGGGATGCACTCCGACATGACTTATACCGCTAATGGGGGTCTGACGTTTACCAGACCCCTAGGCCCGATATGCGATACTCATAGACGAACGGACCGGACTGTACGGATATTGTCACTGACAGGGTTTCGGGATGAGTTCGTTCATCGGCCTCCCTTTTGCCCAATACCCGGGCAGCCGTTACGTACAGCTAGTACCACTGACGTGCTTGTGGTTAAATCCACTACTAGATTATTGACGAGTCTTTAGAGTCCTACACAGAGAGTTTCCCAAGTTCGGGCGAAACATTATAGAGGCCATTTGGGTTTATGGCAGGGTTCGAACATACACGTGCACTTTTGCACGTGTCATGATTCGGACGGATAATACTAGTGGGCTTTGGTTTAAGTCGGATCCTAATATTTTATTGTGTTGGAATATTTTAGTCTCGTAGTATACGTATTCAGTCGAATACGGATGCAGGTATGTATATACGGATGAGGGGTTTTCTTGTGATCCGTTACAAGAATACTTTTTGAAGTTGCCATTTTATTTTCTTCCGATTTAAACTTTTAGTCATGTTTTTTGCTAGCAATTTCTTGGCATGGAAATTTAGTGTCTGACAAATATTCATGAGTTGATTTTGTGAGGTAATTTTTGTGGGCCTTGTAATTTCGAAATTCATGGGCCAGTGAACATTTTCGTGAGCAGTGGCAAATGGAGTGGGTGAGATTTTTCATTTGGCATTAATTGGTGTTTGCTTTGTTAGGATATTTTGGTGAGATCTTTTCAGTGGAGGTGGCTGTTGATTTGAGTGGCTTAATTTTTTATCACACACCTCACCATTTGCTATTTTCCACAGAGAGCAATTCTTTTGGTGATGGTCGATCCCCACTTCCATTCTTGAGCAAAATCTTTTTTTCTTCACTTGAAAATATCTCATGCTCACCTCTTCACATAATTGGCAACTTCAGTTTAACTCCACCCAAATACTTGGGTGTCTTAAGACAAAGTATCCTACACTCTCTCTACTTCATCCTTGGACATCTCGGCTAGCAAACTTGATGTCCGAGTTGCTTCGGTTTGAAGCGGGAGCCCATATAAAGAATCCTCGACGTGGAGCCACTTCGACGAGCGAGATCGGAGAGCGAACTTCGTCGGCGCAGCAGCGAGGAGCTTGGCACAGAGATTGAAGACCGAAGGACACGGATCGATCGGTATAATCTCTCCAAACCACTTTACAGTTTACTAGTATAAGGTTATGTAGGGTTCCTAAGCACTCTAAGAAGGTCTCACATGGCATCAACCATGCCAATTTCAAAAATTTCCGGTGCCGAGAAACCCTAATCCGGATCGTTGACTAGAGATTAGGCGAAACATGCATCTAGTTAACAACTGAACTAAGTGAAAGAAACTACAACCTTTGTAGACCCGGTTCTCCACCTCCATAGCTCCGCGTTGACGTCCCTCCGCTGCACCAATCGAAATCCTAGACTCTTGCGGTGGTTTCATCGGAGAAAAG
Organism: Agapanthus africanus; assembly: GCA_030015575.1. Classification (NCBI taxonomy): domain Eukaryota; kingdom Viridiplantae; phylum Streptophyta; class Magnoliopsida; order Asparagales; family Amaryllidaceae; genus Agapanthus; species Agapanthus africanus. The sequence continues at coordinate 264,502,459 of JASDDO010000008.1, forward strand.
ATCGGGCTAGGTCGCCGACTTCGATGCCGAAGATGATCTACGTCGAGGCATCTCAAGATCAAGCTCCAACTTCACCAAGTCATGAAACTTATGAAGAAAATACCCTATACTACTTGGCAAGTGGTAGAGGATGAAGAAATAGGAAGTGGGTTCACTTTAGAATTGGATTTCTCACTCTTTTTCTCAAGTTGCCATTGATGGAAGCAAGGTTTTCTTCTTTGTTGAAGAAGAAGAAGAAGAAGAAGAAAAAGAATTGTGTAAAGAATAAAAAGAATTATCTTATCATATAGAAACCATAGTTAGGTGTAGAGAATTAACTAGGGTTAGGTTGAATGGTTAGGGTTAAGCATTAAACAAAAATGGTGGACTTATTCAAAGCTTCATGAAGCTTCAACTAGAAAACAAATCAAGCCACCATTTCTCTTTATCTTACAAAAAATGAATAAATAAATAAATGAATAGATAAGTAAATCAAAACCCTAACCATTAACATAACCATGGTTTAAACTAAACATACACCCAAACATTCATGTATCATCAAACATGATACAATCTTGTGCACAAAAATATATCACATATACAATGTGCATTTCGAGTGAGAAAATCCATTTAAAGTGAACCAATACTAGTTAATGAAAAGTAATATATCAAATATATAATTATGCATTAAATCATTAAATCAATACTTGATTTAACGATCCGGTAATATCGTATATAACCGACTAATATCCAATGTATCGGCTTGTCGAATCAATCCTTGATTCGATAACTAGGTTATATCGCATACAACCAATCGATACATTCATCGCGAGAATAGAATACGGTATCACATACACGCATTATTCTCGGTCCCGCACATATCTCATATGCGCTCCTATTTCGTTTCGCTTGAGCCAGGAAAGCTCTGTGTAGGACTCTAAAGACTCGTCAATACGCCGGCAGCAGGTGATGATCATATCAAACACCCACAAGCAGCAAGCGGTCTGCTAAACGTAACGGCCACCCGGGTATTGAGCGATCAGAAGATCGACGAGCAAGCCCGCTCACACTCCTGTGAATCGAACCAGTAACACTTACCGTACAGTCCGGTCTGTTCGTCTGATATGTCGCATATCTCGCCCAGGGGTGGTAAACGTCAGACCCCAGTAGCTCGATAAGTCGTGACGATATGAGGTCTATAACAGTTCGAGAAACTACTGGTAACACTTACCAGTAAATCTCAGCAACCGTGGCCAGGGATTTCCGGTTATAGCCAATCGAACACAGCGCCAACATCAACTCCCTATACCGGGAGAGACGAATCCCCTCCTATCGCTCATTGCCTCCATGTGATTCGGGACTGTACCCAAAAGCCACCGTTTTGCACGCCCTCTTGGACGTGGTAAGGTGGAAATCAAAGCACAGTGGGAATCACACAAGACTCTATGACGATCTCGGGTCTACTGACTAACCTGTACCAGTGTCACCAGAGAACTGCCATCTGACGTAAGGTATAATACCATCTGGGAGTTCTCGGCGAGTCCGTCCAGTGTACCCAGTCTCCACTGAGCACCCGTATATCATCTCTGATGTCAAACACCAATGGATATGGGATCATCCATCGCCCATCTGTATGGGTCGAGAAGGTATACGCTAGTCTACTCTGGTATATCGATGCCCCGTCTCGATACACCCACGACTAGGGACCTTGAAGGATGTACTTATGGACTACCATGTCCCCACTAGTATGATCTACATCATAGTCCAGGTAGTCAAGTACACATACGTTAAGGTAAAGAGTAACCAGATAGCATACTATCAAGTCGAGCAAGAAAGTCCTCCCTATATATGTCCCGGCATCCACTAGAATATACATCCTATGTACAGTAATGGCCTCTAGGGCATACATATAACTAACAGGTTATTGGCATGATCCATGTTTTAGGGTTACGTTAGTGCCAGTTTATAAAAGTTTTTATTCCGCATTTGGCCTCGGATTGACGGCCGGGGCGCTGGCATAGCCTTACATGGTATCAGAGCCAAACCCATTAACCGTATACTAGTTGTTTAGACAACGTTAAAATATCAAAACTGAAACAACCCAAATCATGACTAACCCATATTTCATTCTCTGTTAATATTTTCGGGGTCTTCTAAAAATATTTAAACAACTGCAGATGACTACTCAAGTGACCACTAACACACACACCAAATACGAGCCCCTGATTCAAAATTTGGACTCGGACACATTGGGCAAAAATCCGACGAGGCCGGCCTGATTTTGTGCTTTGGGCTTGAATTTTGTTGTGTGCTTTAGTCTCTGGAATGTTGATGTAGTGGTGTTGTTTGTTTAGCCCAGTTTGGATATGGTTTTATCTAGTTGTTTGGGGCTATTCGGGGATTATTTCGAAGTCAATATTTTCTAACATTGTTTAAAGTTTGCAGTACTTACATTACAATTTGCGACCGTGAATGTCATTTGAGCGGTAAATCTTGTCTAATTGCTATAGCTCTTTTAGATGGGTTTGCGAACGTGACATTCATGTTGATGTTCTGTGTTGTGCTGTGTTGTTGCGGATTTTTCGTGGTGGATAGCTTGCATGCAATGGTAGTGCAGTTTGGATATATTTCTATATTTGATATCACGGGGCGAGCGTCCAACATGTGGACTGCCGTCACTGCCTGTTTGTATATTTTTCTTTTGGGGCACGACCGGGTTGAGGTCGATGTCACCGTTGTACATATTTTTCTTTTCTGTACTAGGATTACCCCGGGGTGGAGTGCACGGATAGCCGTGTTATGGAGGGCAACGAGCCCGCATCTCATGGTTTTGAGATGGAAGGAGTTTCACTGTAGAATTGGCGGGCTATTCGCCGCACTCGTAAGGGGTACAGGTTGACTAAAGGAGGGGTGCTCAAGTTACCGGATTCCGTGAAGTGCTGGGTGGTCCATTCACATTGCTGAAGGGGGCTGCCTCGTTTCTGGTTTTGGCAGGTAACATGCCGCACTCGTAGGGGTCTACGTTTCATTGCACATGTTATCCACACGACCAGGGGAACGTCGGGTTTCACTTGCGGCTCAAAGGAAACCCGGGGCTCCCAGATTATCTGTATTGTTCTATGATGCTTATTACTTATCTGTGATATTGCATTTATCACGCCTGGAGCGATTATTGTATATTGATATATATACTAGTAGATGTTTTATATGTTTTACACCCGCGCTAGTCCAGTCCCTGCTCTGTCGTTAGTTAAGTAACCTAACGGGTGATGACGGGGCCCAGTGGCGGATACGGATAGCATATACGTACATTTTATTTTCGTTCTTTTCTGGTGTGATTAATTGATGGGACTGCATTGATTCTGATCAATGCAAGGAAAACAGACCTATTCGATGTTGTTGGAACAATTTTCAAAAAGCTGTTATTACAAGGACATTCTCTTTTGTTTTGCACAACGGTATTCGGTTATGAATATCCAGCACCTCATTCAACGAGGAAAGGGCCATGATCCCTTCACCGTGAGTGCCCCCTTAGGATGAAGTTTGTGTCTGGGTAATAACTTCACTATAGTCGATTACTTTTTGCTTTGAATTGCGGTCTTCAGTTAGAGTATCCTGCAACTCATTCCACGAGGAAAGAGCCGAGATCCCTTTACCGGGAGTGACCACTTTAGCAATGTTTTTCGCCACTATATTTTTGTAAAAAGCTATCCGGTTCCTTCAACGATATCAAGTTCATTACGTTAAAGGTTTCTCGCCAAAATCCATTCGTAGCCCTCCGTCAGTTTAGACAGGTAGCACTTAGTATTCATGCTATGTATGTTGGCCTTCGTCAAGGCAAAGTGTATGATAGCTATTTGTTACTTTTCTGTTGCATAGATATATGCGTTGGTTTGGGACAATCATACTACTATTTTGGCCTTTGTCAAGGGTATGTACGGGTGGGTTCAAATTAACCTTGATAATGACGGGTAGAACATAATATGTGACTTATGATATGTTGGCCTTCGTCAAGGTCATAAGAGCATGTGGTAAAAATCATATCGGGAGTTTCAAACATACAGGAAACATGCCAGGCATGCGCATACCTTCTAGAGTGTGATAAGGTGAGTGGATTCCATCACGTTATCATGTGATGACAGTTGGATCCCGATTCCCACTGATGGGTTGGTTTACTCCTCGGGTGATCCTGACTAATTCTTCTTTCAAGTTTGGAGGAGAATTTGAGGATACAGAGGGAGACATCCTGATTAAATAAAGTGATTAACTATTCTGATCTAGGTTAGAGTGCACGCAGAGTGTTTCTTTTCTCTCTCTCTCTCTTTGGCAGCGACCATGTCCCGACCCTAGACTATAACTCAGTAACCAAATTAACCGAACTTTCTTAAAACACTGGCTTTTGGATTGTCTGAGTTGCATACATTATTGCCAGTCCTTCTTTTACCCTTTGCTTTTCTCCGGAACGCCCCGTATCACTACGAACATCCACTTCCATTGGATAAATCCATCGTATAGTTACATACGAACTCGAAGGAACTTGTTCCAGATTCGAGGATGGATTCTATTTTTGGAGAGAATTAATAGGACTATTCAGTTGTCTTTTCCTTTTACCTTCTCTCAGGTTGTGAGGGCTCCTAGGAATAGGATAGGGTACACCTGTTACGCTTATTGGATAGTCTTCTTGTAACAACCGAGTCCAGTTCTATAAGTTTCTGTTCCCGTATGTGTGGTGTGTGGTATTCAGTTCATTATCCTGATTTTTGTTTGTTGCTAGTTATAAATTAACCCCGACAATTCAAATTCTGCATATAACAGTTTAAGTCATTTAAAATAAATTAAAAATATTCGACATGGCCTGCTTGGCACCCCTAACCCTGTGGTTGCGTCCTTGAATCGTGTTCTCGTCTCGTTCAGTGAAACGGACGTGTTTGGACGGCTACGCGCACGTACGTGCGTCCATTCTTGGGGGTATGCTTTTTAATTATAAAATCCTTCATTTTAATTTTTGGAACCCGCCAATAATTTTCTTATTTCAAATTCAAATTTTTGGACCCGACCCGGGCGCAATTCTGAAATATTTTGTATCCCGCCAAATCATGATTATTTAATAATTCATTTACTTAAATCGATTTTCTTTACTGGCCAGAATATTTTACAACCTAACAAAAATCTTTTGTAAAAATTTATTTCCCTAACCATTTCTTAACCCGCGAGCCAATCACAAGCTTTCACTTTTCTCCCCTGGGCCCACACGAATCCCTCAGCCAATCGCGGCTATCCCTCTCTCCTTTCTCCTTCTCCTTCTCTTTCTTCTCTCTTGCTTTCTCCTCGCATCACGACGATTTTCTTTCTCCTCGAATCTTTCTCTCTCCTCTCGATCTCTCTCTTCCTCTCTATCTCTCTCCTCTCGATCTCTCTCTCTCTACCGCGTCTCTCTCTCTCTCGTCTCTCTATCTCTCTCAATCTTCCTCTCTCTCTCCTCCCCGAGTATCTCCCTCTCTCTCCTCTTTATATTTTTTTCTTTTCTTCCTCGTTGTCTCCAAACTGAACCAACCCTTCGCAGTAAAACCCTAGCCGCCTTCCTCCTCTCGCCGTGGCCCTCGCGACGACGCCATCGTCACCAGTCCACGCCGCTGCTCACCCCCGTCACCCCTACCCTCATCTCCTTTGCTTCCCTCTAAAACCCAGGACCCTTCACCAACCCAGCAACCCTAACCCTACTCCTCTACCTCCTCCTCCCTCGACTCACCGCCGATCTCACCCCTATCCTCTCCTCCTCATCTTCCTTCCCTTCTTCTCCTTCATCTTTCTCCCTCTCCGTTTAACCCTGCACCCCCACAGCAGCCGCAAACCACCTTTCTCGAGCACCCTGCACTTCGCCGGAGCTTCGCCGACCACCACCGTCGACACACCATACCGTCTTCTTAACCACAGTAAGTCTCTATCTCTCTCTCCTCTCCATTTCCATTCTTTTCTTCTCTTTTTTCCATGCACCTTTTCTTTTGCACTGTGATGTTTACTGTTGTTGTGTTTCGCTGGAATCCGACCGTGCCGGCGACGTTTCCCGACGATCCAGCGAGGAACTCTGACCCGTGTGGTTCCACTGTTTGTCGTTCGGACTTATTCCGTGCACTGTGCGCGCGTCGTGACTTTTCCCCGCCGACGCGTAACGTTCCGTTTTCCGTTTCACGACCCGTTGAGGCAAGTGAAACTTGCTACATGCTATAATAAACTATTCACATGCTAAATTACTTATTTCCTGTTAAATCTCTAGTTAGAATCGAAAGAAATGGATTACAAGCTAATCGTGTAAAGTTCCGTTATACATTTTATGATTCTGAACGTGAAACTTAATCTTGCATCTGATTATTTACATCTAACAATCACCTGTACATGATAGATCACATTTGTTTATTGCTATGATACCTTTTTCCAGTTTAGCCTATTAGACATCCATGTGCAACTTTAACCGGTCTAATTACAACTGCATTCATTAAACAGATTATACATGTAGTCGCATCCATATTTATTAACCTGTTTTTAGCATTTACATATATCATACTGTATGCACATTATGCTGACACTAAACACAATTGATAACTGTACAGCTAAATAAATAAAATCTGCTTTATTGCTTAACTCCTTGCTTAGATCATGTTGTTGATAACCATGCTTGATTATTATAACCCTGATTATGCTAGCTCAGTATGAGCACACCCATGATATCGTTTACACCTTGACCTGACTTGCTACTTACATTTTGATTGACCCGACATGGTACCGCACACTACTTGACTTGACCTGATGTACCATGACTTGACCCGTTACATGATCTGGTGTCTAATGCCAACAGACCTGACTTGTAGTCCTCACGGACCGTTCCAGTTGTCTATCCAGACAAACCTGCTCTTACCTGATCCTGTGTTGGCATTGGTTCTTGATTACTGAATACCTGACTTGACATACACATATAACTTGGGGATATGGGGAAATCAATGATGAAACCTGACTTGTAACTCGACAGTGTACTACCTTTACTGATCAGTTTTAGAGGCTAGGCCAGCCTTGGGATGATGCTGCTGACATCATTCATCTGTACATATTTCCTGTTTTAGTGCCTAGCGGCATGTCTCGGATTCGGCCCGAGAATCTGGACCGTGGTCCCGGGTATGCACGGGATACTATTGAGTTACATCGATGATTCATCAACTTGATTTCAAAGACTTTAGAACGGAAAATCTGATAGAACAGTTTAGTTACTCAATGCACACTACCCTGCACTGCCCTGATTTATATTACTGTTACACCTACTTTTCATTCATGTTTATATTTGCATTGCCTGTTGCCCTATTTATATTTTTATTACTTGATGACATGACGCGCTGACGTCGGGGTTTTGCATGGCCCAGATTCTGTACCGCTGCTGCAGTCCGAGCAGGAGTACTTCAGCCAACAGGCTGACCTGTGAGGTGTCAGCATTAATTAGTTCTTTTATTTCCTGCATTTTATTCCTGATGTGAGCCCGCATTATGGGACATACATTCCATTTATTTTGTATTGGATCTTTTGCTTCCGCATTTTATTATTCTTGACTCATGTTATCTTGGCTTATGGACATGTTTTAGATAGTTTTATTTTGTTCTTGATATCTCTACAGCCGTAATGTGACTGTGGATGGATACTTCCTACCCACAGGTAGCATGGTTGGCTATGTCACGTGCCCATTTTAGCGTACTCTGGGAAGCGGGGCGTGACATGGTTCCAGTATAGCCTTTCTAGTTCTCCACAGACGGTCCCCACTCCTCTTTTGGGATCACGTCTACCCCCTCTTCCTTCTCCTATGATGGACCCAGCACTTATTGAGAAAGCTCCTTACCCAAATTGGTTAAGGGGTAACAAATCGAGTCCTCATATGGAGAAAATTATGGAAATGTTCAAACATGTTAACATCAACATCCCTCTCCTAGATGCGATTCAACAAGTCCCCGCTTATGCGAAAATTCTTAAGGACTTGTGCACTAGGAAGAGGAAGACTCAAGTGCCGAAGAAGGTCTTCATGTCTAATAATATTAACACTACTTTTATCCCCCAGCTACCAAGGAAACGTAAGGACCCAGGATGTCCTACGATATCGATTTCTATTGGGGGTAAAAACATAAATCGTGCTCTTTTAGACCTTGGCGCAAGTGTTAACCTACTTCCATATTCTGTATATGAGCAACTAGGGATTGGAGAGTTGAAACCTGCTCACTGCACTCTCCAAATGGAAGACCGTTCAATCACCAAACCAAGGGGTGAAATAGAGGTTGTGTTGATAAAGGTCGGGAATTTGTATTCCCTGTAGACTTCATTGTACTCGATCCACAACCTGTAGCAAACCCCCTGGGCCAAATTCCGGTGATTTTGGGTCGACCTTTCCTTGCCACTTCCAACGCTGTTATCAACTATAGAAACGGTTCAATGAACTTATCATTTGGAAATATGACCATTGAACAAAACATCTACAAAGTTGGAAGTCAGCCATCAGAACCCTCTGCTCATATTCTTGATGTGTGCTCTGTCCACGAGATCGCTCCCGATAGTTGTGGAGTTGAGGAACTTTGCTTTACAGATCTCGATGACACTACCACATCTCTGTTTAATCTTACACATGATCTTAGTGAGGACACTTTTCCTACACTTGAGTCCGACACTCCTGACCTATCACCACCCGAGTCTGTATCTTTTACAGGCTCTGAGCTTCTTTGTGACTCCAAAAATCACTCAATGATCCCACCTTCTATCATTTCTCCGCCTGAATTAGATCTCAAAATTTTACCTTCTCATCTTAAATATGCTTATTTAGGTGAGAATGAGTCTTTACCGGTTTTCATATCCGCTTCTCTAGCATCAGAGTAAGAGAATGCACTTTTATCGGTATTGAGATCTAATAGAGAGGCGTTTGGTTGGACTATGGCGGACATCAAAGGGATTAGTCCCTTGATTGTTGAACATCATATACATGTGATGGATGATGCCAGACCAACCAGAGAACCACAGAGACGGTTGAACCCCGTCATGAAGGAAGCGGTGATGAAAGAGATCGTCAAATGCCTTGATAATGGTATTATATACCCTATCTTTGATAGCCAATGGGTGAGTCCTATACATGTCGTCCATAAGAAATCCGGCATCACTGTTATTACCAATGAGGCAAATGAGTTGATTCAGACATGCGCCCAAACTGGGTGGCGTGTATGTATTGATTATAGAAAACTCAATGCCGCCACGAGGAAAGACCACTTTCCTCTACCTTTCATTGATCAAATGTTGGAACGCTTAGCTGGACGAGAGTATTATTGCTTTATAGACGGATACTCTGGTTATAATCAGGTCCCCATCGCCAAAAAGGATCAAGATAAAACCACTTTTACTTGTCCTTTTGGTACCTTTGCTTACAGTCGCATGCCATTTGGGTTATGCAATGCTCCCGCCACCTTTCAGCGGTGTATGATGGGGATATTCTCTGACATGGTAGAGAATTTTGTGGAGATCTTTATGGACGATTTCTCGATTTTTGGAGACTCTTTTTCTGAATGCCTATCGAATCTTGACGCAGTTCTTACTCGTTGCAAAGAGAAGAATTTAACTTTGAATTGGGAAAAATGCCATTTCATGGTCCAAGAGGGAATTGTGCTTGGACATGTTATTTCACAGAAAGGCATTGAGGTTGACAGAACTAAGATAGATGTCATTCAAAACCTTCATCATCCCAAAAGCGTCAAAGACATTCGATCTTTCTTTGTCCATGCAGGCTTTTATAGTTGATTCATTAAGGATTTTAGCAAAATTGCTAGACCTTTAACTCTTCTCCTGGCCAAGGATACGACCTTCTACTTTGACTCGGACTGTGAGGCAACTTTTGACTCACTTAAACACTCCCTCACTACAGCCCCCGTTCTATCGTCTCCAAATTGGGACTACTCCTTTGAACTAATGTGTGATGCATCCGACTTTGCAGTAGGTGCAGTCTTAGGACAGCACATTGAAAAGATGCCACACGTGATATATTATGCGAGTAAGACCCTGAATAATGATCAAATCAACTATACAACTACCGAAAAAGAACTTTTGGCAGTTGTATTTGCATTAGAAAACTTCAGGCCTTACTTAATTCGCTCTCCTATAGTTGTGTACACTGACCATTCCGCCTTGAAACATCTTCTGGCGAAGAAAGATGCAAAAGGTAGGCTAATACGTTGGATCCTTCTACTACAAGAATTTGATCTTGTTATCAAAGATAACAAAGGATGTGAAAACGTAGTAGCCGACCATCTTTCACGCATCTCTTCTTCCCCTGTGACCCTGTCGATCAATGATTCGTTTCTCGACGAACAACTCTTGAACGTATCCAATGAACCTTGGTTCAGGGATATTGTGAACTATCTTGTCACGGGACTTATACCCAGCGATTGGTCAAAACAGGACAAATACCGCTTTCTATCCCAAGTAAAACACTTTTACTGGGCTGAACCATATTTGTTTAAATATTGTCCTGATCAGATCATTCGCCGGTGTGTCCCGAAAGAAGAGTTCAAGAGTGTTCTTTCTTTTTGTCATGATCAGGCTTGTGGGGGTCACTTTGGTCCTAAAAAGACGGCGGAGAAGGTTTTGCAATGTGGATTTTATTGGCCTACCTTGTTCAAGGACGCATTTAAGCATTGCAAAACCTGTACACAATGTCAGTACACGGGTAGGATTTCCCGGAGAAATGAAATGCTTCATCAACCCATCTTAGTTGTTGAAATTTTCGATGTTTGGGGCATTGATTTTATGGGTCCCTTTCCCAACTCCTTTGGGAATTTGTACATACCGCTGGCGGTTGATTACGTATCAAAGTGGGTTGAAGCCATTCCATGTCGCACTAATGATAGGAAAGTTGTCATTAAGTTCTTAAAAGAGAATATCTTTTCGCGATTTGGACACCCACGCGCTATCTTAGCGATAATGGGACACATTTCTGCAACAGGTCTTTCGAGACTCTGATGCGAAAATACGCAATCAACCACAGACTTTCTACACCCTATCATCCCCAAACGAGCGGGCAGGCTGAGATTTCAAATAGACAGATCAAACTAATCCTGGAGAAGACTGTTGCTAAGAATAGAAAAGACTGGTCGACCAAACTGACGGATGCTCTTTGGGCATTCCGAACTGCATTTAAAACCGACCTAGGGATGTCTCCAAATAGGATAGTGTTTGGGAAGGCATGTCACTAACCCGTCGAGATTGAGCATAAAGCATTGTGGGCTATTAAGGAAATCAACATTGACCTAAACCAAGCCTGCAACTTTCGGAAGCTGCAAATAAATGAGCTAAGAGAACTCCGCAATGAAGCTTATGATAACGTTGTAATCGTAAAGAATAGGACGAAGGTTTTTCATGATAAAAACATTTTGAGGAAAACATTTTCACAAGGTCAACAAGTCCTTCTTTATGATTCACGACTACACCTTCATGCGGGTAAGCTTCGATCTCGGTGGAAGGGACCTTTTGTTGTGCGGTCTGTATACCCGCAAGGGGCAGTAGAAGTAGAAAATGTTAAAAACGGCACATTTTTCAAAGTGAATGGACATAGACTAAAGCCGTATTTTTCCACTGACCCCACAGAGGAGCTCCTGTTCTTATAGGAGCCAGTTTATTTGGATTAAAATTCCTCCGTCTCACTTCCATATCCGGTATATCACTGCATCATTTTTTGAATGGAGGTGAGTGAAAAGAGTAAGTTTGGGGGAGATTCTTCACTTATATATTTTGCCCCCACTAATAAATTCCTCCCAGACTTACAGGTTTTGTAGATATAGCTGTTGGCAACAGTGAGGACACTGTTGAAAACAAGTTTGGGGGAGGTTTGTGCTTATTTTTGCATCATTTGCATATCATTTGCATAAGCACAAAACATTTCTTTAAAAACCTATAAAAATTTAAAAAATTTCAAAATCCATAAAAAGTTAAAATTTTCAAAATATAAAAATATTTTAATATTTAAACATTTTTTGTACATAAATAAGATAATAAAAGTTTAGATAGTGAAAAATTATATCCATGAGATTAGAAAAATTTAAGAAAACCAAGAAAATTAGAAGTTTTCTTATACGAACTAGTAATAAGTAGTTATGAGCCGTTGTCCCAAGGGTTAGTAAGATGAAGGAAGTCACTAATCTGAGGATAAAAATAAGTCTGAAAAATAGTTTCTATTCTGGAAGCCAAACATTTTGAACGTTGATACACTGCTATTCGCACTTACACACGTCTTGAAACTCGGGATAGTAGAGGATACCTTGAAATACTCTTGTCTTAAAGCCGATGTATGAAGGAAATAAAACAAAATGAAGAAATTATAAAATGGTGAGAAAAATGGACACTGGTTTTGTTATCGCCAAGGCAGCAATAAAAAAATATAGCGAGGGTGCCTCTTCACCTAGTGCCCTAAGGCCAACTGGTCTGGGAGTCACTGCTAAGCCTTAGGTGCTGCGAGACGAGGAAAATACACCAAATAAGCAAGCACATGAGTAATCGGTCGGTTAGTACCTCAAGAAGTATTAACGGTCGCATGAAAGTGTGTGAGCAATCTCATCTAAATATTCATTAATTAAAAACTACTAAGGCTGATGGGCAAGAGTATGATAGCTTGAATTGAATTCTCCGGGTGTAGGGATGTCTTTACACACAAGCAGAGTTATAAGATCGATGTTTGGAAGAAAGATAGGAATGAAGAATAAGACGATGTTTTATTGAGGGGTTATGTGATTTCTGACATCCTTTCATGACTATTAAGATAGGGCTCATGACAACCGAAAAGCTAGCTTAGTTTGAAACCCCAATTTTCAAAGTCTTTCTTTTACAATTCTTTTCTTTAAATGTAATATTCATGATCTTTCTTTTATTATTAGATTTTGTGGGTGCAATCCGCTGAAAACCCTTAGGAGACAACACTCCTCCTACTAGGGACACCTAGAGGTTTAAAGGCTTGTTGCACGTGCTCAGTGCAATCATGTTGCCTACGAAAGTGTGCTAGTTAGTTTTTCTCTTTCTTTATTTTCTCCTTTCTTTTTAATAAAGTTCGCTCGAGACGATCGAAAATATGTTTGGGGGAATTTGATCAGTCGAAAATACTGCATCTTTAAACCGGCAATTTCCCTATCATTTGCACTCATCTAGAAGTGTTCGGCATTCATATTACACATATTAGCAAAACAGTCGTAAAATATCAGATTGCATGTGTTAGACTTTAAAACCGGCACTATAAGGGAAATTGACTGTATTTCATAGCATCGCATCATTCCTATATATATCGCAACTTGTGTTTCGAAGTCTGTGCAGGAAATTCAAGGAGAATGATCAAATTTACAAAACAAAGACTGTTAAAAAGACGCCAACTCAAGGATTTGGAATCTGGCAATGATCTAGAATGAATTCAGAGATTTAACATATCAGGAAATACACCAATATACACAAGAAGCCAACACAAGAAGTATGATGCCTCAAGCCAGCAACATGGCCGCGGAACCGTGGCCGGAGCCGCCTTGCGCCGCGGTTCCTCGGCGGCTATGCCACATCACCCCCTCTGCTTCAGCCCAGAACTCCTATCTCAGCTTCCACACTTAAGAAAGATACTACATTCTCCAGATTGCTCCAGAACATTCTGCTAGATCAGCAAGCCATTGGGTTCCTAACTAAACACCCCAAGCTTCCACAACAAGCTTCACTTAAACTCCATTAAGAACCTAGAACCTTCTCCCTAACCTCCTAGCTTAGGGTAGAAGCTAAGCCCTAACTAACTACTTCTAGAAGCCTCTACCTACAACAAACTTTTGGAGGGAAATTCAAAATTCAAAATCCTAGACCTAGGGTTTGGGAAGCCTATAAAAAGACCCCAAGGCTCACTAGAAATGTTTGGTCATGGTTGGCTAAACTCTAGTTGTTCATTGTGCCTCAATTCAATTGTTGTGGTTGTTCTTCATCTTCAACCCAACAACTACCACCTCAAAACCCTAACCCTAATCCAATCCAAAATCAAGAAACCTCAAGATCCTTTGAGTGCAAGCAAAGCAAGTCTTCAACGATCCTTTGAAGCGAAGCCGGACTTCAACGGAGCACGAGATCAAGCCGATCCATGACTCAAGGAGCCTAGCGATGCTAGATTCGACGAGCGAAGTTCCTTCCTCTTGTAATTCTTGAGAGTTGTAACTACTTGTTGATGTAATAAAGGTGAAGATTCTTTAAACTTGCTTATTTTCAATTCGAGCATTATGATCCGTATTCAATTCTTGAATGTATTCTTCGTGATGATGCTTGAGTAAAACTCCGCTCGTGGAGGAATCGAAACGATTGTAGAATGATGATGTTGACGAATCTTTAAACGTTTTACTTAAGTCTTATAACAATTGTAAATTCTTGAAAATTGAATGATCGATGATCTAGATCGATGCGAATGCGATCTTGATTCTTTTCGCACGATCTAGAGATCAACAATCGATCATTCGATTTCCTAGAAGCTATCTAGTAAATGTGATTCATCGAAAGGACAAAGGATAGGATGAGGAACCCTAATTCTTCGCAAGATCCTTGATAAATCTACATCGATTTAGCATCAACTTGTTAATGGATAAGAAATCGTATTCTTGAATCTTCTTCACATCTACAATCTACTCGATTCCTACGAGCTTTACTTCAAATCTTGAAACCTAAATTGATTGGAATTCTATCTCTCTTGATTCTTGATGTTTATCATTTTCTTGATTCTTGATTAGAATAGTTGATTCTTGAAACTCATCGATAAAAATCTTGAATCGTTTTCTTTTCTTTTTCTATTAAATGTTCGATTCAAACAAAACAAAATACGAACGAATCACGCAATCCCTATGGACGATCCGCACTTACTAACGCGCTACAATCCGACATCGTTATTGATTGCTGTCAAATATTTTTGGTTGTGATTTCATACAAGTTTCTAAATACCGACAACGAAAAATAAGATCAATCAACACTTCTTCCAAACCATAGGCAGGTGCCGAAAGGTGGGAAAAGAAGAAAACCAATTAGCCAAAGTATGGTGTATATAAGGTAATAAGTAAAGACAAATAAAGAGATTAAAAAGTGGGCAAAGTAAATTGCGACTACTATCATTCATGACCAAACTGCGTATATACGGTTACAGTCATGAATATGGATAATGGTAGAGACATTACTAGGAATACCCAGATACCCCTACGAAACATTTTAATGTTTCAGTTTCACTATGCGTTGTTAATTGAAAACTGATTTCCCAATTAGATCCTTACTCCAGAGTATGTTTTTACCAGGTATGATTCTCACATCTGTATGGTTTTACAGATGATGAGTGGGAGTAAGTTATTGGGAATTAGGTGATCATCCTTATTATATCGGGATTTGTTGTAATTGGTGATATTTAAGGAAATCTCCTGGGTTTTTGCCGGATGGCAAATATTTGGTTTTGAATATCCGTTGTTATGCACCAATTTCAAACTGATATATCTGTACATTTATTTTATAAAGTAAGATATAACCTTTTGAAATTATGTCCATGAAATTTACCTATATCAGTTGATGGTTAGGTAAGGAGCATTAAACAGCGGTGTAATTCTGCTTAACCATAAGTGCAGTTTTCAACCTACGACGCACGGGGTTTGAGTTATTCAACACAGGGGACTTATACAAAGTATTGTATATTGTCCAAAGTCCATTAGGACAGAGGGGTTGGTCTTCGTACTATATTCTGTTTACTTATGACTTCTCAAGTTTTAGACACGTGTTTCGTAGAGATACAAGGTCTAAGTTTTCAGAAGTTATAGGTACATGAATAAAGTAGAGAACCACGCGTTGCATGTATCAGGATTCTTCAAGGTGATCGAAGATGTAGATACTTGTGTTTGGTATTCCGTTGATAGTAATGATTTTGAGAAACTTGCTTCTCTTTCAGGTTACTCATATCTGGATGCACTCCTAAGTTGAGTAATACTGATCGGCCTCCTTCCATTTAGTTGACATGTGTTCAGTTGATAAAACTGCACATTTAATATGACATTTTTCTATATAATAAAAGGCGTTTATTATAATATATGATACATAAGAGGGTTTATTTGTAAAAATACTATTTTCATGTGTTTATATATTATAATTAACATTTGGTATGAAAAATTAAGCATATAATATCCATGTAACATTTGGCCCATTTAAATATGCTTACATTATTAAAATACCTTTGACCAATTCTTAATGGTTAAGTTAATATCTCAATAAAACAAACTCTACTAATATTATTTGTTGAGTTATTGTGCAGAATTTTCAGGACTGAAATCAAGGAAATCAAAGTTGGCAAAACAAACCTGCCTATTAAGAAAGTAAACTAAAGAAATCAACTCTGACAGTGACGTAGAAAAGATTTTCAGTTTCCAGATATTCAAAAGTTAACCACGTGTCATCAAGATGAAGACCCAGAAAAACTAACAAATGATCTCCTTGTTTGACCGCGGAACCGCGGCTAAACCCACCTATTGGCCGCGGTTCCGCCGCGTATCAGAAGAGTTGGGAGTTGGGATTTTGCTGTTTGGATCTTAACCACTGGTTTCCAAATTAGGAAGCTAGGTTTCTGGTTCTGGGACTATAAATAAGGACCGAGAGCCTCTTGGAAAAATCATCAAGGTGAAGAGATCACGAAGTCCACGACAGGCTCACGCATCCAGGCTGATCAACGGTTCATCTACCTCCTTAGAAGAGATCGAGAAGCAAACTAGCATTTTGTAATCATTTTCTAAGGAAACAAAGTGTAAATGAATTTTGTTGATTAACAAAGGTAGTTGTTTTCTTATTCTATCTCTTTGTAGTTTTAATATGATATCTCTCTCCATCTCTTCTTCTTCCAACATGCGCGAGTAATTCTTCGCTTGTTAGGGTTCATGGGATTAGGGTAGGGTAATAGACGATGAAGATCCTTAAACTGTTTTTACGTCCTATAAACTTTATAAACTTTATCAAAAAAATAGTTAACATCCTATTCGGGCGCGCTACCAATTCATTGCTAGTCTCGACCGCGATTAGAGATTAGATTAACAATTGTTTGGGTAAAGGCTAGAAATGAACGGAGATCCATGTCGAGATAGGGGTTAAGAGTGGGAACCTTTTTCCCTCCAGAAACCCTAATCTACATGCATCACTGTCGTTCTAGTTTTAAATCTATTAAAAGATAAAAAGAGTAATCTTTAATTAATCATCCATAACTACTAAATCCCAATGAACCCTACAAGCCCCTTCTACTATAAAACCTACATCCGTAGTTAATCTAGATCTATATTTTGCATCTGTGTTTAACATAGATCTAGATCCTACAACCATTCTTAACCATTCTTTATTCTTCCTCCTTTCTTTCTCAACACGCCTAAAGTAAGATTGAAAAATTCCACATATCCCTGAGGACGACCAGTACTCATCTCGGTCTAGCTACACACGACACCGTTATTGATTGCGGTTAATTACTACACATAAAATTACAGATCAATCAAATGGCGTCGTTGCCAGGGATACGTGCGTAATTTTTTATTCTTACTATTTGTGTTGAATTCTTATTCGATCTATATCATAATTAAAACAAAATTGCAAATTAAATATTTAACAAATTGTGTGTGAATTTTGCAAGGAGATCTGGAGTCACAGACTTGAGGAAACAGAAAGACAGAGACATTCATCGAGATCTAGAGGAGTACAGAAGGCCACAGAGAAAAATTTCATAAAGTGATCTCTCTTCCTTACGGCGGAACCACGGCAAATAAGCCACATTCGCGGCGAAAGCGCCGCGGGATTGAGGAATTAGGGTTCCAAACTTCTCTGGTGAAATTTTCAACTCATTCTCTCTCCTCTGAAATCCAATAAAATATCTTTTCTGCAGGATTCTTTGCAAAAATATCGCCGCTCAAAAATCTTTTTGCAAAGTTTTGTTATTCGTTTGTTATTTCATATTTTAATACGGATTTTATGTGGCAAGACCAAAATTCAGATTAGGTGGGGATTTCATCACCCTTCCTAAGCCCCACAAATCACAAACCGAGCATCTGCATCAACCCTGCATTAATTTAAAAAATATCTAGACAAGACTCTAAGGACTGTCACGCTCATTAAGGAAAGAGGAAGTTCGTGGGTAATTTATCGCTTATCCGCATTACTTTTGTGGTGTCTAGGCAAGTGTGTCTAAGGCAAGTGGTTACTTAATTAGGCCCGCTATTTTCGGTGATTCGTATAGCGGATACCTCCCACTTACCTGGCACTTACGTCGCCATAAGAGTTGTAAAGTGGTGGTAGAGGATTGATCCTACGGCTTGTCCTTTGGAAGTCTAGGAGCGGTCTAAGAGACTTGACCAAGGTGACCTTAGTTCTAGGGTTGTTTGTGCATTTTTGTGTGAGTTGTCCTAAAGTCCCACCTTTTCAAAACAAACCAATTTTTAAAAGTACACACGCCGCCACTTGCGCTAAACCCGCTTAGTGCATGCTCGGCTGGACACGAGATTCTAGTGCCCGTCTTGTCCGCGTTCCTGCTATCGACTCCGAGGTCGGTACTTCTTCATCTTCTTTTTCCCCACCATCCTCCACATCGACCGAGATGGACGATGCTCCATCAAATTAAAACACCACGCTGCCACCGCCCGTAGGTGAGCAGAATCCACCTCGCATCTTGATCGGTCGAAAATATTGCATTTTTAACACATCAATTTCCCTACTATTTGCCATCATCTAAAGGTGTTCGGTATGAATATAGCACATATTAGCAATTTTTCTGTAAAATACCAAATAACTTGTGTTATACATTATAACCGGCATTTTGAGGGAAATTGAGTGTTTATTATTGCACGCATGATCTTTGTATATCACAATACTTGTCTCAAGATTGTGTGCAGGAAATTCCAGGTAAAAGAACCGAAACTGTTAAAAGTGCTGATAAAAATATGCCAAGTCAAGAGTTGTGATCTGGCAGTAAACAAGAAAGATTCAAAATATTCCAGACATCAGAAAATAGCACCAAAGCCGACACAATAATTACCATGGAAATTTCAGGCATTAATAACCCAACATGGCCGCGGATCCGCGGCCGAATGGGCGGATCCGCCGCGGATCCGCCGCGGATCCGCGGCCACACCGACACGTCATCGGCAGCATCTTTTCCCGAGGCTCTCTTATCAATTGCAAAACATCTTCAAGACGCTTCAAATCTCCAGAAGCTTCTATCTAACAGCCCAGCTTCTCATGCAAGCCTTGTACCTACCAAGCTTCTCTTGTAAGCTACATAACTAACTCATTCTAGAAGGTTCTACTCAACTACCAAGCATGCAAGAGAAGCTAAACCTATCTTAGCTTCTAAAGGAAGCTAAACCTAATCAAGCTTCTAGGGGAAGCTAAAGGAGAAGGCTATAAAAGGGTACCCATGGATTCATTACAAAGGTGGTTCGTTGTTCAACAATGCACCCGCAAGTTGAGTGACACAACTGGTGCATCCAAACCCTAGCCCAAATACAATTCAAAATCCAAGTCAAGATCATCGAGTACCAAATCAAGCAAGAATCCATCGAGCCTTTTTGAAGCAACGCCGATCTTCATCCGAGCAAATGATCCACGACGATCCGCGACTCACGAAGACGATGCGAAGCTGGATTCGACGATCGAGTTCTCTCCTCAATTCTTATAGTCTTGAGTGAATTGTAACAAAATGTTGAATAATAAAAGGTGAAATTCTTGAACTTTCTTTTCTTTACATTTGAGCATTGTGATGAGTTACCAATTCTTGATTGTTTTCTTGTTCATGATGTTTGAGTGAAAACTCCGCTCGTGGAGGAATCGATAAAATAGATAGATGACGATGATTAAATTCTTGAACGATTCTTAAGTCTTAGAGTTTTGTAAACTTTAGGAAATTGAATCATCAACAACCAAGTTTCGAGCGAGATGCTTTCTTGAATGCTTTCGCTCTTAATTAGAGATCAACGATCGATGATTGAATTTCCTAGAGGCTACAATTTGAATGCTAAACAACGAAAGGACAAGGGATGAGGATGAAGAAACCCTATTTTCTTCAATAGACCCCTAAACCTCGTTGATCGTCATCGATCTAGCAACAAATCATCAATGGATAAGAATACGTAATCACAAGTCTTCATCATCACTATCGATTCGATCGATTCCTACGAGCCTCATTACAAATCTTGATAACTCATTCAATTTGGACGATTCTTGATCTTTACAATTCTTGAAACTAGATTTCAAAATTCTTGAATCATTTTCTTTTCTCCTTTAATTTTCAACTCGACCAAAACAATTATGATCAAATCTCACTTTCCCTGTGGACGATCCGCACTTGCTAACGAACCTATAATTGACACCATTATTGATTGCGGTTTACAAATTTCTTTGGTTGTGATCTTTGCATTTTTCTAAACACGACATCGAGATTAAGATCAATCAAATTGCGCCGTTGCCGGGGATTGTGTGCTAATTTGTTCGTTTTTTGAAATTTGAGTTGAAAGATTTATTAATCCATCAGAATTTTTAGATAAAAATTCGCACAAACACTAAACGATTTGTTGTGATTTGTCGCAAAGAGATCTGGAATCTGTAGAGCAAGAGGAAAAATTTCTGAACATTCCAGAAAGTTCAGTGAGTGAACAGAAGCCTTTGTACCAATTTTCGTGCTGGAATCTCAACATCAGACCGCGTTTCCGCTGCCATAGTGCGCTCATTGCGGCGGTTCCGCGGCAAGAAAACCACGTCACTATACCAAAATTCTCAGGTCCTCTGCTGACTTTCTTATCTCATCCCTGCTCTGTCCATTAACCAATTTCTGCAGGTTACTTTGCAAAAATTCGCAGCTCCGCAAAAAGCAAAAATTGTGCGTGTTTGATCTTGGTTGTTTGCATTTTTAATACGGAAATTAATGGGCAAAGACCAAATTCAGATTAGGTGGGGAGTTCATTACCCGTCCTAAGCCCCAAAAATCACAAAACTGCATCCGCATTACCTTCATTAACTAAAAAATATCTAGACATGACTCTAAGGACCGTCGCTCTCACTTAGGACAGAAGGAGGTCGTGGGTAATCTATTGCTTATCCGCGTTTCTTTTGTGGTGTCTAAGGTAAGTGTGTCTAAGGAAAGTGGTTACTTAATTAGGCCCACTACTTACGTAGTGGAGAACCTCCCACTTACCTGGCACTTGCCTAGCCACAGGAGGGACAAAGAGGCAGTAGAGGATCTATCTTGCGACTTGTCTTCTGGAATTCTAGGAGCGGTCTAGAGACATGACCTAGGTGACCACTAGAATTAGGGTTTCTTATGCATTGTATGTGTGCATTTTTTCAAAAATCCGTATCTTTTTTAAGACAAACACCAATCCATATTTTCCTTAATTATCACAACGCTGCCACTTGTGCTAAACCATTTAGTGCATGCTCGGCTAGACACGGGATTCTAGTGCCCGTCTTGTCCGCGTTCCTCCTATCGACTCCGAAGTCGGTATTTCTACGTCTACTTTTTCTTTACCCCCTAACACACCCACATCGATGGATGGTTCTCCATCGAAATTCTTTAACACCACTCTGCCACCGTCCGCAGGTGCGCAGAATCCATCCCGCATCTCTCTCCAAGAGAGATGTTACCCTATGTGAGGTCCTCTTTCGACCTGTCTGACAATTCCACCAGCCAACGGGGACAATTTTGAAATAAAACCCTAATACATCAATCTTCTACCCAAATATCACGGTCTCGAGTCTGAAGACGCAAATGTCTTTATTACCAAATTTGAAAATGTATGTGCTATGATGGGTATAGATGGTATGCGTCTACGTCTTCTCCCATTTACTTTGATATAGCCGAGAAGTGTCTTTATAACACAGACGCACATTCTATTTCAAAATCGGATGAATTCGTCGCGGCTTTCTTAAAGAAATTCTACCCCAATCATAAAACAGCTCCAGTCCGTAGCAAAATAAATCAATTCACCCAGCTTCCAAATGAAGCATTTTCGAAGTGTTTTGAATGCTTCAAGGATCTGTTAGTTCAATGTCCACATCATGGAATCCCTAGATGGGATCTGTGCAGAATCATATATGAGGGCATTAATCCTACCACAAAACAGAACCTTGAATCCATGTGTCAAGGCACCTTCATGACTAAAGATGATGGTGAAGCCTGGAGATTTTTAGAAGATTTCGCTGAAAAATCTTTACAGTGGGAGAGTGTAAACCGGTCATCATCCAGGGGTGGCATTCACCAAATTGATGTTTCCATAGGAGTTAGAGCTGAAATGACAGCAATGCAAAAGAAGCTCGAAGCTATGGAACACAAATTTTTAGCAGCCTCCCTAAATCAGATGTCACTCCCCAAAACTGTATATGGATGCTGTTCTGATCCATCTCATCTTACGGAAGAATGTCCATTGAATTCTCCGTTTCAAGGTCAAGAGTACAACAATGTTGCTTTTCAATAAAGACCTAGAAACGATACGTATTTTTACACTTATAATCAGGGTTGGAGGAATCAACCTAACTTTGCATGGAACCAACATCAAAATCAAAACACGGTTCCAAATCAAAACAATTTCCAAAGGGCTCCTCCACCACAACAGCAACCACTTCAACTAACTCAGCACCCCTACCAATCACAAAACTTCTAAAATCCGGTCAACACTTCTGCACCGTCTAATCCTTTGCAGTTGACCGGTACTGATGAATCCTCTTCATTCGCACAAACCATGAATTTGCTTTTGACAAATTTTATGCAAGTTTCGGCTGAAATAACGACTTCTGTCGATAAAATCCAGAAAAACTCTGACTCTCATGGTGAGAGTATAAAATCGATGGAAGCAGAAATTGCAAAATTAAAGGCCGAAATGTGTGCGAGAGAGAAAGGGAAACTTCCGTCTCAACCCCTACCGAATCCTGGGAATTACAATGTAAATGCCATCACAACGTTGAGATCAGGAAGAGTGCTGAATAATCATGTTGGGGAAGAGATTGATGATAATGAAAAATCTATCAATAATACCCCGGCTGAGACCTTTCCTTCTACACACACTTCTACTTCTGATCCTTGTTCTTCTACTCCACCACCTTCTCGCAAGCCTATTCTCCGTTTCCCACAAGGCTCGACACCTCAGCAAACCTCTTCTAGTCCACTAAAGACGATCCTCACTCCTATTCTGGGATCACGTCCACACACACCACCTTCTCCAACGATGGACCCAGCTCTTATTGCTAAAGCTCCTTATCCGAATTGGTTAAGGGGTAACAAATCAAGTCTACATATGGAGAAGATTATGGAATTTTTTAAAAAGGTTAACATCAACATCCATCTCCTAGATGCTACTCAACAAGTCCCCGCTTATGCTAAAATTCTTAAAGACTTGTGCACTAGGAAGAGGAAGACTCAAGTGCATAAGAAGGTCTTCATGACTAATAATGTTAACACTGCTTTTACCCCACAGTTACCAAAGAAACGTAAGGACCTAGGATGTCCTACAATCTCGATTTCTATTGGGGGTAAAAACATCAACCGTGTTTTACTTGACCTGGGCGCAAGTGTTAACCTGCTTCCATACTCTTTCTACGAGCAGTTAGGGATTGGAGAGTTGAAACCAGCTCATTGCACTCTCCAAATGGCAGACCGTTCAATCACCAAACCTAGGGGTGAACTGGAGGATGTGTTGATAAAAGTCGGGGAATTTGTATTCCCTGTGGACTTTATTGTTCTCGATACACAACCTGTAGTAAACCCACGGAACCAAATTCCGGTGATTTTGGGTCGACCATTCCTTGCCACTTCTAATGTTATCATTAACTGTCGAAACGGTTCAATGAACCTATCTTTTGGAAAAATGACAATTGAACTGAACATCTATAAAATTGGAAGTCGGCCATCTGAACCCTCTGCTCACATACTTGATGTTTGCTTTGTCCACGTGATTGCTCCCGAAAGATGCGAAGTTGATGAACTTTGCTTTGAAGATCTCGAAGACACTAGCACATCAATGTTTGATCTTACACATCTTAGTGAGGACACTCTTTCCACGCTTGAGTCTGACACTCTTGACTCATCACCTTCCGAGTCTGTATCTTTTGCAGGCTACGAGCTTCTTTGTTTCTCCGAAATCCATTTGATGATCCCAACTTCTATAATTTCTCCGCTAGCTTTAGATCTCAAACTTTTACCTTCTCATCTTAAATATGCATATTTAGGTGAGAATGAGTCTTTACCTGTTATCATATCCGCTTCTCTAGCATCAGAGAAAGAGAATGCACTTCTGACGGTATTGAGATCTAATAGGCAGGCGTTTGGTTGGACTATGGCTGACATCAAAGGGATTAGTCCCTTGATTGTAGAACATCATATACAACTGATGGATGAAACCAAGCCAACCTGAGAACCACAGAAACGGTTGAACCCCGTCATGAAGGATGCGGTGAAGAAAGAAATCGTCAAATGCCTTGGCAATGGTATCATTTACCCAATCTCCGATAGCCAATGGGTGAGTCCAATTCATGTCGTCCTTAAGAAATCTGGCATCACAGTCATTACCAATGAGGTTAATGAGTTAATCCAGACATGCGCTCAAACTGACTGGCGTATATGTATTGATTATAGAAAACTCAATACCGCAACGAGGAAAGACCACTTTCCTCTACCTTTCATTGACCAGATGCTAGAACGCTTAGCTGGACGAGAATATTACTGCTTCATGGACGGATACTCAGGCTATAACCAGGTCCCTATTGCCAAAAAGGATCAAGATAAAACCACATTTACTTATCCTTTTGGTACCTTTGCTTATAGACGCATGCCCTTTGGGTTATGCAATGCTGCCCCTACATTTCAGCGGTGTATGATGGGGATATTCTCGGACATGGTCGAGAATTTTCTGGAGATTTTCATGGACGATTTCTCGATATTCGGAGATTCTTTTGCTGACTGCCTATCTCATCTTGACGCGGTTCTTACTCGTTGTAAAGAGAAGAACTTAGCCTTGAATTGGGAAAAATGCCATTTCATGGTCCAAGAGCGAATTGTGCTTGGACATGTGATTTCACGAAAAGGCATTGAGGTTGACAAAGCTAAAATAGATGTCATTCAAAACCTTCCTCATCCCAAATGCGTCAAGGATATCCGATCTTTTCTTAGCCATGCCGGCTTTTACAGGTGATTCATTAAGGATTTTAGCAAAATTGCTAGACCTTTAACACTTCTCTTGACCAAGGATACAATCTTTCACTTTGACTCGGATTGTGAGGCAGCATTTGACTCACTCAAACACTCTCTCACTTTAGCCCCCGTTCTATCATCTCCAAATTGGAACCACCCTTTTGAGCTTATGTGTGATGCATCAGATTTTGTAGTTGGTGCAGTCTTAGGACAACACATTGAAAAGATGCCACACGTGATCTATTATGCAAGCAAGACCTTGAACGATGCTCAAATTAATTATACAACTAACGAAAAAGAACTTTTAGCAGTTGTATTTGCATTAGAAAAATTCAGGCCTTACTTGATTGGCTCACATATTGTTGTGTACACTGACCACTCCGCCTTGAAACATCTTTTGGCGAAGAAGGATGCTAAAGGTAGGCTAATACGTTGGATCCTTCTATTACAAGAATTTGATCTTGTTATTAAAGATAAGAAAGGATGTGAAAACGTTGTAGCTGACCATCTCTCACGCATCTCTTCTTCACCCGTGACCCTGCCGATCAATGATTCTTTTCTGGATGAACAACTCTTGAATGTATCCGATGAACTATGGTTTAGGGATATTGTGAATTATCTTGCCACGGGACTTATCCCCCGCGAATGGTCAAAACAGGACAAACATCGATTTCTATCCCAAGCAAGACACTTTTACTGGGATGAACCATATCTGTTTAATTATTGTCCCGACCAGATCATTCGCAAGTGTGTCCCTATTGAGGAATTCAAGAGTGTTCTATCTTTTAGTCATGATCAAGCATGTGGGTGTCATTTCGGTCCTCGATAGACAACGGAGAAAGTTTTGCAATGCGGTTTTTATTGGCCGACTTTGTTCAAAGATGCATTTGATCATTACAAAACCTGTGCACAGTGTCAACACACGGGTAGGATTTCCCGGAGAAATGAGATGCCACAGCAACCCATCTTGGTGGTTGAAATTTTCGACGTTTGGGGTATTGACTTTATGGGTCCTTTTCCCAACTCCTTTGGGAATTGGTACATATTACTTGCGGTTGATTACGTCTCGAAGTGGGTTGAAGCTATTCCTTGTCGCACTAATGACAAAAAGGTTGTCATTAAGTTCTTAAAAGAAAACATCTTTTCGCGATTCGGACACCCACCCGCTATCATCAGCGATAACGGGACACATTTCTGCAATCGGGCTTTTAAGACTTTGATGCGGAAATATGCAATCAACCACAAAATTTCCACACCCTATCATCCACAAACAAGCGGGCAGGCTGAGGTTTCTAACAGACAAATCAAATAAATTTTGGAGAAAACTTTTTCTAAAAATCGAAAAGATTTGTCAACCAAATTGACGGATGCTCTTTGGGCATTCCGAACTGCATATAAAACCGATCTAGCTATGTCTCCTTACAGACTAGTGTTTGGTTAGGCTTTTCACCTTCCGGTCGAGATTGAGCACAAAGCAATGTGGGCCATTAGAGAAATCAACTTTGACTTAAATCAAGCCTGCAACTTTCAGAAGCTGCAATTAAACGAGCTAAGCGAACTCCGCGATGAAGCTTATGATAATGCTATAATTGTAAAGAATCGGACTAAGGTATTTCACGATAAAAACATTTTAAGAAAAACTTTTACACCTGGTCAACAGGTCCTTCATTATGATTCACGACTCCATCTTCATGCGGGTAAGCTACGATCTTGGTGGAAAGGACCTTTTGTTGTGCAGTCTGTATATCCGCACGGGGCAGTTGAGGTTGAAAATATTAAAAACGGTACAATTTTCAAAGTAAATGGACATAGATTAAAACCGTATTTTTCCACTGGCCCCACGGAGGAGCTCTTGTTTTTACAGGAGCCAATTTATCTTGATTAAAATTCCTCCGTCTCACCTCCTTTACTGTATCATCTTTAGAATGGAGGTGAGTGAAAAGAATAAGTTTGGGGGAGGATTTTCACGATCATATTTATTGCCCCAATTAATAAATTTCCTCCCAAGCTTACAGGTTTTTTTTTGATTTAGCGGATGGCAAAAGTGAGGACACTGTTGAAAACAAGTTTGGGGGAGGTTTGTGCTTATTTTTGCATCGTTTTGCATCATACTTTGCATAAGCACAAAACTTGTAAAAACATATAAAAATTTGAATTTTTTTTTTCAAAAAACAAAAATATTTAATATTTAATTTGATAATAAAAGATTAGATGGTGAAAAATTACATCCATGAGATTGGAAAATTTTAAGAAAACCAAGAAAATTAGAAGTTTTCTTAAACGAACTAGTAATAAGTAGTTATGAGCCGTTGTCTCGAGGGTTAGTAAGATGAAAGAAGTCACTAATCTGAGGATAAAAATAAGTCTGAAAAATAGTTCCTATTCTGGAAACCAACATTTGAACGTTGATACCCTACTATACGCACTTACACACGTCTTGAAACTCGGGATAGTAGAGGATACCTTGAAATGTTCTTGTCTAAAAGCCAAAGTATGAAAGAAATAATAAACGAAGAAAATATAAAATGTTGTTAAGAAAAAAATGAACACTGGTTTTGTGATCCCCAAGGCAGCAAAAAAAAATAGCGAGAGTGCTTCATTACCTAGTGCCTTAAGACCAACTTGTTTGGGAGTCACTGCTAAGCCTTAGGTGGTGCAAGACGAGGAAAATACTAATACGCCTAATAAGCAAGCACATGAAAAATGTGTGAGCAAATTCCATCTAAATATTCATCGCTTAAAAAGTACTGAGGCAGATAGACAAGAGTATGATAGCTTGAATTGAATTCTCCGATTGTAGAGATTTCTTTTACACACACGTAGGGGTATATGATCAATGTTTGGAAGAAAGATAGGAATGAAGAATAAAGACGATGTTTTATTGAGGGATGATGTGATTTCTAACATCTTTTCATGACTATTAAGATAGGGGTCATGAGAACTGAAAAACTAGTATAGTTGGAAACTCTAATTTTCAAGTCTTTCTTTTACAATTCTTATCTTTATATGTAACTTTCATGGTCGTCCTTTTATTATGGGATTTTGTGGGTGCAATCCGTTGGAAACCCTTAGGAGACAACACTCCTCCTACTAGGGACACCTAGAGGTTTAAAGGCTTGTTGCACGTGCTCAGTGCAATCGTGTTGCCTACGAAAGTGTGCTAGTTAATTTTTATTTTTCTTATATTTTCTCCTTCTCTTTCTAATAAAACAAGTTTGCTCGAGACGACCAAAATTAAGTTTGGGGGAATTTGATCATTCGAAAATATTGCATTTTTAACACATCAATTTCCCTACTATTTGCAATCATCTAAAGGTGTTCGGTATGAATATAGCACATATTATCAATTTGTCTGTAAAATACCAAATAACTTGTGTTATACATTATAACCAGCATTTTGAGGGAAATTGAGTGTTTATTATTGCACGCATGATCTTTGTATATCGCAACACTTGTCTCAAGATTGTGTGCAGGAAATTCCAGGTAAAAGAGCCGAAACTGTTAAAAGTGCTGATAAAAATACGCCAAGTCCAAGACTTTTGATCTGGCAGTAAACAAGAAAGATTCAAAAGATTCCAGACATCAGAAAATAGCACCAAAGCCGACACAAGAATTACCATGGAAATTTCAGGCATTAATTGTTGGAGATAGTGCCCTCAGAGTCGATTATTGGATCACAGGCACGTGATTGCAATGATTGAGGGAGGACCTATCCCGGTAGGACAGTCTTACTCGAGATGATAGTATGCTATTGGTTTACCTTTATCATCGTGTACTGCTTTAGGTGACATGACAGGTCGCTATTGCATGTTTATAGAGCCCCTAGGATTCTTGCTTGACTGCCGGCAGTATGAGGGCGATCATATAAGTGAGAGCTGGAGTCTATAAGCACATCCTTAAAAGGTCCCTAGTCGTGGGAGTTTCGAGACAGGGCATCGATACTCCAGAGTAGACTAGTGTATACAGTCGAGACCCCGACGAGGGGCGGTGGCCGGTCTCACAAGCCACTGGTGTCAGTTGGTTCACCTAAGATGTATACAGGTGCTCATTGGGTTATGAGTACACCGGACAGGACTCGCCGGGAACATGCTAGTTGGTCTTATACCTGACGTCAGATAGCAGTTCCCTGGTGACATGTGTACAGGTTAGTTCATCGACCTGGGGATCGTCATTTGTCTCGTGT
Source organism: Agapanthus africanus (assembly GCA_030015575.1). Classification (NCBI taxonomy): domain Eukaryota; kingdom Viridiplantae; phylum Streptophyta; class Magnoliopsida; order Asparagales; family Amaryllidaceae; genus Agapanthus; species Agapanthus africanus. The sequence goes on from JASDDO010000008.1 coordinate 264,531,852, forward strand.
GAGTTCCCACTGTACTTTGATTACTACCCTACCACGGCTCAAAGGAGTCGTGCAAACAGGTTTTAGTTGGGTACAGTCCCGAGCCACATGGAGGCAGTGAGCGGATCTTCGGGGGTTCGTCTCTCCCGGTATTGGGGGTGAGGTCGCGCTGTGTCTAGGAGAGCCATTACACGAAGACCTTGGCCAAGGCAGGAGATTTACTGGTAGGTATTCCAGTAGTATCTCAGGGTGTTCTGGGCTACACTCCGACACGACTTGTACCGCTTTTGGGGGTCTGACTTTTACCAACCCCCTAGGCCCGACATGCGATGCTCATAGACGAACGGACCGGACTGTACGGATATTGTCACTGACAGGCTCAGTAGGGTGTCAGGATGAGTTCACTCATCGACGTCCCTTTTAGTCAATAGCTGGTGGCCCGTCACGTATTGGCTTATACCGCTGACGTGCTAGTGGTTAAATCCACAGCCATAGTATTGACGAGTCTTTAGAGTCCACCACACTTTCAGTTACTCAAGCTTTCGGGCGAAACGCTGTAGAGGCCGTATGGAGATATGGCAGGGTTCGATCAGATACGTGCGGTATTGCACAGATCGTGATCGGACAGTTTTTACTAGCCGGCTTTGGCTTAAGCCGGATCTTAGTATTTGATAGTGTAGTTTTGTCTCTTTGTATTTGTGTTCAGTGGGAATACAAATGCGGGCATGTATTTGCAGTATCGGGGTTTTCCTGTAATTTATTACGGGACCAGTTTTCTGGAGTTGCCAGTTTGCATTCCGTTCCGGCCGGTTTTCCTTTGTTCTTTCCCGGCCGGACTTTTCCGATGGAGGGGGTTATTTGCAATTGTGCAAATAACACTTTGTGGAGGGGTTTATTGCATAAGTTTTTGATTTGATTGCAAAGATGATGCATTTATTTTTGACATGAAAGAGTATGGTTTTAGTGGTGGGGCCGGCCACTGTTTGAGTGGAGATTGGGATTGGGCCGGCCACTGTGGGGGTATGGAGTGTGTGTATGGTTTAATTAATATTGTTTGTTTGAGCTCCTTTTTAAAAAGGTGCTGGAGATTGATAACATGAGGTATTAATTAATATTTGCTTACATAAAGGGAAAATGAGTGTGCTGGTGCTTGTTTTGGTGAGTGTGGATTAATATATTCATTTGGTTGCTTTTGGGTAGAGAGAGAGCTTGCTTCATTGATTTTTCCAGTGAGCACACAAAGAATCTGGCCAAGCTCATTTTCATGAGTTGCTCCATTTTTCCTTCAAGCCTTCATGAAAAATCATTGTGCACAAATTCCTCCATCTTGGCAACTCCTCATAAACCCCAAAGAGACCCGCTTGCTACACTATTCTACAGCAAATCTTGGACGCGTCGGGCAGCCAACTTCGCGCCCGAGTTGCCTCGGTATAGAGGCGGGAGCCCGTAAAAGACGCAGGCAATGTAGTGCCCTTCCGGCGAGGAGGCGACGACCGGAGATCCCGCGAGGAGATCGGAGTGGAGATGAAGACCGGAGGACTCGGATCAGTCGGTACATCTCTTCCCCTTCTTCTAGTTAGCTTAGACTTGTTAATGGTTCGATCCGGGTGTTTAGTGCGCGGTGGTGCCGGTTTGCTAAGTCCGCAAAATTAAAGTTTATCACCGTTTCCGCATTTGGCCGTCGGATTGACGCCCGGGACGCCGCCGTGCACTTACAGTGGTATCAGAGCCTCGCCATTAACTTCGTCTATCTTCGTTTGATGTGTTTTTCAGTTCCGATCGACCAAAATTCCAAAACCGTATTTTTTCCTTCAAATCAGTTTCTGTTGAAATTTTTTGAAGTCTAAAAATTTTTCAGGTTGTAAAATATTGATGTATTGGAAATTCTAAGAACTCTGTAAAATTTCGATGAAGTGAATCCACAGTTGGAGCGCGGAAGCGCCGCACATACCCCCATTCCGCCGCCCTTCCGCCGCACACTGTGGAGATCACTGCACCAATTTTTTACAGAGGCTTTCTGGGCTTAAAACATGGGTTTTGGAATATTAAATTTGGGCCCAGGTTTTCTGTGACTGCTACAGTTTTGATTGGGGGCCCACTTGTTAATTTTTGGTCAATCGGAAAATTTTAAACACATTTTTCACAGTATTTACATTATATCTGCGACCGTGAATGTCACTCGATCGGTAAATCCGGTCTAACTGCTATAGCCCGGTTAGACGGATTTGCGAACGTGACTTTCACGTTGATGTTCTATGTTTATGCTGTAATGTTGCGGATCGGTCGTGGGGGATAGCCTGGATGCAATGCTAGTACAGTTTTGTTGTATTATGTACATTTGATATTGCGGGACGAGCGTCCGACATGTGGACTGCCGTCACTGCCTGTTTGTATTATTCTTTTGGGGCACGACCTGGTTGCGGTCGATGTACCCGGTGTATGTATATTTTACTTTCTGTACTAGGATTACCCCGCGGAGGAGTGCACGGATAGCCGGGTTCTGGAAGGCAACAAGCCCGCATCTCATGGCATTGGGACGGAGGGGGCTTCACTCTAGAATTGGCAGGCTATTCGCCGCACTCGTAGGGGGTACAGGTTGACCTAGGAGGGGTGCCTAAGTTACCGGATTCCGTGAAGTGCTGGGTGGTCCATTCACGGTGCTGAAGGGGGCTGCCTCGCTTCAGGTTTTGGCGGGTGACTTGCCGCGCCCGTAGGGGTCTAGGATTTCATTGCACAGGCTATCCACACGACCAGGGGAACGTCGGGTTTCAGTAGTGGCTCTGTGAAACCCGGGGATCCCAGATATCTGTATTGTTCTGTGATGCTGTACATTTCTGTGATGTTGCATTTCTTTCATTCCTTGAGCGAAATATAATATATTGGTATATATATTAGTAGATGTTGTATATGTTTCACATCCGCGCTAGTCCAGTCCCCGCTCTGCCGTTAGTTAGCTAACCTAACGGGTGATGACGGGACCCAGTGGCGAATGCGGATGGCATATACGTACGTCAGTATATTTTCGTTCTTTGTGGTGTTATCAATTGATGGGACTGCGTTGATTCGGATCAATGCAAGTTAAACAAACCTATTCTGATGTTGTTGGAACACTTTTCAAAAAGCTGTTATTGTAAGGACATTCACTTTTGTTTTGCATCGCGGTATTCATTTGGAATATCCTGCTCCTCAGTCGACGAGGCAAGGGCCGAGATCCCTTCACCGGGAGTGACCCCTTGGACAGAAGTTTGCGTCAGGGCATTAACTTCACTATAGCCGATTACTTTTGCTTTGCACCGTGGTATTCAGTTGGAATATCCTGCACCCCATTCTACGGGGAAAGAGCCGAGATCCCTTCACCGGGAGTGACCTCTTTAGTAAAGGTTTTCGTCACTATATTTTCTAAAAAGCTATCCGTTCCTTCAACGATATCAAGTTCATTACGTTAAAGGTTTTCGCCAGAAACCATTCGTAGCCCTCCGTCGTTTCAGACGGGTAGCACGTAGTATTCATGCTATGTTTGTTGGCCTTCGTCAAGGCATAGTGTATGGTAGCTGCTTGTTGCCTTTCTGCAGCATAGATAGATGCGTTGGTTTGGGACAGTCGTATAGCCTTGTTGGCCTTCGTCAAGGGCTTGTGCGGATGGGTTCAAATCAACCTGGAGAATGACGGGTAGAACTTGACATGTGACTTATGATTTGTTGGCCTTCGTCAAGGTCATAAGAGCATGGGGCAGAAATTACATCGGGAGTTTCAAAAGTACTGAAACTTGCCAGATATGCGCATACCTTCTGGAGTGTGATACCGTGAGCGGATTCCGTCACGTTATCATGCGATGAGAGTTGGATCCCGATTCCCACTGATGAGTTGGTTTACTCCTCGGGTGACCCCGACTAATTCTTCTTTCAGGTTTGGAGGAGAATTTGAGGTACAGTGGGAGGTTTCCAGATTAGATAAATTGGTAACCATTCTGATCTAGGATAGAGTGCACGCTGAGTGTTTCTTTTCTCTCTCTCTCTTGGCAGCGACCATTGACCCGACCCTAGACTATGACTCAGTGACCAAGTTGACCGAACCTTCTTAACACTGGCTTTTGGATTGTCAAAGTTGCAGACCTCATTGCCACTCCTACTTTTACCCTTTTCTCCAGGACACCCCGTATTACTGCGAACGTCCACTTCCATTGGACAAAACCATCGTATGGTTAGATACGAACTCGAAGGAATTCGAGGATGGTTTCCGGTTCTGGAGAAAACGGATAGGATTATTCAGTTGTCTTTTCTTTTCACCCTCTCTCATGTTGCGAGTACTCCTTGGTTTAGGAGTAGTACACCTATTACGCAAATTGGATAGTCTTCTTCCAAACCATAGGCTGGTGCTGACCGGTAGGGAATGAAGAAAACCAGTTAGCCTAAACGGTGTACAGAAGGTATTAAGTTCAGACAAAGCAAGGGATTAGTAAGAGGGCAAAGTAAATTGCGACTTCTATTCACGACCAAACCAAGTATTTCTTCGCCAATCCTAAATCACCTTTGTATTTCTCCAGGACACTCCGTATCACTACGAAGATCCCATTTTAATGGATAATCCATCGTATGGTTATATACGAACTCGAAAAGAACTTGTTCCAGTTCGGGGATGGATCCTGGTTCAGGAGAAATAGGAATAAAGTACATTCAGGTGTCTTTTATCTTCACCTTCTCTCGCGTTGCGAGTGCTCCTAGGATTAGGACAGTACACCCTTTATGCTTATTGGATAGTCTTCTTCCAAACCATAGGCTGGTGCCAAACGGTAGGGAAGGAAGAAAACCAATTGGCCTAAAGGGGTGTGCAGAAGGTAATGACTAAAGACATATGAAGGGATTTGGAGAGGTGGCAAAGAATTATACGGTTATAGTTGTGAATCTGGATAATGGTAGAGGCATTACTAGGAATACCTGGATACCCCATCGAAACATTTCAATGTTTCAGTTCAACTGTGTACTGTTAAAAGAAAACTGATTTCCCGATTAGACACTTGCTCCAGGGTATGTATTTACCAGGTTTGATTCTCACATCTGTATGGTTTTACAGATGATGAGTAGGAGTAAGTTATTGGGAATTGGGTGATCATCCTCATTATATCGGGATTCGTTGTAATCGGTGATATTTGAGGAGATCACCTGGGATGTTTGCCGGTCGGCAAATATTTGGTTTTGAATATCCGCTGTTGTGCACCAATTTCAAATTGATATATCTGTACGTCTATTTTAATAGAGTGAGATATACCTTTTGATATTATGTTGATGACATTTGCCTATATCAGTGGATGGTTAGGTAAGGAGCATTAAACAGCGGTGTAATTCTTCTTAACCATAAGTACAGTTTTCAACCTACGACACACAGTGAAAGAGTTGTTAGACTCAGCGGACTCATACAGAGTATTGTATGTTGTCCAGTGTCCATTAGGACAGAGGGGTTGGTCCTCATACTATATTCTGTTTACTTTTAACTTCTCTAGTTCTTAGACATGGTTTTCGTAGAAACACAGGGTCTAAGTTTTGAGGAGTTATAGGTATTTGAATAGAGTAGAGAACCAGGTGTAGCAAGTATCGGGATTCTTCAAAGTGATCGAAGATGTAGATACTTGTGTATGGTATTCAGTTGATAGTAATAATAAAGAGAAATTGCTTCTCTTTCAGGTTACTCATAATTGGAAGCATTCCTAAGTTGAGTAACGCTGATAGGCCTCTCTCCATTTAGTTGACATGCACTGGAGACAGTTGCATGATTTGAATCTGGTTAAATTAAATCAGTGCCTCTGGTTCTATATTGGATATAGAACAGTTCATATCTTAAAGTTGTTAAGGTACGGGGAGTTGTCCGGCTTATGATTAAAACCAGACACTGGACAACTCAAGGCACGTTTCTGTAATGGCTGTTTGTGGGTTGACCCAGGCTATGACGAGGGTTGATTTTCTACCATCTGGCAGATCAATAGAAATATTGTTCTAGACTCGCCACAGTTTTATTAAAAAATGGATTTTTTCAAAAACAGTAGTGGGAGTATGGTAGAACTGAAAGTGATTCCAAAACCGCAAACGATTACTGAAGATTTGATAAGGAACCTAAAGATTCAATCTGTTTTGACATTCCATTGGCCACTCCGCAGATAAGGTGGGTAACTTCAGGCACCCGAGAGGTACTCCGGTAGCCTCAAGGACGGTGACAGGGAAGTTCTTGTTTACCCAGACTTGCCATTGTTGTTGTTCCAGGCTGCGAGACCCGGCAGGAGGATGAGTATAGCGTCGTTCTAAACTAGCTTTAGAAGTGCACGTCTATATGACTCTGCCAGAGGGTTGTCGTAGTCAGTGGGAGCAGCGGAAGCATTGGTGGACATCAGGCTTATGTCTATTTATAGACTAAAGCAGATATAGCGGAGATAGATCATCTATTTCTGATGTGACAGTCATAGGTTTGACGTCATCAGAATATGGGATGGATCTGTTGATAAGGTAGTAGGAAGTGACATTCCTATACTACGATCGGTTATACTTTGGTCGTCACACAGAAGTTTCTCCACAAGGGACTTGGACATTATATCAGACATACTGGTTACTAGATCTATAGTTTTAGATCTAGATTTGGGTGGTTTCCCAATCAGGGTACCTTGACAGCATTCTAAGAGTATTTAGAATGGACGACTCCTGGCACGGTAGTGTACCTGCAGGTAATGAAGTCACCCTCTCTAAAGGTGTCTTACAGACTAAAGGGGAGAGGGATACGCATGATTGGCAGATCACTTGTTCAGGCAATTGAGTCAATCATGACATGTCAAGTACCACACCAGATGTTGTTCTTGCAGTAGGTGCAATAAGTTGATATTGATCCAATCCTGGGGAAACAGTCGGAAGCAGTTTTAGAACATAAGTGAATGTTCTAGGGATATGATAACGGCCGCCTCCTTTAGGAGACGGTTATCACTCCAGGCTTCCAAGGTGACATGGACGACAAGGAGGTTGTCAGAGTTATAATTTTTCCTTCTGACGAGGGGCAGCATTTTGGACAGGTGGTCCAAGGCAATACTGAGGGTGGCATGGCGCAGGATACTGATTAAGTTCAGTTGACGATACAGTCTAAGAAGTTTGGATTTGGAGTTCATTTATGAGCTCGGTCCCATCAGACATCCAGACATTCTAAGACAGGTATTGCTCATTTCGGGAGATGGCTTTCTCCGCGAACTTGAGACATAGAGAGACATAGAAAGAAACATCAAGGCGGATCCACTCACTGAGGCTATTCCTCGAACGCAATAGTTTCGCAAACGGATTTTGTGAAACTGACTAGTTGGGAAGTTGGGTGTTCGGTATCACACGGGCTGTGAGTATGCGACATCGCAATAATTAGCCTTGAGTGCAAGTGGGAGATTGTTGGAGATAGTGCCCTCAGAGTCGATTATTGGATCACAGGCACGTGATTGCAATGATTGAGGGATGACCTATCCCGGTAGGACAGTCTTACTCGAGATGATAGTATGCTATCTGGTTTACCTTTATCATCGTGTACTGCTTTAGGTGACATGACAGGTCGCTATTGCACGTTGATAGAGCCCCTAGGATTCTTGCTTGACTGCCGGCAGTATGAGGGCGATCATATAAGTGAGAGCTGGAGTCTATAAGCACATCCTTAAAAGGTCCCTAGTCGTGGGAGTTTCGAGACAGGGCATCGATACTCCAGAGTAGACTAGTGTATACAGTCGAGACCCCGACGAGGGGCGGTGGCCGGTCTCACAAGCCACTGGTGTCAGTTGGTTCACCTAAGATGTATACAGGTGCTCATTGGGTTATGAGTACACCGGACAGGACTCGCCGGGAACATGCTAGTTGGTCTTATACCTGACGTCAGATAGCAGTTCCCTGGTGACATGTGTACAGGTTAGTTCATCGACCTGGGGATCGTCATTTGTCTCGTGTGAGTTCCCACTGTACTTTGATTACTACCCTACCACGGCTCAAAGGAGTCGTGCAAACAGGTTTTAGTTGGGTACAGTCCCGAGCCACATGGAGGCAGTGAGCGGATCTTCGGGGGTTCGTCTCTCCCGGTATTGGGGGTGAGGTCGCGCTGTGTCTAGGAGAGCCATTACACGAAGACCTTGGCCAAGGCAGGAGATTTACTGGTAGGTATTCCAGTAGTATCTCAGGGTGTTCTGGGCTACACTCCGACACGACTTGTACCGCTTTTGGGGGTCTGAATTTTACCAACCCCCTAGGCCCGACATGCGATGCTCATAGACGAACGGACCGGACTGTACGGATATTGTCACTGACAGGCTCAGTAGGGTGTCAGGATGAGTTCACTCATCGACGTCCCTTTTAGTCAATAGCTGGTGGCCCGTCACGTATTGGCTTATATCTCTGACGTGCTAGTGGTTAAATCTACAGCCATAGTATTGACGAGTCTTTAGAGTCCACCACACTTTCAGTTACTCAAGCTTTCGGGCGAAACGCTGTAGAGGCCGTATGGAGATATGGCAGGGTTCGATCAGATACGTGCGGTATTGCACAGATCGTGATCGGACAGTTTTTACTAGCCGGCTTTGGCTTAAACCGGATCTTAGTATTTGATAGTGTTGTTTTGTCTCTTTGTATTTGTGTTCAGTGGGAATACAAATGCGGGCATGTATTTGTAGTATCGGGGTTTTCCTGTAATTTATTACGGGACCAGTTTTCTGGAGTTGCCAGTTTGCATTCCGTTCCGGCCGGTTTTCCTTTGTTCTTTCCCGGCCGGACTTTTTCGATGAAGGGGGTTATTTGCAATTGTGCAAATAACACTTTGTGGAGGGGTTTATTGCATAAGTTTTTGATTTGATTGCATCTTTGCTCCATGATGCATTTATTTTTGACATGAAAGAGTATGGTTTTAGTGGTGGGGCCGGCCACTGTTTGAGTGGAGATTGGGATTGGGCCGGCCACTGTGGGGGTATGGAGTGTGTGTATGGTTTAATTAATATTGTTTGTTTGAGCTCCTTTTTAAAAAGGTGCTGGAGATTGATAACATGAGGTATTAATTAATATTTGCTTACATAAAGGGAAAATGAGTGTGCTGGTGCTTGTTTTGGTGAGTGTGGATTAATATATTCATTTGGTTGCTTTTGGGTAGAGAGAGAGCTTGCTTCATTGATTTTTCCAGTGAGCACACAAAGAATCTGGCCGAGCTCATCTTCATGAGTTGCTCCATTTTTCCTTCAAGCCTTCATGAAAAATCATTGTGCATAAATTCCTCCATCTTGGAAACTCCTCATAAACCCCAAAGAGACCCGCTTGCTACACTATTCTACAGCAAATCTTGGACGCGTCGGGCAGCCAACTTCGCGCCCGAGTTGCCTCGGTATAGAGGCGGGAGCCCGTAAAAGACGCAGGCAATGTGGTGCCCTTCCGGCGAGGAGGCGACGACCGGAGATCCCGCGAGGAGATCGGAGTGGAGATGAAGACCGGAGGACTCGGATCAGTCGGTACATCTCTTCCCCTTCTTCTAGTTAGCTTAGACTTGTTAATGGTTCGATCCGGGTGTTTAGTGCGCGGTGGTGCCGGTTTGCTATGTCCGCAAAATTAAAGTTTATCACCGTTTCCGCATTTGGCCGTCGGATTGACGTCCGGGGCGCCGCCGTGCACTTACATTAATCACCCAACATGGCCGCGGATCAGCGGCCGAATGGGCGGATCCGCGGCCACACTGACACGTCATCGGCAGCATCTTTTCCCAAAGCTCTCTTATCATTTGCAAAACTTCTTCAAGACGCTTCAAATCTCCAGAAGCTTCCATCTAACAGCCCAGCTACTCATGCAAGCCTTGTACCTACCAAGCTTCTCTTGTAAGCTACATAACTAACTCATTCTAGAAGGTTCTACTCAACTACCAAGCATGCAAGAGAAGCTAAACCTATCTAAGCTTTTAAAGGAAGCTAAACCTAATCAAGCTTCTAGGGGAAGCTAAAGGAGAAGGCTATAAAAGGGTACCCATGGATTCATTACAAAGGTGGTTCGTTGTTCAACAATTCACCCGCAAGTTGAGTGACACAACTGGTGCATCTAAACCCTAGCCTAAATACAATTCAAAATCCAAGTCAAGATCATCGAGTACCAAATCAAGCAAGAATCCATCGAGCCTTTTTGAAGCAACGCCGATCTTCATCCGAGCAAGTGATCCACGACGATCCGCGACTCACGAAGACGATGCGAAGCTAGATTCGACGATCGAGTTCTCTCCTCAATTCTTGTAGTCTTGAGTGAATTGTAACGAAATGTTGAATAATAAAAGGTGAAATTCTTGAACTTGCTTTTCTTTACATTTGAGCATTGTGATGAGTTTCCAATTCATGATTGTTTTCTTGTTTATGACGTTTGAGTGAAAATTCCGGTCGTGGAGGAATCGAGAAAATAGATAGATGAAGATGATTAAATTCTTGAATGATTCTTAAGTCTTATGAGTTTTGTAAACTTTAGGAAATTGAATCATCGACAACCTAGTTTCGAGCGACATGCTTTCTTGAATGTTTTCGCTCTTAATTAGAGATCAAAGATCGATGATTGAATTTCCTAGAGGCTAGAATTTGAATGCTAATCAACGAAAGGACAAGGGATGGGGATGAAGAAACCCTAGTTTCTTCAATAGATCCCTAAACCTCATTGATCGTCATCGATCTAGCAACAAATCATCAATGTATAAGAATACGTAATCACAAGTTTTCATCATCACTATCGATTCGATCGATTCCTACGAGACTCATTACAAATCTTGATAACTCATTCAATTTGGACGATTCTTGATTCTTGATCTTTACAATTATTGAAATTAAATTTCAAAATTCTTGAATCATTTTCTTTTCTCTTTTTAATTTTCAACTCGACTAAAACAATTACGATCAAATCTCACTTTCCCTGTGGACGATCCGCACTTGCTAACGAACCTACAGTTGACACCGTTATTGATTGCGGTTTACAAATTTCTTTGGTTGTGATCTTTACATTTTTCTAAACACGACATCGAGATTAATATCAATCATATCTCTCTCCAAGAGAGATGCTATCCTATCCATGGTCCACTTCCTACTTGTCTATCCATTCCACCAGCCAATGGGGATAATTTTGAAATTAAACCTCACCACATCAATCTGTTGCCTAAATTTCACGGGCTTGAATCTGAAGACGCGTACGTTTTCATCACTAAATTCGAAAACGTATGCGCAATGATGGGTACTTCACAACTGACTGTGGATGCTATGCACTTGCTTCTTCTCCCGTTCACTTTGTGCGACTTGGCAGAAAAATGGCTTTATAATACTACCGCACACTCTATCACTAATTGGGATGAATTCATAATAGTATTTCTTAAAAAGTTTTACCCAAACCATAAGACCGCCCGTGTTAGGAGCGAGATCAACCAGTTTACCCAGCTTCCCAATGAACCATTTTGGAAGTGCTTTGAACGCTTCAAGGATCTGCTTGTCCAATGTCCTCATCATGGAATAAATAGATGGGATTTGTGCCGAATTATATATGAGGGCATTAATCCAGCGACAAAGCAGATGGTTGAAACAAATTGTCAATGCAATTTCATGTCTAAAGATGATGGTGAAGCTTGGAAATATCTGGAAGACCTCGCTGAAAACACTTTGCAGTGGGAAAGCGTAAGACCACCTTCATCTAGGGGAGGTATTCATCAACTCAATGTTTCCATCGCAGTAAAAGCCGAAATGGCAGCGATGCAGAAGAAACTCGACGCTATTGAGAACAAATTCTCATCAGTCTCCCTAAATCAGGTAACGCTTCCCAAGACCGTGTGTGGTTGCTGTTCAGATCCTTCACACTTGACGGAAGAATGTCCTATGAATGCACCGTTTCAAGGTCACGAGCAAACTAATGCTTCTTTTCAGCAATGACCTAGAAACGATCATTATTCTTCCACGTACAATCAGGGATGGAGGAATCATCCTAACTTTGCTTGGAACCAAAACCAACCCCAAAATCAAAATCAGTTCCAAAGCAATTATCAAAGAGCTCCACAGCAACAGAAACCACAACCACAAAGTCAGCACCCCTTCCAGTCACAAAATTTTCAAAATACGGCCAACACTTCTACACCGCAATTGACCGGTACTGATAACTTTTCACTCGCACAAACTTTGGATTTGTTTATGAAACATACCATTCAAATGTCGGCTGATATGAAGTCTTCTATTGATACCATAAAGAAAGACTCCGCCTCCCACGGTGAGAGTATTAAATCAATAGAAAACCAAATTGCACAGTTGAACGCCGCAGTGAGTGCGAGAGAGAAAGGGAAACTCCCATCTCAACCCCTACCGAATCCTGGCCACTCACAAAATCATAATGTGAATGCCGTTACTACGTTGAGATCAAGAAAAGTGCTGAATAACCGAGTGGGTGAGCAATTTGATGATGTTAGTGATACCAATGATACCCGAGCTTCCACTTCTTGCCCTATTTCGTCTAGTCTTCCACCTTCTTCCGAGCCTATTCTCCATTTTCCCCAAGGCTCAAACCCTCAGCCCACTTCCACAAATCTATCTAAAGCGATCCCCACTCCAAATTTGCGATCCATTCCATCCCCACAATCTTCTCCAATATTGGACCCAACCCTTATTGATAAAGCACCTTATCCAAACAGGTTAAGGGGCAACAGACCAAGTCCACAAATGGAGAAGATTGCGGAAATTTTTAAGCAAGTTAACATAAACATTCCTCTCTTAGATGCTATTCAACAAGTTCCATCTTATGCGAAAATCCTAAAGGACTTGTGCACTAGGAAGAGAAAAGTTCAAGTACCTAAAAAAGTTTTCCTTATGAGTAATGTGAGTACTGCTTTTACACAACAACTACCCAAGAAACGAAAGGACCCCAGAAGTCCTACAATTTCTATTTCTATTGGGGGTAAAAATATCAATCGTGCTCTACTTGATTTAGGTGCTAGTGTTAACTTGCTTCCGTATTCTGTTTATGAGCAATTAGGGATCGGAGAGTTAAAACTGGCGCATTGCACTCTTCAGATGGCCGATCGATCTATCACCCAACTTAGGGGTGAGCTAGAGGATGTGTTAATCAAAGTCGGGGAATTTATATTTCCTGTGGACTTTATCGTTATAGATACACAACCTGTAGCGAACCCACGAAACCAAATTCCGGTGATTTTAGGTCGACCTTTTCTTGCAGCTTCCAACGCAGTAATCAATTGTAGAAACGACTCTATGAACCTATCTTTCGGGAAGATGTCAATTGAGCTTAACATTTACAAGTTGGGAAGTGAACCCTCCGAACCCTATGCTCATATGTGTTCTGTCGAAACAATAGATTCCGACAGCAGCGAAATTGAAGAGCTTTACGATACTGATCTCGACTACGCTATTACGTTGTTGTCCGGGCCAACAGCTAACGCTAAATGTGAACCTTTTATGGAGTCAGAGTATCATCCCGTTCTTTCTGATGAGATTATTATTCGGGATATCGATGAAAGCTTCGAGGAAATCTTCGCTGATAAACTCGCATTCTTAGAAAACATGGGCACAGTGATGAATCAACCCCAACCCAAAGAAATTAAACCGCCACATCTTCTTCTTAGAATGAGAATGCGAGTAATCCATCATCATTGTTTTGTCTCTACAAATCGAGACGTAAACCTTTTCCATTACACCTCTTATCTCCTCCCCACTTCTTCACGTCAATTGGCGTCATGTTCTTCCACCAACCTTGGGGCTTCATCGATAAAATTTTTGAATGGTTGGTTTTGACTGTTGGTCTTTGCAAGGCTTTACTTTGACCAATAACTTTAAACCCCCTAATAATTTTAAATGCTTAATACTATTTTATTCAAGTTTGGGGGGGGTTGTTGGCTCTTGAAAGAATTTTTTTACCAAATTATGAGCCAAAAATAAGTTTGGGGGAAGATTATCACTTCCATTTTTTATTGCCCCCGTTAATAACCTTTCCTCCCAAGTCTACAGGTTTTTGAGATTTAAAAGAAACAACAGTGAGGACACTGCTGCAAATAGGATTAGGGGAGGTTTGTGCTTATTTACGCATTACTTTGCATTATACTATATATAAGCACAAAAAAAATTTGATAGTGAAAGTTTGAAAGTGAAAATTTACATATGAAAGATAGGAATAGTTTGAGAAAAGCAAGAAAATTAGATGTTTTCTTAAATGAAACTAGTAATAAGTAGTTATGAGCTGTTGTCCCAAGGGTTTGTAAGATGAAGGAAATTAGTAATCTGAGGATAAAATAAGCCTGAAAATAGTTCCTATTCTGGAAGCCAAATATTTGAACGTTGATACCCTGTTATACGCACTTACACACGTCTTGAAACTCGGGATAATAGAGGATACCGTGAAATGCTCTTGTCTAAAAACCAAAGTATGAAGGAAATAATAAATGAAGAAAATATAAAATGGTGAAGAAAAATGAACACTGGTTTTGTAATCACCAAGGCAGCAATAAAAAAATATAGTGAGGGTGCTTCATCACCTAGTGTCTTAGACCAACTGGTTTGGGAGTCACTGCTAAGCCTTAGGTGTTGCAAGACGATGAAAATACTATTTACGCCTAATCAGCAAGCACATGAGTAATCGGTTGGTTAGTACCTCAAGAAGTATTAACGGTCGCATGAAAAATGTGTGAGCATATTCCATCTAAATATTCACCGACTAAAAAGTACTAAGGTAGATAGACAAGAGTATGATTGCTTGAATTGAATTCTCCGAGTGTAGGGATGTCCAGTTCACACACGTAGGGGTATATGATCAATGTTTGGAAGAAAGGTAGGAATGAAAACTAAAGGCGATGTTTTATTGAGGGATGATGTGATTTCTAACATTTTTTCATGACCATTAAGATAGGGCTCATAGCAACTGAAAAACTGGTGTAGTTGAAAACTCTTATTTTCAAGTTCATTCTTTTATAGTTCTTATCTTTATATATAACTTTCACTATCTTTCTTTTATTATTGGATTTTGTGGGTGTAATCCGCTGAAAACCCTTAGGAGACAACACTCCTCCTACTAGGGACACCAAGGGGTTTAACGGCTTGTTGCATGCGCTCAGTGCAATCGTGTTGCCTACGAAAGTGTGCTTAGCTTTCTCCTTTCTTTTTCTCCTTCTCTTGAATAAACTAGTTTGCTCGGGACGATCAAAGATAAGTTTGGGGGTATTTGTTCAGTTGATAAAACTGCACATTTAATATGACATTTTTCTTACTATTTCTATATAATAAAAGGTGTTTGTTATAATATATGATACATATGAGGGTTTATCTGTAAAAATACTATTTTCAAGTGTTTATATATTATAATTAACATTTGGTAGGAAAAGTAAGCATATAATATCCATGTAACATTTGGCCCATTTAAATATGCTTACCTTATTAAAATACCTTTGACCAATTCTTAATGGTTAAGTTAATATCTCAATAAAACAAACTCTACTAATATTATTTGTTGAGTTATTGTTTTTGGATATAATGCCCTCAGAGTCAATTATTGGATCACAGGCACGTGATTGCAATGATTGAGGGAGGACCTATGCCGGTAGGACAGTCTTACTCAAGATGATAGTATGCTATCTGGTTTATCTTTATCATCGTGTACTGCTTTAGGTGACCTTACAGGTCACTATTGCGCGTAGATAGAGCCCTTAGGATTCTTGCTTGACGGCCAGCAGTATGATGGCGATCATATACGTGAGAGCTGGGGTCTATAAGCACATCCTTAAAAGGTCCCTAGTCGTGGGAGTTTTCGAGACAGGGCATCGATACTCCAGAATAGACTAGTGTATACAGTCGAGACCCCGACGAGGGGCGGTGGCCGGTCTCATAAGCTACTGGTGTCAGTTGGTTCACCTAAGATGCATACAGGTGCTCATTGGGTTATGAGTACACCGGACATGACTCGCCGGGAACATGCTAGTTGGTCTTATACCTGACGTCAGATAGCAGTTCCTTGGTGACATGTGTACAGGTTAGTTCATCGACCTGAGATCGTCATTTGTCTCGTGTGAGTTCCCACTGTACTTTGATTACTACCCTACCACGGCTCAAAGGAGTCGTGCAAACAGGTTTTAGTTGGGTACAGTCCCGAGCCACATGGAGGCAGTGAGCGGATCTGCAGGGGTTCGTCTCTCTCGGTATTGGGGGTGATATCGCGCTGTGTCTAGGAAAGCTATTACACGAAGTCCTTGGCCAAGGCAGGAGATTTACTGGTAGGTATTCCAGTAGTATCTCAGGGTGTTCTGGGCTACACTCCGACACGACTTGTACCGCTTTTAGGGGTCTGACTTTTACCAACCCCCTAGGCCCGCCATGCGATGCTCATAGACGAACGGACCGGACTGTACGGATATTGTCACTGACAGGCTCAGTAGGGTGTCAGGATGAGTTCGCTCATCGACGTCCTTTTTGGTCAATACCTGGTAGCCCGTTACGTATGGCTAATACCCCTGACGTGCTAGTGGTTAAATCCACAGCCAAGAGATTGACGAGTCTTTAGAGTCCCCCACAGACCGTTTCTCAAGTTTCGGGCGAAACGCTATAGAGGCCGTATGGAGATATGGTAGTGTTCGATCATATACGTGCGGTATTGCACGGATCATGATCGGACGGATAATACTAGCGGGCTTTGGTTTAAGCCGGATCCTTGTATTGTACAGTATAGATTTTGTCTCATTGCATTTGTATTCGGTCGGAATACAAATGTGGGTATGTATATACAGTCGCGGGGTTTTTCTGTAATTTATTACGGGATCGGTTTTTTTTGAAGTTTCCAGTTTGCATTCCATTTCGGCCAGTTTTCCTTTGTTCCTTCATGGCCGAATTTTTGTGATGGGAGGGGCTTATTTGCAAGTGTGCAAATTAATAATGGAGAAGACTTTTTGTGGCACATGGTTCCTTCATGATGGTTCATGATTACTTGACTTTTGTTGTGATTGGATGGATGAGGATTATGAAGTGAGGTTTTGTTTTTTGACTTATGGTCACCTTTTTTCTTTGCTCCTACACTTACCTCCCTTCATAATATCCCTTTCTTTTTTATGGTGGCCGGCCACACTTGTGAGGGGGCTGTCCAAAATTCAAGTGTGGGATTTTGTTCTCTTCATGCTTGGAAAAAATTCCCTAGTTCATCAAAAATGTTTACATCTCATTCCTCCACCCAAAAGGCAACTTCTAGTAACCCCATTGAGACAAAAGAGTTCTACACTATCCTACAGCATTCTTGGACACGTCGACTCGCCAACTTCGTGCCCGAGTTGCCTCGTTCCAGAGGTGGGAGCCCGTAAAAGAACCCGGCGATGTGGTGCTCTTCCGACGAGGAGATGAAGACCGGAGATTCCGCGGGGAGATCGAGATGAAGACGAGAAGACCGAAGGACACGGATCGCTCGGTATATCTCTTTACCCTTTCTCTTGTTAGCTAGGAGTAGGTTAATGGCCCGATCTGGGTTTTTAGTACCCGGTAGCGCCAGTTTTAAAAGTTAAAGAAAAGTATCGTTTCGGCATTTTGGCCTCGGGATGACGGCCGGGGCGCTGCCGTGCACTTACACTGGTACCAGAGCCACGCCATTAACCTAGTCTAGCTTGCTCTAGTATGTTTAAAACTTCGATCGAACAAATGTCCCAAAACTGCATTTTCAAAGTAACAGTTTCTGTCGATTTTATTTTGTGCTCCAAAAAAATTTTTCTGGGCATGTCAAAAAATCGTGCAGGGTTTTTGGAGAACACTGTAGAAATTTGGTCACATGATGTCACTGTATCACCGCGGAACCGCGGCCCCAACCCCCTTTTGGCCGCGGTTCCGCTGCAGAACAGTGAAGTAACTGTACCAGATTTCTTGCAGTGATTCCTAAGTTGAAAATGTGGTTTTTGGTATATTCTGTTTGGGCCCAGATTTTCTTTGAGTGCTACAGTTGTGCTTGGGGACCACTTCGGTAAATTTAGTCGATCAAAAATTTTAAACATGTTAGTTCACAGTATTTACATTATATCTGCGACCGTGAATGTCACTTGATTGCTAAATCCTGTCTAACAGCTATAGCCCTTTTAGACGGATTTGCGAACGTGACATTCACGTTGATGTTCTGTGTTGTGCTGTGATGTTGCGGATTGGTTATGGGGGATACCCTGGATGCAATGTTAGTATAGTTTTGGTATTATGTACATTTGATATTGCGGGGCGAACGTCCGACATGTGGACTGCCGTCACTGCCTGTTTGTATATTATTCTTTTGGGGCACGACCGGGCTGAGGTCGATGTACCCGTTGTATGTATATTTTTACTTTCTGTACTAGGATTACCCCAAGGTGGGGTGCACGGATAGCCGGGTTCTAGAGGGCAACGAGCCCGCATCTCATGGCGTTGAGACGGAGGGGGCTTCACTCTAGAATTGGCGGGCTATTCGCCGCACTCGTAGGGGGTACAGGTTGACCCAAGGAGGGGTGCATAAGTTACCGGATTCCGTGAAGTGCTGGGTGGTCCATTCACGTTGTTGAAGGGGGCTGCCTCGCTTCAGGTTTTGGCGGGTAACTTGCCGCGCCCGTAGGGGTCTAGGATTTCATTGTACAGGCTATCCACACGATCAGGGGAACGTCGGGTTTCAGTAGCAGCTCTTTGAAACCCGGGGATCCCAGATATCTGTATTGTTCTGTGATGCTTATTACATTTATGTGATGTTTCATTTTATCACGCCTTGAGCGAATATTATATATTGATATATATACTAGTAGATGTTTTATTTATTTTGCATCCGCGCTAGTCCAGTCCCCGCTCTGTCGTTAGTTAAGTAACCTAACGGGTGATGACGGGACCCAGTGGCTATTGCGGATGGCATATACGTACATCATTATTTTCGTTCATTATTGGTGTGATCAATTGATGGGACTGCATTGATTCAGATCAATGCAAGCTAAAAAAACCTATTCTGATGTTGTTGGAACAATTTTTCAAAAAGCTGTTATTGCAAGGGCGTTCTCTTTTGTTTTGCACAGTGGTATTCGGTTATGAATATCCAGCACCTCAGTCGACGAGGCAAGGGCCGAGATCCCTTCACCAGGAGTGACCCGTTGGACAGAAGTTTGTGTCAGGGTAATAACTTCACTATAGTCGATTACTTTTGCTTTGCATCGTGGTATTCAGTTGGAATATCCTGCACCTCATTCTACAGGGAAAGTGCTGAGATCCCTTCACCGGGAGTGACCTCTTTAGCAAAGGTTTTCGCCACTATATTTTTTATAAAGCTATCCAGTTCCTTCAACGATATCAAGTTCATTACGTTAATGGTTTTTCGCCAAAAACCATTCGTAGCTGATCGCACGCTTTTGGCGTGTCGGATGTTCAAAGAATTTAAGTGTAACCGCGATCAGGACGGTGTCGCTTTGCAGCTAGCCGGTTGAGCACGGGTCGGTCCACAGGGAGATGGTGTTATCTTACCTTCTTGTCTTAGACGAGTCAATAAAGAATCTGTATGTTTGTTTGATCTAACCTATGTGTTTATCTGCAAGTATAAGGTTGTTAAGAAAAGATACGAGATTGTAAGCTAAGAAATCCGTACTCAAAATCTTTGAGCCGAGTCTTGACCAATTGAAGCTAAGCAATCGGCAACAACGTGGATTAGGGGATTTAAGCGCGGTATTCGTGGAATCCGGCTTATTTACCCTTGTCCTTCCGTTCTTGTCTCTTGCTTTCACCTCCGGCCAAACCGAACGCAACCGGTCGTGGTTAGGAATCACCGTTACCTTGTCAGGGTACGGTGCCTAACGGAGCGCTTGCGTATGGTTCGGGCGGAGTTCAAATGGAAACTAACGGGAAAAGGAATTGGCAAAGAAACGTTAACTTACAATTCCGTATTAATTCTTAACAACAACAATAATTACAACATTCACAAAATAAACAAAAGAGAACAAAAAGAAAAGAACAAAGAAAAGAAAAGATACAAGTATTAAAGTGCATGAATAAAATTGCAAGTAATAAAAGCAAGAATGAAAAATGCAAGTAATAAATAAGCAAATAAAAAGAACACGAAAGTAGAACCCAAGCCAAGCATGTGCTCAATAGCCAACCCTTAAACTTGCAAGCTCAATGAAGAACTTGCAAGATCAAGGGAAGGGTAGAGAACGCATGTGAAGTGAAGAACTAGTCCCGTGAGAAAATACGACCCTTGAGATCAATAACTAACTCTTACCCATTCAAGCTCAATGAAGAGGTTGAATGAGCAAGAGAAAGCAAGAATCTTAAGGGGGAGCAAACTAACAAGAAAGATAACAAGCCCTCATCTTCATTAATCTTCCACTCAAAAGCTCTCACTACAATGTCATGGAGAAAGAACGAAGAAGAGAAAGAAGAAGAACAAAACAACAAAAATCAAGAACAAAGAAAAGCTCCAAAATTTGCTCCTTTGGCTCAGCCCTGATCTGCTGTATTTATAGGCAGGAGAATGGATTTCTAGGGCAACCAGCAGACTACATGTAAAAATACCAAAATACCCACCAAAAATAATGCAGAGAGGGCCCCATCTAGCCGCGCATGCGCGGCCAATACCCCCTTTTGGCCGCGCATGCGCGGCCGTACAGTGGACTTAGGTTGTCAACTTTTGTGGCCTGCCCTGGTTTTCTGTTTCCTGTTGTTTGGTACATGTAGTTTCTGATAATCTTTCCAGAATATCTTCAGAATTCTAAGTCCAAGATTGCATTATTTTTTCTTCACTTTTGACTTTATCTCCCTCGAGCTCCGTGCACCCATTGATTCTTGTGCAGCCCACCTCGTGCTCTGTGCTTGTCCCAGACATGAATGACCACTGTCATATGTCTTGTATCGGGAACCGGTACTCGGCACTGGACGGATATGGATGACCGGAACCCGGCTTTTATCTGCTGTCGACAGATGTTCTGCTTTTAGCGTAACTGTGGAGATTTTATCCTGATTTGCAATATTTGTACTGGAAACCTGTATTCTGTAAACATGTAACAAACACGGATTAAAAGTACCTACCTATAAACACACGAGCGTAAGAATGGGCGGTATAAAATGCAATATTCTGCTATGAACAAATACCCCCAAACTTAACTTTTGCTCGTCCCGAGCAAAACCAATTATTCACAAAAATAAAATGATAACCGCACTTTCGCAGGGAACGCGATTGCACTGAGCATGTGCAACAAGCCGTTAAACCTCTAGGTGTCCCTAGTAGGAGGAGTGTTGTCTCCTGAGGGTTTTCAGCGGATACTACCCTCAAAATCCGGTCAAGCTAGTTTTGTAAAATAACTAAGATTCAAGCCCCTAAAGTTTTGTTTCAGAAAATAACAATTCTATAATCCTAAGTTTAGACTATCGAACCTTTATTTTTCACATCTTTCTTCTTATTTAACTACAGATTTTATATGTCTTTACGTGCAGTGCAAAATAGTGTCGTTAAGTTCCCGAAAGGTCGAATAAAGTCATTATGTCACACAATAAAGCCCAAACAACAATTTTAAAAGGATCACATAAGTTTTATAAAGAGTTAAGCATTTTTCAAGTTTCGTTTTCCAGTAAAGTTTCAACTTCAGAATTTCTATCTTCCCTAACAGGAAACTAGGTCTTATTCTTCACTCCACCTTTTTCTTGTTTTCATTTCATACACACCTCTGTGAACGTGCAATAGTCTTTATCATAGAGTAAAACCTTCATATCTCCGTTAAATTTTTTTTTTATAAAAGCTTGTCTTTTATCAAGATTATTCTCACACAAAGAACCGTTAGGAATTTTAACTCGGAGAGAACACTTGCTTGACTTTGTTTTTATCTGGACTTTCTAGGCCTCTTAGCGAGCTTTGGGCCAATGCACCCAAACCAGTTGGTTTTAGGGCATTAAGTGTAGAAACACCCCAGCGGACTTAATTACTCAAGTTACCTAGGTCCAAAAACAAAAGACAGTTTGGCATGAAAAACATGATGATTCAATACGAACGGATATATAACCGGTAGTTCAATTATTTTTTGGATAAAAGACGTGTTTAGTGGGTTCGGTGTGTAATCATTCCAATCAAGTTTTGGATGGGTTATTTTTCAGACTTAATTCCAATTAAGGCATCAATAACATTCCTTCATATTCACTTACTTCATAAACTATTCTTGATATATTACTTATTTCAGAACAAACCTATTTGATCCTCAGAAAATTATTTATCTATTTAAAAGTTTTTAAACATAAAAGACTTGTCATCTAATTTCCAAGACTCACAACACGTGTAGTGTGATGTAAAGACGTATATCAACTATAGTTAACTTCAAAGGAGAGTTATCTTTCAGGTTTTCAAAATCTAAACATAAGATTTAGTTATTCCTATCTTTTCAAACAAAAACCGTCGAATGTTGAATCAGAGTTCTTCCACAAGCTAACTTGACAAAAAAGTTTTTATATTTTTAGAAAATTTTCAGATTTTTATGGATTTTATGGATTTAATATGCAGATGCAAAATATACATATGAATGCGAAGGAAGAAAGCTTACCGAGCACACCCCCAAACTTAAACTTGACAGTGCCCTCACTGTCAGGCTATACTAAGAGGGTCAAAATTGCCGGCGCTCCCTAAAAACAAATTATATACAAAACAAAAAAGAAAACAAAAAAAATATATACAAAAAAAAAATGTCCCCCCCAAACTTAAGTAAAACAGTGTTTCCACTGTTAAGCGTTGAAGTTCAGGATTAGGGGTGAAAGAACAGCGTCAAGCTATGCAAGGCCTTACACAGGCCAAAAGTTAACACCAACCATTCAAAGATTTTATCTCTATACAGCAGTGGCTGGTGGAAGAAGGCGTAGAGAAAAGAGATGGGAAATACGCGAGACCGTATGAGAAGAGAAGCGGGATACGGTCTCGGTATATAAGAGGAAGAAGAATGGCGGATGGGATAAAGAAGTGGAGTACGAACTTGAGGGTGCAAATGGAGTGAATAGATTAGCACAATTTGTGATGAGCGATGTGTAAAAAGCGATTGTGCTAATTTATTAACCCGTCGAGAGATTGGGTCAAATCCTTCAAGGTTCTTGAGAAACCATGGGTACGCCGAACTTGGTAAACCAGACATATGAAATGAAAATGATACAGGTTCTTGCAAGGTCGGAACGATGGAAATGATGGAGGGAAGTGGTTGAGGAAGGGTATCGGTTAAGGTTTCGGGAGGGTGTACACAGTCAATGAAAGGAACAGGATGAATTGGAAAATCCGACTCATCAATTAAAACTGGTTCATCCTCAACATTATCCTCAGTATTCTCCTCAAAATTTATCTCATCCATGCCTTTGTCATCAATATCAAGACGCATATGAAGTTCGGGAAAAACAGTTAAAGACTCGGGATGATGATTTGAAGAGACAAACTCAGCCAAATCTAAGGTTTCATCATCCAAAATGTTCCCAGCGTCAATGTCCTCAATCAAGTGAAAATCAAAATTCTCCGACACGTCAACAATAGCATGGATATCAATCGATTCTGGTTCTAAGATGGAGGTGTAGAGGTCAAAAGGATTTGGATTGGTTTCACTTGGAAGGGACCCTTCACAATCAGGTAAATCAAATACTACGAAGTCGCACAACTCATTCATCATTCTATCTTCAATTGATAAGTCTTGTGGGATACTCGATAGATTTTCAAAACAGGAGTTATGGGATTCAATTTGGGACGGGTAGGTTTGATTTGGAAGGGGGTATATCTTACTCTCTCCACTCAAATTCACAGCCTGTCCTGCCGCCTCATCATACATTGAAAAATTAGGAGCTAGTTGAAAACTAGCTACCGGATCACTAGGTTGTATGAGGGCGGCCATGGACGCATTCCAATCCATCGTCTGTTGTGAAGCTACCCTAAATTCTTCCAAGGACTGTTCTAAGCTAGACATAGGTTGTGATGGGGTTTCAGTAAAAAATGCGAAGTTGGTTGGATACTGGAAACCCCCAAATGGCTGTGTAGAAGCAATGTCTAGGGAAGGTGCAAAAGTAGGGTAGGATTGGTAGGAATTGAATGGCTGGACAGGAGTGGGATCAACATTGGGATAAGAAGGTGAACGGAATTGTTGATCCCGAGAATTCGAAGTGGTGAAAGGAGTGAAAGATCGGCTACGAGATTGTTCAATACGTTCAGCAATAGACATAGGTCTTAGAGTGGCAACATGACTCGAAGAAGGGGTATCAACGTAAGAAGGGGTGACTGTTTGAAATGGTTGATACGAAGTGAATTGCAGAGTCAAATTGTTTGTTCTAGACGCGTCTATCCGATCTCTCAATGAAATTTTTGGCATGGAGGGGTCATTCGAAGTTCGGCCAAAGCAAGAACCGTATGAGGTAATGTCTGGTTGTGGGTACCAAAGTTCGGCAAGAGTTTTGCGAGGTGGGGTACCCATGATATGATGAGAAAAGGAAAGAAAGGAAGAGAAAAGGAGGGGAAAATGAATGTGATTTTTATTTTTATTTTTTAATTTTTTAGTTAGTTGTTAGCAAAAGAATGAAATATACACAAAAAATATGGACAAAAATAATCACGATACAAAAATACCACACACCTAATCGTTCTAGGGTTCACCTAGGTCAACTAGACCTGCTCGAGAACTTGATTGTCGAAGTAAAACTGTGTCGAGAAACAGGCTCAAGATACACTGATCACGAGGCCAGGTAAGTGCAGAGATAAGGGGAGTTTTTCCAACGCTTTCGCGAAATTCCTTAATTAAATAACCCTTTCTCTTTTGGCGGTTTCGCCGTTAACACTTTTCTAGACACCCCGTAAACAATATACCGTTAAGCAAGGTTCTAAACACAGTTAACTTCTCCTAGTGAGCGCGAAGTCCTTAAGGCTTAAAGTCTAGTTTCTTTTAAAATTTGTGCGGGTTATCGTTATGCTCAAGTTCGTGATTTGTGGGCCACGGAAAAGGTGATGAAATCCTTTACCGTATGTTGTGGGGTTCGCTTGCCCTTAAGTCCGTATTAATTGATGCAATGCGCAATTCAAAAAAATTCTATAAAGAATCAAACAATCGTTTTTTATTTTAAGCGCGGCGCTGCAACAAATACGGGTTAGTCAATTTTGGCGTTTGCTAGCGAACTTGCAAAGAATCCTGCAAAAGAATAGTATATTGGAAGCGTCGGATTTGAGAAGAAGGTGTTAGTAAAGTACGTACCGTTTAAGTTTCGAGTCCGGTAAGCTTGAAAGGCTCGCTTGCGCGGGTCAAACTACCCGGATCTTTGGCACTGTACTCCGTAATCACCTTAACTTTGAATGTACACTTTGCTCCCACAATCGCAGTTTACAAATCTGCAAAAATCTGCACACTTGCCCACAAAAATATTGTCCAAAAAAAACAAAAAGAATTATTATTTTTTATATATATACAAAAAGAATATTAACCCGAATAACAAGAAAGAAAATACGCTACCGTCTCCCCGGCAACGGCGCCATTTGATCCCACGCTTTTGGCGTGTCGGATGTTCAAAGAATTTAAGTGTAACCGCGATCAGGACGGTGTCGCTTTGCAGCTAGCCGGTTGAGCACGGGTCGGTCCACAGGGAGATGGTGTTATCTTACCTTCTTGTCTTAGACGAGTCAATAAAGAATCTGTATGTTTGTTTGATCTAACCTATGTGTTTATCTGCAAGTATAAGGTTGTTAAGAAAAGATACGAGATTGTAAGCTAAGAAATCCGTACTCAAAACCTTTGAGCCGAGTCTTGACCAATTGAAGCTAAGCAATCGGCAACAACGTGGATTAGGGGATTTAAGCGCGGTATTCGTGGAATCCGGCTTATTTACCCTTGTCCTTCCGTTCTTGTCTCTTGCTTTCGCCTCCGGCCAAACCGAACGCAACCGGTCGTGGTTAGGAATCACCGTTACCTTGTCAGGGTACGGTGCCTAACGGAGCGCTTGCGTATGGTTCGGGCGGAGTTCAAATGGAAAATAACGGGAAAAGGAATTGGCAAAGAAACGTTAACTTACAATTCCGTATTAATTCTTAACAACAACAATAATTACAACATTCACAAAATAAACAAAAGAGAACAAAAAGAAAAGAACAAAGAAAAGAAAAGATACAAGTATTAAAGTGCATGAATAAAATTGCAAGTAATAAAAGCAAGAATGAAAAATGCAAGTAATAAATAAGAAAATAAAAAGAACACGGAAGTAGAACCCAAGCCAAGCATGTGCTCAATAGCCAACCCTTAAACTTGCAAGCTCAATGAAGAACTTGCAAGATCAAGGGAAGGGTAGAGAACGCATGTGAAGTGAAGAACTAGTCCCGTGAGAAAATACGACCCTTGAGATCAATAACTAACTCTTACCCATTCAAGCTCAATGAAGAGGTTGAATGAGCAAGAGAAAGCAAGAATCTCAAGGGGGAGCAAACTAACAAGAAAGATAACAAGCCCTCATCTTCATTAATCTTCCACTCAAAAGCTCTCACTACAATGTCATGGAGAAAGAATGAAGAAGAGAAAGAAGAAGAACAAAACAACAAAAATCAAGAACAAAGAAAAGCTCCAAAATTTGCTCCCTTTGCTCAGCCCTGATCTGCTGTATTTATAGGCAGGAGAATGGATTTCTAGGGCAACCAGCAGACTACATGTAAAAATACTAAAATACCCACCAAAAATAATGCAGAGAGGGCCCCATCTAGCCACGCATGCGCGGCCAATACCCCCTTTTGGCCGCGCATGCGCGGCCGTACAGTGGACTTAGGTTGTCAACTTTTGTGGCCTGCCCTGGTTTTCTGTTTCCTGTTGTTTGGTACATGTAGTTTCTGATAATCTTTCCAGAATATCTTCAGAATTCTAAGTCCAAGATTGCATTATTTTTTCTTCACTTTTGACTTTATCTCCCTCGAGCTCCGCGCACCCATTGATTCTTGTGCAGCCCACCTCGTGCTCTGTGCTTGTCCCAGACATGAATGACCACTGTCATATGTCTTGTATCGGGAACCGGTACTCGGCACTGGACGGATTTGGATGACCGGAACCCGGCTTTTATCTGCTGTCGACAGATGTTCTGCTTTTAGCGTAACTGTGGAGATTTTATCCTGATTTGCAATATTTGTAATGGAAACCTGTATTCTGTAAACATGTAATAAACACGGATTAAAAGTACCTACCTATAAACACACGAGCGTAAGAATGGGCGGTATAAAATGCAATATTCTGCTATGAACAGTAGCCATCCGTCATTTCAGACGGGTAGCACGTAGTATTCATGCTTTGTTTGTTGACCTTCGTCAAGGCATAGTGAATGGTAGCTGCTTGTTATCTTTCTGCTACATAGATAGATGCGTTGGTTTGGGACAGTCGTATAGCCTTGTTGACCTTCGTCAAGGGCTTGTACGGGTGGGTTCAAATTAACCTGGACAGTGACGGGTAGAACTTGACATATGACTTATGATTTGTTGACCTTCGTCAAGGTCATAAGAGCATGGGGTAAAAATCACATCGGGGGTTTCTAAAGAAACTAAAACTTGCCAGATATGCGCATACTTTCTGGAGTGTGATAACGTGAGTGGATTCCATCACATTATCATGCGATGATAGTTGGATCCCGATTCCCACTGATGAGTTGGTTTACTCCTCAGTTGATCCCGACTAATTCTTCTTTCAGGTTTGGAGGAGAATTTGAGGTTACAGTGGGAGGTTTCCTGATTGGATAAATTGATAACCATTCTGATATAGGCTAGAGTGCACGCAGAGTGTTTCTTTTCTCTCTCTCTTTGGCAGTGACCATGGCCCGACCCTTGACTATGACTCAGTGACCAAATTAACCGAACCTTCTTAAACACTGGCTTTTGGATTGTCAGAGTTACAAACCTCTTTGCCACTCCTACTTTTACCCTTTTCTCCAGAACACCCCGTATTACTACGAACGTCCACTTCCATTGGATAAAACCATCGTATGGTTATATAAGAACTCGAAGGAACTTGTTCCATATTCGAGGATGGTTTCCGATTCTGGAGAAAACGAATAGGACTATTGAGCTGTCTTTTCCTTTTACCTTCTCTCAGGTTGCGAGTGCCCCTTAGATTAGGGGATAATACACCTATTATGCAAATTGGATAGTCTTCTTCCAAACCATAGGCAGGTGCCGACCGGTAGGGAATGAAGAAAACCAATTATCCCAACGATGGTGTACAGAAGGTATTATGTAAAGACAAATAAAGGGATTAGAAGGAGGGCAAAGTAAATTGCGACTGCTATTCACGACCAAACCAAGTATTTCATTACCACTCCCACTTCACCTTTGTATTTCTCCAGAACACTCCGTATCACTACGAAGATCCACAGTTTATTGGATACTCCATCGTATGGTTATATACGAACTCGAAGGAATTTGTTCCAGTTCGGGGATGGATTCTGGTTCAGGAGAAATAGGAATAAGGTTTATTCGGTTGTCTTTTATCTTCACCTTCTCTCGCATTGCGAGTGCTCCTAGGATAAGGACAGTACACCCATTATGCTTATTGGATAGTCTTTTTCCAAACCATAGGCTGGTGCCGAACGGTAGGGAAGGGAGAAAACCATTTAGCCTAAGAGGGCTGATCAGTCGAAAATATTGTATATTTTAGCCGGCAATTTCCCCATCTTTTACATACATTTAGAAGTGTTCGGCATTCATATTCTACATATTAGCAAATCTGTCACAAAATATGAGATTGCATGTATTAGACTTTTAAACCGACACTTTAAGGGAAATTAACCGCATTTCATGGCATCGCATCATTTCTGTATTTGCGCAACACTTGTTTCGAAGTCTGTGCAGGAAATTCCAGAAACCGAGCCAAATTGTCAAAAGTGCTGATAAAAAATTACACCAAATCTAAGTCTGGTGATCTGGCAGTAAAATTCCAGAAATTTATTCAAGGCCAATGGGCGCTTCCCGCCGCGGATCCGTGGCATGATGACGTCAGCAGAGAAGCAGATTTTCCCCATGTGCTTATTTCTAACGGCAAAGCTTCCAGAACTCTCCAGAAACTCCACGTGGCTTCATCTAGAAGGCTCGGCCTAACAACCTTCTTCTAGAAGCCTCCTTGTAACAACCTCATTCTAGAATATTCCTTCCAACAAACTTTTTCTAGAAGATTCTTTCTAACAACTTCATTTTGGAGGGAAAAGTTGTTCATTTTGGAGGGAAAATTCAAATTCAAATGAGGTAGTTCATTTTGGAGGGAAAATTCAAATTCAAATGAGGTAGTTCATTTTGGAGGGAAAATTCAAATTCAAATGAGGTAGTTCATTTTGGAGGGAAATTCAAATTTCATTTAACAAACTTTTGGAGGGAAATTTGAATTTCATTTAACAAACTTTTGGAGGGAAATTTGAATTTCATTTAACAAACTTTTGGAGGGAAATTTGAATTTCATTTAACAAACTTTTGGAGGGAAACTTAGAATTTGAAATCCTAGATCTAGGGTTAGTTATCTATAAATAGGAGCCTAAATCTAAGGGTTGAGGTTGTTCATCATTAGTTCTTCATTAGTTAAATAATCTTTCCCTCTTTCATCATCTTCTTCCACAAGTCTCGTGACAAGGCTTGTGCGAAACCCTAACCCTAATTCCACTCCTAATCCAAGATCTTGAGTACCAAATCAAGCATGAAGCCTTCAACCTTTTAGGAGCCGAGCCGATCTTCAATCGGGCAAGTGATCCAAGCCGATCCGCGATCCACGGAGACGAGCGAAGCCAAGTCGACGATCAAGTTCCTCCTCTTGTAGTTCTTGAGTGATTGTAACGGAATTGTTGATATAAATAAAAGGTGAAATTCGTTAATCTTGCTTTCTTTTAATTCTTGCATCATGATTAGATCTCAATTTGTAATTGTTGCTCTTGTTGTGATGTTTGAGTGAAACTCCGCTCGTTAAGGAGTCGAGACGATTATAGAATGATGATGTAACAAATTTAAATATTATTTTTAAGTCCTACGAGTTTTGTAAACCCTAGCAAGTTCAAGAATCGATGACCTAGTTTCGTAGCGATGCTTTCTTGATTGCGATCGCTCGAAATTAGGGATCTACGATCGCTTCTTGAATTTACTAGAGGCTAGAATACGAATGACATCGACGAAAGAACAAGGGATAAGATGAAACACTAGTTTCACAAGAAATCCCTAATTCTCATCGATGATCATCGATCTAGTATCAATTCATCGAAGGATAAGAATACGTAATTGTAAGATTACATCACATCTATAGTTCCGATCGATTCCGACAAGCCTCATTTCGATTCTTGAGATTTGGTTTGGAAAAATCATCAAACGATCAATTCTTGATTCTATCTTTTAATGCTTTCTTAGATCTAGTTTTTCTCATTCTTGAACATCAAATATAAATCTTGAATTGTTTTGTTTTCTTTCTTTAAAGATTCAATTCATCTAATTCGAAAGACGAACGATTACACTTTCCCTGTGGACGATCCGCACTCACATACTAACTACAATCCGACACCGTAGTTGATTGCGGTCAAAATATTTTTGGTTGTGATTTCTTTACTATTTCATTCGACACATCCGAAATCGTTTCAATCAAATGGCGCCGTTGCCGGGGATAGTGCGCTAATAGTTCGTATTTTTGAAATTTGAGTTGAACAATTTATTTCATCATAATTTTTAGATCTAAATTCGTGCAAACACTAATACGTGTATTGTGATTTGTTGCGAGAAAATCTGGAATCATTGGAGCTGGAGAAAAAATTTTCTGAGCATTCCAGAGAGCTGTGTAGGTGAACAGGAGCTTGTACAGAAAATTTTGTACACTGATCCCAAAATTCCGCGGCGGAAGGGCGGCAATAACCCCTCAATCGCGGCGCTTCCGCGGCTCCCTTGAGGCTTCACTGCACCAATTTTTCTCAGGTATTTTCTGTCTTTCTTATCTCCTCCTCAATCTGCTCCAATAACAATTTTGCTGCAGGTTTTCTTTGCAAATAAATCGCAGCGCCGCAAAAGCAAAATAAATTTGTGCGTGTTTTTGATTCTTGTGGTTGATGCATAATTAATACGGAAATTTAAGGGGCACGACCAAATTCAAATTAGGTGGGGATTTCATTACCCTTCCTAGGCCCCGAAAATCGCAAAACTTGCATCCGCATTTACCCTCATTAATTAAAAGAAATCTAGAGATGACTCTAAGGACCGTCGCGCTCAATTAGGACAAGAGGAGGCCGTGGGTAATTCATTGCTTATCCGAGTTTTTCTGTAGTGCCTAAGGCGAGTGTGTCTAAGGCCAGTGGTTATTAATTGGGCCCACTGTAGTGGTGGTTCCTTCCCACTTACCTGGCACTTATCCGGCCACAGGGGGACAAAGAGGCAGTGGAGGATTTATCCTGCGACTTGTCTTTTGGCAGTTAGGAGCGGTCTAGAGGTTTGACCTAGGTGACCCCTAGATTTTAGGGTTTTGTGTGTTGCATTTGTTTTGTTGCATCATATTTTTTTCAAAATCCGTATCTTTTCCAAAACAAACACCACATTCATTCTTTCCCCTAATTATAAATTCACGCTGCCACTTGTACTAACCCTTTTTAGTGCAAGATAGGCTGGACACGGGTGTCTAGTGCCCGTTAAGTCCGCGTTTCCCTCATCGACCCTAAAGTCGGTATTTCTACACTTACCATTCTTTTACCCACCACACCCACATCGATGGATCCACCTCCATCGAACTTCTTTTCCACTACTCTGCCGCCGTCCGTTGGTGCGCGGAATCCACCTCGCATCTCTCTCCAAGAGAGATGTTATCCTACACGAGGCCCACTTTCCACCTGTCTTTCCACACCACCAGCCAACGGGGAAAATTTTCAAATAAAACCCCAATACATCAATCTTCTACCAAAATTTCACGGTCTCGAGTCTGAAGACGCATACGTGTTTATCACGAAATTTGAAAATGTATGCGCAATGATGGGTACTTCACAGCTTTCTGTGGATTCTTTACGTCTTCGTCTTCTCCCATTCACTTTGTGCGATTTAGCCGAGAAGTGGCTATATAACACTACCGCACATTCCATTTCAAATTGGGACGAATTTGTCAAAGCATTCCTTAAGAAATTTTACCCACATCAAAAGACAGCTCGAGTCCGTAGCGAAATCTATCAATTCACCCAGCTTCCAAATGAAACATTTTCAAAATGTCTTGACCGCTTCAAGGAACTGTTAGTCCAATGTCCACATCACGGCATCCCGAGATGGGAATTGTGCCGAATCATTTATAAGGGCATTACTCCTTACACAAGACAGACCCTTGAATCCATGTGTCAAGGCAATTTTATGACCAAAGATGATTGGGAAGCCTGGAAATTTCTAAAAGATTTCGCTGAAAAATCTTTACAGTGGGAGGGTGTGAGTCAATCATCTAGGGATGGCAATGATATTTCCATAGAAGTTAGAGCTGACATTGCAGCTATCAATAAGAAACTCGAGAATATGGAAAATATATTTTTAGCCGCCACCCTAAATCAAATGTCACTCTCCAAAACTGTATGTGGTTGTTGTTCTGATCCGTCTCACTTGACGGAAGAATGTCCGTTTCAAGGTCCTGAGCATACCAATGCCTCATTTCAAAGACCTAGAAACGATCCATCTTCCTCCACATATGATCAGGGTTGGAGGAATAACCCTAACTTTGCTTGGAACCAATCACAATTTCAAAACACGGTTCCAACCCAAAACAATTTCCAAGGGGTCCCTCCACCACAACAACAGCCACCACTTCAATTGAGTCAGCACCCCTTCCAAGCACAAAATTTCCAAAATCCGGCCAACACTTTTTCACCACATGAAAACTTTTTGCAATTGACCGGTACAGATAATACATCTGCACTAGCACAAACCTTGGATACTTTCATGAAACAATCCATCCAAGGGACGGCAAGTTTGCAATCTTCCGTCGAGAATGTAATGAAGATCATTATCTCTCAAAATGAGAACATCAAATCGATGGAAGAACAAATTGCACAACTAAAAGCCGAAATAAGTACAAAAGAGAAAGGGAAACTTCCAACTCAACCTTTACTCAATTCTAGCTATTCACATGATGTGGATGCAATCACGTTGAGATCTGGAAGAGTGCTTGACCATCACCTTGGGGAAGAGTTTGATGAGACTGATAAATCAATCAATAGAACCCCGGCTGAGACCTTTACACACACTTCTTACCCCAGCTCTTCTACCCTACCTTCTTCTTCCGAGCCTATTCTTCATTTCCCAAAAGGCTCGCCACTACAGCCCACCTCTTTTACCCCTCCACGGACGATCCCCACTTCTATTCCGGGATCGATTCCACACACACTTTCTTCTCCTATGATGGACCCAGCGCTTATTGCTAAAGCACCTTATCCTAATCGGTTAAGGGCTAACACACCGAGTCCACATATGGAGAAGATTATGAACATTTTTAAGCAAGTAAACACCAACATCCCTCTCCTAGATGCCATCCAACAAGTTCCGTCCTATGCGAAAACTCTTAAGAACTTGTGCACTAGGAAGAGGAAGAATCCAGTGCCCAAGAAGATTTTCATAGAAAAGACAATAGACACGGCTTTCCCCCAACAATTACCGAGGAAACGTAAGGATCCAGGATATCCTACTATTTCCGTTTCTATTGGGGGAAAACACATTAACCGTGCTCTATTAGACTTTGGCGCTAGTGTTAACTTGCTTCCTTACTCAGTCTATGAGCAATTAGGGATCGGAGAGTTGAAGCCAACCAATTGCACTCTCCAGATGGCTGACCGATCTATCACCAAACCTAGGGGTGAACTGGAGGATGTGTTAATAAAAATCGGAGAATTTATATTCCCGGTAGATTTTATTGTAATTGATACACAACCTGTAGCGAACCCACGGAATCAAATTCCGGTGATTTTAGGTCGCCCCTTTTTGGCCACTTCCAATGCTATTATCAACTGTCGTAATGGTTCTATGACCCTATCTTTCGGGAATAGGTCAATTGAGCTGAACATTTACAAGTTGGGAAGTGTACCCTCCGAACCTATTGCTCAGGCATGTTCTGTCGACTTAATGGATGTCGACAGCAGCGAATTAGATGATCCTCCTGATATCGATCTTGACTCTTTTCATATGTTATTGTTTGACCCAACTATGTACCATACACATACGGACTCATCCACCGAGATGTCCGGGTCAACAATTAACACTGATTATGAAATGCTTGTAGAGTCTAAAAATCACCCCGCACTTTGTGATGACATTATTCACCGGGGTATTGATGGAACTTTTGAGGAAATCTTCGCTGATGAACTCGCATTTTTGAATGACACAGGTGTTGAGATGAATCATCTCCCAATCAATGAAATTGAACCTCCACCCCTTCTTTTGAATTGTAAAAAGAATGTGAGTTATCCATCACATTCACTGCTTCGTCTCTCCAATATGAGACGCACACACATTCTATTCCACCACTTAACCTTTCCCCACCACTTCTTCTTCCACCAACCAGAGCATTGTATTCATAAAATTTTCGAATGGTTGGTGTTGACATTCGGTCTTTGCAAAGCTTAGCATCGACCTATGATTTTTGACCCCCACTTGTGATTTTCAAAGCTTAACATTGCATAACTCAAGTTTGGGGGGGTACATTTTTTCTGGCTCCTGAAAAGAAAAATTTTTACAAAATGATGAGCCCAAAAATAAGTTTGGGGGAAGTTCTTCACTTAAATATTTTGCCCCCACTAATAAATTCCTCCCAAGCTTACAGGTTTTTCGAGATTTAGCAGAAGGCAACAGTGAGGACACTGTTGAAAACAAGTTTGGGGGAGGTTTGTGCTTATTTTCGCATCATTTGCATATCATCTGCATAAGCACAAAACATTTCTTTTAAAAATCTATAAAAATTGAAAAAAATTTCAAAACCTATAAAAAATTTAAAAATTTTCAAAATTATAAAAATATTTTTTGTATATAAATAAGATAATGAAAGTTTAGATAGTGAACAATTACATCCATGAGATTAGAAAAATTTAAGAAAACTAAGAAAATTAGAAGTTTTCTTATACGAACTAGTAATAAGTAGTTATGAGCCGTTGTCCCAAGGGTTAGTAAGATGAAGGACGTCACTAATCTGAGGATAAAAATAAGTCTGAAAAATAGTTTCTATTCTGGAAGCCAAACATTTTGAACGTTGCTACCCTGCTATTCGCACTTACACACGTCTTGAAGCCTGGGATAGTAGAGGATACCTTGAAATGCTCTTGTCTTAAAGCCAAAAGTATGAAAAAAAAAATGTGTTTTAAAGTGGTGACAAAAATGGATACTGGTTTTGTTATCACCAAGGGCAAGAAAAATATATAGCAAAAGGGTGCTTCTTCACCTAGTGCCCCAAGGTCAACTGGTCTGGGAGTCACTGCTATGCCTGAGGTGGTGCAAGACTAGGAAAATACACCAAGTTAGCAAGCACATTAGTAATCGGTCGGTTAGTACCTCAAGAAGTATTAACGGTCGCATGAAAGTGTGTAAGCAATCTCGTTCGCCAAGAAGTACTGAGGCCGATGGGTAAGGGTATGATAGCTTGAATTGAATTCTCCGGGTGTAGGGATGTCCTTTACACACACGCAGGGTGATATGATCGATGTTTGGAAGAAAGATAGGAATGAAAAATAAGACGATGTTTTATTGAGGGAGGACGTGATTTCTGACATCTTTTCATGACCATTAAGATAGGGCTCATGACAACCGAAAAGCTAGCTTAGTTGGAAACCCTAATTTTCAAAGTCTTTCTTTTACAATTCTTTTCTTTAAATGTAATATTCATGATCTTTCTTTTATTATTGGATTTTGTGGGTGCAATCCGCTGAAAACCCTCAGGAGACAACACTCCTCCTACTAGGGACACCTAGAGGTTTAAAGGCTTGTTGCACGTGCTAAGTGCAATCGTGTTGCCTACGAAAGTGTGCTAGTTAGGTTTTTTTCTCTTTCTTTATTTTCTCCTTCTCTTTTTAATAAAACATTCGCTCGAGACGATCGAAATTAAGTTTGGGGGTATTTGATCAGTCGAAAATATTGTATATTTTAGCCGGCAATTTCCCTATCTTTTACATACATTTAGAAGTGTTCGGCATTCATATTCTACATATTAGCAAATCTGTCACAAAATATGAGATTGCATGTATTAGACTTTTAAACCGACACTTTAAGGGAAATTAACCGCATTTCATGGCATCGCATCATTTCTGTATTTGCGCAACACTTGTTTCGAAGTCTGTGCAGGAAATTCCAGAAACCGAGCCAAATTGTCAAAAGTGCTGATAAAAAATTACACCAAATCTAAGTCTGGTGATCTGGCAGTAAAATTCCAGAAATTTATTCAAGGCCAATGGGCGCTTCCCGCCGCGGATCCGTGGCATGATGACGTCAGCAGAGAAGCAGATTTTCCCCATGTGCTTATTTCTAACGGCAAAGCTTCCAGAACTCTCCAGAAACTCCACGTGGCTTCATCTAGAAGGCTCGGCCTAACAACCTTCTTCTAGAAGCCTCCTTGTAACAACCTCATTCTAGAATATTCCTTCCAACAAACTTTTTCTAGAAGATTCTTTCTAACAACTTCATTTTGGAGGGAAAAGTTGTTCATTTTGGAGGGAAAATTCAAATTCAAATGAGGTAGTTCATTTTGGAGGGAAAATTCAAATTCAAATGAGGTAGTTCATTTTGGAGGGAAAATTCAAATTCAAATGAGGTAGTTCATTTTGGAGGGAAATTCAAATTTCATTTAACAAACTTTGGAGGGAAATTTGAATTTCATTTAACAAACTTTTGGAGGGAAATTTGAATTTCATTTAACAAACTTTTGGGGGGAAATTTGAATTTCATTTAACAAACTTTTGGAGGGAAACTTAGAATTTGAAATCCTAGATCTAGGGTTAGTTATCTATAAATAGGAGCCTAAATCTAAGGGTTGAGGTTGTTCATCATTAGTTCTTCATTAGTTAAATAATCTTTCCCTCTTTCATCATCTTCTTCCACAAGTCTCGTGACAAGGCTTGTGCGAAACCCTAACCCTAATTCCACTCCTAATCCAAGATCTTGAGTACCAAATCAAGCATGAAGCCTTCAACCTTTTAGGAGCCGAGCCGATCTTCAATCGGGCAAGTGATCCAAGCCGATCCGCGATCCACGGAGACGAGCGAAGCCAAGTCGACGATCAAGTTCCTCCTCTTGTAGTTCTTGAGTGATTGTAACGGAATTGTTGATATAAATAAAAGGTGAAATTCGTTAATCTTGCTTTCTTTTAATTCTTGCATCATGATTAGATCTCAATTTGTAATTGTTGCTCTTGTTGTGATGTTTGAGTGAAACTCCGCTCGTTAAGGAGTCGAGACGATTATAGAATGATGATGTAACAAATTTAAATACTATTTTTAAGTCCTACGAGTTTTGTAAACCCTAGCAAGTTCAAGAATCGATGACCTAGTTTCGTAGCGATGCTTTCTTGATTGCGATCGCTCGAAATTAGGGATCTACGATCGCTTCTTGAATTTACTAGAGGCTAGAATACGAATGACATCGACGAAAGAACAAGGGATAAGATGAAACACTAGTTTCACAAGAAATCCCTAATTCTCATCGATGATCATCGATCTAGTATCAATTCATCGAAGGATAAGAATACGTAATTGTAAGATTACATCACATCTATAGATCCGATCGATTCCGACGAGCCTCATTTCGATTCTTGAGATTTGGTTTGGAAAAATCATCAAACGATCAATTCTTGATTCTATCTTTTAATGCTTTCTTAGATCTAGTTTTTCTCATTCTTGAACATCAAATATAAATCTTGAATTGTTTTGTTTTCTTTCTTTAAAGATTCAATTCATCTAATTCGAAAGACGAACGATTACACTTTCCCTGTGGACGATCCGCACTCACATACTAACTACAATCCGACACCGTAGTTGATTGCGGTCAAAATATTTTTGGTTGTGATTTCTTTACTATTTCATTCGACACATCCGAAATCGTTTCAATCAAGGGCGTACAGAAGGTAATGACTAAAGACATGTAAAGGGATTTGGAGAGATGGCAAAGAAATATACGGGTACAGTTGTGAATCTGGATAATGGAAGAGGCATTACTAGGAATACCCGGATACCCCTACGAAACATTTACATGTTTTAGTTTCACTGTGTACTGTTAAAAGAAAACTGATTTCCCAATTAGCCCTTCCTCCAAGGTATGTATTTACCAGGTATGATTCTCATATCTGTATGGTTTTACAGATGATGAGTGGGAGTAAGTTATTGGGAATTAGGTGATCATCCTCATGATATCGGAATTCGTTGTAATTGGTGATATTTGAGGATATCGCCTGGGTTGTTTGCCGGTCGGCAAATATTTGGTTTTGAATATCCGTTGCTATGCACCAATTTCAAATTGATATATCTGTACGTCTATTTTTATAGAGTAAGATATACCTTTTTGAAATTATGTCCATGACATTTACCAATATTAGTGGATGGTTAGGTAAGGAGCATTAATACAACGGTGTAATTCTTCTTAACCATAAGTACAGTTTTCAACTTACGACACACAGGGAATGAGTTATTGGACTCAGGGGACTTATACAGAGTATTGTATATTGTCTAGTGTCCATTAGGATAGAGGGGTTGGTACTCGTATCCTCACCGTTGCTATGCACCAATTTCAAATTGATATATCTGTCGTCTATTTTTATGGAGTGAGATATACCTTTTTGAAATTATGTCCATGACATTTACCTATATCAGTGGATGGTTAGGTAAGGAGCATTAATAAAGCGGTGGAATTCTTCTTAACCATAAGTACAGTTTTCATCCTACGACACACAAGGAATGAGTTATTAGACTCAGGGGACTTATACAGAGTATTGTATATTGTCCAGTGTCCATTAGGATAGAGGGGTTGGTGTCACCTCACCAAATGGATATGGGAACATCCATCGCCCATCATATGGGACAAGAATAGTATACGCTAGTCTACTCTAGAATATCGATGCCCCGTCTCGATACACATACGACTAGGAACAATTCTAGGATATGCTTATGAACTACACGTGCCCCACTAGTATGATCTGCATCATAGTCACAGTAGTCTAACAAATATCCTGAGGGCTTTATCAACATGTGCAAATGAATAAAAACATGATCAAATCAACATGTCAGATAAAGTAAACCAGATAGCATACTATCATGTCGAGCAAGAAAGTAATCTATATATATATATATATATATACACGTCCAAGCATCCACTATACATATAATGGCCTCTAGGGCATACACATATCCAACAATCTCCCACTTGCACTAAGGCCAGTTATTGGCGTATCTCATACCCAACATCTCAAAAAGTCGCTCATGCTGCGGCTGTGGAAGGGCCTTGGTGAGTGGATCCGCTGTGTTATTCTTTGTATCTACTCTCCGAATCTCGATCTCTCGGCGATCTACTATCTCCCGGATCAAATGATATCGCCTTAGGATGTGTCTGGACTTCTGATAGGATCTGGGTTCTTTGGCTAACGCCATAGCCCCATTATTATCACAATACAAAGGTATTGGATCAACAATGGTTGGAACTACTCCTAGTTCCATGATGAACTTCTTCATCCAGACGGCTTCCTTGGCAGCATCATTTGCAGCAATATACTCAGCTTCCATCGTGGAGTCTGCAACGGTATCCTGTTTGGAACTCTTCCATTTAACCGCCCCTCCATTGAGGGTAAATACAAATCCTGAGATAGATTTGTTGTCATCCTTATCACTTTGGAAGCTGGAATACGTAAAGGCCTCCATTTGGAGATCCCCATTACCATACACCAAGAACAATTCTTTAGTCCTTCGTAAGTACTTAAGAATGTTCTTCACTGCTATCCAATGTTTCTCCCCTGGGTTGGATTGAAACCTGCTTACAACAGCTAGTGCATAAGCAACATCAGGGCGAGTACATAACATCGCATACATTATAGATACCACGCTGAAGCGTAGGGTATAATGCTCATGCGAGCTCTCTCTTCATCAGTCTTCGAACAGAAGTCTTTGGAGAGAGTGAATCCATGGCAAGCGGGCAAGGCAACACGCTTAGAATCTTCCATACTAAACCTTTTTAGGATGGTGTCAATGTACTTTGATTGGCACAATCCCAATAACCTCTTGGATCTATCTCTATAGATCCTTATGCCCAAAATGCACGAGGCATCACCCAGGTCCTTCATGGAGAACCTTTGTGATAAGAATAGTTTGACCGATTGTAGCATAGGAATATCATTTCCTATCAGGAGAATGTCATCCATGTATAATACGAGGAATGTGACAGTATTCCCTACAATCTTCTTGTAAATGCATGGTTCATCTATATTTTTGATAAAATCAAACTCTTTGATTGTATCATCAAAACAGATGTTCCAGCTCCGTGAGGCCTGCTTTAATCCATAAATGGATTTAAGCAATCTACATGCTTTCCCGCTGCTCCCACTGTCAATGAAGCCCTCTGGCTGATCCATAAAAACGCATTCTTCTAAATCACAATTCAGAAATGCAGTTTTAACGTCCATCTGCCAGATTTCATAATCATGGTGAGCAGCAATAGCAAGTAGGATCCTAATGGATTTAAGCATTGCTACTGGAGAGAAAGTTTCATCATAGTCCAATCCTGGTCTTTGACGAAAACCTTTTGCTACATGCCTTGCAGGTCTCTACCGTTCATCTTCACCAATCTTTCTCTTAAAGATCCATTTGCACCCAACGGGCTTTATCCCAGGAGGTGCAACGTCCAAAGTCCATACTTTGTTGGTGTACATGGACTCCATTTCGGATCTCATGGCTTGTAGCCACATCACAGAGTCACCACTCGTGATAGCTTGCTGAAAACTAGTAGGGTCATCATCATCCATGATGCAATCTTCTTTATTACCATCAATGAGAAACCCATAGTATCTCTCCGGTGGGCGAGAAGTTCTACTAGATCTCCGGAGTGGCTGAGGTTCTTGAAGTTCTACTGTAACATCAGTTTCAACCAATTCGTCCTGAGTAATTTGTGTCTCTAGAACCTCTTCTAGTTCTACCGCATTGCCATCAATACTTTCTATAAAGACTTCATTTTCCAAAAATGTGGCATGCTGAGCAACAAACACCTTGTGTTCCTCCTTGTGGTAGAATAGATATCCATAGGAATGTTTTGGATATGCCACAAATTTACACATGACCGATCATGTCTCGAGTTTATCCGGATTCTGCTTTTTGACATAAGCCGGACAATCCAATATCCTAACTCTTTTAAGAAATGGTCTCTTTCCACTCCATATCTCATATGGAGTGGTAGACACGGTCTTTGTTGGAACTTTGTTTAACATATACATTGCTGTCTCCAATGCATGTCCCCAAAAGGAAAGCGTTAACTCACCATCCCACATCATGGATCGTACCATATCTAATAGGGTACGATTCCTCCGTTCTGACACACCGTTGTGCTGTGGTGTGTAAGGAGGAGTGAGCTGAAAGAGAATCCCATTCTCTTTTAAGAAGTCTGAAAACTCTGTACTTAAGCACTCTCCACCTCGATCTGATCGAAGTTTCTTGATGCTCGAGCCTGTTTGTTTTTCTACTTCAAGTTTGTACTCCTTGAATTTCTCGAAAGCTTTGGATTTGTGCTTTATAAAAAACACGTGTCAAAATCTTGAGAAATCATCAGTAAATGTGATGAAGTATGAAAAACCACCCCGTGCATGTGTAGACATTGGTCCGCATACATCACTATTTATGAGGCTTAGTTCGACAGCTCTTTCCCCGTGTCCAGTAAAAGGAATTTTGGTCATTTTACCTTTGATACAGGACTGGCAAGTTGCATAAGATTTATATTCAAAAGGATTTAAATATCCATCTTTATATAGCTTGTTTAGTCTGGTTTCAATTATATGAACAAGTCTACAATGCCAAAGAAAAGCTTCATTTATATCTGAAAGTTTTCTTTTATTAGTATGTTGTATGTTGAAAACTGTATGTTGGTTCAGGACGTAAATACCGTAATTTAATGTACCATACCAAATCAACTCTTGATTCAAGTTAATGTTCATAACATTATTTTGCAACACAAAATGATATCCTTCATTATCCAACAAAGAAACGGATATTATATTACATAGCATACTTGGTACAAAATAACACAGGTTCAAAACAATATACAACCCGAAAGCAAACCCAGATGATACTCTCCTACGGATACAACATGTACATTGGAACCATTTCCAACCCGCAGTGTATGGTCTCCAGTCTTCAAAACTCTACTGTTTCTCAGCCCCTGCATACAATTGCAGATGTGAGAACCAGAACCGGTATCTAATACCCAAGATGCAGAGTTAATTGAAAAACAGTTCTCAGTTACAAACACACCTGAAGTGGAATCATCAACATGCTTCTTCTTCTTGTGATCAGCAAGATACAAAGCACAGTTCCGTTTCCAATGTCCCGTCTTGTGGCAGAAAAAACATTCCCCTTTTCCACTTCCCGCGGCCCCGGTTTTGTCTTTCCCCTTCGCATTTTGGACTCCACCTTTCGGTTTGATAGACTTCTTCTTCTTCTTTCCCTTGGCCTTGGCTTTTAGGACGGAAGAGGAAGATGGCCCAGCAAGCAGAGCGGGAGTCTTCGCTGTTTTCAGCTTGCTCTCTGCACTTCTCAACATATTGAGAAGTTCAGGCAATGATTTCTCTAAATCGTTCATATTGAAATTCACTATGAGCGGAGCAAAGGCGGGGGAGAGAGACTGCAGAACAACATCCGTATATTGCTCATTATCCATAGTCCATCCCAGTTCCTCAAGTTCTTCAATAAGACCAATCATCTTCAAAACATGGTCTCGTACTGATGCACCAGGGGCCATTCGCGTCTGAAACAGCTTTCGAGATGCCTCATATCTCAAAGTACGAGATTGCTCTCCATACAACTCCTTTGTATGAAGAAAGATGGATTGTACATCCATCTTCTCGTGCTTCTTCTGATGGATGTCGCCCATAGAAGCAAGCGCGAGGCACCTGGCCGTGTTGCAATCAATATCCCAT
Source organism: Agapanthus africanus (assembly GCA_030015575.1). Classification (NCBI taxonomy): domain Eukaryota; kingdom Viridiplantae; phylum Streptophyta; class Magnoliopsida; order Asparagales; family Amaryllidaceae; genus Agapanthus; species Agapanthus africanus. The sequence goes on from JASDDO010000008.1 coordinate 264,574,890, forward strand.
ATTTTTCGGATCTCCCTATCCGAAACAGATGATTCAGGTCCTGGGTGAGTCTTTGGTAGTGAGGACATATGATATTTATCATATGCGAGTGCAATGTTCAAGTTCCTCTTCCATTCTTTACAATTCGGCCCAGTCAGTTTGTTTTTCTCTAGTAGAATTTTAAGTCCCGTCATCGGTATCTTCCATTAGGAGAGAGAAAAGAATACACTCAGCGAAATACTCTTGAAAAGAATTAGATTGGTTATTATCTTATCTAATCGATGTCTCCCACTGCTTTTATCAAGTTTTTCTTTCAAACCTTAAAAAGAAAACTAGCCAGGATTAATTACAGTCTACAACTTCGCTAACCGTTCAGCCAGGCCAGTGTCGGTACTTGAGGGAGGTTCCCCGTGCTTTCGCACGGACCTAATTAAAATAAACCTCGTTTTCCCAGAGGTCAAACCCCGTTTTCCCAGAGGTCAAACCCCGTTGACACCTTTCTAGACACCTACTGGATTAGCTAATTGCAAAATGTAAAACTCTCCTGGGAGTAACTCTTACTCACAGTGGGATCAGGATCCAACTATCGTATAGAAGATATGCAATCTCATTGCAAATTTCAACTCTTGAAACTCCCGATATGCTTTTTACACCTAGATGCTTATGACCTTGGCTATGGTCAACATATCATAAGCACTAGTCAAGTTCTACCCGTCATTTCGTGATTAATTAGGCCCATCCATACGACCCTCGGCTATGGTCGACATAATCATATGATTGTCTTAACTAATCGCATCATATGCGATGTAAGAAGACATCACTTAGCTACCGTACACTACGCCTCGGCTATGGTCGACATACGTAGCACGAATACTAAGTACTCTGCTTTCTAAAATGTCGTAGGGTTGCGGATGTTTTTTATGAAAACCTTTAACGCTTTGAACTTGATCTCGTTGTAGAATCAAAACAATTTAGAAAAGTAGTGGCTTAAGCTCCGCATCTTTTGAAACTTGCATTTTTCATAAAAAGGCCGAGTGGGTTTCAAATCTGATTCTACAATATCTTTAGGATTCTTTTACTTTACATTAATCTCATTAATGTAGTCCCATCATTTAAGTTCCTAAGCCATCAAAGAAAAGAAACGAAAAATAGAACGTATACTTTACCATCCGCATTCGCCACCGTGTCCCGTTATGCACCGTTAGGTTACTTAACTAACGGCATAGCGGGTCGGGACTAACGCGGGTGTAAAATATAAGAAACGTTTATTATATATCATATATATAATAATAATCCATTCGTCTCAGATACTAAGTAATCACATTACAGAATATCAATAGCAGCAGAAGCACATATGAAAATAAAAAGGATATCTAGGAGGTCCGTATTTTGTATTCAGCCAGTAATAGAAAATACGGATTCCACGGTCGCGATGAATAGCCAAGCCCACACCCCTAGACCCCTATGAGAGCGGCAAGTGATCCTGCCAATTCTAGAGTTTAGGAGACCCGGTCTCGACTCCTCGAGATGGCCTCCCACTGAACCCTAGAACCCGATCACTTGTGCTCCCCTCCTTGGGTCTATCCTAATGCGGAAAAGTAAATAATATACAATAAAGATGACATCATCCTCAACCTGGAAGTGCCTCAAATAAAAGAATATTACATACATTTAACCTTTACATGAATGAAAATTAAAACTCTCATCTCACATAAAACCCCTGGCTAATCAATCGCGACAATCATGCATCATATCTCAGCAACACATAATATCTTATATCATCAACGTAAGCAAGTATGCGTATCCCGATTGTCGTTGATGTATAGCAACGAAGCCGGCGATACACCACATACTGCGCTTACGGTCACAGAAAAGAAAGTGAAAAACAACAATTGCAATCATAGATATCAAGACGATGTTTAACGTTTTGATCGAATCAACAAACACCCACGTTTTACCCCAAGAGCTCAACACTTGAGCAAAGTTACAAATACCCAAAATCGCGCCACCATGTCTTATGATCCAGCCGTAGAAGGAGTTAACCAACGCCTCACCTATGACACCACGGCACTACGGCAAACCTGAAGGTTCGTTCGCGGTTCCGTTTGCATAGAATCGAGTTAAGGTTATTATGATCTTCTAGAGGGTCCATAGGATACTTGATCGCACGCTTTTAGCGTGTCGGATGTTCAAAGATTTAAAGTATAACCGCGATCAGGACGGTGTCGCTATGCAGCTAGCCGGTGAGCACGGGTCGGTCCACAGGGAGATGGTGGTATCTTACCTTCTTGTCTTAGACGAGTCAATTAAAGAATCTGTATGTTGTTTGATCTAACCTATGTGTTTATTTGCAAGTATAAAGTTGTTAAGAAAAGATACAAGATTGTAAGCTAAGAAATCCGTACTCAAAAACCTTTGAGCCGAGTCTTGACCAATTGAAGCTAAGCAATCGGCAACAACGTGGATTAGGGGATTTAAGCGCGGTATTCGTGGAATCCGGCTTATTTACCCTTGTCCTTCCGTTCTTGTCTCTTGCTTTCGCCTTCGGCCAAACCGAACGCAACCGGTCGCGGTTAGGAATCACCGTTACCTTGTCAGGGTAGGGTGCCTAACGGAGCGCTTGCGTATGGTTTGGGCGAAGTTCAAATGGAAAATAACGGGAAAAGGAATTGGCAAAGAAATGTTAACTTACAATATCATATGGATTCTTAACAACAACAATAATTACAACATTCACAAGATGAACAAAAAGAGAACAAAAAGAAAAGAACAAAGAAAAGAAAAGATACAAGTAATTAAAGTGCATGAATAAAATTGCAAGTAATAAAAGCAAGAATGAAAAATGCAAGTAATAAATAAGCAAATAAAAAGAACACAGAAGTAGAACCCAAGCCAAGCATGTGCTCAATAGCCAACCCTTAAACTTGCAAGCTCAATGAAGAGGTTGCAAGATCAAGGGAAGGGTAGAGAACGCATGTGAAGTGAAGAACTAGTCCCGTGAGAAAATACGACCCTTGAGATCAATAACTAACCCTTAACCATTCAAGCTCAATAAAGAGGTTGAATGAGCAAGAGAAAGCAAGAATCTCAAGGGGGAGCAAACTAACAAGAAAGATAAAAAACTTTCATCTTCATTAACATCCACTCAAAAGCTCTCACTACAATTTCATGGAGGAAGAATGAAGAAGAAGAAGAAAGAAGAACAAAACTACAAAAAAGAGGCTAAAGAAAAGCTCCCTTAGTTAAGCTCAGGACTGCTGTATTTATAGGAGGGAAACTGGAAGTCTAGGGCAACCATCAGCCCATAAATGAAAGTACCAAAACACCCCCCAAAAATATACGTCTGCGGCGCCCGTACGGCCGCGTTTCCGCGGCCAATGGCCTCTATTGGCCGCGGATACGCGGCCAAGTGGTGGAGTTGGTGGGTGAATTTTGGTGGCTTCCCCTGGTACACTTTTTCCTCGTGTTTGAAATCTTCAGAATGCACAAAAGTCTTCCCGAATATCTGCAGTTTTCTAAGTCCAAGATTGCATTATCTTTTTCACTTTTGACTTTATCTCCCTCGAGCTCCGCGCACCCATTGATTCTTGTGAAGCCCACCTCGTGCTCTGTGCTTGTCCCAGACACGAATGACCACTGTCACATGTCTTGTATCGGGAACCGGTACTCGGCACTGGACGGATATGGATGACCGGAACCCGGCTTTTATCTGCTGTGACAGATGTTCCGTATTTTGCCGTAACTGTGGAGATTTCGTCTTGATTTGCAATATTTGGACTCGAAACCTGTAATCTGTAAACATGTAACAAACACGGATTAAAAGCACCTACCTATAAACACACGAGCGTAAGAATGGGCGGTATAAAATGCAATATTCTGATATGAACAAATACCCCCAAACTTAACTTTTGCTCGTCCCGAGCAAAACCAATTATTCACAAAAATAAAATGATAACCGCACTTTCGCAGGGAACGCGATTGCACTGAGCATGTGCAACAAGTCGTTAAACCTCTAGGTGTCCCTAGTAGGAGGAGTGTTGTCTCCTGAGGGTTTTCAGCGGATACTACCCACAAAATCCGGTCAAGCTAGTTTTGTAAAATAACTAAGATTCACATCCTAAAGTTTTGTTTTTAGAAAATAACAATTCTATAATCCTAAGTCTAGACCATCGAACCTTTATTTTTCACACCTCGCTTCTTATTCAACTACAGATTTTATATGTCTTTACGTGCAGTGCAAAATAGTATCGTTAGGTTCCCGAAAGGTCGAATAAAGTCATTATGTCACACAATAGAGCCCATATAACAATTTTAAAAGGATCACATAAGTTTTATAAAGAGTTAAGCATTTTTCAAGTTTCGTTTTCCAGTAAAGTTTCAACTTCAGAATTTCTATCTTCCCTAACAGGAAACTAGGTCTTATTCTTCACTCCACCTTTTTCTTGTTTTCATTTCATACACACCTCTGTGAACGTGCAATAGTCTTTATCATAGAGTAAAACCTTCATATCTCCGTTAAATTTTTTTTTTTATAAAAGCTTGTCTTTTATCAAGATTATTCTCACACAAAGAACCGTTAGGAATTTTAACTCGGAGAGAACACTTGCTTGACTTTGTTTTTATCTGGACTTTCTAGGCTTCTTAGCGAGGCTTTGGGCCAATGCACCCAAACCAGTTGGTTTTAGGGCATTAGGTGTAGAAACACCCCAGCGGACTTAATTACTCAAGTTACCTAGGTCCAAAAACAAAAGACAGTTTGGCGTGAAAAACATGATGATTCAATACGAACGGAGATATAACCGGTAGTTCAATTATTTTTTTGGATAAAAGACGTGTTTAGTGGGTTCGGTGTGTAATCATTCCAATCAAGTTTCAGATGGGTTATTTTTCAGACTTAGTTCCAATTAAGGCATCAATAACATTCCTTCATATTCACTCACTTCATAAACTTTTCTTGATATATTACTTATTTCAGAACAAACCTATTTGATCCTCAGAAAATCATTTATCTATTTAAAAGTTTTTAAACATAAAAGACTTGTCATTTAATTTTCAAGACTCACAACACGTGTAGTGTAATGTAAAGACGTATATCAGCTATAGTTAACATCAAAGGAGAGTTATCTTTCAGGTTTTCAAAATCCAAACATAGGATTTAGTTATTCCTATCTTTTCAAACAAAAACCGTCGAATGTTGAATCAGAGTTCTTCCACAACCTAACTTGACAAAAATTTTTTTATATTTTTAGAAATTTTTTGATTTTTGTGGGTTTTTAATAAGGTATGCAAATGCAAAATATACAAATGAATGCGAAGGAAGAAAGCTTACCGAGCACACCCCTAAACTTAAACTTGACAGTGCCCTCACTGTCATGCTATACCAAGAGGGTCAAAATTGTCGGCGCTCTCCAAAAGAAATTATATACAACAAAGAAAAAACAAAAAAATATATACAAAAAAAAAGAGTCTCCCCCAAACTAAAGTGAAACAGTGTTTTCACTGTTAAGCGATGAAGTTCAGGATTAGGGGGGAAAGAACAGTATCAATCTATACAAGGCCTTACACAGGCCAAAAGTTAACACCAACCATTCAAAAATTTTATCGTTATAAAGCAGTGGCTGGTGGAAGAATGCGGAGAGGTAAGAAATGGAGACTACGCGAGACCGTATGTGGAGAGAAGTGGAATGCGGTCTCGGTAGATGAGAAGAAGAAGAATGGCGGAAGGGGAAAAGAAGTGGAATACGAACTTGAGGGTGCAAATGGAGTAAATAGATTAGCACAATTTGTGATGACCGATGTGTAAAAAGCGATTGTGCTAATCTATTAACCCGTCGAGAGATTGGGTCAAATCCCTCAAGATTCGTAAGAAACCATGGGTACGCCGAACTTGGTAAACCAGACATATGAAATGTAAGTGATACGGGTTCTTGCAAGGTTGGAACAATGGAAAGGATGGAGGGAAGTGGTTGAGGAAGGGTGTCGGTTAAAGGTTCAGGAGGGTGTACACAGTCAGTGGAAGGGATGGGATGAATAGGAAAATCTGACTCATCAATTAAAACTGGTTCATCCTCAAAGCTATCCTCAAAATTCTCCTCAAAATTCAGCTTATCCATGCAAATTTCATCAAAATCAAGACGCATATGTGGTTCGGGAAAAACAGTTAATGACTCGGGATGATGATTTGAAGAGAAAAACTCAGCGAAATCTACGGGTTCATCATCCAAAATGTTCCCTGCGTCAATATCCTCAATCAAGTGAAAGTCTATTTTCTCAGACACCTCATCAAAAGCATGGATATTAATCAATTCAGGTTCTAGAGTGGAAGTGTAGAGGTCAAAAGGTCTGGGATCGGTTTCACTTGGAAGAGACCCTTCACCATCGGGCAAATCAAACACTACGAAGTCGCACAACTCATTCAACATTCTATCTTCAACTGATAATTCATTTGGGACACTTGATAGACGTTCAACGCAGGAGTTGTGGGATTCAATTTGGGACGGGTAGGTTTGATTTGGAAGGGGGTATATATCACTCTCTCCACTCAAATTCACAGCCTGTCCTGCCGCCTCATCATACATTGAAAAGTTGGAGCTAGTTGAAAACTAGCTACCGGGTCACTAGGTTGCATGAGGGCGGCCATGGACGCATTCAAATCCATCATCTGTTGGCTTGACGCTACCCTAAAGTCTTCCAATGACTGTTCCAGACTAGACATAGGTTGAGAAGGGGTTTCAGTAAAAGATTCAAAGTTGTTTGGATACTGAAAACTCCCAAATGGCGGTTCTGAAGTAATGTCTAGGGAAGGTGCAAAAGTAGGGTAGGATTGGTAGGAATTGAATGGCTGGACAGGAGTGGGATCAACATTTGGATAAGAAGGTGAATGGAATTGTTGATCCCAAGAATTTGTAGTGGTGAAAGGAGTGAAAGATCGGCTACGGGATTGTTCAATTCGTTCAGCAAGAGACATAGGACGACTTGCAGAAGGGGTATCAACATAAGCGGGTGTGGGAGGTTGAAAAGGTTGATACAAAGTGGAATGAGGAGTGCAAGTGTTTGTCCTAGACGCTGCTATGCGATCTTTCAATGAAATTTTTGGCATGGAGGGGTCGTTTGAAGTTCGGCCAAAACAAGAACCGTATGAAGTAATGTCTGGTTGTGGGTACCAAAGTTCGGCAAGAGTTTTGCGAGGTGGAGTACTCATGATATGAAGAGAGAAAGGAAGAAAGGAAGAGAAAAGGAGGTGAAAATAATTTTTTTTTTTTATATTAACAAAAGAATGAAGTATACACAAAAAAGAAAATGGACAAACATAATCACGACACAAAAAATACCACACACCTAATCGTTCTAGGGTTAACCTAGGTCAACTAGACCTGCTCCAGAACTTGATTGTCGAAGTAAAACTGTGTCGAGAAACAGGCTCAAGATACACTGATCACGAGGCCAGGTAAGTGCAGAGATAAGGGGAGGTTTTCCAACGCTTTCGCGAAGTTCCTTAATTAAATAACCCTTTCTCTTTTGGCGGTTTCGCCGTTAACACTTTCCTAGGCACCCCGTAAACAATATACCGTTAAGCGAGCTTCTAAACACAATTAAATTCTCCTAATGAGCGCGAAGTCCTTAAGGCTTAAAGTCTAGTTTCTTTTAAATTTAGTGCGGGTAAACGTTATGCTCAAGTTCGTGATTTGTGGGCCACGGAAAAGATGATGAAATCCTTTACCGTATGTTGTGGGGTTCGCTTGCACTTAAGTCCGTATTAAAGTATGCAATGCGCAATTCAAAAATTCTATAAAGAATTAAACAATCGTTTTTTTTAGTTTAAGCGCGGCGCTGCAACAAATACGGGTTAGTCAATTTTGGCGTTTGCTAGCGAACTTGCAAAGAATCCTTCAATGAATAGTATATTGGAAGCGTCGGATTTGAGAAGAAGGTGTTTGTAAAGTACGTACCGTTTAAGTTTTGGGTTAGGAAACCCCCGTTGAATCAAATCCGGTAAGCTTGAAGGGTTCGCTTGCGCGGGTCAAACTACCCGGATCTTTGGCACTGTATTTCGTAATCACCTTTTCCTTGAATGCACACTTTGCTCCCCACAATCGCAGTTTGCAAACTTGCAAAAATCTGCACTCTTGCCTACAAAAATGATAAAAAAAAACAAAAGAATATTTTTTTTTATATATATACAAAAAGAATATTAACCCGAATAACAGGAAAGAAAATACGCTACCGTCTCCCCGGCAACGACGCCATTTGATCGCACGCTTTTGGCGTGTCGGATGTTCAAAGAATTAAAGTATAACCGCGATCAGGACGGTGTCGCTATGCAGCTAGCCGGTTGAGCACGTGTCGGTCCACAGGGAGATGGTGGTATCTTACCTTCTTGTTTTAGACGAGTCAATAAAGAATCTGTATGTTGTTTGATCTAACCTATGTGTTTATTTGCAAGTATAAAGTTGTTAAGAAAAGATACGAGATTGTAAGCTAAGAAATCCGTACTCAAAAACCTTTGAGCCGAGTCTTGACCAATTGAAGCTAAGCAATCGGCAACAACGTGGATTAGGGGATTTAAGCGCGGTATTCGTGGAATCCGGCTTATTTACCCTTGTCCTTCCGTTCTTGTCTCTTGCTTTCGCCTTCGGCTAAACCGAACGCAACCGGTCGCGGTTAGGAATCACCGTTACCTTTCAGGGTAGGATGCCTAACGGAGCGCTTGCGTATGGTTTGGGCGAAGTTCAAATGGAAAATAACGGGAAAAGGAATTGGCAAAGAAATGTTAACTTACAATATCGTATGGATTCTTAACAACAACAATAATTACAACATTCACAAGATGAACAAAAAGAGAACAAAAAGAAAAGAACAAAGAAAAGAAAAGATACAAGTAATTAAAGTGCATGAATAAAATTGCAAGTAATAAAAGCAAGAATGAAAAATGCAAGTAATAAATAAGCAAATAAAAAGAACACGGAAGTAGAACCCAAGCCAAGCATGTGCTCAATAGCCAACCCTTAAACTTGCAAGCTCAATGAAGAGGTTGCAAGATCAAGGGAAGGGTAGAGAACGCATGTGAAGTGAAGAACTAGTCCCGTGAGAAAATACGACCCTTGAGATCAATAACTAACCCTTAACCATTCAAGCTCAATAAAGAGGTTGAATGAGCAAGAGAAAGCAAGAATCTCAAAGGGGAGCAAACTAACAAGAAAGATAAAAAACCCTCATCTTCATTAACATCCACTCAAAAGCTCTCACTACAATTTCATGGAGGAAGAATGAAGAAGAAGAAGAAAGAAGAACAAAACTACAAAAAAGAGGCTAAAGAAAAGCTCCCTTGGTTAAGCTCAGGACTGCTGTATTTATAGGAGGGAAACTGGAAGTCTAGGGCAACCATCAGCCCATAAATGAAAGTACCAAAACACCCCCCAAAAATATACGTCTGCGGCGCCCGTACGGCCGCGTTTCCGCGGCCAATGGCCCCTATTGGCCGCGGAAACGCGGCCAAGTGGTGGAGTTGGTGGGTGAATTTTGGTGGCTTCCCCTGGTAAACTTTTTCCTCGTGTTTGAAATCTTCAGAATGCACAAAAGTCTTCCCGAATATCTGCAGTTTTCCAAGTCCAAGATTGCATTATCTATTTCACTTTTGACTTTATCTCCCTCGAGCTCCGCGCACCCATTGATTCTTGTGCAGCCCACCTCGTTCTCTGTGCTTGTCCCAGACACGAATGACCACTGTCACATGTCTTGTATCGGGAACCGGTACTCGGCACTGGACGGATATAGATGACCGGAACCCGGCTTTTATCTGCTATGACAGATGTTCCGTATTTTGCCGTAACTGTGGAGATTTCGTCTTGATTTGCAATATTTGGACTGGAAACCTGTAATCTGTAAACATGTAACAAACACGAATTAAAAGCACCTACCTATAAACACACGAGCGTAAGAATGGGCGGTATAAAATGCAATATTCTGATATGAACAATACTTGCTCTACAATTGAATATAAAGTTAACTTAGGAAAATCACAACACTTGGAAATTTCAGCGGGGTAGAAAGTGGGGTGTCCGATGTTCATTTGAAATGCTAAAAATAGTCTAGGTTACCAATTTAGTGTTAAAAATACGACTACGAATCACTACGAATTAGCCCAAAGTCTAAACAGTCATCACATGAAAACTGGGCTAAAATAAACAATACCACAAAACCCAAAATGAACCCATAAGAGCACTGGAGGAATACGGGGGGGGGGGGGGGGTTATGGGCACAGGGGGCCGGCTAGGCCGGAAATTTTTCTTGGGTGGCCGGCCAACTTCCGATGATCTCTGTTCATATAAGATTTTTGCATTTTCATACCGCCCAATTTTTATCACATTGCATATCCGTAGATACTCTTGAGCCGTGTTTGCTAGTCAATTGCAGGATACAGGTTCTCGGTTCTTAAACGGTAAAATTCATAGAAAACACGACAGAATCCGGGTTCCTGCCAACCACAGATAAAACACGGTCTCCGCCCTTCATCCGTATGTTGCCAGATACCAGTAGGAAGACAAAATGTCAAATCAATGCACAAGGCTCAATGGTAGCACAAAATCCAAGAGATCTACGCGGAGCTCGAGGCAATCATGACAAAATCTTGACAAAAAGTCCACCTTTCCCTCAACAGAAATTCTGGAAAAATCGTGGAGCCAAATTGAGAAAATACATATACCAGAATAAAGTGCACAGAAAACCAGGCCAGCACCCAAAAGCACATAGCCCAACTCCACCATAGGGCCGCGGTTCCGCGGCCAAAGGAGGGTCTAGGCCGCGGAACCGCGGCCATTCTGGCGCCAAATGAAAAGTGGTTTTGGGGGTAGTTGGGTCTTTTCATATATGTTCTGTTGGTTGCCCTAGGTTTTCATTCTCCAGCCTATAAATAGCCCAGAAGTTTGAGAAGGAAAGGGCCATTCTTGTATTTTCTTTTTGCTAGGTTTTAGTTTACATGTTCTTCTTCTTCTCATCTCTTCTCCATTAAACTTGTAGTGAGCTTTGTAGGTGAGGAATGGTGAATAAAGAAGATCATTTTATTATCATGCTTGTCTTACTTTTGTTATAATTGTTGTAACTTTAAATTCGTTAAGTAGTTGTTGTTATTTCCTTGTTGTTTCTTTCTTCTCTTTTCTCTTTATCATTCATACGACAATGATACTTACGCTCGATCCTCGCCAAGGTGAGGTCGCAAATAGTTAGTCGTATTCTTCTAATCTCACTCTTTCTATCTTCCTCTTTTGTTTTGTTTTGTTTTTCCTTATCATGAAGTGTGAGTAGTCTTATACTTGTTAGGGTAGGATAAGGGAAGTTTGAGAGAAGGAAATCTCTCTCACTCTTTCCTTGCCCAACAACTTAAATCGACTCCCGTTAATTGAACCACAATCCGCTCCTTACGGCACCCTATCCTACATGATAGCGGTGATTCCGTAGTGAGACCGGCTGTGGTTGAATTAACCGGAGGTTATGGATAAGAGCCAAGAACCGACGGAGAAGCACCAAAAGGAAGGACTATGCGTTGGAAAGCCTAGCTTATACACGCAAGTTCCTTCCTAGTCGTGCTAATCCCCGTTGTTACCGATTACCGTAACACCGATATTAAGAGGGGCAACGAAAGATGTGGAGACTCCTAACTCAAACTAACCTAATCCTAACCCTAACAAGCTCTCTTTAAATATCAACTTAACACTTAGATAGTTACAAACAAAATCTGAACTTTCGGACTTAACTCGTTAAAACACTTTGAAAAAGACTCCCATCTCCCTGCGGACAACCCGTACTCAACCGGCTAGCTACAAGCGAAACCGTCTTGATTGCGGTATTTAAACTAGAACTTGAACACGCACGTATCCTAACAATCAAATGGCGCCGTTGCCGGGGAGACGGTAGTTTATTTCCTTGTGTAATTTCGGGTTAATTTGTAAGTATATATAAAAAAAAAACACGAAAAAAAAATATACTTTGTAAAAGAAACCATCTTGTTATTCTTGATTAGTTTTTGTGCAAGTGTGCAGGAAAATACGAAGTTCAAGATCGACGCCAAGGACGTTGAAAATACGGAGTTCAAGTACAGTGCCAAAGACGTGGGAAGATAGACCCACATTTTCGCGGCTACACCGCGACGGACAAAACGAAGCATCCGGTCTACTGTACAAATCTGGAGCAAATACAGTGAGCAAATCAAGATTCAGTACATCCAGACAAGTAGGAGACAACCACAGAAGCACACCCAGAAAGTTTTGAAGCCCAATACCTCTACACAGCCGCGGATCCGCGGCCATTGCATGCGTTTGGCCGCGGAAACGCGGCCATCTGTTGGCTTCAGAGCCCCAAAATCTCTCTGTAAGTCCCTCTGCCTCTCTCCACTCCTCTGAACTCCACTGAACTGTGTTTTCTGCAGCCTTCTTTGCGCAAATTCTTCTCCCTCTTCCAATAAACTGTTCTTGTGCAGGATTCTTTGCGCCGCAAATAAAAATTGTTTGCAGTTGATTTGTTAATGCTTTGCATTTCTTTAATACGGACTTAAGGGGCTTGAAACCAATCCAGATTGGGTGGGGATTTCATCACCCTTCCCAGGACCCCAAAAATCACTAAAACATATGCATTGTCCATTGTAAATTAAAAAAATACTAGACTTCAGCCCTAAGGACTTCGCGCTCATTAGGAGAAGATAAACCGTGTTTAGAACCTCGCTTAACCGTATATTGTTTACGGGATGTCTAGGAAAGTGTTAAAGGCGCAACCGCCGAAAGAGAAAGGGTTATTTAATTAAGGAACTTCGCGAAAGCGTTGGATAACCTTCCCTTATCTCTGCACTTACCTGGCCTCGTGATCAGTGTATTTTTAAGCCCGTTTCTCGACATTGTTTAACTTCGACAATCAAGTTCAGGAGCAGGTCTAGTAGACCTAGGTTACCCTAGATCTAGGTGTGATTGTGCATATCTTGTTTGTGATTGCTTAAGCCGTATTTCTGTACATATTTCTGTAAATCTCTTTCTAAAAACAAAAACCAAAAAAAAAAATCAAAAAACTTTTATAAAAACTTGCCCTTTTGTCGCCAAATCCATTTTCACCCACCACCCATCGCCTTTCTCCATTGACGTTTTCTTACCCTCACCTTCTCCGCTTTGATTATACTAAACTCGTTTAGTGTATGTCCGCTTGGACTCGGGACACTAGCGCCCGTCTAGTCCGCGTTACGTTAGTCGCGACCGACTACGCGATCGACTCCGAAGTCGATATTCCGTCCACTCCTCTTTCACCCTTCCTTTGCCGGCCAACTCCGACGTTGACCGGAATTCTGTTCATACATCTTCACCATCACCTTCACCTTCACCAACCTCTTCTTCCGCGATGTCAGGATTTAATCCGAACATCTCTTTGACCACCGCTGGATTGGCTCCACCTCCTACGGAGACCAATCTCCCACCACCTCCGCCTGTTGTAGCGCCGCAGCGAATCGCGCTCCAGGATCGTTTCTACCCCACCCGTTCTGCACTTCCCACCTGCCTTTCTCTTCCTCCAGCCAATGGGGACAACTTTGAAATTAAGCCCAATTTCATCAACATGCTTCCACGTTTTCATGGGCTTGAATCTGAAGATGCCTATATCTTCATCAATAAATTTCAAAACGTCTGTGCCATGATGAAAACAACCCAGCTGTCGGACGATGCTATACGTCTACGGGTCATTCCGTTCACTTTATGCGATCTCGCTGAAAAATGGCTGTATAGCACCGCTTCCCACTCAATCACCAGCTGGGACGAGTTTGTTAAAGCGTTTCTGAAAAAATTCTATCCGAATCATAAGACTGCAAGGATTCGAAATGAAATCAACCAATTCTCCAAGCTTCCTTCTGAACCCTTCTGGAAGTGCTTTGACCGATACAAAGACCTTCTTGTTTAGTGTCCTCACCACGGTATAGAGAAATGGCAACTCTGCCAAACCTTATACGAGGGACTGAACCCAGCAACGAAGCAGTTGCTGGAAACCATCTGTCAGGGCCACTTCCTATCGAAATCTGACGAGGAAGCGTTGCAGTTCTTTGACGATCTTGCGGAGCAAACGCTACAGTGGGAGAGCACCAGACCGACTTCTTCTTCTTCTTCTACCTCCACTTCTACCGGTCAGTCTAGGGTAGGAATTCACCAGCTTGATGTCTCTATTGCAATGAGAGCTGAAATGGCTGCAATAACAAAAAAGCTTGAAGCAATAGAGAGCAAATTTTCTTCTCCTACTCCTGCCCCTGTTCTCCCCCTTCGTACCATCTGCGCTTGTTGTTCCGATCCTTCTCACTTGACCGAAGAGTGTCCTTACAATCCACCATCGCAAGGACAGGATCAGGTTAATGCATTCCAGCAAAGACCGAGGAATGATCCATACTCTTCCACCTACAATCCCGGTTGGAGGAACCACCCCAATTTCGCCTGGAATCAGAATCAGAATCAATTCCAAGGAAACAATTTCCAAAGGGCCCCTCCGCCGCAACAACAAGCGCAACAACAAACTCAGTATCAGCAGCCCTTCCAACCCCAACCTTTTCAGAATCAGACGAACAACTTTGCACCGAACAATTCTTTTCCACCAAACAACTTTGTTCCGTCGAACAACGATAAGGTTTCCTCGCTTGAGCGAAGTCTGGAGGCGTTTGTTAAACAATCGACTCAATCCACGCCAACATCCAGTCTTCGATTCAATCTTTAGTGCAACACACTGCCGCACACGGGCAAAGCATCAAGACCATTGAGGCCCAGATTGCACAGCTGAACGCGGCCTTAAGCGAGCGAGAGAAGGGGAAGCTCCCGTCCCACCCACTTCCAAATCCCGGTCACCCACATAATGCACATGTTGCTCTTGAACAACAAAACCATAATGTGAGTGCCGTGACTACACTGAGATCGGGAAGGATGATACAAAACAACATTAGCAAGCGAATCAACGATGACACCCCGGCCGCCGCTTCTTCTTCTTCTTCTTCTTCTCCTTCTTCTTCTTTGTCTTCTGAGCCTATTCTTATTTCTTCACAAGGCTCCCCTTCCTCTTCTTCTGCTCTGAACGGACCTACTTCTCACTCCACGAAGACACCTATTCTGGGATCCGTTCCAACTCCACAATCTCCTCCTCCAGCATTAGACTCAACCAATTTTCAAAATGTTCCATTTCCAAACCGGTTGAGGTCTAACAAACAAAATCCACAAATGGAGAAGATTCTGGAGTTATTTAAGCAAGTTAACATTAACATTCCTCTTTTAGATGCTGTCCAACAAGTCCCGTCTTACGCAAAAATCTTAAAGGACTTGTGCACGAAAAAGAGGAAGTCTCAGGTACCCAAGAAAGTTTTCTTGGCTAGTGCTGTGAGTGATGCCCTTACCCAATCTTTACCACAAAAACGGAAGGACCCTGGCTGTCCTACGATTTCAATTACCATTGGGGATAAGAACATCAACCGCGCACTATTAGATCTTGGTGCCAGTGCTAACTTGCTTCCGTATTCAGTATACGAGCAATTAGGTGTCGGAGAGTTGAAACCCACACACTGCACTCTCCAAATGCCCGACCGATCGATCACCCATCCTAGGGGTGAGCTAGAGGATGTGTTGATAAGAGTCGGGGACTTCATATTCCCCGTTGACTTCATTGTATTAGATACACAGCCTGTAGCTAACCCCCGGAATCAAATTCCGGTGATACTCGGTCGCCCATTTCTCGCAACCTCAAATGCTGTGATCAATTGTCGCAATGGTTCGATGAACCTCTCTTTTGGAAACATGACGATTGAACTCAACATTTTTAGGTTAGGGAATCAGCCCGCCGAACCTAATGCTCATATACTGGACGTCTGCTCGATCCAGGAGATCACACCAGAAGAGTGTGAATTCGAGGAGTTTCTGTTTGATCACGATAATCTTGACGCCACTAGTGCGTTTCTCTTCGAATCTGCTGCTGTTTCTGCGCCCGATAACGAATACGAGTGTTTCACGTTCTCGAACGATCTTAGCCGCGCACAACCCGAGTTTGAATCTTTCGACTTTCCGGATGAGTTACCTGAACCATCCAACTCGGTTGCTTACACTCGCTTTGAACCTTTGCTGGAGTCCTTTGAGTTCGAGACCTTTGCACCAGTCTTGCCTTCCATCATTTCACCTCCAACGCTCGAACTCAAGCCGTTGCCGTCTCACCTTAAGTATGCTTACTTAGGTGAGAACGAGACCCTCCCTGTCATCATTTCGGCTTCTCTAGCTCCCGAGCAAGAGAAAGCCCTTCTCGCGGTCTTGCACAGCAACAGGCAAGTTTTTGGTTGGTCCATGGCGGACATCAAGGGGATTAGTCCCCTGATCGTTGAGCATCACATTCATCTGATGGATGATGCCAAACCAGCCCGGGATCCACAAAGACGTCTCAATCCAGTCATGAAAGAGGCTGTGAAGAAGGAGATCGTAAAATGTCTAGATAGTGGTATCATTTACCCTATCTCTGATAGCCAGTGGGTTAGCCCCATTCACGTTGTCCTCAAGAAGTCGGGCATCACGGTCATCACTAACGAGGCGAACGAGTTAATCCCTACTCGCACCCAAACTGGGTGGCGAGTTTGCATTGATTACAGAAAACTCAACGCCGCAACGCGGAAAGACCACTTTCCGCTACCTTTCATTGACCAGATGTTGGAACGATTGGCCGGACATGAGTACTATTGTTTTCTTGATGGCTACTCTGGCTATAATCAAATTCCCATCGCCGAAAAAGACCAGGACAAGACCACTTTCACTTGTCCTTTCGGCACGTTTGCATATCGACGCATGCCCTTTGGGTTATGCAATGCGCCCGCTACCTTCCAGCGGTGTATGATGGGAATTTTTTCGGACATGGTGGAAAAATTTCTGGAGATTTTCATGGATGACTTCTCCATCTTCGGCGACTCCTTCGACGAGTGTTTGCTGCATCTTGACACTGTCCTTACCCGATGTAAGGACAAGAATCTCACTTTGAACTGGGAGAAATGCCACTTCATGGTGCGCGAAGGTATTGTCTTAGGACATATCATCTCGCAAAATGGCATAGAGGTTGACAAAGCAAAGATTGACGTCATTTCCAATCTGCCTCCTCCCCGATGCGTCAGAGATATCCGAGCCTTCCTTGGCCATGCCGGTTTCTATAGACGGTTTATCAAGGACTTTAGCAAGATTGCTAGGCCCTTGACGCTTTTGCTGGCCAAGGACACGCCATTCGACTTCAACTCGAGCTGTGTGACTGCATTCGAGTCACTGAAACGCTCGCTCACTTCTGCTCCCGTTCTTTCTTCCCCTGACTGGACGCACCCATTCGAGATTATGTGCGATGCATCCGACTTTGCCATTGGTGCTGTCCTTGGACAACACATCAACAAGATGCCGCACGTAATCTATTACGCAAGCCGAACCCTGAACGACGCCCAACTCAACTATACAACAACTGAGAAGGAATTCTTGGCTGTTGTATTTGCTTTAGAAAAGTTCAGGCCCTACCTCATCGGCTCTCCAGTCATTGTCTACACGGACCATTCAGCTCTGCGCCATCTATTTGCGAAGAAAGATGCCGAATCTCGGTTAATACGTTGGATCCTCTTGCTTCAAGAGTTTGACCTTGTCATTAAGGACAAACGAGGATGTGAAAACGTAGTTGCCGACCATCTCTCACGACTTCCTTCTTCGCCTTCGCTTCCAATTCCTATTAACGACGTTTTCCCGGATGAACAGCTCTTGACAGTATCGTGCGAACCCTGGTTCGCAGATATTGTGAACTATTTGGCCACGGGATTACTACCGACCGAATGGTCAAGTCAGGACAGACTTCGCTTCTTATCCCAAGTAAAACACTTTTACTGGGACGAACCCTACTTGTTCAAGTACTGTCCCGACCAGATTATTCGTCAGTGTGTCCCTGATGAGGAATTCAAGAGTGTGCTGTCATTTTGCCACGATCAAGCGTGTGGCGGGCATTTTGGGCCCAGAAAGACAGCTGAGAAGATCTTGCAATGTGGTTTCTACTGGCCACAACTTTTCAAAGACGCTCACGACTATTGCAAGACTTGCTCCCGGTGCCAACACATGGGCCGGATATCCCGGAGGAACGAGATGCTGCTCCAACCGATCTTGGTTGTGGAGATTTTCGATGTTTGGAGGATAGACTTCATGGGGCCATTTCCCAGCTCTTTTGGGACCTTGTACATTCTTCTAGCTGTTGATTACGTCTCTAAATGGGTCGAGGCTGTGCCCAGCCGGACTAACGACTTAAAGAAAACATTTTTTCCCGGTTTGGGCACCCCCGAGCAATCATTAGCGACAATGGAAGTCATTTCTGCAATAGGACTTTCGAGGCCTTGATGCAGAAATACTCCATTAATCATAAGCTTTCTACGCCCTACCACCCCCAAACCTGCGGGCAGGCCGAAGTTTCAAATCGGCAAATCAAGCAGATACTGGAGAAGACGGTTTCCAAGAACCGTAAGGATTGGTCTCTAAAACTCACTGATGCCCTTTGGGCATTTAGAACCGCTTATAAGACCGACCTTGGCATGTCTCCCTATCGGCTTGTGTACGGAAAAGCCTGCCACCTTCCTGTCGAAATAGAGCATCGCTCATTTTGGGCGATAAAGGAGCTGAATCTGTCTCTTGAGGACGCGGGCAGCCATCGGAAGCTGCAGTTGAACGAACTGAACGAGCTTAGGGATGAGGCTTACGATAACGCGGTTGTCGTTAAGAATCGAACGAAGGTGTTTCACGATAAACACCTTTTGCGCAAAACCTTCGTACCTGGTCAGCAGGTACTGCTTTACGACACCCGACTTCACTTCCATCCAGGAAAGCTCAGATCTCGCTGGAAAGGGCCGTATTTTGTGCGGAATGTGTATCCGCAAGGCGCTGTGGATTTGGAAAATCCAAAGGACGGTTCACTTTTCAAAGTAAACGGACACCGATGCAAACCGTACCTTAGCGCCGAACCAACAGAGGAGCTCCTGTTCTTACAGGAGCCGGTTTACCCTGCATGATCTTCCTCTGCCTACCTCCAAACTTCGGTTATCCAGCCAAGAACAGTGGACACTGTTCCAAATAAGTTTGGGGGTATGTACAAACCATTTTGTTTATATTGGTGTATATTCTTTTTCTTTTCTTTAAAAACAAAAACAAATAAAGATTGTGTATCACTAACCGACAATTTTGAACCTTCCAACTGCTCTCTTCATGCAACGACAGTGAGGACACTGTCCAGTTTAAGTTTGTGGGTACGCTCGGTACGCATTTCTTACCTTCGCATTCATATGTATATTTTGCATCTGCATATTAAAATCCATAAATCCATAAAAATCTGAAAATTTTCTAAAAAATATAAAAACTTTTTTGTCAAGTTAGCTTGTGGAAGAACTTTGATTCAACATTTCGACGGTTTTTGTTTGAAAAAAATAGGAATAACTAAATCTTATGTTTGGATTTTGAAACCTTGAAAGATAACTCTCCTTTGAAGTTAACTATAGCTAATATACGTCTTTACATCACACTACACGTGTCGTAAGATTTTGGGAATTAGATGACAAGTCTTTCATGTTTAAACTTTTAAACAGATAAATGATTTTCTGAGGATCAAATAGGTTTGTTCTGAAATAAGTAATGTCAAGAATAGTTTATGAAGTAAAGCGAATATGAAGGAATGTTATTGATGCCGTAATTGGAGCTAAGTCTGAAAAATAACCCATCTAAAACTTGATTGGAATGATTACACACCAAACCCACTAAACACGTCTTTTATCCCAAAAAAAAATATTTGAACTGCCGGTTATATCTCCGTTCGTATTAAATCATCTGATTTTCACGACAAACTGTCTTTTGTTTTTGGACCTAGGTAACTTGAGTAATTAAGTCCGCTGGGGTGTTTTTACACCTAATGCCCTAAAACCAACTGGTTTGGGTGCATTGGCCCAAAGCTCGCTAAGAAGCCTAGAAAGTCCAGTTTAAAACAAAGTCAAGCAAGTGTTCTCTCCGAGTTAAAATTCCTAACGGTTCTTTGTGTGAGAATAATCTTGATAAAAGACAGGCCTTTAAAATTTTTTTTAACGGAGATATGAAGGTTTTACTCTTTGATAAAGACTATTGCACATTCACAGAGGTGTGTATGGAACGAAAACAAGAAAAAGGTGGAGTGAAAAATACGACTTAGTTTCCTGTTAAGGAAGATAGAAATTCTGAAGTTGAAACCTTACTGGGAAACGAAACTTGAAAAATGCTTAACTCTTTATAAAACTTATGTGATCCTTTTAAAATTGTTATCTGGGCTTTATTGTGCGACATGATGACTTTAATCGATCCTTCTGGAACTCAACGACACTATTTGCACTGCACGTAAAGACATATAAAATCTGTAGTTAAATAAGATGCGAGGTGTGAAAAATAAAGGTTCGATGGTCTAGACTTAGGATTATAGAATTGTTATTTTCTAAAACAAAACTTTAGGGTTTGAATCTTAGTTATTTTACAAAACCAACTTGACCGGATTTTGTGGGTAGTATCCGCTGAAAACCCTCAGGAGACAACACTCCTCCTACTAGGGACACCTAGAGGTTTAACGGCTTGTTGCACATGCTCAGTGCAATCGCGTTCCCTGCGAAAGTGAGGTTAGGAAATTTTTTGTGAATAAATGGGCTTTGCTCGGGACGAGCAAATGATAAGTTTGGGGGTATTTGTTCATATCAGATTTTTGCATTTTCATACCGCCCAATTTTTATCACATTGCATATCCGTAGATACTCTTGAGCCGTGTTTGCTAGTCAATTGCACGATACAGGTTCTCGGTTCTTAAACGGTAAAATTCATGGAAAACACGACAGAATCCGGGTTCCTGCCAACCACAGATAAAACACGGTCTCCGCCCTTCATCCGTATGTTGCCAAATACCAGTAGGAAGACAAAATGTCAAATCAATGCACAAGGCTCAATGGTAGCACAAAATCCAAGAGATCTACGCGGAGCTCGAGGCAATCATGACAAAATCTTGACAAAAAGTCCACCTTTCCCTTAACAGAAATTCTGGAAAAATCGTGGAGCCAAATTGAGAAAATCCATATACCAGAATAAAGTGCACAGAAAACCAGGCCAGCACCCAAAAGCACATAGCCCAACTCCACCATAGGGCCGCGGTTCCGCGGCCAAAGGAGGGTCTAGGCCGCGGAACCGCGGCCATTCTGGCGCCAAATGAAAAGTGGTTTTGGGGGTAGTTGGGTCTTTTCATATATGTTCTGTTGGTTGCCCTAGGTTTTCATTCTCCAGCCTATAAATAGCCCAGAAGTTTGAGAAGGAAAGGGTCCATTCTTGTATTTTCTTTTTGCTAGGTTTTAGTTTACATGTTTTTCTTCTTTTCATCACTTCTCCATTAAACTTGTAGTGAGCTTTGTGAGTGAGGAATGGTGAATAAAGAAGATCATTTTATTATCATGCTTGTCTTACTTTTGTTATAATTGTTGTAACTTTAAATTCGTTAAGTAGTTGTTGTTATTTCCTTGTTGTTTCTTTCTTCTCTTTTCTCTTTATCATTCATACGACAATGATACTTACGCTCGATCCTTGCCAAGGTGAGGTCGCAAATAGTTAGTCGTATTCTTCTAATCTCCCTCTTTCTATCTTCCTCTTTTGTTTTGTTTTGTTTTTCCTTATCATGAAGTGTGAGTAGTTTATACTTGTTAGGGTAGGATAAGGGAAGTTTGAGAGAAGGAAATCTCTCTCACTCTTTCCTTGCCCAACAACTTAAATCGACTCCCGTTAATTGAACCACAATCCGCTCCTTACGGCACCCTATCCTACATGATAGCGGTGATTCCGTAGTGAGACCGGCTGTGGTTGAATTAACCGGAGGTTATGGATAAGAACCAAGAACGGACGGACAAGCACCAAAAGGAAGGACTATGCGTTGGAAAGCCTAGCTTATACTCGCAAGTTCCTTCCTAGTCGTGCTAATCCCCGTTGTTGCCGATTACCGTAACACCGATATTAAGAGGGGCAACGAAAGATGTGGAGACTCCTAACTCAAACTAACCTAATCCTAACCCTAACAAGCTCTCTTTAAATATCAACTTAACACTTAGATAGTTACAAACAAAATCTGAACTTTCGGACTTAACTCGTTAAAACACTTTGAAAAAGACTCCCATCTCCCTGCGGACGACCCGTACTCAACCGGCTAGCTACAAGCGAAACCGTCTTGATTGCGGTATTTAAACTAGAACTTGAATACGCACGTATCCTAACAATCAATCTCCCCCTGTATTTCACCTGTGTGCTTATATCTGTCCAAATATGACTATGTACCTGTTTAAAAAAATTTAGATGACCTTTTAAAAAAATTCCAGAGAGTAATCCTAGGGTTCCGTAATATCGTATTTTCGTAGTCGGATTTGTTTTCGTATTTGCTAAAACACCAAGTCCAGAATTCTAGCTTGGCTTTGATACCATTGTTGGGTTTCCATAGCACCTACTAATGAGTACGGAAGCATCACACATGCCACTTTAAAATTTCTAGAGGTGCTAAGCAAATAAAGCATGGATCTTTAACTAGAATAGCTAGGGTAACAACACAAGTATCACATACAAAAAAACTATATTTATACTAAGTGAAAGGAAAAAAACCTTTACAGTCCTCTTTGTAGTGACTCCTAGGATCTTTGAGAGGTTGGAAAGACTTGCTAGTAAGCTCCTACGTCCACGATGATCCACCCGAAGTTCAGTAGCTCCAAGCTTGTAGCTCCACTTGATGCAAGAAGAAGATGAAGCTAAACACTCTAAACTAATTGGCTAGATTAGAGTAGAATGATGAAGTGGTGAGTTTTCTTTTTTCAAAAATCTTTCCTTTTATCTCTCACTCACTTTGGAAAAACCTGGAGAGCAAGGAGGAAGAAGAAGATGAAGGCAAAAGCTTTTGATAATGATAAAATTTAATGAAATAATAGAAAAGACAAGTATATATATTTTCTACTCTTCATCTTAAACCATGGTTACTTAATTTAGATATTATTGCACATGAGTTAAAAGGCAAAAGGAATATTAATCCAAGGTTATAAAGTGGGTGAGCAAGGTTAACTTCAAGAAGGGTGTAGAAGATAACTATGGATGAATAATCCTTTTCTTTTCCTTTTAATTTAATTGCAAAAAGAATATATATAAATCAAGTTCCATGTAAGTCTTATATTGCCTTCATATGTGTATCAACAACCATGACACTTTGCATGCATGTATCCATGCACATCAACATGTGCATACATGCACATCAACATGTGCATCCATGCATGCATTCTTCCTCTTTAATAAAAAGAGTTTTGAATACAGAATAAAATAAAACTAAAAGTCAAAATGAATAATCAACAATTGATTTAACAATCCGGTCATATCGCATACGACCCGACTAATAGAAAAACGCCCGGTTAACATATGGTATCACATAGTCGTATTCAATCGGGTCCCCATGCATATCTCATATGCACACCACATCTTTTCGCCTGGGCTAGGAAACTTCTGTGTGGGACTCTAAGACTCGTCAATTCGCCGGAAGTGGGTGATGATCATATCAAACACCTACAAGCCGCAAGCGGTCAGCTAAACGTAACGGCCACCTGAGTATTGAACGATCAGAAGAAAACCAGCAAAGCTGTCAAAACTCCCGTCGAGCCATCTGGCAACACTTACCGTACAGTCCGGTCTCCTCGTCAAATATATTGCATATCAAGTCTGGGGATGGAGTTGTCGACCCCAATAACTCAATAAGTCATGCTGGTGCATGGCTGATTACAGATCGAGAAACTACTGATAACGCTTATCAGTAAATCTCAGTAGCCCTGGCCAGGGACTTCTTGTTATAGCCAATCAAGCATAGCACAACATCAACCCCCAATACCTGGAGAGACGAAACCCCTCCTATTGCTCATTGCCTCCATGTGCCTCGGGACTGTACCTAAAGACCACATGTTTGCACGCCTCGGTAGAGCCGTGGTAGGGTGGAGATCAAAGTACAGTGGGCGGACACACAAGACTCTATAACGATCTCCGGTCTACAAACTAACCTGTACCAGTATCACCTGAGAACTGCTATCCGACGATAGATATAATACCACATATGTGTTCTCTGTGAGTCCGTTCAGTGTACCCAGTCTCCACTGAGCACCCGCATACATTCTTTGGTGTCACCTCACCAAATGGATATGGGAACATCAATCGCCCATCATATGGGACAAGAATAGTATACGCTAGTCTACTCTGGAATATCGATGCCCCGTCTCGATACACATAGGACTAGGAACAATTCTAGGATATGCTTATAAACTACACGTGCCCCACTAGTATGATCTGCATCATAGTCACAGTAGTCTAGCAAATATCCTGAGGGCATTATCAACATGTGCAAATGAATAAAAACATGATCAAATCAACATGTCAGATAAAGTAAACCAGATAACATACTATCATGTCGAGCAAGAAAGTAATATATATATATATACACACACACACGTCCAAGCATCCACTATACATATAATGGCCTCTAGGGCATACATATATCCAATAAATATTGCATTTTTAACACATCAATTTCCCTACTCTTTGCAATCATTTAAAGGTGTTCGGTATAAATATAGCACATATTAGCAATTCGTCTGTAAAATACCAAATAACATATGTTATACATTATAACCAGCATTTTGAGAGAAATTGAGTGTTTATTATTGCACTCATGATCTTTTGTATATCGCAACACTTGTCCCGAGATTGTTTGCAGGAAATTCCAGGTAAAAGAGCCGAAACTGCTAAAAGTGCTGAAAAAATACGCCAAGTCCAAGGCTTGTGATCTGGCAGTAAATAAGAAAGTATAAAAAGATTTCAGACATAAAATAAGGCCCTGTGGATCAGCACCAAAACAACATGGAAATTTCATGCAACAATCCCTCAAGACGGCCGCGGATCCGCGACCGAATGCGCCGATCCGCCACGGATCCGCGGCCACGTGGACACTTCATCGGAAGATTAAATTTTGAGGCCTTTCTTCTCAGCTACTAAACCTCTTTAAGGCATTGCGGTCTCTAGATATCTACAGAAGCTTCCATCCTAACAGCCAAGCTTCTTCTACAAGACTAATACCTCCAAGCTTCTCAAGCAAGCTAGCTAACTACCTAAACCTAGAACCTTCTTCTCATAACAACCAAGCTTCTCTTGTAAGCTTGGTAACTAACTAAATCTAGAAGGTTCTACCCAACTACCAAGCTTGTAAGAGAAGCTAAACCTAGCTTAGCTTCTAAAGGAAGCTAAACCTAATCAAGCTTCTAGGGGAAGCTAAAGAAGAAGGCTATATAAAGGGACCCAAGGCTTCATTCTAAAGGTTGTTCAACAATTCACCCGCAAGTTGAGTGACACAACTTGTGCATCTAAACCCTAGCCCAAATCCAATTCCAAAATCCAAATCAAGATCGCCGAGTACAAAATCAAGCAAGAAGCCATCAAGCCTTTTTGGAGCAACGCTGATCTTCATCCGAGCAAGTGATCCAAGACGATCCACGACTCACGAAGACGATGCGAAGCTAGTTCGATGATCGAGTTCTCTCTTCAATTCTTGTAGTCTTTGACTGAATTGTAATGAGATGTTGAATAATGAAAGGTGAAAATTCTTGATCTTGCTTTTCTTTACATTTGAGCATTATGATGAGTTCTCAATTCTTGATTGTTTTCATTATCATGATGTTTGAGTGAAAACTCCGCTCGTGAAAGAATCGAGAAAATAGATAGATGACGATGATTAAATTCTTGAACGATTCTTAAGTCTTATGAGTTTTGTAAACCTTAGAAAATTGAATTATCGACAACCTAGTTTCGAGCGAGATGCTTTCTTGAATGTTTTCGCTCTTAATTAGAGATCAACGATCGATGATTGAATTTCCTAGAGGTTAGAATTTGAATGCTAATCAACAAAAGGACAAGGGATAGGATGAAGAAACCCTAGTTTCTTCAATACATCCCTAAATCTCGTTGATCGTCATCGATCTAGCAACAAATCTTTAATAGATAAGAATTTGTAATCCTATTTCTTCATCGTCACAATCGATTGGATCGATTCCTACGAGCCTCATTACAAATCTTGATAACTCATTCAATTTGGACGATTCATGGTTCTTGATTCTTGATCTTTATTTTCTCTTGATGCTTGAAACTAAAATTCATAAATCTTGAATCAAATTTTCTGTTCTCTTTTAATTTTCAATTCAACTAAAACAATTACGATCAAATCTCACTTTCTCTGTGGACGATCCGCACTCAATAAAAACCAACAATTGACACCGTTATTGATTGCGAGGTTTACAAATTTCTTTGGTTGTGATCTTTACATTTTTCCAAACATACACGACACGGAAATCGATTATCAATGAAATGGCGCCGTTGCCGGGGATTGTGTGCTAATTTGTTCGTTTTTGAAATTTGAGTTGAAAAATTTATTCCAACAGAATTTTTAGATGAAAATTCGCACAAACACTAAATGATTTGTTGTGATTTGTTGCAAGGGGATCTGGAATCTGTAGAGCGAGAGGAAAAATATTCTGATCATTTCAGGGAGTTCAGCGAGTGAATAGGAGTCTCTGGAAAAATTTTTGTGCTGCGATCTAATCACAAGACCGCGGAAGCGCAGCCAATTGTAGCATACTGCGGCGGAACCGCAGTGGGTCTAGGGTTTCGCTGTACCAAATTTGTTCGGTGACTTTCTTATCTCCTTCCTGCTCTGCTCCATTAACCAATTTCTGCAGGATTCTTCGCAAAAATTCGCAGCGCCACAAAAAGAAAAATTATTGCGTATTTGATCATGGTTGTTTGCATTTTTAATACGGAAATTAAGGGGCAAAGACCAAATTCAGATTAGGTGGGGAGTTCATTACCCTTCCTAAGCCCCAAAAATCATAAAACTGCATCCGCATTACCCTCATTAACCAAAAAATATCTAGACATGACTCTAAGGACCGTCGCGCTCACTTAGGAAAGAAGGAGGTCATGGGTAATCTATTGCTTATCCACGTTTCTTTTGTGGTGTCTAAGGCAAGTGTGTCTAAGTCAAGTGGTTACTTAATTAGGCCCACTACTTACGTAGTGTAGAACCACCCACTTACCTGGCACTTACCTGGCCACAGGAGAGACAAAGAGGCAGTAGAGGATTGATCTTGCGACTTGTCTTCTGGAAGTCTAGGAGCGGTCTAGAGACTTGACCTAGGTGACCACTAGAATTAGGGTTATGATTGAATATGAATTGATTTCCGATTGTGTATTGGTTTTGAGAAAATAGAATTTAGAAATCACAACCAAAAAAATATTTTGACCGCAATCAATAACGGTGTCGAATGTAGCGCGTTAGTAAGTGCGGATCGTCCACAGGAAAAGTGTAATCGTTCGTCTTTCGAATTAGATGAGTCGAAACTTTAAGGAAAAGAAAAGAAAAGAAAACAATTCATGATTTAAAATTGCATTTCAAGAAAGAGAAAAATCTAGATCTAAGAATGCATTAAAATCAAGAAGTGGTAATTTGTGATGATTTTTCCAACCAACAATCAAGATTCGAAGTGAGGCTCGTAGGAGTAGATCGGATCTATAAATGTGATGAGATCTAAAGATTTCATGTTCTTATCCATTTAACGAATTGATACTAGATCGATGATAATTCATCGAGGTTAAGGATTTTGCGAAGAAGCTAGGGTTTCCTCAACTTATCCTTTGACCTTTCAATGAATCTCATTCAAATTCTAGCTTCTGGTCAATCAAATGATCAATCGTTGTTCCCTAGTTTCGAGTGAACACAATCAAGGAAGGATCATCCCGAAACTAGATCATCGATCATTTGATTCACAAGAATTTACAATCGTTATAGGATTTAAGAGTTGTAAAAAGATCTAAATCATCATCATTTTATTGATCGTCACAACTCCTATACGAGCGGAGTTTTACTCAAACATCATAATAACAAACGCAATCACAAATTGAGATTGAATCATAATGTTGAATCAAAAGATAAGCAAGATATAGAAAATTCACCTTTATTTATCGACAATTTTCGTTACAACTCTCTTGAATTTACAAAAGGAAGGAACTAGATCGTCGATTTCGGCTTCGCTCGGCTCCTTGAGTCGCGGATCGGCTTGGATCTCTTGCTCCGTTGAAATTCGGCATCGCTTTCTAAAGGTTGAAGGCTCTCTTGCTTTAATGGTACTCGGGATCTTGATCTTGATTTTGAATTGGGGTTTGACACAAGTCGTGTCACTCAACTTGTGGGTGGAAGAGGGAGAGATGAAGAATTGAACTACTAAAGATTTAAGAAGACTAAAGATTAATGAACCACCTTCACCCTAGCTCTAGGCTCTCTTTTATAGAACTCCCAAAACCCTAGATCTAGGATTTGAATTTGAATTTTCCCTCCACAAGTTACTTAGTACAAGATTTGAATTTCCCTCCAAAAGAGAGCCTTCTAGAAATAGTTTGTTACGCCGAGCCTTCTAGATGCGCCACGTGGAGCTTCTGGGGTCTTCTGGAAGCTTGGGTAGTTACAAGAGACACGTGCCAAAAATCTGAGGAGCTGAAGCCATAGAGCTGCCGCGGATCCGCGGTCCTTTTAAGGCCTTGATGCTTGGGATTTCTGCTAGAGATTTGGGATGACTTGTGGGCCTTTATAAAATATGCTAAATCTCATGAGGCTTTCTGTATCACTTCCAGATCTCTCATCTTGGAGTTGGTGTATTTTTTTGATCAGCTCTTTTGGCTTTGTTCCTGTAATTTCCTGCAAAATTTCTCGGGACAAGAGTTGCGCAATACAAGGATGATGCGATGCCATGATAAACACACAATTTCCCTAAAAGTGCCGGTTTTAAAGTCTAACACATGCAATCTGGTATTTCAGAGATGTTTTGCTAATATGTGCAATATGAATACCGAACACTTCTAGATGAGTGCAAATGTTAGGGAAATTGCCGTGTTAAAAATGCAGTATTTTCGACTGATCAAATCCCCCAAACTTATTTTCGATCGTCTCGATCGAATTGTTTTATTTAAAAGAGAAGGAGAAAATAAAGAAAGAGAAAAACTAACTTGCACACTTTCGTAGGCAACACGATTGCACCGAGCACGTGCAACAAGCCTTTAAACCTCTGGGTGTCCCTAGTAGGAGGAGTGTTGTCTCCTGAGGGTTTCAGCGGATTGCACCCACAAAATCCAATAATAAAAGGAAGATCATGAATATTACATTTAAAGATAAGAATTGTAAAAGAAAAGCCTTGAAAATTAGGGTTTCCAACTAAGCTAGCTTTTCGGTTGTCATGAGCCCTATCTTAATGGTCATGAAAAGATGTCAGAAATCACGTCCTCCCTCAATAAAACATCGTCTTATTCTTCATTCCTATCTTTTCTTCCAAACATCGATCATGTCACCCTGCGTGTGTGTAAAGGACATCCCTACACCCGGAGAATTCAATTCAAGCTATCATACTCTTGTCCATCAGCCTCAGTACTTTTTAATTAGATGTGCTTACACACTTTCATGCGACCGTTAATACTTCTTGAGGTACTAACCGACCGATTACTCATATGCTTGCTTATTTGGTTATTTTCCTCGTCTTGCACCACCTCAGGTATAGCAGTGACTCCCAGACCAGTTGGCCTTAGGGCACTAGGTGAAGAGGCACCCTCGCTATATTTTTTTATTGCTGCCTTGGCGATAACAAAACCAGTGTCCATTTTTCTCACCATTTTATATTTTCTTCATTTTTTTTATTTCCTTCATACATCGGCTTTAAGCCAAGAGCATTTCAAGGTATCCTCTACTATCTCGAGTTTCAAGACGTGTGTAAGTGCGAATAGTAGGGTATCAACGTTCAAAATGTTTGGCTTCCAGAATAGAAACTATTTTTCAGACTTAATTTTATCCTCATATTAGTGACTTCCTTCATCTTACTAACCTTTGGTATAACGGCTCATAACTACTTATTACTAGTTCGTATAAGAAAACTTCTAATTTTCTTGGTTTTCTTAAATTTTTCTAATCTCATGGATGTAATTTTTCACTATCTAATATTTTATTATCTTATTTATGTACAAAAAATTTTTATATATATTTTTTTTGAATTTTTTAAAAATTTTTATAGGTTTTGAAATGTTTTGTGCTTATGCAAAGTATGATGCAAATGATGCAAAAATAAGCACAAACCTCCCCCAAACTTGTGTTCAACAGTGTCCTCACTGTTGCCATCTGCTAAATCTCGAAAAACCTGTAAGCTTGGGAGGAAATTTATTAATGGGGGCAAAATATTTAAGTGAAGATCCTCCCCCAAACTTATTTTTGGCTCAAAATTTTGTAAAATTTTTTATTTTCAAGAGCCAGAAAAATGCCCCCCCCCAAACTTGAGTTATGCAATGTTAATCTTTGAAAATCACATGAGGGGGTCAAAAATCATTGGTCGATGCCGAGCTTTGCAAAGACCGAAGGTTAACATCAACCATTCAAAAATTTTATCAATGCAGTGCTCTGGTTGGTGGAAGAAAAAGTGGGGAAAGGGTAAGGGGTGGAATAGAATGTGTGTGCGTCTCATTTTGGAGAGACGATGCAGTGAATGCGATGGATTACACGCATTCTTTTTACAAGTCAGAAGAAGGGGTGGAGGTCCAATTTCATTGATTGGAAGATGATTCATCTCAACACCGGTGCTTTTCAAAAATAGGAGTTCTTCAGTGAAAATTCCATCAATACCCCGGAGAATAATATCATCATAAAGTG
Organism: Agapanthus africanus; assembly: GCA_030015575.1. NCBI lineage: Eukaryota > Viridiplantae > Streptophyta > Magnoliopsida > Asparagales > Amaryllidaceae > Agapanthus > Agapanthus africanus. The sequence goes on from JASDDO010000008.1 coordinate 264,605,685, forward strand.
CGGGGTGATCTTCAGACTCTAAAAGCAGTTCATAATCTGTGTTAGTTGTTGACCCGGACATCTCAGTGGAAGAGTCCGTATGTGTATGATACATAGTAGGGTCAAACAACAACGTATGAAAAGAGTCAAGATCGATATCAAGAGGATCATCAAATTCGCTGCTGTCGACATCCATTAAGTCGACAGAACAGACCTGAGCAGTATGTTCGGAGGGTACACTTCCCAACTTGCAAATGTTCAGCTCAATTGACCTATTCCCGAAGGATAGGGTCATAGAACCATTTCTACAGTTGATGATAGCATTGGAAGTGGCCAAAAAGGGACGACCTAAAATCACCGGAATTTGATTCCGTGGTTTCGCTACAGGCTGTGTATCAATTACAATAAAGTCCACAGGGAATATAAATTCCCCGATTTTTATTAACACATCCTCCAGTTCACCCCTAGGTTTGGTGATTGATCGGTCAGCCATCTGGAGAGTGCAATGGGTTGGCTTCAACTCTCCGATACCTAGTTGCTCATAAACCGAGTATGGAAACAAGTTAACACTAGCGCCAAGATCTAGTAGAGCACGGTTGATGTGTTTTTCCCCAATAGAAATGGAAATAGTAAGATATCCAGGATCCTTACGTTTCCTCGGTAATTGCTGGGGGAAAGCCGTGTCTACAGTCTTTGCCATGAATATCTTCTTGGGCACTTGAGTCTTCCTCTTCCTAGTGCACAAGTTCTTAAGAGTTTTCGCATAGGACGGAACTTGTTGGATGACATCTAAGAGAGGGATGTTGATGATAACTTGCTTTAAAATGTCCATGATCTTCTCCATATGTGGACTCGATGTGTTAGCCCTTAACCGATTAGGATAAGGTGCTTTAGCAATAAGCGCTGGGTCCAACATAGGAGAAGGAAGTATGTGTGGACCCGATCCCAAAATAGAGGTGGGGATCGTCTGTGGTAGACTAGAAGAGATGGGCTGAGGTTGCGAGCCTTGTGGGAAACGAAGAATAGGCTCGCAAGAAGGTGGTGGGGTAGAAGAACTGGGGTTAGAAGTAGAAGTGTGTGTGTGAGGAAAGGTCTTAGCCGGGGTATCTTCGATAGATTTTTCGGTGTCATCAAACTCTTCCCCAACGTGATTGTCAAGCACTCTTCCAGATCTCAACGTGATTGCATTCACAAGATGTGAATAGCCAGGATTGGGTAAAGGTTGAGCTGGAAGTTTCCCTTTCTCTCTTGCACTCATTTCGGCTTTTAGTTGTTCAATTTGTGCTTCCATCGATTTGATATTCTCATTTTGAGAGACAATGATCTTCATCACATTCTCGATGGAAGATTGCAAACTTACCATCCCTTGGATGGATTGTTTCATGAAAGTATCCAAGGTTTGTGCTAGTGCAGAGGTATTATCTGTACCGGTCAATTGCAAAGAGTTTTCATGTGGTGCAAAAGTGTTGGCCGGATTTTGGAAGTTTTGTGATTGGAAGGGGTGCTAACTCAATTGAAGTGGTGGTTGCTGTTGTGGTGGAGGGACCCTTTGGAAATTGTTTTGGTTTGGAACCGTGTTTTGAGATCGTGATTGGTTCCAAGCAAAATTTGGGTGATTCCTCCAACCTTAATTATATGTGGAAGAAGATGGATCGTTTCTAGGTCTTTGAAATGCGTCATTGGTATGCTCGTGACCTTGAAACGGAAAATTAAGTGGACATTCTTCCGTTAAATGAGAAGGATCAGAACAGCAGCCACATACAGTTTTGGAGAGTGATATTTGACTTAGGGCGGCTAAGAATTTGTTTTCCATAGTCTCAAGTCTCTTTTGTATAGCTGAAATGTCAGCTCTAACTCCTATGGAAATATCATTGCCATCCCTAGACGATTGACTCACACCCTCCCACTGTAAAGATCTTTCAGCGAAATCTTCTAAAAATTTCCAAGCTTCCCCATCATCTTTGGTCATGAAATTGCCTTGACACATTCAAGGGTCTGTCTTGTGTTAGGATTAATGCCCTCATAAATGATTCTGCACAGTTCCCACCTGGGGATTCCGTGATGAGGACATTGAACTAACAGATCCTTAAAGCGTTCAAGACATTGTGAAAATGTTTCATTTGGAAGCTGGGTGAATTGATATATTTCCCTACAGACTCGAGCTGTCTTTTCATGTGGGTAGAATTTCTTAAGGAATGCTTTGACGAATTCTTCCCAATTTGAAATGGAATGTGCGGTAGTGTTATACAGCCACTTCTCGGCTATATCGCACAAGGTGAATGGGAGAATATGAAGACGCATAGCATCCACAGAAAGCTGTGAAGTACCCATCATTGCGCATACATTTTCAAATTTCGTGATAAACACGTATGCGTCTTCAGACTCAAGACCGTGAAATTTTGGTAGAAGGTTGATGTATTGGGGTTTTATTTGAAAATTTTCCCCGTTGGCTGGTGGAATAGAAAGACAGGTGGAAAGGGGACCTCGTTTAGGATAGCATCTCTCTTGGAGAGAGATGCGAGGTGGATTCTGCGCACCAACGGACGGTGGCAGATTAGTGGAAAAGAAGTTCGATGGAGACGGATCAATCGATGTGGGTGTGGTGGTGGGTAAAAGAAAGGGTAAATGTAGAAATACCGACTTTTGGGTCGATAAAAGGAAACGCGGACTTAACGGGCACTAGAAACCCGTGTCCAGCCTATATTGCACTAAAAAAGGTTAGTAAAAGTGGCGGCGTGAATTTATAATTAGGGGAATGATGAATGAATGCGGTGTTTGTTTTGAAAAGTGATACGGACTTTTGAAAAATATGATGCAAGCATACAAATGCAACACACAAAACCCTAGAATCTAGTGGTCACCTAGGTCAAATCTCTAGACCGCTCCTAACTGCCAAAAGACAAGTCACAGGATAAATCCACCACTGCCTCTTTGTCCCTCCTGTGGCCAGGGAAGTGCCAGGTAAGTGGGAGGTTCTCCACTACGTAAGTAGTGGGCCTAATTAAGTAACCACTAGCCTTCGACACACTTGCCTTAGACACCACAAAAGAAACGCGGATAAGCAATGAATTACCCACGGCCTTCTTCTGTCCTAAGTGAGCGCGACGGTCCTTAGAGTTATCTCTAGATATTTTTTAGTTAATGAGGGTAAATGCGGATGCAAGTTTGTGATTTTTGGGGCTTAGGAAGGGTAATGAACTCCCCACCTAATCTGGATTTGGTCTTTGCCCCTTAATGTTCGTATTAATTATGCAAACAACCACAAAAATATAAAACAAGCACAATTTATTTTGCTTTTTGCGGCGCTGCGATTTTTGCAAAGAAACCTGCATAAAATTGTTATTGGAGCAGATTGAGAGAGAGATAAGAAAGTGAGGATTTACCTGAGAAATTTTGGTGCAGCAATTCCTAGAGAAGGCCGCGGAACCGCCGCAATTAGGCTCTTATGTCGCGGAAACGCGGTGGTTAGAAGTGATCTTCGCACGAAATTTTAGGTAATTGCTTCTGTTGCACCCCTTAGCTCTCTGGAATATTCATAAAAAAATTTCCACAGCTCCAGAAGTTACAGATTTCCTCGCACAAATCACAACTTGTATTAGTGTTTGCGCAAGTTTCGACCTAAAAATAAAGACGGAATAAACTTTTCAACTCAAATTTCAAAATACGAACAATTAGCGCACTATCCCCGGCAACGGCGCCATTTGATTGAATATTAATTGATTTCCGATTGTGTGTTGGTTTTGAGAAAATAGAATTTAGAAATCACAACCAAAAAAATATTTTGACCGCAATCAATAACGGTGTCGAATGTAGCGCGTTAGTAAGTGCGGATCGTCCACAGGGAAAGTGTAATCGTTCGTCTTTCGAATTAGATGAGTCGAAACTTTAAGGAAAAGAAAAGAAAACAATTCATGATTTAAAATTGCATTTCAAGAAAGAGAAAAATCTAGATCTAAGAAAGCATTAAAATCAAGAAGTGGTAATTTGTGATGATTTTTCCAACCAACAATCAAGATTCGAATTGAGGCTCGTAGGAGTAGATCGGATCTATAGATCTGATGAGATCTAAAGATTTCATGTTCTTATCCATTTAACGAATTGATACTAGATCGATGATAATTCATCGAGGTTAAGGATTTTGCGAAGAAGCTAGGGTTTCCTCAACTTATCCTTCGACCTTTCAATGAATCTCATTCAAATTCTAGCTTCTAGTCAATCAAATGATCAATCGTTGTTCCCTAGTTTCGAGTGAACACAATCAAGGAAGGATCATCCAGAAACTAGATCATCGATCATTTGATTCACAAGAATTTACAATCGTTATAGGATTTAAGAATTGTAAAAAGATCTAAATCATCATCATTCTATTGATCGTCACAACTCCTATACGAGCGGAGTTTTACTCAAACATCATAATAACAAACGCAATCACAAATTGAGATTGAATCATAACGTTGAATCAAAAGATAAGCAAGATATAGAAAATTCACATTTATTTATCGACAATTTTCGTTACAACTCTCTTGAATTTACAAAAGGAAGGAACTAGATCGTCGATTTCGGCTTCGCTCGGCTCCTTGAGTCGCGGATCGGCTTGGATCTCTTGCTTCGTTGAAATCCGGCGTCGCTTTCTAAAGGTTGAAGGCTCTCTTGCTTGAATGGTACTCGGGATCTTGATCTTGATTTTGAATTGGGGTTTGACACAAGTCGTGTCACTCAACTTGTGGGTGGAAGAGGGAGAGATGAAGAATTGAACTACTAAAGATTTAAGAAGACAAAAGATTAATGAACCACCTTCATCCTAGCTCTAGGCTCTCTTTTATAGAACTCCCAAAACCCTAGATCTAGGATTTGAATTTGAATTTTCCTCCACAAGTTAGTTAGCACAAGATTTGAATTTCCCTCCAAAAGAGAGCCTTCTAGAAATAGTTTGTTACGCCGAGCCTTCTAGATGCGTCACGTGGAGCTTCTGGGGTCTTCTGGAAGCTTGGGTAGTTACAGGAGACACGTGCCAAAAATCTGAGGTGCTGAAGCCATAGAGCTGCCGCGGATCCGCGGCGCCAAGGGTGTTTGTGCCGCGGATCCGCGGTCCTTTTAAGGCCTTGATGCTTGGGATTTCTGCTAGAGATTTGGGCTGACTTGTGGGCCTTTATAAAATATGTTAAATTCATGAGGCTTTTTGTATCACTTCCAGATCTCTCATCTTGGAGTTGGTGTATTTTTTTGATCAGCTCTTTTGGCTTTGTTCCTGTAATTTCCTGCAAAATTTCTCGGGACAAGAGTTGCGCAATACAAGGATGATGCGATGCCATGATAAACACACAATTTCCCTAAAAGTGCCGGTTTTAAAGTCTAACACATGCAATCTGGTATTTCAGAGATGTTTTGCTAATATGTGCAATATGTATACCGAACACTTCTAGATGAGTGCAAATGTTAGGAAAATTGCCGTGTTAAAAATGCAGTATTTTCGACTGATCAGGTTGCTTGTGCATTGTATGTGATTTGCATTTTTTTCAAAAAATTCGTACTTTTTCAAAACAAACACCACTTCACATTTTCCTTAATTATATCAACGCTACCACTTGTGCTAAACCATTTAGTGCATGCTCGGCTGGACACGGGATTCTAGTGCTCGTCTTGTCCGCGTTTCTCCTATCGACTCCGAAGTCGGTATTTCTACGTCTACTTCTTCTTTACCCACCACCACACCCATTTCGATGGACGGTTCTCCATCGAACTTCTTTAACACTACTCTGTCGCCGTCCGTAGGTGCGCAGAATCCACCCCGCATCTCTCTCCAAGAGAGATGTTAGCCTATGCGAGGTCCTCTTTCGACCTGTCTCACCATTCCACCAGCCAATGGGGACAACATTGAAATAAAACACCAATACATCAATCTTCTACCCAAATATCACGGTCTCAAGTACGAAGACACATATGTTTTTATTACCAAATTTGAAAATGTATGCGCTATGATGGGTACTTCACATCTTTCTGTGGATGCTATGCTTCTACGTCTTCTCCCATTCACCTTGTGCGATATAGCCGAGAAGTGGATTTATAACACAGCCGCACATTCTATTTCAAACTGGGATGAATTCGTCGCAGCTTTCCTAAAGAAATTCTACCCTAATCATAAAACAGCTCGAGTCCGTAGCGAAATAAATCAATTCACCCAACTTCCAAATGAACCATTCTCGAAGTGTTTTGAACGCTTCAAAGATCTGTTAGTTCAATGTCCACATCACGGAATCCCTAGATGGGATCTGTGTAGAATCATATATGAGGGCATTAATCCTACTTCAACTGACTTTGCTTACCCATGCTGCTTTCCAAAGACCTAGAAACGATCCGTATTCTTCCACTTATAATCAGGGTTGGAGGAATGACCCTAACTTTTCTTGGAACCAACATCAAAATCAAAACACGGTTCCAAATCATAATAATTTTCAAAGAGCTCCTCCACCACAATAGAAACCACTTCAACTGACTCATCACCCCTACCAGCCATAAAATTTTCAAAACCAGGTCAACACTTCTGCACCACATAATCCTTTGCTGTTGACTGGTACTGATGAATCCTCTTCATTCGCACAAACCATGAATTTTCTTTTGACAAATTTCATGCAAGTTTCGGCTGAAATAAAGACTTCTGTCGATAAAATCTAGAAAAACTCTGACTCTCATGGTGAGAGTATAAAATCGATGGAAGCAGAAATTGAAAGATTAAAAGCCGAAATGAGTGCGAGAGTGAAAGGGAAACTTCCGTCTCAACCCCTACCGAATCCAGGGCATTACAATGTGAATGCAATCACAACTTTGAGATCAGGAAGAGTGCTGAATAATCACGTTGGGGAAGAGATTGATGATAATGAAAAATTTATCAATAATACCCCGGCTGAGACCTTTCCTTCCACACACACTTCTACTTTTGATCCTTGTTCATCTACTCCACCACCTTCTTACGAGCCTATTCTCCGTTTCCCTCAAGTCTCGACACCTCAGCAAACCTCTTCTAGTCCACCAAAGACGAACCCCACTTCTATTCTGGGATCACGTCCACACACACCACCTTCTCCAATGATGGACTCAGCTCTTATTGCTAAAGCTCCTTATCCGAATCGGTTAAGGGGTAACAAATCGAGTCCACATATGGAGAAGATTATGGAAATGTTCAAACAGGTTAACATCAACATCCCTCTCCTAGATGCTATTCAACAAGTCCCCGCTTATGCGAAAATTCTCAAAGACTTGTGCACTAGGAAGAGGAAGACTCAAGTGCCAAAGAAGGTCTTCTTGACTAATAACGTTAGAACTGCTTTTACCCCACAGCTACCAAAGAAACGTAAGGACCCAGGGTGTCCTACAATCTCGATTTCTATTGTGGGTAAAAACATCAACCGTGCTTTACTTGACCTGGGCGCAAGTGTTAACCTGCTTCCATATTCTGTCTATGAGCAATTAGAGATTGGAGAGTTGAAACCAGCTCATTGCACACTCCAAATGGCAGACCGTTCAATCACCAAACCTAGGGGTGAACTGGAGGATGTGTTGATAAAAGTCGGGGAATTTGTATTCCCTGTGGACTTTATTGTTCTCGATACACAACCTGTAGCAAACCCACGGAACCAAATTCCGCTGATCTTGGGTCGACCATTCCTTGCCACTTCCAATGCTGTCATTAACTGTCGAAACGGTTCAATGAAGCTATCTTTTGGAAAAATGACAATTGAACTGAACATCTACAAAATTGGAAGTCAGCCATCTGAACCCTCTGCTCACATACTTGATGTTTGTTCTGTCCACGAGATTGCTCCCGAAAGTTGCGAAGTTGATGAACTTTGCTTTGATGATCTCGACGACTCTAGCACATCAATGTTTGATCTTGCACATCTTAGTGAGGACACTCTTTCCACGCTTGTGTCTGACACTCTTGACTCATCACCTTCCGAGTCTGTATCTTTTACAGGCTACGAGCTTCTTTGTGACTCCGAAAATCATTCGATGATCATACATTCTATAATTTCTCCGCCAGCATTAGATCTCAAACTTTTACCTTCTCATCTTAAATATGCATATTTAGGTGAGAATGAGTCTTTACCTGTTATCATATCCGTTTCTCTAGCCTCAGAGCAAAAGAGTGCGCTTTTGACTGTATCGAGATCTAATAAGCAGTCGTTTGGTTGGACTATGGCTGACATCAAAGGGATTAGTCCGTTGATTGTTGAACATCATATACATTTGATGGATGAAGCCAAGCCAACCCGAGAACCACAGAGACGGTTGAACCTCGTCATGAAGGATGCGGTTAAGAAATAAATCGTCACATGCGTTGACAATGGTATCATTTACCCAATCTCCGATAGCCAATGGGTGAGTCCAATTCATGTCGTCCTTAAGAAATCTGGCATCGCAATCATTACAAATGAGGAAAATGAGGCAAATGAGTTAATCCAGACACGCGCTCAAACTGGGTGGCGTGTATATATTGATTATAGAAAACTCAATGCTGCAACGAGGAAAGACCACTTTCCTCTACCTTTCATTGACCAGATGCTAGAACGCTTAGCTGGACGTGAATATTACTGCTTCATGGACGGATACTCTGGCTTTAACCAGGTCCCTATTGCCAAAAAGGATCAAGACAAAACCACATTTACTTGTCCTTTTGTTACTTTTGCGTATAGACGCATGCCCTTTGGGTTATGCAATGCTCCCGCTACATTTCAGGGGTGTATGATGGGGATATTCTCGGACATGGCCGAGAATTTTCTGGAGTTTTTCATGGAAGATTTCTCGATATTCGGAGATTCTTTTTCTGACTGCCTATCTCATCTTGACGCAGTTCTTACTCGTTGTAAAGAGAAGAACTTAACTTTGAATTGGGAAAAATGCCATTTCATGGTCTAAGAGGGAATTGTGCTTGGACATGTTATTTCACGAAAATCCATTGAGGTTGACAAAGCTAAAATAGATGTCATTCAAAACCTTCCTCATCCCAAATGCATCAAGGATATACGATCTTTTCTTGGCTATGCAGGCTTTTACAGGAGATTCATTAAGGATTTTAGCAAAATTGCTAGTCCTTTAACTCTTCTCTTGGCCAAGGACACGACCTTTCACTTTGACTCGGATTGTGAGGCAGCATTCGACTCACTCAAACACTCTCTCACTATAGCCCCCGTTCTATCATCTCCAGATTGGAACCACCCGTTTGAGCTTATGTATGATGCATCAGATTTTGCAGTTGGTGCAGTCTTAGGACAACACATTGAAAAGATGCCACACGTGATCTATTATGCAAGTAAGACCCTGAACAATGCTCAAATTAACTATACAACTACCGAAAAAGAACTTTTGGCAGTTGTATTTGCATTAGAAAAATTTAGGCCTTATTTGATTGGCTCACCAATTGTTGTGTATACTGACCACTCCTCCTTGAAACAACTTTTGGTAAAGAAGGATGCTAAAGGTAGGGTAATACGTTGGATCCTTCTATTACAAGAATTTGATCTTGTTATTAAAGATAAGAAAGGATGTGAAAACGTTGTAGCCGACCATCTTTCGCGCATCTCTTCTTCACCAGTGACCCTGCCGATCAATTATTCTTTTCCGGATGAACAACTCTTGAATGTATCCGATGAACCTTGGTTCAGGGATATTGTGAATTATCTTTCCACGGGACTTATCCCCGACGAATGGTCAAAACAAGACACATATCGATTTCTATCCCAATTAAAACACTTTTACTAGGATGAACCATATCTGTTTAAGTATTGTCCTGACCTGATCATTCGCAGGTGTGTCCCGAATGAGGAATTCAAGAGTGTTCTATCTTTTTGTCATGATCAGGCATGTAGGGGTCATTTCGGTCCTCGAAAGACGGCGGAGAAGGTTTTGCAATGCGGTTTCTATTGGCCGACTTTGTTCAAAGATGCATTTGATCATTGCAAAACCTGTGCACAGTGTCAACACACGGGTAGGATTTCCTGGAGAAATGAGATGCCACAGCAACCCATCTTAGTGGTTGAAATTTTCGACATTTGGGGTATTGACTTTATGGGTCCTTTTCCCAACTTCTTTCGGAATCTGTACATATTGCTTGCGGTTGATTACGTCTCGAAGTGGGTTGAACCTATTCCTTGTCGCACTAATGAAAAAAAAGTTGTCATTAAGTTCTTAAAAGAAAACATCTTTTCGCGATTTGGACACCCACACGCTGTCATTAGCGATAACGAGACGCATTTCTGCAATCGTTCTTTCGAGACTTTGATGCGGAAATATGCAATCAACCACAAACTTTCCACACCCTATCATCCCCAAACGAGCGAGCATGCTGAGGTTTCTAATAGACAAATCAAAAAATTTTTGGAGAAAACTGTTTCTAAAAATCGAAAAGATTGGTCAACCAAATTGACGGATGCTCTTTGGGCATTCCGAACTGCATATAAAACCGATCTAGGTATGTCTCCTTACAGACTAGTGTTTGGGAAGGCTTGTCACCTTCCGGTCGAGATTGAGCATAAAGCAATGTGGGCCATTAAAGAAATCAACTTTGACTTAAATCAAGCCTGCAACTTTCGGAAGCTGCAATCAAACGAGCTAAGCGAACTCCGCGATGAAGCTTATGATAATACTGTAATTGTAAAGAATCGAACTAAGGTATTTCACGATAAAAACATTTTGAGAAAAACTTTTACACCTGCTCAACAAGTCCTTCTTTATGATTCACGACTCCATCTTCATGCGGGTAAGCTACGATCTCGGTGGAAAAGACCTTTTGTTGTGCGGTCTGTATACCCGCACGGGGCAGTTGAGGTTGAAAATGTTAAAAACGGTACATTTTTCAAAGTAAATGGACATCGATTAAAACCGTATTTTTCCACTGACCCCACGGAGGAGCTCCTGTTTTTACAGGAGCCAATTTATCTTAATTAAAATTCCTCCGTCTCACCTCCATGTCCTGTAAATTACTGTATCATCATTAGAATGGAGGTGAGTGAAAAGAATAAGTTTGGGGGAGGATTTGCACGATCATATTTATTGCCCCCATTAATAAATTTCCTCCCAAGCTTACAGGTTTTTGTGATCTAGTGGATGGCAACAGTGAGGACACTGTTGAAAACAAGTTTGGGGGAGGTTTGTGCTTATTTTTGCATCATTTGCATATCACTTTGCATAAGCACAAAACATTTTAAAAACATATAAAAAATTAAAAAAAAATTCAAAAGATAAAAATATTTAATATTTAATTTTGTAATAAAAGATTAGATAGTGAAAAAATACGTCCAAAAGATTGGAAAAATTTAAGAAAACCAAGAAAATTAGAAGTTTTCTTACACGAACTAGTAATAAGTAGTTATGAGCCGTTGTCCCAAGGGTTAGTAAGATGAAAGAAGTCACTAATCCGAGGATAAAAATAAGTCTGAAAAATAGTTCCTATTCTGGAAGCCAAACATTTGAACGTTGATACCCTATTATCCCACTTACACACGTCTTGAAACTCGGGATAGTAGATGATACCTTGAAATGCTCTTGTCTAAAAGCCAAAGTATGAAGGAAATAATAAATGAATAAAATATAAAAATGGTGAAGAAGAAAAATGAACACTGGTTTTGTTATCACCAAGGCAGCAATAAAAAAATATAGCGAGGGTGCTTCATCACCTAGTGCCTTAGACCAACTGGTTTGGGAGTCACTGCTAAACCTTAGGTGGTGCAAGACGAGGACAATACTAATACACCTAATAAGCAAGAACATGAGTAATCGGTCGGTTAGTACCTCAAGAAGTAATAACGGTCGCATGAAAAATGTGTGAGCAAATCCATCTAAATATTCATCAAATTAAAAAATACTGAGGCAGATCGACAAGAGTATGATAGCTTGAATTGACTTCTCCGAGTGTAGGGATGTCTTTTACACGCACGTAGGGTTATATGACCGATGTTTGGAAGAAAGATAGGAATGAAAAATAAAGACGATGTTTTATTGAGGGATGATGTGATTTCTTACATTTTTTCATGACTATTAAGATAGGGCACATGACAACCGAAAAGCTAGCATAGTTGGAAACTCTAATTTTAAATGTTTTTCTTTTACAATTCTTATCTTTATATGTAACTTTCACAGTCTTCCTTTTATTATGGGATTTTGTGAGTGCAATCCGCTGAAAACCCTCAGGAGACAACACTCCTCCTACTAGGGACACCTAGAGGTTTAAAGGCTTGTTACACGTGCTCAGTGCAATCGTGTTGCCTACACAAGTATGCTAGTTAGTTTTTCTTTTTCTTTATTTTCTCCTTCTCTTTCTAATAAAATAAGTTTTCTCGAAACGACCAAAATTAAGTTTGGGGGATTTTGATCAGTCTAAAATATTGCATTTTTAACCCATCAATTTCCCTACTCTTTGCAATCATCTAAAGGTGTTTGGTATAAATATAGCACATATTAGCAATTCGTCTGTAAAATACCAAATAACATGTGTTATACATTATAACCAGCATTTTGAGGGAAATTGAGTGTTTATTATTGCACGCATGATCTTTTGTATATCGCAACACTTGTCTTGAGATTGTACGCAGGAAACTCCAGGTAAAAGAGCCGAAAGTGCTAAAAGTGCTGAAAAAAATACGCCAAGTCCAAGACTTGTGAAATGGCAGTAAACAAGAAAGTATAAAAAGATTTCAGACATAAAATAAGGCCATATGGATCAGCACCAAAACAACATGGTAATTTCATGCAACAATCCCTCAAGACGGCCGCGGATCCGCGGCCTAATGCACCGATCCGCCGTGGATCCGCGGCCACGTGGACACCTCATCGGCATATTATATTTTGAGGCCTTTCTTCTCAGCTACAAAACCTCTTTAAGGCAATGCGGTCTCCAGATATCTCCAGAAGCTTCTGTCCTAACAGCCAAGCTTCTTATACAAGCCTAATACCTCCAAGCTTGTCAAGCAAGCTAGCTAACTACCTAAACCTAGATGCTTCTTCTCATAACAACCAAGCTTCTCTTGTAAGCTTGGTAACTAACTAAATCTAGAAGGTTCTACTCAACTACCAAGCTTGTAAGAGAAGCTAAACCTAGCTTAGCTTCTAAAGGAAGCTAAACCTAATCAAGCTTCTAGGGGAAGCTAAAGAAGAAGGCTATATAAAGGGACCCAAGGCTTCATTCTAAAGGTTGTTCAACAATTCACCCACAAGTTGAGTGACACAACTTGTGCATCTAAACCCTAGCCCAAATCCAATTCCAAAATCCAAATCAAGATCGCCGAGTACAAAATCAATCAAGAAGCCATCAAGCCTTTTTGGAGCAACGCCGATCTTCATCCGAGCAAGTGATCCAAGACGATCCGCAACTCACGAAGACGATGCGAAGCTAGTTCAACGATCGAGTTCTCTCCTCATTTCTTGTAGTCTTTGAGTGAATTGTAACTAGATGTTGAATAATGAAAGGTGAAAATTCTTGATCTTGCTTTTCTTTACATTTGAGCATTATGATGAGTTCTCAATTCTTGATTGTTTTCATTATCATGATGTTTGAGTGAAAACTCCGCTCGTGGAGGAATCGAGAAAATAGATAGATGACGATGATTAAATTCTTGAACGATTCTTAAGTCTTATGAGTTTTGTAAGCCTTAGGAAATTGAATTATCGACAACCTATTTTCGAGCGAGATGCTTTCTTGAATGTTTTCGCTCTTAATTAGAGATCAACGATCGATGATTGAATTTCCTAGAGGCTAGAATTTGAATGCTAATCAACAAAAGGACAAGGGATAGGATGAAGAAACCCTAGTTTCTTCAATAGATCCCTAAAACTCGTTGATCGTCATCGATCTAGCAACAAATCTTCAATAGATAAGAATTTGTAATCCTAATTCTTCATCATCACAATCGATTGGATCGATTCCTACGAGCATCATTACAAATCTTGATAACTCAATCAATTTGGACGATTCTTGATTCTTGATCTTTATTTTCTCTTGATTCTTGAAACTAAAATTCATAAATCATGAATCAAATTTTCTTTTCTCTTTTAATTTTCATTTCAACTAAAACAATTACGATCAAATCTCACTTTCCCTGTGGACGATCCTCACTCACTAACGAACCTACAATTGACACCGTAATTGATTGCGATTTACAAATTTCTTTGGTTGTGATCTTTACATTTTTCCAAACATACATGACACGGAAGCATAGTGGACAAGTAGCTTATGTCTATTTATAAACTAAAGCAGATATAGCAGAGATAGATCATCTATTTTTGATGTGACAGTCATGGGCTTTGACTTCATCAGAATAGGAGATGGATCTATTAAGAAGGTAGTGGGGTGTGATGTCCTGGTATTTGGATGACATGCACTTTATAGGAAGTAAAATTCCTATCCTACAATCGGTTATACTATGGTTGTCACACTGTGGTTTCTCCACATAGGATATGGATATAATATTATGCATTCTGGTCACTAGATTTATGGTTTTAGATCTAGATTTGGGAAGTGTCCCAATCTGGGTACTTAGACAGTATTCTAAAGGTGTTTTAGAATGGACGACTCATGGCATGGTGGTGTACCTGCAGGTGATGGAGTCACCCACTCTAATGTTGTCTTACACACTAAAGTGGAGAGGGATATACATGATTGGCATATCACTTGCATAAGCAATTGAGTTGATCATGAGATGTCAAGTACCACACCAGATGTTGTTTTTGCACTAGCTGCAATAAGTTGATATATTAATCCAATCCTGGAGAAACATTCGGAAGCAGTTTTAGAACATAAGTGAATGTTCTAGGGATATGATAACGACAGCCTCCTTTGGGAGACAGTTATCATTCCAGGCTTCCAAGGTGACCTGGATGACAGAGTGACTGTCAGAGTTATAGTTTGCCCTCTTTCGAGGGGAAGTAGTTTGGACAGGTAGTCCAAGCGGATACTGAGGGAAGCATGGCGCAGGATACTGATGAAATTCAGTTGACGATACAGTCTAAGAAGTTTGCTGGATTTGGAGTTCATTTATGAACTGGGTCTCATCAGATATCCAGACATATTCTAAGATAGGTATTACTCAATTCGGGAGATGGCTTTCTCCGCGAACTTGCGATAAAGAGAGACATAGAAAGAAACATCAGGGCGGATCCACTCACTGAGGCTATTTCTCGAACACAATAGTTTTACAAACGAGCTTTGTGAAACTGATTAGTAGAGGAGTTGGATGTTCGGTATCACACGGGTTGTGTGTATGCGACATCGCAATAATTAGACTTAAGTGCAAGTGGGAGATTGTTGGATATAGTGCCCTCAAAGTCAATTATTGGATCGCTGGCACGTGATTGCAATGATTGAGGGAGGACCTATACCGGTAGAACAGTCTTACTCGAGATGATAGTATGCTATCTGGTTTGTCTTTATCATCGTGTACATGCTTCAAGTGACATTACAGATAACTATTACACGTTGATCGAGCCCATAGGATTCTTGCTTGACTGCCAGTAGTATGATGGAGATCATATACGTGGGAGCTGGGGTCTATAAGCACATCCTTAAAGTGTCCCTAGTCGTGGGAGTTTCGAGACTTGGCATCGATACTCCGAGAGTAGACTAGTGTATACAGATCGAGACCACGACGAGGGGCGGTGGCTGGTCTCATAAGCCATTGGTGTTAGTTGGTTCACCTAAGAAGTATACAGGTGCTCATTTGGTTATGAGTACACCGGACGAACTCGCCGGGAACATGCTAGTTGGTATTATACTTATCGTCAGAGAGCAGTTTCCTGGTGACATGTGTACAGGTTAGTCTATCGACCTGAGATCGTCATTTATCTCGTGTGAGTTCCCACTGTGCTTTGATTACTACCCTACCACGGCTCAAAGGAGTCGTGCAAACAGGTTTTAGTTGGGTACAGTCCCGAACCACATGGAGGCAGTGAGCGGATCGGCAGGTGATTCGTCTCTCCCGGTATTGGGGGTGAGATCGCGCTATGTTTAGGAGAGCCATTACACGAAATCCTTGGCCAGGGTAAGTGAGATTTACTGGTAGGTAGTCCAGTAGTTTCTCAAGGTGATCTGGGTTACACTCCGACACGACTTATATCGCTATTAGGGGTCTGACGTTTACCAGCCCCCTAGGCCCGATATCCGATACTCAAAGACGAAGGGACCAGACTATACGGATATTGTCACTGACAGGCTCAGTAGGGTTTCGGGATGAGTTCGCTCATCGGCCTCCCTTTTGCTCAATACCTGGGCAGCCGTTACGTACAGCTAGTACCACTGACGTGCTTGTGGTTAAACCCACTGCCAGAGTATTGACGAGTCTTTAGAGTCCTACACAGAGAGTTTCCCATGTTCGGGCGAAACGT
This sequence comes from Agapanthus africanus, assembly GCA_030015575.1. Taxonomy (NCBI): domain Eukaryota; kingdom Viridiplantae; phylum Streptophyta; class Magnoliopsida; order Asparagales; family Amaryllidaceae; genus Agapanthus; species Agapanthus africanus. The sequence continues at coordinate 264,622,032 of JASDDO010000008.1, forward strand.
TGTAGAGGCCATATGGGTTTATGGCAGGGTTCAAACATACACGTGCACTTGCGCACGTGTCATGATTCGGACGGATAATACTAGTGGGCTTTGGTTTAAGCTGGATCCTAGTGTTATATTATGTTGGAATATTTTAGTCTCATAGTATCCGTATTCAATCGAATACGGATGCAGGTATGTATATATGGATGAGGGGTTTTCTTGTGATCCGTTACAAGATTACTTTTTGAAGTTGCCATTTTCTTTTCTTCTGATTTAAACTTTTAGTTTAATTTTTGGAAAGTGTGTGTCATGTTTTTTCCTAGAAATTTCTTGGCATGGAAATTTAGTGTCTGGCAAATATTCATGAGTTTATTTTGTGAGGGAATTTTTGTGGGCCCTGTAATTTCGAAATTCATGGTCCAGTGAACATTTTCGTGAGCAGTGGCTGTTAGTGTATATGCCCTAGAGGCCATTACTGTATCATACTAGTTTGTATATTACTTGATGGAAGCTTGGGATATTCACCTTGTATTGACAATCTTGCTCAATATAGTAGTATGCTACTTGGTTTGTTTCTTCTTTAATGTGTGCATGTGTTTCTTTTAGCATATCGCCTGTACACATTAGTGGAGCCCTTAGGATCTTTGCTTGATTACCAGCGTTGTGATGGCAGTCACACTCGTGGGGGCTGGGTAATCTACAAGCACATCCTTAAGCAGGTCCCTAGTCGTAGGACTATCGAGACAGGGCATCGATACTCCGGAGTAGACTAGCGTATGCGCTTCTCATCCCAGCTTGGGAGACGGCCTGTCCCATAGCCGTCAGTACGTCGTACTTGGGATAGTATGCGGGTGCTTGTTAGGTTACGAGTACACTGGACAGGACTCGTCGGGAACTGTTGGTTGGTGTTATACCTATCGTCATTTATCAGTTCCCCGGTGACATGAGTACAGCTTAGTCCGTTGACTTGACACTGTCACTTCGCCTCGAGTGTGTTCCCACTATACTTTGATTACTACCCTACCACGGCTCAAAGGAGTCGTGCAAACAGGTAGTTTTTGGGTGCAGTCCCGAAGCACTCAGAGGCAGTGACGGTTAGACAGGATTCGTCTCTCCCGGTATTGGGGGTTGATATCACGTTGTGTCTAGGAGAGCCATTACACAAAGTCCTTGGCCAGGGCAAGCGAGATAGACTGGTAGGTTTCTAGTGTTATCTCAGGTGTTCTGGGCTACACTCCGACACAACTTGTACCGCTTGTAGGGGACTAACGTTTACCACCCCTCTAGGCCCGCCATGCGATGTTATTAGACGAACAGATCGGACTGTACGGAGACTGTCACATTCAGGCTCAGTAGGAGTTCAGATGGGTTTACCTCGTCAGTCTTCTTATCGGCATCTACCTAGGGACCGTTACGTACAGCTAGTGCCGCTTGCGGTCTGTGGTTAAAACCACTGCCAGCGTAGTGTCGAGTCTTTAGAGTCCCACACAGAGGGTTATTCGCCTTTAGGCAAAATGAGTAGAGGTCGCATGGTTTTGCGACAGGGTTCGTTCACATCCGCGCACTTGTGCACGTTTGGTGTCCGGACAGCTTATACTAGCGGGCTTTGGTTTAAGCCAGATCCTAGTATATGTTTTAGGATTGGTTTTATCTCTTTGTATTCGGGTTCCTTAGAATACGGATAAGGGTGTGTATGCACAGTTGACTGAGACAGAGGCAGAGGAATTTCATTAGGGTTGATGACCACTGTCATTTTCTTAACCCTAATGTTTATGTGTGAAATATGATTTATTAATATTAGTTAATTATAATTGTGTATGGTTAGGGTTGTTGACCATTTGACTATACTTGACTTGTTGACCTAGGTTGATAAGTTGACCATCATCATTCCATATGAAAGATGCTCTTTGATCCTTGCAAAAGTAATTAATGTGAGATGATAATGGTCATGTCAAGATTAACCATCACAATTATCTTTAGCTAATTATTTATTTATCATAATTCACATATATGTGAGAAGGTTGGATTATTCTTCTCATTCTATCATTCTCATTCTCTCTCCTCCTCTTCCTCTCTCTCTAGCTCTCCCCTCTCATGAGTTGAGAACCATTTTGAGCTTGAGATAAATCCCTTAAAATTACTCTCTACTCTTTCTAAGGTTCTTGGTTTAGCACACTAAGCACCTTAGTTACTTCTAGTTTGAGGTTGGAGCCAAAGGTAGAGGCCCTCGGGTGGATCTTTCTTCGGCAAGAGAAGGCGACAAGGAGAACCCGTTCTTTCACTCCAAGGAGAAAGAAGAGAAGGACTTGAAGACCTAGGTATAACCCCCCTTTCAGAGTAGCTAACTCTTTTAGCTTGTTGTTAGGTTTTGTTTAGCAAAGATCCCTCCTTTAGCCTAGTCTATGTTGCCTAGTGTTGTAAAAATCCGATTTTTCATAATGTTTCCGCCTCCCCGCAAGCATCGGGGGTGTGCAACATGGACTTACAGTGGTATCAGAGCCTAGCTAAACAAAAACTAACTAGTTAGCAAAGTATCTAGAACTTCGATCGGAAAAAACCGCAAAACACGTTTTCTAAAACCCTAGTTTCTGCCGATTTTTATTTCTGTTTTAAAAATAATAAATCATACACTAAAAACCGGCTCAGGGTTTTTACAGAACACCCAAGAAAAACGAACCAGCGAGTCGACCAACTCACCGCGGAACCGCGGCAAGAGCATGCTTTTGACGTGGATCCGCGGCCGAGTTGACTCTGCCGTGGGTCGTTTTTCCTGCAGTGTTCTTCTGTTGCTGTTTTGGGATTTTTAGAATGGTTTGTCTCTGCCCATATTTTCCAGAGAACAAGTTAGTTTTTAGGGTGGTCACAAATCTGTATTTTGATCGAACTTCTTTACACTCTGGCTAATGGGTTATATCTGTGATGTGATATATGTATTGAACGTCTGCTAATCGCTATACGTCGATTAGTGGGGGTTATACATATCTGTGATCTGTAATGTTGATGATTTGTGTATATGAATTCGTTGGATTGTCGCGGATGAATAGCCGGGGGGTTGTGAGATGAGAGTTTTCTTATTCTTTCAATTCTTGTAATATGTAAATTGATGTAATATTATTTGTATGGCCGCATAACCGGGTTGGGGTTATAGCCGTCATTGTATAATTTCTTTTTACTGTTTTTGCTCCTAGGATAGACCCAAGGTGGGGTGCACAAACTACCGGGTATCTCGAAGTGCCGAGTGGCCTACTCACGGTGTTGAGGGAGGTTGCTTCGCTTCGGGTACTTGGCAGGTAGTTTGCCGCACCCGTAGGGGTTTAGGGTGGGGTTTGTCTATTCATCGCAACCGTGTAATCCGTTCTTCGTTATAGGCTCGTACGAATTGCGGATTCCTAGTATATACAATGTATTCATCTGTGATCTGGAATGGCTATCATTGCATGTGACGAATGTTTATATATATCTATATGATATCTATTTAGGCGTTGCTTATGTTTTGCATCCGCGGTAGTCCATCCCCCGCTCTGTCGTTAGTTAAGTAACCTAACTGGTGATGACGGGACCCCGTGGCGAATGCGGATGGCATAAGCGTACGTCATATTTTCGTTGTTTTCTGCAATGGTAGGATTAAATGATGGGACGCATTGGAATTAATGCAAGAAAAATAAACCAAGTAAAAGTCGTTGGAACACTTTCAAAACCACTCGGTTCTTTTCAAAACCAACTTTTAAATGCGGAGCTTGAACCACTCCTTTTGAAAGCTATCTCGTTCCTTCGATTATATCAAGTTCACTACGTTCACGGTTTCGCCAAAACCATTCGTAGCCCTCCGTCGTTTCATATGAATGGTCAATAAGTATTCAACCTATGTATGTTGGCCAATGTCAAGGCATGGTGATTGGTAGCTATTGGGTATTCATGTGCAGCATAGATAGATGTGTTGGTTTGGGGGCAGTCGTTCTACCATATTGGCCAAAGTCAAGGGTATGTGCGGGTGGGCTCAAATTAACCTGGAGAATGACGGGTAGAACTTGACATGTGACTTATGATATTTTGGCCAAAGTCAAGGTCATAAGAGCATTGGGCAAAAATCCACATCGGAAGTTTCTAAAGAAACTAAAACTTGCTAGCACTGCATACCATTTGGAGTGTGATGATTCTGGTAGGATTCCTTCAGTTTTGTCACGCGATGATATTTGGATCCCGATCCTACTGTGAGTATATGCTACTCCTCCTGAACTTTCTCGCTTAAAGATCAATGCTATAAACCAAGTAGGTGTTTAGAAAGGTGTTAGCGGGGGTACACCCACAGGGAAAAGAGGTTACTTAATTAAGGAACTTCGCGAAAGCGTTGGAAAACCTCCCTCGAGGTACCGACACTAGCCTGGCTGAACGGTTAAGCAAGTATTGTACGGTGAGATTGATCCCGACTAGTTCTTCCTTTATGGTTTGAGGATGGATTCGAGAGACAGTGGGAGCCATCCTGTTTAGACAAATTAAAAACCACTCTAAACTTGCAAGAGCATCATGCTAAAGTGTTTCTTCTCTCTCTCTCCTAATTGCAGCGACTATTTATCATGACTGGACTTAAGTTACTTCTAGATAAAAACATACTGACAGGGCCAAACTACAAAGATTGGCTCAAGAATGTCAAAATGGCAATCACTTATGACAAGTTGGGGTATCTTCTTGCCACCAAAGCTCCCCCTGTCCCAGGTCCCAAAACCAGCGTCGTGGATATGGAAATCCACAAGACCTGGGAAATCGACTGCGCGAAGGCCAAGTGCCTCGTGCTTGCCTCTATGGACAATGAACATCAGAGGAGGCACGAGAATATGGACCTCGAATCCATATTTCTCCATACAAAAGAACTGTATGGAGAGCAATCCCGTATCGCCAGATACGAAGTGTCGAAGAAGTTGTTTTCGACGAGATTGGCCGTCGGATCATCGGCAGCGGAACACATGCTTAAGATGATTGGCTACATCGAGGAGCTCGCGGACCTTGGGACCACGTTGGAGAATGAGCTCTATACGGACTTGATTCTTCAGTCCCTTCCTTCCACTTACGCCCAGTTCATCCTGAATTTCAACTTGCAAGAAAAGGAAGTTGAACTTTCAGAACTCCTCAACATGCTGAGGAGTGCAGAGGGCACCCTACAGAAAGGTAGGGAAACATCCACTTTGTTTGTCGGAGGATCTCCCTCTTCTAGGTCCAAGGCGAAAGCTAAGGGAAAGAAGAAGAAAACCCCCGCCAAACAAAGGGGCGGTGTTAGTATAGTGGATACGAAGGGAAAGGCAAAGGAAACAAAGGTAGCGGGAAAGCTTGTGGATAAGGAAGAGTGCTTTTACTGTCACAAGAGTGGACACTGGAAGAATGAATGCAGGGCTTGGAAGGCCAGAACACAAGATCTGAAGCAGGCTGCGGCTTCAGCTTCAGGTGTGTATGTTATTGAAAACTGTCTATCAATAAACTCTACGTCCTAGGTATTGGATACCAGGTCAGGATCTCATATCTGTAATTCTTTGCAGGCATTGAGAAAGCGTAGGTTTTTGAAGGCAGGTGACATGACCCTCAAAGTTGCAAACGGAGCTAGCATGGATGCTGAGGCCGTGGGGGACTATCACCTGGGAATGTCAGATGGACATGTTTTGGTTTTACGTAATTGCTTTTTTGTACCCAATGCAACTTGTAATATCATTTCTGTATCTTTAATTTCTAAAGAAGGTTATGAATTTGCGTTTGTAAGTAATGTTGTAAACATTCACCTTAATCAAGTTCTGATTGGGTCAGGTACATTGAGCAATTGTATATACGTATTAAACCAACCACAGATTTTCAATGTCTAGAATACACACAAAAGAAAGTCTCCGGAAACAAATCAGACTTTCTTATGGCATTGTAGACTGGGTCACATCAATGAGAGAAGGTTGACGAAGTTACATACAGAAGGATATTTGGATCCGTTTGAATATCAATCATATGCAACTTGTCAATCCTGTCTCAAAGGAAAGATGACAAAGACTCCGTTCACTGGACACGGAGTAAGAGCGAGCGAGCTCTTGGGACTCGTACACAGTGACGTGTGCGGTCCAATGTCTACGCATGCACGAAGCGGTTATTCTTACTTCATTACTTTTACGGATGACTTTTCAAGGTACGGATATGCTTTCTTAATGAAACATAAATCCGAAGCCTTTGGAAAATTCCAGAAATATAAGAATGAAGTAGAAAAACAAACAGGCAAAAGTATCAAGACACTGAGATCTGATCGACGTGGTGAATACTTGAGTGCCGAGTTCCTGGATTACTTAAAAGAGAATGGAATTCTCTCTCAGCTTACTCCTCCATACACTCCGCAACATAACGGTGTATCGGAGAGACGGAACCGAACCCTATTGGATATGGTACGGTCCATGATGAGTAACGCTGAGTTACCGCGATCATTCTGGGGATATGCACTAGAATCAGCTGCATACCTTTTGAACCGAGTTCCAACTAAGACTGTGCCTACTACACCATATCAGATGTGGTGTGGGAAGAGACCCTATCTTAATCATATTAAGACATGGGGATGTCCAGCTTTTGTCAAAAAGCAGCATGCGGACAAGCTCGAGGCACGCTCAGTACAGTGCAAGTTTGTGGGATATCCAAAGAACTCCAAGGGATATTTCTTCTATTGCGAAGAGAAACAAAAGGTTTTTGTTTCTCGTCATGCCCACTTCTTGGAAACTCAGGTTTTGGAGAATCTGATAAGTCGGAGCGCAATAGAACTGGAAGAAATTCCAGAACCACGAGCTATTACTGAAAGCTTAGTAGAACCAGAGGGTTCGAAAGATCAAGACATTCCTGCGCCGCTCCGCAGAAGTAGTAGGCAGTCTCATCCGCCCGAGAGATACTACGGTTTTCTCATAGACGGGGATAGAGAGGATTGCATCATTGATAGTGATGAGCCGACTAGCTTCCAGTTGGCCATTCAGAGCGTTGACTCGGTAAAATGGCTGGATGCAATGCGGACCGAAATGGAGTCCATGTACACCAACAAAGTATGGACGTTGGACATTGCTTCAGATGGGGTAAAACCCATAGGATGCAAGTGGATCTTCAAAAGGAAGATTGGTGTAGATGGACAGGTTGAGACCTATGAAGCTAGACTTGTTGCAAAGGGTTTCCGTCAAAGACCTGGCTTGGACTATGACGAAACTTTTTCTCCAGTGGCTATGCTGAAATCCATTCGGATCCTTCTTTCCATTGCTGCCTTCTACGATTATGAGATCTGGCAGATGGACGTAAAGACCGCTTTTCTAAATGGAAATTTAGAGGAGTGTGTCTATATGGACCAGCCAGAGGGTTTCATTCATAGTGGGAGCAGCGGAAAGGTGTGCAAGTTGCTTAAGTCCATCTATGGACTAAAGCAGGCATCGCGGAGTTGGAACATCTGTTTTGGTGAGACGGTCAAAGAATTTGGCTTTATCGAAAATCCAGATGAACCAAGCATCTATAGTAGATTTGTAGCAAGAACTGTTGTATTCCTCGTATTATACGTGGATGACATTCTCTTGATAGGAAATGACATTCCTATGCTACAATCTGTCAAAGGGTTCTTGTCACACAGGTTCTCCATGAAAGACCTGGGTGATGCCTCATACATTCTGGGGATCCGGATCTATCGTGACAGATCCAAGAGGATATTAGGACTCTCACAGTCCAGGTACATCGACACCATACTGAAAAGATTCAGTATGGAAGATTCCAAGCGCGATAATCTACCGGCTTGTCACGGGATCACCCTCTCCAAAGAGATGTCTCCCAAGACTGATTTGGAAAAGGATCGCATGTCTATTATACCCTACGCTTCTGCGGTAGGCTCTATAATGTATGCGATGTTGTGTACCAGACCAGATGTAGCTTATGCACTGAGTGTGGTAAGCCGGTATCAGTCAAACCCTGGGGAGAAACACTGGATAGCGGTAAAGAACATTCTCAACTACCTGAGAAGGACTAAGGAGATGTTCTTGGTGTATGGCGGAAAAGACCTCCAGATCGAGGCCTTTAATGACTCCAGCTTCCAGAGTGACAAGGATGATTCCAAGTCCATGTCGGGCTATGTCTTTACCCTCTATGGAGGGGCGGTGTGTTTTGGAAGAGTTCCAAACAGGAAACCGTTGCTGACTCGACGATGGAAGCGGAATACATCGCTGCAGCAGATGCCGCAAAAGAAGCCGTCTGGATAAGGAAGTTCCTAACAGAACTTCAGGTGGTTCCGTCCATTATTGATCCAGTACCTCTGTATTGCGACAACAACGGGGCTATAGCTTTAGCGAAGGAACCCAGGTCCCATCAGAACTCCAGGGACATCTTGAGGCGGTATCACCTGATCAGGGAGATCGTGGGTCGCCAGGAGATCGAGGTTCGGAGAGTTGCTACGGAAGATAACACTGCTGATCCATTCACGAAGGCCTTACCCTAGACTCAGTTCGAACGGCTGATCGAGATGATAGGTCTTCGATACGCCAGTACATGGCCTTAGTGCAAGTGGGAGATTGTTAGTGTATATGCCCTAGAGGCCATTACTGTATCATACTAGTTTATATATTACTTGATGGAAGCTTGGGATATTCACCTTGTATTGACAATATTGCTCAATATAGTAGTATGCTACTTAGTTTGTTTCTGCTTTAATGTGTGCATGTGTTTCTTTTAGCATATCTCCTTTACACATTAGTGGAGCCCTTAGGATCTTTGCTTGATTACCAGCGTTGTGATAGCAGTCACACTCGTGGGGGCTGGATAATCTACAAGAACAACCTTATGCAGGTCCCTAGTCGTAGGACTATCGAGACAGGGCATCGATACTCCGGAGTAGACTAGCGTATGCGCTTCTCATCCCAGCTTAGGAGACGGCATGTCCCACAGCCGTCAGTACGTCGTACTTGGGATAGTATGCGGGTGCTCGTTAGGTTACGAGTACACTGGACAGGACTCGTCGGGAACTGTTGGTTGGTATTATACCTATCGTCAGTTATCAGTTCCCATGTGACATGAGTACAGCTTAGTACGTTGACTTGACACTGTCACTTCGCCTCGAGTGTGTTCCCACTGTACTTTGATTACTACCCTACCACGGCTCAAAGGAGTCGTGCAAACAGGTAGTTTTTGGGTGCAGTCCCGAAGCACTTGGAGGCAGTGATGGTTAGACAGGATTCGTCTCTCCCGGTATTGGGGGTTGATATCGCGCTGTGTCTAGGAGAGCCATTACACAAAGTCCCTGGCCAGGGCAAGCGAGATAGACTGGTAGGTTTCCAGTGATATCTCAGGTGTTCTGGGTTACGCTCCGACACGACTTGTTCCGCTTGTAGGGGACTGACGTTTACCTCCCCCTAGGCCCGCCATGCGAAGTTCTTAGACGAACAGACCGGACTGTACGGAGACTGTCATATTCAGGCTCAGTAGGATTTCAGATGGGTTTACCTCGTCAGTCTTCTTATCGGCATCTACCTGGGGACCGTTACGTAAAGATAGTGCCACTTGCGGTCTGTAGTTAAACTCACTGCCAGCGTAGTGTCGAGTCTTTAGAGTCCCACACAGAGGGTTATTCTCCTTTAGGCAAAATGAGTAGAGGTCGCATGGTTTTGCGTCAGGGTTCGTTCACATCCGCGCACTTGTGCACGTTTGGTGTCCGGACAGCTTATACTAGCAGGCTTTGGTTTAAGCCAGATCCTAGTATATATTTTGGGATTGGTTTTATCTCTTTGTATTCGGGTTCCTCGGAACACGGATACAGGTGTGTATGCACAGTTGACTGAGACAGAGGCAGAGGACTTTCATTAGGGTTGATGACCATTGTCATTTTCTTAACCCTAATGTTTATGTGTGAAATATGATTTATTAATATTATTTAATTATAATTGTGTATGGTTAGGGTTGTTGACCATTTGACTATACCTGACTTGTTGACCTAGGTTGACAAGTTGACCATCATCATTCCATATGAAAGATGCTCTTTGATCCTTGCAAAAGTAATTAATGTGAGATGATAATGGTCATGTCAAGATTAACCATCACAATTATCTTTAGCTAATTATTTATTTATCATAATTCACATATATGTATGAAGGTTGGTTTATTCTTCTCATTCTATCATTCTCATTCTCTCTCCTCCTCTTCCTCTCTCTCTAGCTCTCCCCTCTCATGAGTTGAGAACCATTTTGAGCTTGAGATAAATCCCTTAAAATTACTCTCTACTCTTTCTAAGGTTCTAGGTTTAGCACAACAAGCACCTTAGTTACTTCTAGTTTGAGGTTGGAGCCAAAGGTAGAGGCCCTCGGGTGGATCTTTCTTCGGCAAGAGAAGGCGACAAGGAGAACCCGTTCTTTCACTCCAAGGAGCAAGAAGAGAAGGACTTGAAGACCTAGGTATAACCCCCTTTCCGAGTAGCTAACTCTTTTAGCTTGTTGTTAGTTTTTTTTTAGCAAAGATCCCTCCTTTAGCCTAGTCCATGTTGCCTAGTGTTGTAAAAATCCGATTTTTCATAACGTTTCTGCCTCCCCGCAAGCACCGGGGGTGGGCAACGTGGACTTACAGTGGAAAATGGAGTGGGTGAGAATTTTCATTTGGCATTAATTGGTGTTTGTCTTTGTTAGGATATTTTGCTGAGATCTTTTCAATGGAGGTCGTTGCTGATTTGAGTGGCTTAATTTTTTATCACACACCTCACCACTTGCTATTTTCCACAGAGAGCAATTCTTTTGGTGATGGCCGACCCCACTTCCATTCTTGAGCAAAATCATTCTTTCTTCACTTGAAAAATTCTCATGCTCACTTCTTCACATCATTAGCAACTTCAATTTACGTCCACGCAAATACTTGGGTGTCTTGAGAAAAAGTATCCACACTCTCACTACTTCATCCTTGGACATCTCGGCTAGCAAACTTGATATCGGAGTTGCTTCGGATTGAAGCGGGAGCCCGTATAAAGAATCCTCGATGTGGAGCCACTCCGACGAGCGAGATCGGAGAGCGAACTTCGTCGGCGCAGCAGCGAGGAGCTTGGCGCAGAGATTGAAGACCGAAGTAAATGGATCGATCGGTATAATCTCTCCAAACCACTTTACAGTTTACTGGTATAGGGTTAATGGCATGATCCGGGTTTTAGGGTTACGTTAGCACCAGTTTATAAAAGTTTTTATTCTGCATTTGGTCTCGAATTGACGGCCGGGACGCTGGCGTAGCCTTACAATATATATAACAACACATCCATACACACACACACACACACACACACACACACACCAGAACTTATCACGTGTGTGCATGTGTGTGTGTGTGTGTGTAGCTTTACACTAGGGTTACGTAACTAAGAATTAAACTAAAAACACTAACTTATAATATTCAAACACTATCCCATGATCTCCTAAGGCCCTTCTTACTCTATATCCATGTTTCACAAAAACATATATAATATATATCATAACGCATTCACGTGCTACACTACGAAACTGTGGGGGTGTTATACGCCATCCACCCGACTTCCCCCGTAGATATACATCTACTCACCTTGATCCTTGCTTCCCGAAGTCAATGTCGCCATCCTCTTCTTTATCGTCCGAAGTCCACGTGAGGGTACCCACACATAAATATATAACATCGTAAACCAAAATCGTGGATAAAAACCAAAACGGCACACGAAACACACATAAGTTAAAACCTATGGTCTACTCATGCAAGAATAATCAAACAACTCCCGATATCGACATACGAACTTCAACCTACTGAGTCAAAACCTGTATACCATTAGTCAAGTTTAAAACGAAGTCGCAAAACGAAGCAAGAACTCACGAAAACACCTCCAGATTTTGTTAGTGTTTATGCCCTAGAAGGCCATTACTGTATCATACTAGTTTGTATATTACTTAATAGAAGCTTGGGATATTCACATGTATATAACAATCTTGCTAAATATGTTAGTATGCTACTTGGTTTTTCTATCTTAATATGTCAGTATACGTATTGATAGAGCTCTTAGGATCTTGCTTGACTACCAGCGTTGTGATGGCAGTCACACTAGTGGGGGCTGGGTAGTCTACAAGCACATCCTTATTCAGGTCCCTAGTCGTTGGATTATCGAGACAGGGCATCGATACTCCGGAGTAGACTAGTGTGTACGCTTCTCATCCCAGTTGGGGAGATGGTCTGTCCTACAGCCATCAGTACGTCGTACTGGAGATAGTATGCAGGTGCTCGTTAGGTTACGGGTACACCGGACAGGACTCACAGGGAACTGTTAGTTGGTTTTATACCAGTCATCAGTGAATAGTTCCCAGGTGACATGAGTACAGCATAGTCCGCAGACTTGACACTGCTACTTCGCCTCGAGTGTGTCCCACTGTTCTTAGATTACTACCCTACCACGGCTCAAAGGAGTCGTGCAAACAGGTAGCAGTTGGGTGCAGTCCCGAGCACTTGGAGGCAGTGGCGGTTAGACAGGATTCGTCTCTCCCGGTATTGGGGGATGATATCGCGCTGTGTCAGAGAGCCATTACGCAAAGTCCCTGGCCAGGGCAAGCGAGATTTGCTGGTAGGTTCCAGTAGTTTCTCAGGGTGTAATGGGCTTCCCTCCGACACGACTTATACCGCTATTAGGGGACTGACGCTTGCCGCCCCCTAGGCCCGATATGCGATAGTCTTAGACGAACGGACCGGACTGTATGGAGATTGTCACATCAGACTCAGTAGGAGTTCGGATTGGTTCCCTCATCGGCCTTCTTATCGACATCTATCTGGGGACCGTTACGTACAGCTAGTGCCGCTTGCGGTCTGTGGTTAAACCCACTGCCAGCGTAGTAGTCGAGTCTCTAGAGTCCCACACAGAGAGTTTCCCTACTCCGGGAGAAACGATATAGAGGTCGTATGGTTTTACGACAAGGGTTCGGACGCATACGTGTGTTTACGCACGTACGTCCTTCGGACAGTTTTTACCAGTCGGCTTTGGTTTAAGCCAGTTACTGGTATCCGGTTATTGGATTTATACAGTCTAAAGTTTTTCCGTATTTTTGCGGAAAGGAGGGGCGTTCTCGTAATTGCGCGAGAAGCTTCTAGAAGGTGGTGACTAAGGGGGTTTAGGTGGCATATACAATGAATGTGATTAGTGAGTCATATGGATGATTCATCCATGTCATTAAAGCATCATAATTGCTTAATGACTCATGGATGTGAATCATCACTAGATATTATCAAGCATGGTTGTTAAATGATTTTATTTTCTTTTCTTGATAAAAAGAAATGCTTGATATATATTATCATAACTCATTATTCTCACTTCATTATTATTCTCACCTTCTCTCTTCTCAAGCTCTCCCTCTTCAAACCCTAATCCTCCCCTCTCATGTGTTGAGTACAAGGATTAGTTAGACTAATTAAACCATAACCCCACTCTATATCACCTAGCTTCTTTGATTAGCACTTAAAAAAGTTAGTTGCCTCAAGTTTAGAGGCTAAGCTTGGAGTAAAGCTCTCGGGTGGATCGTCTACTACTTTGAGAAGGCCGAGGAGGAGGTGGAGTTCGCAAAGACTAAGGACATGATTCGTTAGGTATAATCCCTAAACATAGTAGTATAGAACTTCTATGTTTCATGTTAGTTTTCGTTTAGCTTCGATTCATGCGGTTAGTCGATGTTTTAGCAAAGAACAAGATCGTTTTTCAAATTTCCGCCTCCCCGCAAGTCGTGGGGTGTTGTACATCGACTTACAGATTTTACCCTACGTTGAATTAGCCAAATTTGCATATATGGTAAGTCTAATTTACTGAAAATGGAGCTATGGACCAAGCACGAACCCATTCTGAAGTAACCAGGCCGCAAATTGCGGCCATAAGGAATATATTTGCGGCCATGAATGGGAGATAGGGCATCGTGTCTTTAAGGTGCACTCCAAATCACCTGCACACATCTCAGTAACCGCTAAATATTTTTCAGGTGCCCCGGGTCATAGCAGAACTCCAACTATTGCCACAATTCCCACAATCTTCCGATATCGGGGTTTTCTAAGTTCATGACTTGGGTTCTAGTCTCTGGTTTGGCCAAGAATTCTTACAGTAAAGGGGTTTAAGATCACTACTAAACCTTAATTGCTCCCTTTCCATTCATTATAACACCTAAATCTCAACTTGGAATTTTCCAAGTTCACTAAACCTCACTGAATGGATTCTAAACTAGTTTATATGCTAAAGGAAAAGGATTACTACACTAATGGTGAGGAAAATGCCATATTTGGCAACTCAAGAATTTTCTTGAGTTGCCCCAAGTGCTCAAAATCCAAACTTTCTTGATCTCCTATGCTTGTAGTGAGCTTGAGCATGATTTTTGTGAAAGGGATGCATGATTTTGATAGGGTTTTGGGGTTGTAGTGAGGAGGTTGAGGTGGTGGAGGAAGAGGGCAGCCATGAGAGGAGAAGAGAGGAAAGGGAAGAAGGAGAATGAAATGAGGGGGAGAATAGCCAAGGTCAAAGAAGACCCCTCCCCCCTCTCTCTCTTGCCAATACCTATTTCTATATTCATTTTCCTTTTCTTTTCCTTAAAACAAAATACAAATCCCATTTCTTTGCAAATGAAACCATGGTCACATAAAAAAAAGGTTTGTAACATGAAATGGTGCATGTCATAATGCATAACCAAGCTTAAATACAAAATTACTGAAATTTAATCGAGTTTAGCATTAATATAGAATATAATTACTTATAAGAAATCTATGAATGCTCCATTCTCATAATCTCTTTCAAAACAATAATTAACCTAAATTTCCAAATATTTCCCAATTTATCGGTATTTAATTACACCATAACCTTTAAAACCAATCTCCGCACACTAAAATATTCTTAATATTTATTATTTTAATTATTTAATTTCCCAAAAATAATATTTTATTTTTCTGAAATTTTACACTAACTCTTTCTCTGTTTCCAGTAAACGGAGCTATGGTCATTTTATCTTTGTGACATGACTGGCAAGTTTCATAAGATGTAAATTCAAATTGATTTAAATATGCATCTTAATGTAACTTCGCTAGTCGGGTCACATTGATATGACATAGTCTACAATGCCACAAGAAGGATTCGTTCATTTCTGAACTCTTCCTCTTGCGTGTGTTCTGTACGTTAAGAATTGCGGTTTGATTTAGAACGTATATGCCATTAGATAACGTTCCTGAACCAATCAACACTTGATATAGGAAATGTTCAAAAGATTATCCAGCAATACAAAATTATATCCTTCTTTACTTAATAAAGAGACTGATATAATGTTGCATATCAGGTTCGGTATCTAATAACATTCGTTCAGAATTAATGTATTTGGTAATACAGAGTGATAAATACCAACACCTTGGTTGCAACAATTGCACTGTTTCCAACTCATAAAACCTATCACCCATTCCCAGTTCTCTACCTATCTGTAGCCCATGTAACAGATTACATATGTAGGATCCTGATCCGGTATCTCATACCGAGGACGTAGAGGATACTGAGAAACAGTTCTCGGTAATGAACACACCGGAAGAAGATGCATCAACATGTACTTTCTTCGTTTGAACGGCACGGGAATCCTGGTAATCCCCTATTTCCTGCTCGGTCTTATAACAATTATATAGTAGAGAGGGACCAACGTTCCCCAGTCAGTATAACAAGCGGGTTCGGTCAATACATCCATATTATTATCTTGATTAAGGTGTGACATGGTCGCTACCTGGAGAGAGAGAAGAAAACAATCTCCGTGCGCTCTTGCAAGATTAGATTAGTTATATATTTTATCTAATCAGGATGGCTCCCACTGTTTTTATCAAATCTTCCTTCAAACCCTAAAAGGAAAGACTAGCCGGGATTAATTACTCTTTTCAAGTTATCCAATCTTTCAATCAGGCCAGTGCCGGTACTTTGAGGGAGGTTCCCTGTGCTTTCGCACGGACCTAATTAAAATAAACCTCGTTTTCCCAGGGGCGTAACCCCGTTGACACCTTTCTAGACACCTACTTGATCGGCTAATTGTTAGTGTATATGCCCTAGAGGCCATTACTGTATCATACTAGCTTGTATATTACTTGATGGAAGCTTGGGATATTCACAATTGTATAAACAATCTTGCTCAAAATGGTAGTATGCTACTTGGTTTGTCTCTACTTCAATATGTGCATGTGTTTCGTTTAGCATATCGCTTATATACATATTAGTAGAGCCCTTAGGATCTTTGCTTGATAACCAGCGTTGTGATGGCGCTCACACTTGTGGGGGCTGGGTAATCCATAAGCACATCCTTATACAGGTCCCTAGTCGTAGGACTATCGAGACAGGGCATCGATACTCCAGAGTAGACTAGCGTATGCGCTTCTCATCCCAGCGGGGGAGACGGTCTGTCCCACAGCCGTCAGTACGTCGTACTTGAGATAGTATGCGGGTGCTCGTTAGGTTACGAGTACACTAGACAGGACTCGTCGGGAACTGTTGGTTGGTATTATACCTATCGTCAGTTATCAGTTCCCAGGTGACATGAGTACAGCTTAGTCCGCAGACTTGACACTGTCACTTCGCCTCGAGTGTGTTCCCACTGTACTTAGATTACTACCCTACCACGGCTCAAAGGAGTCGTGCAAACAGGTAGTAGTTGGGTGCAGTCCCGAAGCACTTGGAGACAGTGACGGTTAGACAGGATTCGTCTCTCCCGGTATTGGGGGTTGACTTCGCGCTCTGTCTAGGAGAGCCATTACACAAGTAGTCCCTGGCCAGGGCAAGCGAGATATACTGGTAGGTTTCCAGTGTTATCTCAGGGTGTTCTGGGCTTCACTCCGACATGACTTGTACCGCTTTTAGGGGACTGACGTTTACCGCCCCCCTAGGCCCGCCATGCGATGTATCAGACGAACAGACCGGACTGTACGGAGATTGTCACATACAGGCTCAGTAGGAGTTCGGATGGGTTTACCTCATCGGCCTATTTATCGACATCTACCTGGGGACCGTTACGTACAGCTAGTGCCGCTTGCGGTCTGTGGTTAAACCCACTGCCAGCGTAGTGTCGAGTCTTTAGAATCCCACACAGAGAGTTTCCCTGCATTGAGCGAAACGTGTAGAGGCCGTATCGTTTTACGGCAGGGCTACGATCACTTACGTGCACTTGTGTGCATATGCTGTTCGGGCAGGCAATACTAGTGGGCTTTGGTTTGAGCCAGATCCTAGTATTGCACAGATGGATTTGATTTGTCTTCTGTGCATTCGCATTCTACCGAATGCGGATGCGGGTGTGTATGCACAGTTTTGAGGAGCGATGAAGGAGGAGGTGCCCCATTAGGGTTTTGGCAGATGGTTCGGCCAAATCCATAATGTGGCACACTCATTAGGGTTTTTGACAATTCGTTTGTTCAAAACCGTTATGAGCCGGAGACATTATTTACTAATCCTTTTATTGATAATTATGTTATGGCTAATTACATTGACCATTTGACCATCTTGACTTTGTTGACCGTTTGACCAAAGTTGACTAGTATCTTCTTGAAAGGTCTAAAGTATTCTTTTGTTTTCTTTTTCATTTTTGTTATGTAATGGTCATGTCATTTGTAGCCATCAACTTTATCTTGATGGGATTAGTAATGATAGTGTTTTTGCATTATTGCAACCATGGTTGTGTTTTCTCTTGGTTAAGCTTTTCATTTGTTCATTCTCATTCTCTCTCATAAAAAAGAAATGAGAAACATTTCCATGGTTGCTCCTCCTCCTTCTTCCTCCTCTTGATTCTTCCTTTGATCTCATGTGTTGAGAGAAAAAGGATTCCACTTAACAAACACATCCATACATCTCCTCTACACATCCTAGGGCTTCTAGACTAGCAATCTCTTTGCCCTAGTTGCCTCGGCTCGAGGTGGAGCTCGGTGTACATCTCTCGGGTGGATCGTCTTCGACTCAAGAAGGCCGCGGAGTTGCCCATGGTCCGGATCGACACTTGGAGCTTGGATGGACGAGCGGGACAGAAGAATGAAGACCCGAAGGACCGGTTTCGTGAGGTATACTTTCTACAGCATAGTAGTTATAGCCTCTTGTAGTTTACTAGTTTCTAGTTTAGCAAAGATCCGTGCTTTAAGTCCATGTTGCCTTGCGCCAAATCATTATTTTTCGTCGTTTCCGCCTCCCCGTAAGAACCGGGATGAGCAACGTGGACTTACAGTGGTATCAGAGCCTAGCTAAACATAAACTAGTAAGTTAGCAAAGTGTTAAGAATATCGATCGGAAAAAAGTTGCAAAACACATCCACAAAACCTCAAGTTTCTGTCGATTTTTATACTGCTCAAAAAGTGTTTTAAAATATATGAAAAATCGTCTCAGGGTTTTGTGAAAACACTGCAGAAAAACGATCCAGTGATTCGATCAAACGACCGCGGTTCCGCGGCAATGACATGCTCATTGTAACGGTTCCGCCGCCGTTTTGACTCGGCACTGGATCGGGTTTTGTGCAGTGTTTTAGTTTGGATGTTTTGGGATTTTTAATACATGTTTTTTCTACCCAGATTTTCCAGAGAGCAAATTGACTTTTGGGGTGGTTAAAAATCCATATTTTGATCGATATTCCGTAGACTTTGGCTAATGCATATTTTCTGTGATGTGATATATGTATTGAACGTCCGCTAATCGCTATACGTCGATTAGTAGGGGTTATACATATCTGTGATCTGTAATGTTGATGGTTTGTGTATATGAACTCGGTGGATTGTCGCGGATGAATAGCCGGGAATGGGTGTGAGATGAGAGTTTCTTTTTCTTTCATTCATTGTAAAATTTGTAAATTGATGTAATATTATTTGTTTGGCCGCACAACCGGGTCGGGGTTGTAGCCGTCATTGTATTATTTCTTTTTACTATTTTTGCTCCTAGGATAGACCCAAGGTGGGGTGCACAAACTACCGGGTATCTTGAAGTGCCGAGTGGCCTACTCACGGTGTTGAGGGAGGTTGCTTCGCTTCGGGTACTTGGCGGGTAGTTTGCCGCACCCGTAGGGGTCTAGGGTGGGGTTTGGCTATTCATCGTGACCGTGTAATCCGTTTTTCGTTGCAAGCTCGAACGAATCGCGGATTCCTAGTATATCCAAAGTGTTCATCTGTGATCTGTAATGTCTATCATTGCTATATATATTAACTATTTAGGTGTTTCTTATGTTTGGCATCCGCGCTAGCCCAGCTCCCGCTCTGTCGTTAGTTAAGTAACCTAACGGGTGATGACGAGGCCCCGTGGCGAATGCGGATGGCATAAGCGTACACCATATTTTGGTTGTTTTCTGCAATGGTAGGTTTAAATGATGGGACGCATTAAAAGAACTAATGCAAGAAAATAAACCAAGTAAAAGTCGTTGGAACACTTTGAAAACCACTCGGTTCTTTTCAAAAACCAGCATTATAAACGCGGAGCTTGAACCACTCCTTTTAAAAGCTATCTCGTTCCATCGACTATATCAAGTTCACTACGTTCACGGTTTCGCCAAAACCATTCATAGCCCTCCGTCATTTCGGTTAAATATTCAGTAGTATTCAAGCTATGTTTTTTGACCTTCGCCAAGGCATAGTGATTGGTAGCTGCTGAATATTTATCTGTAGCATAGATAGATGCGTTGGTTTGGGACTGTCGTACTACTATTTTGGCCTTCGTCAAGGGTATGTACGGGTGGGTTCAAATTAACCTGGATAATGACGGGTAGAACTTGACATGTGACTTATGATATGTTGGCCTTCGTCAAGGTCATAAGAGCATGGGGCAAAAATCCACATCGGGAGTTTCATAAGTACTGAAACTTGCTAGCGCTGCATACCATTTGGAGTGTGATGATTCTGGTAGGATTCCTTCGGTTTTATCACGCGATGATATTTGGATCCCGATCCTACTGTGAGTATATGCTACTCCTCAGGAAGTTTCTCACTTAACGATCAATGCTATAAAC
Source organism: Agapanthus africanus (assembly GCA_030015575.1). Lineage (NCBI taxonomy): Eukaryota > Viridiplantae > Streptophyta > Magnoliopsida > Asparagales > Amaryllidaceae > Agapanthus > Agapanthus africanus. The sequence continues at coordinate 264,641,975 of JASDDO010000008.1, forward strand.
CAAGTAGGTGTCTAGAAAGGTGTTAGCGGGGCAACGCCCACAAGGAAAAGAGGTTACTTAATTAAGGAACTTTGCGAAAGCGTTGGGAAACCTCCTTCGACGTACCGACACTGGCCTGGCTGAACGGTTAAGCAAGTATTGTACGGTGAGATTGATCCTGACTAATTCTTCCTTTATGGTTTGAGGAGGGATTCGAGAGACAGTGGGAGCCATCCTGTTTAGATAAAATAAAAACCAATCTAAACTTGCAAGAGCATCATGCTGAGTGTTTTCTTCTCTCTCTTAATTGCAGCGACCCAGTGACCGCACCTAGGTTACATCTAGATAATAAAATGACTGAATCTGACTGTTATGACTGGCAAAGGTCTGTCCAGATGTCCATTGCCCATGACAAGCTGGGACACCTCTTGACTGATCCAACCCCTGCCGTCTCAGGTCCAGTTTCCCCTGTCACGGATATTCATATCCGCGAGACATCGGAAAGGAACTATGCGAAAGCCAAGTGCCTCGTGTTAGCCTCAGTTAATGGTCTATACCAGAGGAAGCACGAGAAGATGGACTCAGCTTCTATCTTCCTCCATAACAAAGTTTTATATGGAGAGCAATCTCGTATCGCAAGATATGAGACCACGAACGAATTTCTTCCAGCGAGGTTGGCTATCCGGTCATCTGTAGGGGGCAACGTCCTTACAGAGACCAGCTCTTTTGAGCTCTCGGACCTGAAGACCACGTTGAAGAACGAGTCAGATGCTGACTTTGTTCAACACTATCTACCTACTACCCTGAAGGAAACCAGGGAAGTAGAAAGAAAGAGAAGGGCAGAAGTTTCAGGAATGGATGCAGTAAAAGAGGGATGTTCCTATTGTTACGGGAATGAACATGGACAGAAGGATTGCAGGGCTTGCAAAGCCAGTAGCCTGAATTCGAAGCATGTTGTGGCTTCGGCTTTGGGTGTGTTTGTAATAGAGAACTGTATGTCAGTTAACCCTACTTCCTGGGTATTGGATACCGGATCAGGATCTCATATCTGTAATTCGTTACAGGCTCTGAGAAACCGTAGGGTTATCAGGAAAGGTGATATGACTCTCAGGGTAGCTAACGGAATGAGCATGTATGCTGAATCCGTAGGGGAATATCATCTAGGACTGACAACTGGGCAGATATTGATTCTGCGTAACTGTTTTTATGTACCAGGTGCGACCTGTAATATCATATCTGTATCCTTGATTTCTCAGGAAGGATATGATTTTACTTTTGTAAGCGATGTAGTAAACATCCACCTAAATCAAGTACTGATTGGGTCAGGTACATTAAAATACGGTATATACGTTTTGAATCAAGCTCAGGTCTTCAGTGTCCAGAAAACACTTAAAAGAAAGTCTCCGGAATTAAATCAGGCTTTCTTATGGCATTGTAGACTGGGTCACATTAATGAGACACGGTTGACAAAGTTACATAAAGAAGGATACTTGGATCCGTTCGAGTACCAGTCTTATGCCACTTATGAATCTTGTCTCATGGGAAAGATGACAAAGACTCCGTTCACTGGACATCCAGAATGAGCGAGCGAGCTCTTGGGACTCATACACAGTGATGTGTGTGGTCCAATGTCTAAACATGCGCGAAGTGGTTATTCATACTTCATTACTTTCACAGACGATTTCTCTAGGTATGGATATGTCTTCTTGATGAAGCACAAATTCGAGGCCTTTGAGAAATTTCAGGAATATAAAAATGAAGTTGAAAAACAAACAGGCAAAAGTATCAAGACACTGAGATCTGATCGAGGTGGTGAATACTTGAGTGCCGAGTTTCTGGGCTACTTAAAAGATAATGAAATTCTCTCTCAGCTTACTCCTCCATACACACCACAACACAACGGTGTATCGGAAAGGAGGAATCGAACCCTATTGGATATGGTTCGTTCCATGATGAGTAAGGCTGAGTTACCGCGATCCTTCTGGGGATATGCACTAGAATCAGCTGCATATCTTTTGAACAAGGTTCCCTCCAAGACTGTGCCTAACACACCATATCAGATGTGGTGTGGGAAGAAACCCTGTCTTAAGTATCTGAAGATATGGGGATGTCCAGCTTTTGTAAAAAAGCAGCATGCGGACAAGCTCGAGGCACGCTCAGTACTGTGTAAGTTCGTGGGATACCCAAAGAACTCCAGGGGGTATTTTTTCTATTACGCAGAGGAACAAAAGGTTTTTGTTTCTCGTCATGCCCACTTTCTGGAACATCAGTTTTTAGAAAAAGAAGCAAGTGGGAGCGTAGTAGAACTGGAAGAAATTCCAGAACTGGAAGAAATTCCAGAACCACAAGCTATTACTGAAAGCTTGGAAGAACCAGAAGTTTCAAGAGAACCGGACATCCCAGCGCCACTCCGCAGGAGTAGTAGGCAGTCTCATCCGCCCGAGAGATACTACGGTTTTCTCATAGACGGGGATAGAGAGGATTGCACCATGGATTATGGTGAGCCTACTAGCTCCCAGCAAGCCATTCAGAGCGGTGACTCGGTAAAATGGCTGGATGCAATGTGGGCGGAGATGGAGTCTATGTACACCAACAAAGTTTGGACTTTGGACTTTGCTCCAGAAGGGGTAAAACCCGTAGGCTGCAAATGGATCTTCAGAAAGAAGATTGGTGTAGATGGGCAGGTTGAGACCTATAAAGCTAGACTTGTTGCAAAGGGTTTTCATCAAAGACCTGGTTTGGACTATGACGAGACCTTTTCTCCAGTGGCTATGCTGAAATCCATTCGGATCCTTCTTGCCATTGCTGCCTTCCACGATTATGAAATCTGGCAGATGAACGTAAAGACGGCTTTCCTAAATGGAAATTTGGAAGAATGCGTTTATATGGATCAGCCTGAGGGATTCATTCAGGGTGGGAGCAGCGGTAGAGTGTGCAAGTTGCTAAAGTCCATCTATGGACTTAAGCAGGCATCGCGGAGTTGGAACATCTGCTTTGATGATACTGTCAAAGAATTCGGCTTTATCAAAAACCCAGATGAACCATATATTACAGTAAGATTGTAGGGAGAACTGTAGTATTCCTCGTCTTGTACGTGGATGACATTCTCCTAATATGAAATGATATTCCTATGCTATAGTCAGCCAAAGAATTCTTGTCGCAGAGGTTCTCCATGAAAGACCTGGGTGATGCCAACTACATTCTGGGGATCCAGATCTATCGTGATAGATCTAAGAGGATGTTGGGACTTTCACATTCAAGGTACATCGACACCATACTGAAAAGATTCAGTATGGAAGATTCCAAGCGCGGTAATTTACCGGCTTGTCACGGGATCACCCTCTCCAAAGAGATGTCTTCCAAGACTGATTTGGAAAGGGATCACATGTCTATTATACCCTACGCTTCTGCGGTAGGTTCTATAATGTATGCGATGTTATGTACCAGACCAGATGTAGCATACGCATTGAGCGTTGTAAGCCGGTATCAGTCGAACCCAGGGGAGAAACACTGGATAGCGGTAAAGAACATTCTCAAGTACCTGAGAAGGACTAAGGAGATGTTCTTGGTGTATGGCGGAAAAGCCCTCCAGCTCGAGGCCTTTGCTGACTCCAGCTTCCAGAGTGACAAGGATGACTCCAAGTCCATGTCGGGTTATGTCTTTACCCTCAATGGAGGGGCGGTTTGCTGGAAGAGTTCCAAGCAGGAGACCGTTGCAGACTCTACTATGGAAGCGGAGTACATAGCTGCTTGCGATGCCGCAAAGGAAGCTGTCTGGATGAAGAAGTTCCTCACGGAGCTTCAGGTGGTTCCTACCATTGTTGATCCAATACCGCTGTATTGCGACAACAACGGCGCTATAGCTTTAGCGAAGGAACCCAAGTCCCATCAGAAGTCCAGGCACATTTTGAGGCGGTACCACCTGATTAGGGAGATCGTTGATCGCCGAGAGATCGAGGTGAAGAGAGTAAATACGGAGAACAACACCGCAGATCCACTCAAGAAGGCCCTACCCTAGACTCAGTTCGAGCGGCTGATCGAGATGATAGGTCTTCGATACGCCAGTACATGGCCTTAATGCAAATGGGAGATTGTTAGTGTATATGCCCTAGAGTCCAATACTGTATCATACAAGCTTGTATATTACTTGATGGAAACTTGGGATATTCACAGTTGTATAAACAATCTTGCTCAAAATGGTAGTATGCTACTTGGTTTGTCTCTACTTCAATATGTGCATGTGTTTCGTTTAGCATATCGCTTATATACATATTAGTAGAGCCCTTAGGATCTTTGCTTGATTACCAGCGTTGTGATGGCGCTCACACTCGTGGGGGCTGGGTAATCCATAAGCACATCCTTATACAGGTCCATAGTCGTAGGACTATCGAGACAGGGCATCGATACTCCGGAGTAGACTAGCGTATGCGCTTCTCATCCCAGCGGGGGATACGGTCTGTCCCACAGCCGTCAGTACGTCGTACTTGAGATAGTATGCGGGTGCTCGTTAGGTTACGAGTACACTGGACAGGACTCGTCGGGAACTGTTGGTTGGTATTATACCTATCGTCAGTTATCAGTTCCCAGGTGACATGAGTACAGCTTAGTCCGCAGACTTGACACTGTCACTTCGCTTCGAGTGTGTTCCCACTGTACTTAGATTACGACCCTACCACGGCTCAAAGGAGTCGTGCAAACAGGTAGTAGTTGGGTTCAGTCCCGAAGCACTTGGAGACAGTGACGGTTAGACAGGATTCGTCTCTCCCGGTATTGGGGGTTGACATCGCGCTTTGTCTAGGAGAGCCATTACACAAGTAGTCCCTGGCCAGGACAAGCGAGATATACTGGTAGGTTTCCAGTGTTATCTCAGGTTGTTCTGGGCTTCACTCCGACACGACTTGTACCGCTATTAGGGGACTGACGTTTACCGCCCCCCTAGGCCCGCCATGCGATGTATCAGACGAACAGACCGGACTGTACGGAGATTGTCACATACAGGCTCAGTAGGAGTTCGGATGGGTTTACCTCATCGGCCTTCTTATCGACATCTACCTGGGGACCGTTACGTACAGCTAGTGCCGCTTGCGGTCTGTGGTTAAACCCACTGCCAGCGTAGTGTCGAGTCTTTAGAGTCCCACACAGAGAGTTTCCCTGCATTGAGCGAAACGTGTAGAGGCCGTATCGTTTTACGGCAGGGCTACGATCACTTACGTGCACTTGTGTGCGTATGCTGTTCTGGCAGGCAATACTAGTGGGCTTTGGTTTGAGCCAGATCCTAGTATTGCACAGATGGATTTGATTTGTCTTCTGTGCACTCCCATTCTACGGAATGCGGATGCGGGTGTGTATGCTCAGTTTTGAGGAGCGATGAAGGAGGAGGTGCCCCATTAGGGTTTTGGTAGATGGTTCGGCCAAATCCATAATGTGGAACACTCATTAGGGTTTTTGACAATTCGTTTGGTCAAAACCGTTATGAGCCGGACACATTATTTACTAATCCTTTTATTGATAATTATGTTATGGCTAATTACATTGACCATTTGACCATCTTGACTTTGTTGACCGTTTGACCAAAGTTGACTAGGATCTTCTTGAAAGGTCTAAAGTATTCTTTGGTTTTCTTTTTCATTTTTGTTATGATAATGGTCATGTCATTTGTAGCCATCAACTTTATCTTGATGGGATTAGTAATGATAGTGTTTTTGCATTATTGCAACCATGGTTGTGTTTTCTCTTGGTTAAGCTTTTCATTTGTTCATTCTCATTCTCTCTCATAAAAAAGAAATGAGAAACATTTCCATGGTTGCTCCTCCTTCTTCCTCCTCTTGATTCTTCCTTTGATCTCATGTGTTGAGAGAAAAAGGATTCCACTTGACAAACACATCCATACATCTCCTCTACACATCCTAGGGCTTCTAGACTAGCAATCTCTTTGCCCTAGTTGCCTCGGCTCGAGGTGGAGCTCGATGTACATCTCTCGGGTGGATCGTCTTCGACTCAAGAAGGCCGCGGAGTTGCCCAAGGTCCGGATCGACACTTGGAGCTTGGATGGACGAGCGGGACAGAAGAATAAAGACCCGAAGGACCGGTTTCGTGAGGTATACTTTCTACAACATAGTAGTTATAGCCTCTTGTAGTTTACTAGTTTCTAGTTTAGCAAAGATCCGTGCTTTAAGTCCATGTTGCCTTGCGTCAAATCATTGTTTTTCGTCGTTTCCGCCTCCCCGTAAGAACCGGCATGAGCAATGTGGACTTACACTAATTATAAAGTGCAAAACTCTCCCAGGAGTAACAATTACTCGCAGTGGGTATCAGGATCCAACTATCTCATAGAAAGTATGCAATCTCATTGCAAATTTCAACACTTGAAACTCCCGATAATGGTTTTTACCCCTAGTACTTATGACCTTAATTATGGTCAACATATCATAAGCACTAGTCAAGTTCTACCCGTCATTTCATGATTAATTAGACCTACTCATATGACCCTCAACTATGGTCGACATAATCACAAGACTGTCCTAACTAATCACATCATATGCTGTGTAGGAAGACATCACTTAGCTACCGTACACTGCGCCTTAACTATAGTCAGCATACACATGCCTAACAATATGAATTCCTTAGACATCATAAACCCGAAATATCTCATATTCCGAGTTTCATGCCTAACAATATGAATTCCTTAGACATCGCATGGCTAACAATTATAAACCCCGCATTTTAGTCTCGATATTGAAAACACTTTCCAATAACAAGTCGGGCAATTCAACAAGATTCCCGACATTTGTTGGATATAGTGCCCTCAGAGTCAATTATTGGATCACAGGCACGTGATTACAATGATTGAGGGAGGACCTATACCGGTAGGACAGTCTTACTCAAGATGATAGTATGCTATCTGGTTTATCTTTATCATCGTGTACTGCTTTAGGTGACCTTACAGGTCACTATTACATGTTGATAGAGCCCTTAGGATTCTTGCTTGACTACTAGCAGTATGATGGCGATCATATACGTGAGAGTTGGGTAGTCTATAAGCACATCCTTAAAAGGTCCCTAGTCGTGGGAGTTTCGAGACTGGGCATCGATACTCCATTAGTAAACTAGTGTATACAGTCGAGACCCCGACTAGGGGCGGTGGCCGGTCTCACAAGCCATTGGTGTCGGTTGGATCACCTAATATGTATACAGGTGCTCATTTGGTTATGAGTACACCGGACAGGACTCGCCGGGAACAAGCTAGTTGGTATTATACCTGACGTCAAATAGCAGTTCCGTGGTGACATGTGTACAGGTTAGTTCATCGACCTGAGATCGTCATTTGTCTCGTGTGAGTTCCCACTGTGCTTTGATTACTACCCTACCATGGCTCAAAGGAGTCGTGCAAACAGGTTTTAGTTGGGTACAGTCCCGAGCCACATGGAGGCTGTGAGCGGATCGGCAGGGGTTTCGTCTCTCCCGGTATTGGGGGTGAGATCGCGCTGTGTCTAGGAGAGCTATTACACGAAGTCCTTGGCCAAGGCAGGAGATTTATCGGTAGGTATTCCAGTAGTATCTCAGGATGTTCTAGGCTACACTCTGACACGACTTGTACCGCTTTTGGGGGTCTGACTTTTACCAACCCCCTAGGCCCGCCATGCGATGCTCATAGACGAACGGACCGGACTGTACGGATATTGTCACTGACAGGCTCTGTAAGGTGTCAGGATTAGTTCACTCATCGACCTCCCTTTTGGTCAATACCTGGTAGCCCGTTACGTACGGCTAGTACCTCTGACGAGCTAGTGGTTAAATCCACAGCCAAAGTATTGACGAGTCTTTAGAGTCCCCCACAGACAGTTTTCAAGTTTCGGGCGAAACGTTGTAGAGGCCGTATAATATATGGCAGGGTTCGATCATATACGTGCAGTAGTGCACGGATCATGATCGGACGGATCATACTAGTGGGCTTTGGTTTAAGCCGGATCCTAGTATTAGATTTCTTGGATTACTTTAGTCTCATCGTATTCGCATTCAGTCGGAATACGGATGCAGGTATGTATATACAGGTGAGGGGTATCCTTGTGATCTGTCACGAGTTTACTTTTGCCGTATATTTTTATTATTGCAAACATTTGGATTAATGTTTGCATATGGAAATTGTGAGCTAAATATCATCATTTGGAGCATTGATTATGACACATGCACAAGTGGTGACTCATGGTCTCTTTCATTGTGCATGTGTCACATTATTTGATAGATTTGTGATGATATGATAAGAAGAGAGAGAGGGGCTGCCATGAATTGGTTGGTCTTGTATTATTTTCATGACAACTCACTCTCATTTTTATCATTCCATCACAAAAGAAAAGAAAGAGAAAAACTTCTTCTTCCACTTTCTTCTCTAGCTCATAATCTCCATCAATGGCAACACCTTCAACCTCCATCCATCTCATAGATGCAAGAGAAAAAGTGATCACAAACATTCTCTACATCACCTTGGACACGTCGGCTAGCACACTTCGTGCCCGAGTTGCTTCGGACGAAGCGGGAGCCCGTAAAAAGACTCAAAGATGTGGTGCCATTTCCGACAAGGAGATCGAGACAGGAGATGCCGCGAGGAGCTTGGGATGGTGGCTAAAGACCGAAGGACACGGATCGATCGGTATAGCTTTCCAACCCTCTCTCTTGATAGCTAGTTGTAGGTTAATGGTTCGATCCGGGATTTAAGCATACGATAGCGTCGGTTTCTAGTTTAGAAAAATTTTCGTTTCCGCATTTTTGCCTCGGAAAGATGGCCGGGGCGCTACCGTAGACTTACATGGTATCAGAGCCACGCCATTAACCTTTACTAGCTTGCTCTTACTTGTTTAGAACTTCGATCGGACGAAATTTCTAAAAACTGCATTTCCAATCATGAAGTTTCTGTCGAATTTTTTTTATCGTCGAAAAATTATTTTGAGCATTGCAGAAATTCTGGCAGGGTTTTCTAAGAACACTGCAGAAAATTGGTTGCATGATATCACTGTAGCGCGGCGGAACCGTGCCCGTACCCACATTTTGGCCGCGGATCCACCGCAGTACTGTAGCCACAGTGCACGAAATTTTCTGAGGTGGTTTCTGACATGGAAATGTGGTTTCTGGTATTTTTTTGTTTGGGCCCAGATTTGTCTGAGTACTGGGTATTGTACTTGGGGCCCACTTCGGGATTTTGTCGATCGAAAATTTAAATATGTTGGTTCACAGTATTTACATTATATCTGCGACCGTGAATGTCATTTGATCGGTAAATCTTGTCTAATTGCTATAGTTCTTTTAGACGGATTTGCGAACGTGACATTCACGTTGACGTTCTGTGTTGTGCTGTGATGTTGCGGATTTGTCGTGGTGGATAGCCTGGATGCAATGGTAGTACAGTTTGGTTGTATATGTACATTTGATATTGTGGGGAGAGCGTCCGACATGTGGACTGCCGTTACTGCCTGTTTGTATATTATTCTTTTGGGGCACAACCGGGGTGAGGTCGATGTACCCGTTGTATATTTTACTTTCTGTACTAGGATTACCCCGCTGAGGGGTGCACGGATAGTCGGGTTCTATAGGGCAACGGGCCCGCATCTCATGGCTTTGAGATGGAGGGGGCTTCACTCTAGAATTGGCGGGCTATTCGCCGCACTCGTAGGGGGTACAGGTTGACCCAAGGAGGGGTGCTCAAGTTACCGGATTCCGTGAAGTGCTGGGTGGTCCATTCACTTTGCTGAAGGGGGCTGCCTCGCTTCAGGTTTTGGCGGGTAACTTGCCGCGCCCGTAGGGGTCTAGAATCTCATTGCAAAGGCTATCTACACGACCAAGGGAACGTCGGGTTTCAGTAGCGGCTCTATGAAACCCAGGGATCCCAGATTATCTGTATTGTTCTGTGATACTTATTACATTTCTGTGATGTTGTATTTTATCACACCATGAGCGATTATTATATATTGATATATATATTAGTAGATGTTGTATATGTTTTACACCCGCGCTAGTCCAGTCCGTGCTCTGTCGTTAGTTAAGTAACCTAACGGGTGATGACGGGACCCAGTGGCGAATGCGGATGGCATATACGTACATCGTATTTTCGTTCTTTATTGGTGTGATCAATTGATGGGCTGCGTTGATTCAGATCAATGCAAGCTAAACAAAGCTATTCTGATGTTGTTGGAACATTTTTCAAAAAAAACTGTTATTGCAAGGACGTACTCTTTTGTTTTGCACAGTGGTATTCGGTTATGAATATCCAGCACCTCAGTCGACGAGGCAAGGGGCGAGATCCCTTCACCGGGAGTGACCCCTTAAACAGAAGTTTGCGTCAGGGTAATAACTTCACTATAGCCGATTACTTTTTGCTTTGCATCGTGGTATTCAGTTGGAATATCCTGCACCTCATTCTACGGGGAAAGAGCCGAGATCCCTTCACCGGGAGTGACCTCTTTAGCAAAGGTTTTCGCCACTATATTTTTATAAAAAGTTATCAGGTTCCTTCAGCGATATCAAGTTCATTACATTAAATGTTTTTCACCAAAAACCAGTCGTAGCCCTCCGTCATTTCAGATTAGTATTGCTTAGTATTCACGCTACGTTTGTTGTTGCTATTCGCCGAGATCTAGTGTGCGGTAGCTCTGTTGTGCTTTTCTGTCGCATGGATATGTGGATTTGTTAGGACGGTCGTACGACTTTGTTGATTATTCGTCAAGGGTCGTGCGGGTGGGTTTAACGCAATCAAGATGATGACGGGTTGAACATGACTAGGACCTTTTGATTTGTTGATTATTCGTCAAGGTCACTTGGGTCCTAGGGGTAAAAATCATATCGGGAGTTTCTAAAGAAACTGAAACTTGCCAGATATGCGCATACCTTCTAGAGTGTGGTAACGTGAGTGGATTTCATCACGTTATCATACGATGATAGTTGGATCCCGATTCCCACTGATGCGTTGGTTTACTCCTCGGGTGATCCCGACTAATTCTTCTTTCAGGTTTGGAGGAGAATTTGACGATACAGTAGGAGGTTTCCTGATTAGATAAATTAATAACCATTCTGATCTAGGTTAGAGTGCATGCTGAGTGTTTCTTTTCTCTCTCTCTTTGGCAGCGATCATGACCCGACCCTAGACTATGACTCAGTGACCAAGTTCAGCGAATCTTCTTAAAACACTGGCTTTTGGATTGTCTGAGTTGCATACCTCATTGCCACTCCTATATTTACCCTTTTCTCCAGAACACCCCGTATTACTATGAACGTCCACTTCCATTGGATAAAACCATCGTATGGTTATATATGAACTCGAAGGAACTTGTTCCAGATTCGAGGATGGTTTCTGGTTCTGGAGAAAATGAATAGGACTATTCAGTTGTCTTTTCCTTTTACCTTCTCTCAGGTTGCGAGTGCTCCTTGGATTAGGACAGTACACCTATTACGCTTATTGGATAGTCTTCTTCTAAACCATAGGCAGGTGCCGAACGATGGGGAATGAAGAAAACCAATTAGCCTAACGATGGTGTACAAAAGGTATTAAGAAAAGACAAATAAAGGGATTAGTAAGAGGGCAAAGTAAATTGCGACTGCTATTCACGACCAAACCAAGTATTTCTTCGCCAATCCTACATCACCTTTGTATTTCTCCGGAACACCCCGTATCACCACAAAGATCCACAGTTTATTGGATACTCCATCGTATGGTTATATACGAATTCGAAGGGACTTGTTCCAGTTCGGGGATGGATTCTGGTTCAGGAGAAATAGGAATAAGGTTTTATTCAGTTGTCTTTTATCTTCACCTTCTCTCAGGTTACGATTACTCCTAGGATTAGGAGAGTACACCCATTGTGCTTATTGGATTGTCTTCTTCCAAACCATAGGCTGGTGCCGAACGGTAGGGAAGAAAGAAAACCATTTGGCCTAAAGGGGTGTACAGAAGGTAATGACTAAAGACATATAAAGGGATTTGGAGAGATGACAAAAAAATATACGGTTGCAGTTGTGAATCTGATAATGGAAGAGGCATTACTAAGAATACCCGGATACCCCTTCTAAACATTTACATGTTTCAGTTTCACTGTGTATTGTTAAATGAAAACTGATTTCCCAATTAGCCCTTGCTCCAGGGTATGTATTTACCAGGTTTGATTCTCACATCTGTATGGTTTTACAGATGATGAGTTGAAGTAAGTTATTTGGAATTGGGTGATCATCCTCATTATATCGGGATTCGTTGTAATTGGTGATATTTGAGTAAATCGCCTTGGTTGTTTACCGGAGGACAAATATTTCGTTTTGAATATCCGTTGTTTTGCACCAATTTCAAATTGATATATTTGTACGTTTATTTTTATAAAGTGAGATATAACTTTTTGTAATTATGTCCATGACATTTACCTATATCAGTGAATGGTTAGGTAAGGAGCATTAAACAAGGGTGTAATTCTTCTTAACCATAAGTATGTAGGGTTACTAGGCACACTAATAAGGTTCTACAAGGCATCAACCATGCCCGATTTAAAATTTAGCTGTGCCGAACAACCCTAAACAAGAACTTTAAACTAGAGATTAGGCGAAACAAGCATATTAAACACTTTAACATCTTAGAGTTTGGGATTACAACCTTTGTAGTCCGGTCCTTCGCTTCATAAGCTCAATGTTGTGGTCCCTTCGCTGCGATCATCAAGTTCTGGACTCTCGAGAGGCTCCACGAAGAGAAAGACGCAAGCTTGCTTCCGATCTTCGATAACAAAGATGATCTACCTTGAAGTTTCATTAACACAAGCTCTCACTCACTAAATGAAGTGAACACCCTAATCTAAATGGCTAGGATAGATTAGGATGATGAAGTAGGATTTTAGCACTCATTTGTTTTCTATTTCTCACCCATTTTCATCACCTTTGAAAAAGCTAGTAAGCTTTTCCATCAAAAAGAAAGAAAGGAAGAAGAAGAACAATAGTAATCCTTTTGTGATGAATAATGAAAGTAATGATAAGGTTAGAAATGCAACCATGGTTCAAGTAACTTTTGTAGAGATTTAACTAAGGTTAAAGGTTTGGTTGGGTTAAACAAATATCTTGCAAAATATCAAAACAAATATCTTTGCACAAAACAAAACAAATCCTTCTAGAAAGTTCTAGAAAAGATTAACCCAAATCAAACCCTAACCATGTTTAATCTTCATTAAACATGTTGCATTAACAACCCTAACATGTTACAATATTATATATCACATATACAATATTTATTGTAACAAAATAAAATAATAAAATTAACATATATCGCATATATATCAATGTATTACCCGAGTGAGAAAAAGAATCTTTTAGTGAGCTAATATTAGTTAATGTAATTTAATATATTATATATATAATTATACATTAAATTATCGAATCAACACTTGATCCGACAATCCGGCTATATCGCATATAACCGACCAATATATCATTTACCGATTCATCGAATCAACACTTGATCCGATGACCCGGCTGATATCATATATCACGAGAATAGATACGGTATCTTATATCGCATTATCCTAGGTCCTGCACATATCGCTTCTACTCCGTTTTGCCTGAACCAAGAAACCTCTGTATAGGACTCTAAAGAATCGTCAATACGCCGGCAGTAGGTGATGATCATATCAAACACCCACAAGCGGCAAGTGAAAGGTTTCCTACAGCACCACTACTAGGGTTAGGAGGCAATACACATGCCATATTTAAATTTTAGATGGTGGTAAAGAAACAAACACAAGGATCATGCTACAAAAATTAGGTCAACTAAACTTTAACACAATCACAAGTAGAAAAGCTAGGGTTTTGAGAGTACAACCTTTGTAGCTCCCTACGCTAGACTCCTTGGCTACTTGAGGGTTGGAAAAAGATCCGCTTGAGATCCTCTAGGTCCACGACGATCCACCCGGAGTCCTCTTTATCCAAGCTTGAAGCTTCACAAGATCAAGAGAAGAAATGGAAGCTAACACTCTACACTAATGGGCAAGACTAGTGTAGAATGGTGTTGTGGTTGGTTTTCTCACTTCAAAATCCTAACTTTGTCACTCTTTGGCTCACTTGAGAAATCTAGAGAGCAATAGAGAAAGGAGGAAGAAGATGAAGGCTTTCTAAAACTCAAGATAATGATAATGTGTTGAATAAAATGAGAAAATGAAAATATATATATTTTCACTCTCTCATTCTAAACCATGGTTATAAAAATATCTAGATATTTTGTTTGGAACAAAAATGACCATAGAAATTCAATCATTGTTAAACTAAAAGGGTTAATGTAAGAATAAAAAATTCAACCATGAAACAATTTCCATTTCCATTTTTCTTTTCCAAAAATAATATCCATATATTTTATAAAGGGTGAGTCTTCTATTACCACCATCCACTATATCAACAACCATGATAGAATGATGTATGTGTGCATGCGCATCCATATGTGCATGAATAAGAATGAATGCATACATGCATGCATACAACAAGAAAAGACAAGAAAGGATTTCTAGTGAGAAACTAATGGTCAATGATAAATCAACACTTAATTTAGCAACCCGGTCATATCACATACGACCCGACCAAAAGCAAACCTCCAGACTAATATACAGTATCTCATACTCGCATTTTAACCGGGTCAACGTGCATATCTCATATGCGCACCACATCGTTTCTCCTGGACTAGGTAACTCCATTATGGGACTCTAAGACTCGTCAATACGCCGGCAGTGGGTGATGATCATATCAAGTACCCCCAAGCCGCAAGTGGTCAGCTAAACGTAACGGCCACCCGGGTATTGAGCGATCAGAAGAAAACAAGCGAACCTGTTATAACTCCCGTCAAGCCAACCGGCAACACTACCGTACAGTCCAGTCTCTTCGTCAGATATGCTGCATATCAAGCCTAGGGATGGTAACGTCGACCCCAATGACTCAATAATTTGTGCCGATGAATGGTCTATAACAGATCGAGAAACTACTGATAACACTTATCAGTAAATCTCAACAGCCCTGGCCAGGGACTTACTGATATAGCCAGTCGAGCACAGCACAGCATCAACTCCCAAAACCGGGGGAGACGAAACCCCTCCTTTCGCTCATCGCCTTCGTGTGTCTCGGGACTGTACCCAACGGCCACCTGTTTGTACGACTCAGTAGATCCGTGGTAGGGTGGTAATCAAAGTACAGTGGGAGAACACACAAGACTCTATGACGATCTCGGGTCTATAGACTAACCTGCACCAGTGTCACCTGAGAACTGCTATCTGATGATAGATATAATTCCATATAGGAGTTCTCGGTGAGTCCGTCCATTGTACCCAGTCACCACTGAGCACCCGTATACGATCTTGATGTCAAACATCGATGAATGTGGGAACATCCATCGCCCATCATATGGGTCTAGTATCATATACGCTAGTCTACTCTGGTATATCGATGCCCCGTCTCGATACACCTACGACTAAGGACATTTAAGGATATGCTTATAAACTACAGATGTCCCACTAGTATGATCTCCATCATAATCATAGTAGTCAAGCCTATATCCTCAGGGCTCTATCAACATGTATGAATGAATAAAAGCATGATCAAATCAACATGTCAGATAAAGAAGAACCAGATAGCATACTATCTTGTCGAGCAAGAATGTACACTGAATATATATATATATATACACACACACACACATGTATAAATACATCCACTATCATATAATGGCCTCTAGGGCATACATATATCCAACAATCTCCCACTTGCACTAAAGCCAGTTATTGGTGTATCTCATACCCAACATCTCAAAAAGTCGCTCATGCTGCGGCTGAAGGAGGGACTTGGTGAATGGATCCGCGGTGTTATTCTTTGTGTCTACTCTCCTAATCTCGATCTCGCGGTGATCTACAATCTCCCGGATCAAATGAAAATGCCTCAGGATGTGTCTGGACCGTTGATGGGACCTGGGCTCCTTGGCTAACGCCATAGCCCCATTATTATCACAATACAATGGTATTGGATCAATAATGGTTGGAACTACTCCTAGTTCCGCGATGAACTTCTTCATCCAGACGGCTTCCTTGGCGGCATCATTTGCAGCAATGTACTCAGCCTCCATCGTAGAGTCTGCAACGGTATCCTGTTTGGAACTCTTCCAACTTACCGCCCCTCCATTGAGGGTAAATACAAACCCGGAGATAGATTTGTTGTCGTCCTTATCGCTCTGGAAGCTCGAATCGGTAAAGGCCTCCATTTGGAGATCTCCATTACCATACACCAAGAACAATTCTTTAGTCCTTCGTAAGTACTTAAGAATGTTCTTCACAGCTATCCAGTGATTCTCCCCTGGGTTGGATTGATACCTTCTTACAACACTAAGTGCCTAAGCTACATCTGGGCGTGTACATAACATCGCATACATTATAGATCCTACTACCGAAGCATAGGGTATAATGCTCATGCGAGCTCTCTCTTTATCGGTCTTTGGACAAGAGTCCTTGGAGAGAGTGACCCCATGGCAAGCGGGTAAAGCACCCCACTTGGAGTCTTCCATACTAAACCTTTTTAGGATGGTGTTGATGTACCTAGTTTGGGACAATCCCAATAACCTCTTGGATCTATCCCTATAGATCCTAATGCCCAGAATGTATGTGGCATCATCCAGGTCCTTCATGGAGAACCTTAGTGATAAGAAAGATTTGACCGACTGTAGCATAGGAATATCATTTCCTATCAGAAGAATGTCATCCACGTACAATACGAGAAATGTGACAGCTCTCCCTACTGCCTTCTTATAAACACAAGGTTCATCTGGATTTTTGATGAAATCAAACTCTTTGATAACATCATCGAAACAGATGTTCCAACTCCGTGATGCCCGCTTTAACCCATATATGGATTTAAGCAATCTACATGCTTTCCTGCTGCTCCCACTGTCAATGAATCTCTCTTCCTGATCCATATAAACGCATTCTTCTAAATCCCCATTTAGAAATGCCGTTTTAACGTCCATCTGCCAGATTTCATAGTCGTAGTGAGCAGCAATAGCAAGTAGGATCCTAATGGATTTAAGCATGGCTACAGGCGAAAAAGTCTCGTCATAGTCCAAACCTGGTCTTTGACGAAAACCCTTCGCCACAAGTCTTGCCTTATAGGTCTCTACCTGCCAATCTACACCAATCTTTCTTTTAAAGATCCATTTGCACCCCACAGGTTTTACCCCAGGGGGTACAACGTCCAAAGTCCATACTTTGTTGGTGTACATAGACTCCATTTCGGATCTCATGGCATCCAGCCACTCACAGAGTCTCCACTCGTGATAGCTTGCTGAAAACTGGTAGGATCATCATCCTCCATGATGCAGTCTTCTCTGTCACCATCAATGAGGAAACCGTAGTACCTCTTCGGTGGGCAAGAAGTCCTACCAGACCTACGGAGTGGCCAAGGTTCCTCAGCTTCTATTGCAACAGCCGGTTCAACCAAGTCGTCATTTGTAGTTTGTGTCTCTAGAACCTCTTCTAGATCTACCACACTGCCATCGGTTTCATTTGCGAAAAACTCTTTTTCCAAGAATGTGGCATGCTGAGAAACAAATAACTTTTGTTCCTCCTTGTGGTAGATAAGATATCCATAAGAGTTCTTTGGATATCCTACAAAATTACACATGACCGACCGTGTCTCGAGTTTATCCGGATTCTGCTTTTTAACATAGGCCGGGCAACCCCAAATCTTAAATCTCTTAAGAGATGGTCTCTTCCCATGCCATATCTCATATGGTGTGGTAGACACGATTTTGGTTGGAACCCTGTTCAGTAGAAACGCTGCACTCTCCAATGCATGCCCCCAAAATGAGACAGGTAACTCAGCATCACTCATCATGGAACGGGCCATATCTAATAGGGTCCGATTCCGTCGTTCAGACACACCGTTGTGCTGTGGTGTGTAAGGACGAGTGAGCTGAGAGAGAATCCCATTCTCTTTTAGGAAGTTTGCAAATTTTGTACTGAGGTACTCCCCACCTCGATCTGATCGAAGCATTTTAATACTCAAGCCGGTTTGTTTTTCTACTTCGAGTTTATATTCAGTGAATTTCTCGAAAGATTCGGATTTGTGATTTAATAAAAATACATGACCGAATCTTGAGAAATCGTCAGTGAAAGTAATGAAGTAAGAAAAACCGCCTCTAGCCTGTGCAGACATTGTCCTACATACATCACTATGTATAAGTCCTAGGAGCTCGGTAGCTCTTTCTCCGTGTCCGGTAAACGGAGTTTTGGTCATTTTACCCTTGATACAAGACTGGCAAGTCGCATAAGATTTATATTCAAAAGAGTTTAAATATCCATCTTTGTGTAACTTGTTTAGTCTTGTTTCGTTAATATGACCAAGTCTACAGTGCCAAAGAAAAGCTTCATTTTTTTCTGAAAGTTTTCTTTTATTAGTGTGTTGTATGCTGAAAACTGTGTGTTGATTTAGGACGTATATCCCGTTATTAAGCGTATCATACCCAACCAACATTTGATTCAGGTGAATGTTCATATCATTGTTCTGCAATACAAAATTATATCCTTCATTGTCTAACAAAGAAACAGATATTATATTACAAAGCATACTTGGTACAAAATAACATGGGTTCAAAACCAATATACACCCAGATGGCAACCCCAAATGATACTCTCCCACTGCGACTGTATGTACATTAGAACCATGTCCAACGCGGAGAGTATGGTCACCTGTCTTCAAAACCTTGCTATTTCTCAGCCCCTGTATAGAATTGCAAATGTGAGAACCTTAACCGGTATCTAATACCTAGGAAGCAGAGTTTATTGAAAAACAGTTTTCTGTCACAAACACACCTGAAGCGGAAGCATCCCCATGCTTCTTCTTGAGATTTAAGTACTCTGTGCAGTTGCGCTTCCAATGTCCTGTTTTGTGGCAGTGATAACATTCCCTTTTCCCCAATTCTCCAGCTTTGGAATTGTCCTTCCCCTTAACCTTTTTAACTCCTCCTTTAGGCTTGGTGGGCTTCTTCTTCATCTTTCCCTTGGCCTTAACCTTTGGGCGAGAAGAAGAAGATTGCCCAACACTCAAAACGGGAGTTTTCACTGATTTCAGTGTGCTCTCTGCACTCCTTAACATATTAAGGAGTTCAGGTAGTTCCTTCTCCATGTTGTGCATGTTGAAATTAACTATAAATTGAGAAAAGGTGGAGGGGAGGGACTGCAGAATAATATCCGTATATTGTTCATTGTCCATTGTCCATCCAAGGTCCTCAAGCTCTTCTATGAGAGCTATCATCTTCAGAACGTGGTCACCTACTGGTGTGCCCGGGGCCATTCTCATCTAAAACAATTTCTTTGATGCTTCGTATCGTAATACGCGGGATTGCTCTCCATACAACTCCTTTGTATGGAGGAATATGGCGTGAATGTCCATATTCTCGTGCTGCTTTTGATTTGTGTTATCCATCGATGCAAGCGCGAGGCATTTGGCCGTGGCACAGTCAGCGTCCCATGTCTTGCGGACTTCAATATCCGCAACGGAGGATTTTGGACCTGGGACAGGCGGGGCTGAAGCCGTGAGGACATATGATACTTTATCATAAGTCAAGGCAATGTTCAGATTCCTCAGCCGGTCTTTCTAATTGGTCCCATTCAGTTTATTTTTATCTAGTAGAAGCTTGAGTCCTGTCATTGGTATCTGCCATTAAGAGAGAGAAAAGAATACACTCAGCGAAAGCTCTTGCAAAGATCAGATTGGTTATTATCTTGTCTAATCGATGTCTCCCACTGCTTTAATCAAGTTTTTCTTTCAAACCTTAAAATGAAAACTAGCCAGGATTAATTACAGTCTACAACTTCGCTAACCGTTCAGCCAGGCCAGTATCGGTACTTGAGGGAGGTTCCCCGTGCTTTCACACGGACCTAATTAAAGTAAACCTCGTCTTCCCAGAGGCGTAGCCCCGTTAACACCTTTCTAGACACCTAATGGGTTATCTAATTGTAAACTGCAAAACTCTCCTGGGAGCAACTATTGCCCACAGTGGGATCGGGATCCAACCATCATATGGAAGGTATGCAATCTCATTGCAAATTTCAACTATTGAAATTCCCGATGTGGTTTTTACCGCTAGCACCTATGACCTTGGCTATGGTCAACAAATCACAAGCACTAGTCAAGTTCAACCCGCCATTTCTTGATTAATTAGACCCGTTCACATGACCCTTGGCTAAGGTCAACAAAGTCACATGCCCGTCCCAATTAATCTGCATCATATGCATTTGTAGGAAGACATCACTTAGATACCGTACACTACGCCTTGGTTAAGGTCAACAAATGTAGCACGAATACTAAGTACTCTACTTCCTAAAATGACGGAGGGTTGCGGATGATTTTTACGAAAATCTTTAACGCTTTGAACTTGATATCGTCGTAGAATCAAAAAAAGGTTTTTAAAAGGAGTAGCTTGAGCTCCGCAGTTTTGTAATATAGCTTTTTCATAAAGAGCCGAGTGGTTTTCAAATCTAATTCTACAACAACATTTTAGGTTTATTTTCTTTACATTAATCATATTAATGTAGCCTCATCATTTAAGTCCTTAAGCCAACCACAGAAAAGAAACGAAAATACAACGTACGCTTATGCCATCCGCATTCGCCGCAATGTTCCGTTATGCACAGTTAGGTTACTTAACTAACGCCATACCGGGACGGGACTAGCGCGGGTGTAAAACATAAGCAACGTCTACTATATATCTCATATATAATATATCATTCGTCTCAGATATCACAGAACACAGGCATCAGAAAAACAGATATAATGTGGGATATACTAGGACACCCGTATTTAGTATTTAGCCAACAATAGAAAATACGGATTCCACAGTCGCGATGAATTGCCAAGCCTACACCCCTAGACCCCTACGAGTGCGGCAAGTGGCCTTACCAATCCTGGAGTTTAGGAGACCCGGTCTCGACTCCTCGAGATGGCCTCCCACTGAACCCCAGAACCCGGTCACTTGTGTTCCCCTCTTTGGGTCTATCCGAATGCGGAAAAGTAAATAATGTACAACACTGGTGACATCAACCTCAATCCGGAAGTGCCCCAAATAAAAGAATATTACATTACATTTGAATTTTACATGAATGAAAAGAAAACTCTTATCTCACATAAAAAAAAACCCGGCTATTTAATCGCGACAATCCTGCACTTTATATCTCAACAGCACATAATATCATATATCATCAACGTAAATAAGTATGCGTACCCCGATTATCGTTGATATATAGCAACGAAACCGGCTATATGAGACATACTACATTTACGGTCACAGAAAAGAAAGTATAAAACTACAACATTTGGAATCCACAATCACTTTAGACATCATAAATCTGAAGTATCACATACTTCGCATTTCATGCCTAACTATATGAATTCCACATATTGTATCACATTCCAGATAAATAGACAGTATTAAACTTTCCGATCGAATAATCAAATACCCAAGATTTCCTAAATAGCTCAACACTTGAGCGGAGTTCAAAAAACCCGGAATATGTCACAGTAGTAGCGGTCCAGCCGTAGAAGGGTCAAGCCAACGCCTCACATGTGGCACGCCGTACTGCCTCAAACCCTAAGTTTTAGAGGCAGTTCAGACGGTCACATAATCGAGTTAAGGTTTGTGTTCTTCTAGAGGGTCCACCACATTATTTTCACGTATATCCGAAAGATTTAAACTCGAGAAAAAATTCAACATTTGAAAGTTTTTCGTACCGGGAAAAAGTGAGTTAATGATATCCGTTCAAACTTTTTAATACTTTCTAAATTATCCGAAAACTGCACGAAATTAAATATTCCGATCGAATCAACGAATCCAAAACAATCCCCAGAACACTCAACACTTGAATCATATTAAAAATTCCCAAAAAATATATACAAGCAGGTAGGAACATTACTGTGTGAAAACAAGGCAATGATTCATCTGTACGGCCGCGGATCCGCGGCCCAAGCAAGGTCTGGCCGCGGTTCCGCGGCTGAATGTACGGTTCATTGCTTCGTTTTTTACAGTATTGCTTAGATTTGCCTGCTGAATTTTTGAAGTATTTTTAATTCTGAAAAAACACAGTTTTAAAAAAATGTACAGAGAAGAGTTAAAAATCCGTATTTTTGGTTCGATCGGAGTTTTAACTTCGCCTAAGGTTCTAGCTTCGCTCTGATACCATGAAGGGTTTTCTACAGCACCACTACTAGGGTTAGGAGGTAACACATATGCCATATTTAAATTTTAGATGGTGCTAAAGAAACAAACACAAGGATCATGCTAGAAAAATTATGGCAACTAAACTTTAACACAATCACAAGTAGAAAAGCTAGGGTTTTGAGAGTACAACCTTTGTAGCTCCCTACGCTAGACTCCTTGGCAACTTGAGGGTTGGAAAAAGGTCCGCTTGAGATCCTCTAGGTCCACGACGATCCACCCGGAGTCCTCTTTGTCCAAGCTTGAAGCTTCAAAAGATCAAGAGAAGAAATGGAAGCTAACACTCTACACTAATGGGCAAGACTAGTGTATAATTGTCACGAGCCGAAAGTACGGAACGTGACCGACACTTAGATTACGAAGCGTCTAGAGGCGCAACGCAACCTAAGTAAGCCGAAGCCCAGAAATCTAAACCATAAAAGAAGAAGAAGAAGTAAAAGAAACATGAAGGAAACAAGTTTAAAATCATCAGCAATTTTTCCCAAAAATTCCGGCAGAGTCTCCTCTATAAAAACTGGCCCTCAAACGGGTACAACAAGTATAATATACATAAACAATGAAAAGAATCCCCAAACAGGAGCTAGCATCAACGCCAACAGGCGGAAACAACCACAACAAGCACAATAATATACAACGCCAAAGGGCGAGGCTCAAAACTCAAAAGAAAACAAAACCACCAGATCAGAATAATATAAGCGCGACTCTAAGGTCGAAATAAAAGACTGGTCCAATAAACTTATCAAGTAATACAAGTATGGTTGATGGAGCTTACTAGATACAAAGAATGAATAAAAATACAATGGTGGTTCGGATACAAGTGAACCAACCTACCGTGCAAATCACCCTGAAAGAATAGATGTGCCAGCAAGCTGCCAGGGGAAACCTGTACACCGAACCTGTAATAAAATTTGGCACAACGGGGGTGAGTTGCCAACTCGTGAGTAGAGGACATCTACGAAAAGAAATCGAATGCATGACGCTATCCTAGGTCATAATAATACATTACTATATCCCAATCATCTAGTAATAGCAGGGTAATACTACGTGTAAGTGCAGATACTCCGTGCTCGTGTCAGTGCCTCATATAGTACTATGTCATATGAATGGATATGCATGCACCATGAATGTAAAATAACCAATCCTGAAATCTAAGTGTATCTGTATAAGAAATCTTTAGCTGTTATCATAGTAAAACGAGTACAGAAACCGGAAATATCAATAATGAAATCCATGGAAATCCGTGTCAAGCATCGACACAAACATGTAAATCTCAAGTCTCATAGTCTCAATATCTCGGGCTCCGTCAGTCCGGATCGGCCCATGTCATCAAATCTCACGACAACGGTTGGTATCCTCCGGATATCCGCCGCGCCAGACATCACCGGTAGGTAGCCTTCCCCTGCCAGGATCATCGTCTACAACTCGATCTTCTTGCCCCGGGGTACCATACCGGGCCCACCATGTACCCGAGACGGTTCATCCACTCCTCGAATCGGGTCTCGAAATCCAACAGAAAACATGAAATCTCATGGTGGACGACACATACATCACGAGAAAACCGCATCTTTTTTTAAAAAGAGAGGAGGAGAGAGAGAGAGAAGTTTTTATATATTCTTGCGGTTTTCCCCAAAAATCCAGAAATCTCATAGAAACCCAAATCTCAAAATCATGAGTAAGTATATGATAAGTGTCGGCATATGCCCATAATACTGCATGATAACATGAAAACATGAATGCATGAATGTCTAAGTAATAATTATCATGTCTATACTAACATCAGAGAGTAATCACAATATTATATCGGTCAAGTTGTTAACTGATTCTATCAATAAAAGATAATATGATCTAAAGTGTACGTGACATAGCAATTACCGATGATGATGTGTGTGAGCCGGCATATGAGTGTGCGTGGAATATGCGCATCATCGGTAATGGTGCTGGTGTCCTAACAGGTAAGGTTTATACTGATTATAGCAACATATGTATGAACATGCAACATTATGATTACAGTGAAAAAGTAAAGACGGATGTGTGTTATCCACTCATTTGATATACAATTATCACTACCACTATATGACTCGAAACTAACCTAGTGTCCATCTAACCTCCTAAGGAACTAAACCTAAGAAACTAGTCATTAAGAAATAAGAGTCTACCTAGGTCTGAATCAATATCTCTAATAGTCGGCGATCCAGCCTCAATAGCGTCACGTACGTAGTACGGCTTTCTCGAATCAAGAGTGCGGATCAATCATCATATCTATGCCTCGTACGGTAAAATCCATCGTACGGCATCCCAATATCGGGGTACGGTCAAGTATCTCCTAGGTGTCTCATCATTAGTATAATGTCATCCTCAGGAATATCATGTCTTATGTATCATATTGTGATTAAGTCATACGGATATCATATCGTCCTCAAGTTACACCTCTATAGTATCGACATCAGGTCGCACCTATATGATGTCGTAATCAAGTCATACATATCCCATATCGTGATCAATCACAAGTTACAGTCTGGGTACTATTTTAGAGTCCCATGTACCTCAATATTATCACCACCCATTATAATTTAAGTATACATGTTCATTATCTCATTCTCTAATGATCCGCTAATACTTAATACGACTGTATAGCCAAGAATAACGGCATCAAGCCCAGTTACACTGTTTCATCATACCTCGGATATCATATCACATCAATGTATCCCATATACGTGTTGTATATATATGTATACATATACCTCGTCCTATATATATATACACATGCACGTATACACCATGTCGTGTTTCAGTGTGTGCGTGTGTGTGTTTCTACCTGAAACCTACGAACCTCTTCCAAGGTATTCATCCTCTGATATGGTATTCCTAAATCAGTCTAGTCCAGCCTAGGGTCATTACTAGGGTCCTACGCATTAAGAATCTTGGGTCACATCTGGTTTCCTAATGACAATAAGTACTATTCCTATTCTACGTTGCGGGGGTGCTAAACGCCATCCACCCGACTTCCTCCCGTAGATATGCATCTACTCACCTGGTCCATGTCTGCCGAAGACGGTGTCGCCATCCTCCTCTTCATCGCCCGCATTCCACGTGAGGGGTACCTAAACGCAAACATATAAATAGCATCGTAAACTGAATCACATACAAAAGTCAAAACGACGCAATGAACCGGCATAGGTTAAAACCTATGTCCCGTCCACGCAAAAGAACCAAATATCGCTCGATATCGGCGTACAAACTCCGATGGATCGAGATAAACATCAACAAATAACTCGTAGTTTTAAAACACATTACTTATATTATAAAACATGATTAAATCCATCGAAACCCTAAAATCCATCAAACCGTCCAATTTCGTAAAACCCGAAAATGCCAATTTACCGTTTTTCATCAAAACATGACATTTAAATGAAACCAATGGTTATAAAACTCATCAAATAGAATAACTAGACTATACAACCCCTTACTATATTTTTATTACACATATTTGCATTAATTTGAAATTTCTAGTTTGCAACCATTAGAAATTTTCAACCTCTTTCATGCAAAATTCACAATTCCACAACAAAACATGATTTTGCATGAATTAATGTATTAAACTACAATTCATGATGATAATGATATGATGAAACCATAATTATATTTTTAATCTCATTTATTTAGGAATTTCCCAAAATCTAGTTTACAAAAATAGTATTTTATTAGTATTTTTCCAATTATCACAAGAAACTAGTGATCAAACTAAGTTTTTCATTCCTTTAATATGCTAATATTCTCCTTTAAACTACCATCTAATGATAACAACCTTAATAAGAATTTTATTTTACCCACAAACACATTTTAGAAAAATCTTGTTAGCTAAATAGCTTAATTGAAACAATTGAATACACAAATTATTATATAATAACCATGCAAGATTTTTCCACTTCTAAAAATGGTAGACTAGTTATTATAACCTTATTTAATTAATAAAAATCACAACTTGATTTTTCAAACCCTAACTTGAATTTTAAAAGTAGTAAATAGAATTAATATATTAAATCTAATTATGCTTAAATGAACATCTAATAACAATAAATCAAAAGAAGGAAATTTATATCTCCAAAATATGAAACCCAAACATGAAATAAGCCTCCAAAATGCATGCTTTCCATCTCCAAAATCCATGCTAAATAGGTCAAAGGAAAATGGTAGAGGTTGAATGTTGATTTTTGAGATTTATTTTTGGAATTTTTGATGAATTTTGATGAATTTTAATGCAAAAATGATGGGGGAAAATTTTTGGGGCTACCCATGGTGGGGAGGCCGGCCATGGAGAGGGAGGAGGGTGGAGAGAGAGAAAAAATGTGTGGTATTGTGCAGAAAGTTCATAAATAATGCATTCTTTTACTTAAACCCTTTATTATCTAACTTTTTCAATTTAACCCTTTTCCTAGAAATTTCTAGAACCATGGAGAGATTTTGGAAAAGATTTTGCATATTACACACTTGATTCTAATATACCATGACTCATTTTTACAAATTAAAACCATTCAAATTTGTAATTTACACTAATTTAGTGTAAAAATAAAGCTTATGTTAATATTTAAAATATTTAATTTAGGAAAAATATTTAATTGAACAAAAAATTTATAAGTGGCTAAATAAACACCATTTACTAGTAATAACATAATTAAAATAGATATTTTTAAATTTATAGTGAAAAAAAATTACGGTTTAGTTTTACGAAAAATACATTTTACTTTACCGAAAATCCTAAAATTCACTTAAACAAATTTTATTTATTTAATTATTTTTAAAATGTTACAGTCTTCCCCCTTTAAGAAATTTGGTCCCCGAATTTAAATTAAAATTCCCCTTCCAAATACTAAAACATTTAGCAAACACTCAAATCGTCGGGGCTCCGAAATCATCAATACATAACTAAAATCAACTCCGTCAAGCATAACGCAATCATCGGAGTTATGGAGAGAATAAAATATCAAAACCCATTGTGAAAACCATCATAATATACATCAATCTATAACTTATATATAGTGCGCATCATAGTAAAATCGCCTAAACATCATAATAAAGAAGCATACAAAAACCCCTCTTGAAAATCGCCGTGCAATGCACGTGTCACGGCATAAGTACCGGACGTTTGATTAAAAAAAAATAGCTATATATATATATCTTTTATTTAACATACACGTCCCGCCTGGTTACTAAATCAAATAATAATGATTATGAAAATATACTGCTCAAACTAAAATCAATCCCAATCACATCATAAAAATATCATGTGCGTCCGGTGCGCACTGAAATCGAAACCAAATACAGATACCACGAATATACACAAAAACAAAACTAAGTGCAACAGGTGTGCACCAAAAACATCTGTCAAGTGCAACGGGCGTGCACGACTCATTATCAGGTGCATCTAATCTGCACAAAACCCCGATTTAGTGCATCTGGTGTGTACAAAATCGTATTAAGTGCGCCAAGTGTATGCAAGAATCTCAATCAGGTGCACATGGTGCACGAAAACATACATCGAATATCAAAATCGAAATCACAGTACAAAAATGCATAAAAACTAGGTCGAAGCATATGTCAGAATCATGTGTAACTCATCTGCACGAAATCCAATCAAAAATCTCAAAATATATAAAACCAAATCAAGTGTACTGGGTGTGTACTAAACAACATCAATACAACTGATATATGAAACACAAATAGAATGAAATGAAGGTACACACATGAAATACCAATCGTAGAACAAAGTCCTCAAAATACCAAAATCCAATCAACGAAAATATGAAATTCAAATCACTAAATCACAATCGTAAACACTATCGTCAATGTGCGCCTCTTTCGTCTGATGTCGGCTGCTTCAAACTCGTCTCTTCGTAGCTGTGCAGACTGCGCTACTAACGGAAATACTCATATTTAGAGTCTCCAACGTATTCGATCCCTTCACCTGATATCCGGACTATATTAAACTTTTCGATCGACCCACCAAAATCCCATAATTCCCCGAGAGCTCAACACTCAAGTACAGTTTAAAAATATCTGGTACATACCCCAGCATCGATGATCCAGCTATAGAAGAGCAAACCCAAGCCTCACTAATGACACCGCGGAACTGTCGTAAACCCTAAGGTTCAAGGGCGTTCTCGTGGTCATTATGTCGAGTTAGGGTTTCATTCTTTTAGAGGGTCCATCGAAATACCTGCATGTTCTTCCGAATACTTTAAACTTGGGAAAATGGTTTTCTGATAATCGTTCGAACCCTTTAACTTCATCCGGACGGCATGTGAATACCCTTCGTCCGTACGCTAAGCAATGCTTCAATCCTCAAGAATAGCCAATACTCTAATGGTTATCGCATTCGAGCCGCAGCTTCCTCTGCCAGTGTGCCCGTGGTAACAGAAACCGCCCTCCAACATTGACGAAGATAGATCAAAAGAACGAATGGAATACGGTGCAAACAATTGTACATCCTAAGGCTCCTTAAGCAGAGTAGCGTATCGTAAGTATGCCGCGGACCATACCCACGGTACGTTACTCTACCTAAATCGCCCACTCCATCAACCAAGGGTCACCTAGACTTATACAAGGTTAAACCTAGCGCTCTGATACCAACTTTGTGACGACATGAAAGTACGGAACGTGATCGGCACTTAGATTACGAAGCGTCTAGAGGCTCAACGCAACCTAAGTAAGCCGAAGCCCAGAAATCTAAATCATAAAAGAAGAAGAAGAAGTAAAAGAAACATGAAGGAAACAAGTTTAAAATCATCAGCAATTTTTCCCAAAAATTTCGGCAGAGTCTCCTCTATAAAAACTGGCCCCCAAACGGTTACAACAAGTATAATATACATAAACAATGAAAAGAATCCCCAAACAGGAGCTAGCATCAACGCCAACAGGCGGAAACAACCACAACAAGCATAATAATATACAACGCCAAAGGGCGAGGCTCAAAACTCAAAAGAAAACAAAACCAACAGATCAGAATAATATAAGCGCGACTCTAAGGTCGAAATAAAAGACTGGTCCAATAAACTTATCAAGTAATACAAGTATGGTTGATGGAGCTTACTAGATACAAAAAATGAATAAAAATACAATGGTGGTTCAGATACAAGTGAACCAACCTACCGTGCAAATCACCCTGAAAGAATAGATGTGCCAGCAAGCTGCCAGGGGAAACCTGTACACCGAACCTGTAATAAAATTTGGCACAACGGGGGTGAGTTGCCAACTCGTGAGTAGAAGACATCTACGAAAAGAAATCGAATGCATGACGCTATCCTAGGTCATAATAATACATTACTATATCCCAATCATCTAGTAATAGCAGGGTAATACTACGTGTAAGTGCAGATACTCCGTGCTCGTGTCAGTGCCTCATATAGTACTATGTCATATGAATGGATATGCATGCACCATGAATGTAAAATAACCAATCCTGAAATCCAAGTGTATCTGTATAAGAAATCATTAGCTGTTATCATAGTAAAACGAGTACAGAAACCAGAAATATCAATAATGAAATCCATGGAAATCCGTGTCAAGCATCGACACAAACATGTAAATCTCAAGTCTCATAGTCTCAATATCTCAGGCTCCGTCAGTCCGGATCGGCCCATGTCATCAAATCTCACGACAACGGTCGGTATCCTCCGGATATCCGCCGCGCCAGACATCACCGGTAGGTAGCCTTCCCCTGCCAGGCTCATCGTCTACAACTCGATCTTCTTGCCCCGGGGTACCATACCAGGCCCACCATGTAACCGAGACGGTTCATCCACTCCTCGAATCGAGTCTCGAAATCCAACATAAAACATGAAATCTCATGGTGGACGACACATACATCACGAGAAAACCGCATCTTATTTTAAAAAGAGAGGAGGAGAGAGAGAGAAGTTTTTATATATTCTTGCGGTTTTCCCCAAAAATCCAGAAATCTCATAGAAACCCGAATCTCAAAATCATGAGTAAGTATATGA
This sequence comes from Agapanthus africanus, assembly GCA_030015575.1. Classification (NCBI taxonomy): domain Eukaryota; kingdom Viridiplantae; phylum Streptophyta; class Magnoliopsida; order Asparagales; family Amaryllidaceae; genus Agapanthus; species Agapanthus africanus. Next base: position 264,672,200 of record JASDDO010000008.1, read on the forward strand.
TAAGTGTCGGCATATGCCCATAATACTGCATGATAACATGAAAACATGAATGCATGAATGTCTACGTAATAATTATCATGTCTATACTAACATCAGAGAGTAATCACAATATTATATCGGTCAAGTTGTTAACTGATTCTATCAATAAAAGATAATATGATCTAAAGTGTACGTGACATAGCAATTACCGATGATGATGTGTGTGAGCCAGCATATGAGTGTGCGTGGAATATGCGCATCATCGGTAATGGTGCTGGTGTCCTAACAGGTAAGGTTTATACTGATTATAGCAACATATGTATGAACATGCAACATTATGATTACAGTGAAAAAGTAAAGACGGATGTGTGTTATCCACTCATTTGATATACAATTATCACTACCACTATATGACTCGAAACTAACCTAGTGTCCATCTAACCTCCTAAGGAACTAAACCTAAGAAACTAGTCATTAAGAAATAAGAGTCTACCTAGGTCTGAATCAATATCTCTAATAGTCGGCGATCCAGCCTCAATAGCGTCACGTACGTAGTACGGCTTCCTCGAATCAAGAGTGCGGATCAATCATCATATCTATGCCTCGTACGGTAAAATCCATCGTACGACATCCCAATATCGGGGTACGGTCAAGTATCTCCTAGGTGTCTCATCATTAGTATAATGTCATCCTCAGGAATATCATGTCTTATTTATCATATTGTGATTAAGTCATACAGATATCATATCGTCCTCAAGTCACACCTCTATAGTATCGACATCAGGTCACACCTATATGATGTCGTAATCAAGTCATACATATCCCATATCGTGATCAATCACAAGTTACAGTCTGGGTACTATTTTAGAGTCCCATGTACCTCAATATTATCACCACCCATTATAATTTAAGTATACATGTTCATTATCTCATTCTCTAATGATCCGCTAATACTTAATACGACTGTATAGCCAAGAATCACGGCATCAAGCCCAGTTACACTGTTTCATCATACCTCGGATATCATATCACATCAATGTATCCCATATACGTGTTGTATATATATGTATACCTATACCTCGTCCTATATATATATACACATGCACGTATACACCATGTCGTGTTTCAGTGTGTGCGTGTGTGTGTTTCTACCTGAAACCTACGAACCTCTTCCAAGGTATTCATCCTCTGATATGGTATTCCTAAATAAGTCTAGTCCAGTCTAGGGTCATTACTAGGGTCATACGCATTAAGAATCTAGGGTCACATCTGGTTTCCTAATGACAATAAGTACTATTCCTATTCTACGTTGCGGGGGTGCTAAACGCCATCCACCCGACTTCCCCCCGTAGATATGCATCTACTCACCTGGTCCATGTCTGCCGAAGACGGTGTCGCCATCCTCCTCTTCATCGCCCGCATTCCACGTGAGGGGTACCTAAACGCAAACATATAAATAGCATCGTAAACTGAATCACATACAAAAGTCAAAACGACGCAATGAACCGGCATAGGTTAAAACCTATGTCCCGTCCACGCAAAAGAACCAAATATCGCTCGATATCGGCGTACAAACTCCGATGGATCGAGATAAACATCAACAAATAACTCGTAGTTTTAAAACACATTACTTATATTATAAAACATGATTAAATCCATCGAAACCCTAAAATCCATCAAACCGTCCAATTTCGTAAAACCCGAAAATGCCAATTTACCGTTTTTCATCAAAACTTGACATTTAAATGAAACCAATGGTTATAAAACTCATCAAATAGCATAACTAGACTATACAACCCCTTACTATATTTTTATTACACATATTTGCATTAATTTGAAATTTCTAGTTTGCAACCATTAGAAATTTTCAACCTCTTTCAAGCAAAATTCACAATTCCACAACAAAACATGATTTTGCATGAATTAATGTATTAAACTACAATTCATGATGATAATGATATGATGAAACCATAATTATATTTTTAATCTCATTTATTTAGGAATTTCCCAAAATCTAGTTTACAAAAATAGCATTTTATTAGTATTTTTCCAATTATCACAAGAAACTGGTGAACAAACTAAGTTTTTCATTCCTTTAATATGCTAATACTCTCCTTAAAACTACCATCTAATGATAACAACCTTAATAAGAATTTTATTTTACCCACAAACACATTTTAGAAAAATCTAGTTAGCTAAATAGCTTAATTGAAACAATTGAATACACAAATTATTATATAATAACCATGCAAGATTTTTCCACTTCTAAAAATGGTAGACTAGTTATTATAACCTTATTTAATTAATAAAAATCACAACTTGATTTTTCAAACCCTAACTTGAATTTTAAAAGTAGTAAATAGAATTAATATATTAAATCTAATTATGCTTAAATGAACATCTAATAACAATAAATCAAAAGAAGGAAATTTATACCTCCAAAATATGAAACCCAAACATGAAATAAGCCTCCAAAATGCATGCTTTCCATCTCCAAAATCCATGCTAAATAGGTCAAAGGAAAATGGTAGAGGTTGAATGTTGATTTTTGAGATTTATTTTTGGAATTTTTGAAGAATTTTGATGAATTTTAATGCAAAAATGATGGGGGAAAAATTTTGGGGCTACCCATGGAGGGGAGGCCGGCCATGGAGAGGGAGGAGGGTGGAGAGAGAGAAAAAATGTGTGGTATTGTGTAGAAAGTTCATAAATAATGCATTTTTTCACTTAAACCCTTTATTATCTAACTTTTTCAATTTAACCCTTTTCCTAGAAATTTCTAGAACCATGGAGAGATTTTGCATATTACACACTTGATTCTAATATACCATGGCTCATTTTTACAAATTAAAACCATTCAAATTTGTAATTTACACTAATTTAGTGTAAAAATAAAGCTTATGTTAATATTTAAAATATTTAATTTAGGAAAAATATTTAATTGAACTAAAAATTTATAAGTGGCTAAATAAACACCATTTACTAGTAATAACATAATTAAAATAGATATTTTTAAATTTATAGTTAAAAAAAATTACGTCTTAGTTTTACGAAAAATACATTTTACTTTACCGAAAATCCTAAAATTCACTTAAACAAATTTTATTTATTTAATTATTTTTAAAATGTTACAATAATGGTGTTGTGGTTGGTTTTCTCACTTCAAAACCCTAACTTGGTCACTCTTTGGCTCACTTGAGAAATCTAGAGAGCAACAGAGAAAGGAAGAAGAAGATGAAGGATTTCTAAAACTCAAGATAATGATAATGTGTTGAATAAAATGAGAAAATGAAAATATATATATTTTCACTCTCTCATTCTAAACCATGGTTATAAAAATATCGAGATATTTTGTTTGGAACAAAAATGACCATAGAAATTCAATCATGGTTAAACTAAAGGGTTAATATAAGAATAAAAAATTCAACCATGAAACAATTTCCATTTTCATTTTTCTTTTCCAAAAATAATATCCATATATTTTATAAAGGGTGTGAGTCTTATATTGCCACCATACACTATATCAACAACCATGATAGAATGATGTATGCATGTATGTGTGCATGCACATCCATATATGCATGAATAAGAATGAATGCATCCAATGCATACAACAAGAAAAGACAAGAAATGATTTCTAGTGAGAAACTAATGGTCAATGATAAATCAACACTTGATTTAGCAACCCGGTCATATCACATACGACCCGACCAAAAGCAAACCGCCCGACTAATATACGGTATCTCATGCTCGCATTTTAACCGGGTCAACGTGCATATCTCATATGCGCACAACATCGTTTCGCCTGGACTAGGTAACTCCATTGTGGGACTCTAAGACTCGTCAATACGCCGGCAGTGGGTGATGATCATATCAAGCACCCCCAAGCCGCAAGCGATCAGCTAAACGTAACGGCCACACGGGTATTGAGCGATCAGAAGAAAACAAGCGAACTTGTTACAACTCCAGTCGAGCCAATCGGCAACACTACCGTACAGTCCGGTCTCTTCGTCAGTTATGCTGCATATCAAGCCTAGGATGGTAACGTCGACCCCAATGACTCAATAAGTCGTGCCGATGAATGGTCTATAACAGATCGAGAAACTACTGATAACACTTATCAGTAAATCTCAACAGCCCTGGCCAGGGACTTACTGATATAGCCAGTCGAGCACAGCACATCATCAACTCCCAATACCGGGAGAGACGGAACCCCTCCTATCGCTCATCGCCTTCGTGTGTCTCGGGACAGTACCCAACGGCCACCTGTTTGCACGGCTCAGTAGAGCCGTGGTAAGGTGGTAATCAAAGTACAGTGGGAGAACACGCAAGACTCTATGACGATCTCGGGTCTACAGACTAACATGCACCAGTGTCACCTGAGAACTGCTATCCGACGATAGATATAATTCCATATAGGAGTTCTCGGTGAGTCCGTCCAGTGTACCCAGTCACCACTGAGCACCCGTATACGATCTTGATGTCAAACAACGATTAATGTGAGAACATCCATCGCCCATCATATGGTCTAGTATCATATACGCTAGTCTACTCTGGTATATCGATGCCCCGTCTCGATACACCTACGACTAGGGACATTTCAGGATATGCTTATAAACTACAGATGTCCCACAAGTATGATCTCCATCATAATCATAGAAGTCAAGCATATATCCTCAGGGCTTTATCAACATGTATGAATGAATAAAAGCATGATCAAATCAACATGTCAGATAAAGAAGAACAAGATAGCATACTATCATGTCGAGCAAGAATGTATACTGAATATATATATATATATATATATATATATATATATATACATGTATAAATAAATCGACTATTATATAATGGCCTCTACGGCATACATATATCCAGTAGCAAGCGGTCAGCTAAACGTAACAGCCACCCAGGTATTGAGCGCTCATAAGATCAACAAGCAAGCCTGTACATTCTCCTGTGAATCCAATCAGTAACACTCTTGTACAGTCCGGTCTCGTCGTCTGATATGTCGCATATCTCGCCTAGGGGTGGTAAACGTCAGACCCCAGTAGCTTGATAAGTCGTGTCGATATGAGGTCTATAACAGTTCGAGAAACTACTGATAACACTTACCGGTAAATCTCAGCAACCCTGGCCAGGGATTTCCAGTTATAACCAATCGAACACAGCACAACATCAACTCTCTATACCGGGAGAGACGAATCCCCTCCTATCGCTCATTGCCTCCATGTGTTTTGGGACTGTACCCAAAAGCCACCTTTTTGCACGCCCTCTTTGACGTGGTATGATGGAAACCAAAGCACAGTGGGAATCACACAAGACTCTATGACGATCTCGGGTCTACAGACTAAGCTGTACCAGTGTCATCGGAGAACTGCCATCTGACGTGAGGTATAATACCATCTGGGAGTTCTCGGCGAGTCCGTCCAGTGTACCCAGTCTCTACTAAGCACCCGTACACCATCCTTGATGTCATACATCGATGGATATGGGATCATCCATCGCCCATCATATGGGTCAAGATGCGTATACGCTTGTCTACTCTGGTGTATCGATACACCCTCGACTATGAACAGTTATAGGATGTACTCGTCGACTACCGTGGCCCCACTAGTATGATCTCATCATAATCCCAGTAGTCGAGTACATATCCTAAGGGCTTTATCAACATGTAACATAGAGACAATCAGAGTACATGTTAAGATAAAGTACAACCAGATAGCGTACTATCATGTCGAGCAAGAAAGTCATCCCTATATATATCCAAGCATCCACTACAATATACATCGTATGTACAGTAATGGCCTCTAGGGCATATATATAACTAACAATCTCCCACTTGCACTAGGTCCATCTGTTGTGGTATCACATACCCAACAATTAGATATGGTTGAAGTATCTCATACTCAACCATCCCATAAAAGTGTCTACTGGGAAAACGGCCTTTGTGAGTGGATTCGCGCTGTCGTCCTCTGTGTCTACTCTCCTAACCTTGATCTCCCTGGTGATCAACCATCTCCATGATCAGGTGATACTGCCTAAGAATTATATCTGGATATCTGATGGGACAGGAGGTTCCATGGCATAAGCCACAACTCCATTGTCACACATTGGTTGGAACGAAGTTCATCTCATGAACTTATACATCCAGACTGCTTCTTTGGTAGCATCCTTGGTAACGATGTATCTTGCATTTAATCGTCTAGTAAGTCACGGTATCTAGCTTGGAACTCTTCCAACATGCCATCCCTCCACTGAGGGTAAAGACAATGCCTGCGACTGATATTCAGTCATCCTTATCACCCTGGAACTTTTCCAATATTTCTCCCCAGGATCGATTGATACCATCTCACTACAACTAGTGAGTATCCTAATATCCAATTAGATCTATCCTATAGATCCAAAACCCAGGATTTAGGAGGTATCACTTTGATCCTATATGGAGAATCCTTGCGATAAGCGGAGATTGACCGATCGTAGCATAGGAAACTCCTTCCCTATCAAGAGTATGTCATCTTCGTACTCTATGAGGATCACCACCATACTCCCTACTACCTTTTTGTATATACAAGGTTCATCTACCATTTTGATGAAGTCAAACTCTTTGTCTACCACATCAAAAAAGATGTTCCAACTCTGCGATGCTTGATTTATCGCATAAATCATCTTGCACGCGTTTCCGCTGCTCCCACTGTCTACGAAGCCCTCTGGCTATGTACTTATAGATGCTCTTTTCTAAATTATCATTTAGAAAAGCAGTCATGAAACCCAACCACCAGATATCGAAGTCATGGTATGTAGCAGTGGCAAGTAGGATCTGGATGGACTTAAGCATAGCTTTTAAAGTCTCAACTTTTCCATGTACACCAAGTAATCTTCTCAAGATATACTTGCTCCTGATGGGGATTTAACCCTTCAGATAAAGTAACCAAAGTCCATACTTTGTTGGTGTATAAGGATTCCATCTCAGATCGCTAAGCATCCAGCCATTCTAACAGAGTCCCACTCCTGATGGCCTGCTCGAAATTAGTTGGGTCATCATCTAATGATGCAATCCTCGCTCCCACTGTCATAGAGAAACCGAAGTATCTCTCAGGTGGGTGAGGAACCCTTCTAGATCGGCGGAGAGGCTGAGGTTCGTTGGAAACTATTGAATCCTTCGGGTCTTCCAAATCATCTGTAGCAGTTTGTATAGCTGGAACTACTTCCAGTTTTACAGAGCTGACTTTGCCTCGAGCTTGTCCGGATTTTTCTTTTAGACAAAGACCGGACAACCCCAAATCTTAACTTACTTAAGATATAGGCTCTTCCCATTCCATATCACATATGAAGTGGTAGGCATCTGATTTGATTTGAACCATGTTCAATAGGTATGCAGCTTCTCAAGTGCATAACTCCCAAGAGGAAATAGGAAACTCAGTAGTACTCATCATAGAGCACACCATATCACATAGGGTGCGAATGCTCCGCCCCGATATACCATCGTGCTATGGTGTATACGGAGGAGTAATGCTGAGAGAGAATCTCATTCTCCTTTAGAATAGTCTAGGAATTCCGTGCTCAAGTATTCTCCTCCTTGATCTCATCAAAGGACATAATACTTATACCCATTTTTGGTTCTCTACTTCTAACTTACATTCATTGAATTTCTCAAAAGTTCCAGACTTGTGTTTCAACAGGAACATATGTCCGAATCTTGAGATATAATCAGTGAATGTAATGAAGTACAAAGAACTGGTCCAGGCATGTGTAGACAGGGGACCTCATACATCATCATGTATCAATCCCAAGAGTTCACTAACTCTTTCTCTATTTCCAATAAACAGAGCTGTGGTCATCTTATCTTAGTTACATGACCGGCAAGTTTCACAAGATGTAAATTCAAACTAATTTAAATATGCATCTAATTGTAACTTCATCTAGTCGGGTCGCATTGATATGACCTAGTCTACAATGCCTCAAGAAGGATTCGTTCATTTCTGAACTCTTCCTTTTGTGTGTGATATGTACGTTAAGAACTGTGGTTTGATTTAGAACGTCTATGCTTTTAGATAACGTGCCTGAACCGATCAACTCTTGATATAGGAAATGTTCAAAACATTATCCAACAATACAAAATTATATCCTATCTTTACTAATAAAGAGACTGATATGATGTTGTATATCGGGTTCGGTATCTAATAACATTCGTTCAGAATCAATGTATTTTCTAATACAGGGTGATAGTTTCCAACAGACTTGGCTGCAACACTTGCACCGTTTCTATCTCATGAAACTTATCACCCGTTCTCCGTTCTCTACCTGTCTGTAGCCCATGTAACAAATTACATTTGCGCGATCCTGATCCGGTATCTCATACCCAGGACGTAAAGGATACTGAGAAAACAGTTCTCTGTAATGAACACACCCGAAGAAGATGCATCAGCATGCACTTTCTTCGTTTGGGCGGCACGGGAATTCTGGTAATCCCAATTTCCTGCTCTGTCTTATAACAATTATAAGTTGGAGCGGGACCAACGTTCCCTAGCGCAGTATAACAAGCGGGTTCGGTAAATACATCCGTATTATTATCTTGATTAAGGCGTGACATGGTCACTACCAGGAGAGAGAGAGAGAAGAAAACACTCAGCGTGCGCTTTTACAAGATTAGATTGGTTATCAATTTATCTAATCAGGATGGCTCCCACTGTTTTAGTCAAATCTTCCTTCAAACTCTAAAAGTAAAGACTAGCCGGGATTAATTACACCCTACAGGTTCGCCAATCTTTTAGCCAGGCCAGTGACGGTACTTTGAGGGAGGTTCCCCGTGCTTTCGCACGGACCTAATTAAAGTAAACCTCATTTTCCCAAGGGCGTAACCCCGTTAACACCTTTCTAGACACCTACTCGATCGACTAATTGTAATGTGTAAAACTCTCCCAGGAGTAACTCTTACTCGCAGCGGGTATCGGGATCCAACTATCTCATAGAAGGTATGCAATCTCATTGCAAATTTCAACACTTGAAATTCTCAATAATATATTACCCCTAGTACTTATGTCCTTAACTAAGGTCAACATATCATAAGCACTAGTCAAGTTCTACCCGTCATTTCATGATTAATCAGACCCACCCTATATGACCCTCAACTATGGTCGACATAATGACATGAATGTCCAAACTAATCGCATCATATGCTGCGTAGGAAGACATCACTTAGCTACCGTACACTACGCCTCAACTAAAGTCGACATACGCAGCACGAATACTAAGTACTCTACTTCGTAAAATGACGGAGGGCTACGACAGGTTTTTATGAAAACCTATTGCGTATTGAACTTGATATCGTTGTAGAATTGAGTGATTTTAAATGGAATGTTTTTTAGGCCATTTCTAGTTTTGCTAAAGAGGTCACTCCCGGTGAAGGGATCGTCGGCTCTTTCCTCATCGAATAAGGTGCAGGATATTTCACAAATATCACTATGCAAAGCAAAAAATATATAATCAATCAAAAGACAAACCGTGTTTGTAGCATCTGCTAGTTTCGCTAAAGAGGTCACTCCCGGTGAAGGGATCTTGGCTCTTTCCTTATCGAATAAGGTGCTGGATGTTCTACAAGGAACACCGCTATGCAAAGCAAGAACTAGAGCTACCAGTTTTTAAACAAGTTTCTACAACATCTTTAGGTTTCTTTTAGTTTCGTTAATCTCATTAATGAAGTCCCATTTTGTTATGCTTCACAAGCATCACATTTGAAACGAAATCTGCAATATAACATATATCTCATATATATAATATAAATATTCGTCTCAGGCCGTAATATGATCTCATCACAGAACATTGCAGCAGAAGAACATATATGAAATATTGGATATACTAGGACGTTCGTGTTTTAATACGAGCCTGTATAAACACGGATTCCACGGTCGCGATGAATAGCCAAACCCATATCCCTAGACCCCTACGAGAGCGGCAAGCAACACTGCCAATTCTAGGGTTAGGAGACTCGGTCTCGACTCCTCGAGATGGTCTCCCACTGGACCTTAGAACCCGGTTACTTGTGCTCCCCGCCTTGGGTCTACCTAATGCGTAAAAGTAAAAAAATACAATGGTGACATCATCCTCAGCCCGGAAGTGCCCCAATAAAAGAATATTACATACAAATGAATTTTACATGAATGAAAATAAAAACCCTCATCTCACATAAAAACCCCGGCTATTCAAAACGCGACGATCCAATATAACATATCACAGCAACACATAATATCTCATATCATCAACGTAAGCAAGTACGCGTATCTCGATTGTCGTTGATGTATAGCAACGAAGCCGGCGATACACCACATACTACGCTTACGGTCATAGAAAAGAAAGTGTAAAACTACAAAATTTGGAATCCACAATCTCTTTAGACATCGTAAATCCAAAATATCACATACTTCGCATTTCATGCCTAACTCTGTGAATTCCACATATTGTATCACATTCCAGATAAATAGACAATGTTAAACTTTCCGATCGAATAAACAAACACCCAAGATTTCCCAAATAGTTCTCAACACTTGAAATTAGTTTAAAAACATCCATCACATGACACAGTACCAATGGTCCAGCCGTAGAAGGGTCAAGCAAACGCCTCACATGGGGCAACGCCGTACTGCCCCAAACCCTAAGGTTCAAAAGGCAGTGCAGACGGTCACATAATCGAGTTAAGGTTTGTGTTCTTCTAGAGGGTCCACCACATTACTTGCACGACTTAGAACGTTCTTAAACTACGGAAAAATCCAACACTTGGAAATTTTCCGGTAGGGGAAAAGGTGAGTTATTGATATCCGTTTGAACTTTTTAACACGTTCTAAAAATTATCCGGAAAAACTAAACGAAGTTATACTTTTCGATCGAACTAACGAGCTCCCAATACAACCCAGAAAACCCAACACTTGAGTAAATTAAAAATTCCTAGAAGAATCAGGAAGTACCTACGGTTATTACTGTATAAAAACTATCCCTCAATCAACAGAACCTGCCGCGGAACCGCCGCCAATACCCTGGTTTGGCCACGGGTCCGCAGCGCTTTAGTCGATTTAGAGTGTCGTTTTGCACAGTAATTCCTAAAATACCCCGCTGATTTTTTGAGTATTTTTAATATGAAAAAATCAACAGTTTTGAAAAATTTCCAGAAACTAGGGTTTTACGGGTATTCGGTGTTCGATCGGACTTTAAACTCCGCTCAGACTTCTCCTAAAGTTCTAGCTTGGCTCTGATACCACTGTAGGGTTACTAAGCACTCTAATATGGTTCTACAAGGCATCAACCATGCCCGATTTAAAATTTAGCCGTGCCGAACAACCCTAAACAAGATCTTTAAACTAGAGATTAGGCGAAACAAGCATATTAAAAATGTTAGTTATATGTATGCCCTAGAGGCCATCACTGTACATACGATGTATATTGTTATAGATGCTTGGAAATATATAGGGATGACTTTCTTGCTCTACATGATAGTATGCTATCTGGTTGTACTTTATCTTAACATGTACTCTAATTGTCTCTATATTACATGTTGATAAAGCCCTTAGGATATGTACTCGACTACTGAGACTATGATGAGATCATACTAGTGCGGCCACGATAGTCGACGAGTACATCCTATAACTGTTCCTAGTCGAGGGTGTATCGAGACAGGGCATCGATACACCAGAGTAGACTAGCGTATACGCATCTTGACCCATATGATGGGCGATGGATGACCCCATATCCATCGGTGTTTGACATCAAGGATGGTGTACGGGTGCTCAGTGGAGACTGGGTACACTGGACGGACTCGCCGAGAACTCCCAGATGGTATTATACCTTACGTCAGATGGCAGTTCTCTGGTGACACTGGTACAGGTTAGTCTGTAGACCCGCGATCGTCATAGAGACTTGTGTGATTCCCACTGTGCTTTGATTTCCATCATACCACGTCTAAGAGGGCATGCAAAACGGTGGCTTTTGGGTACAGTCCCGAATCATATGGAGGCAATGAGCGATAGGAGAGGATTCGTCTCTCCCGGTATTGGGAGTTGATGTTGTGCAGTGTTCGATTGGCTATAACCGGAAATCCCTGGCCAAGGTTGCTGAGATTTACTGGTAAGTGTTATCAGTAGTTTCTCGAACTGTTATAGACCTCATATCGACACACTTATCAAGCTACTAGGGTCTGACGTTTACCACCCCTAGGCGAGATATGCGACATATCAGATGATGAGACCGGACTGTACGGGAGTGTTACTGATTGGATTCACAGGAGAATGTACAGGCTTGCTTGTTGATCTTTTGAGCGCTCAATACCTGGGTGGCTGTTACGTTTAGCTGACCGCTTGCTGCTTATGGGTGTTTGATATGATCATCACCTACTGCCGGCGTATTGACGATTCTTTAGAGTCCTACACAGAGGTTTCTTGATTCAGGAAAAATGGAGTAGGAGCACTTGTCTGATATGTGCGGGACCGAGGATAATGCGATATGAGATACCGTATTCTATTCTCGCGATATATGATATCTGCCGGGTCATCGGATCAAGTGTTGATTCGATGAATCGGTACGGATAAATATTAGTCGGTTATATGCGATATAGCCGGATTGTCGGATCAAGTGTTGATTCGATAATTTAATATATAATAATATATATGATATATTAAATTACATTAACTAATATTAGCTCACTAATAGATTCTTTTTCTCACTCGGGTAATACATTGATATATATGCGATATATGTTAATTGTATTATTTTATTTTGTTACGATAAATATTATATATGTGATATATAATATTGTAACATGATATGATAACTAATGCAACATGTTTAGTAGAGTTTAAACATGATTAGGGTTTGGATTAGGGTTAAAACTTCTAGTAGTTTCTAGAAGGTTTTCTTTTGTTTTTGCAAAGATATTTTCAAGTGACTCATTCTTAACCTAACCCAAACCCTAGCCTTGGTTAATTCTCTACAAAGGTTTAGTCAACCATGGTTGCATTATTGATCATCTTTATCCTTTCATTATTCATCACAAAAGGTTTGTATTCATTATTCATTCTTATTCTTCTTCCTTTTGAGCAAAAGCTTTCTAGTTTTTGGTTTGTGATGAAAGTGAGTGAGAAAATGAAAACAAATGAGAGCAAAAATCCTACTTCATCATTCTCATCTATCCTTGCCATTTAGATGAGGGTGTTCACTTAATTTAGTGAGTGTTAGCTTGTGTTAATGAAACTTCAAGGTAGATCATCTTTGTTATCGAAGATCGGAAGCAATACTGCATCTTTCTCTTCGTGATGCCTCTCGAGAGTCCGGAACACGATGATCGCAGCGAAGGGACCTCAACACGGAGCTTAAGAAGTGAAGGACCGGATCTATAAAGGTTGTAATCCCTCTCACTTAGTGTTAAAGAGTTTAACATGCTTGTTTTCGCCTAAACCCTAGTTTAAAGATCCGGCTTTGGGTTGTTCGGCACGGCTAAAATTTTAATCGGCCATGGTTGATGCCTCGTAGAACCTTGTGAGCGTGCTTAGAAACCCTACAGTGGTTTCAGAGCCAAGCTAGAGCTTTAGGCGAAGTCTGAGCGAAGTTTAAAGTCCGATCGAAACCCGAAACCCCGATGTTTACCCTTCTCTGTACATTTTTCACAACTGTGGTTTTTTATGAATTAAAAATGCTCAGAAAAATAAGCAGGAAAAACTAAGAATTACTGTGAAGTACGGCCCACTAATTCGCTCAGATGACCGCTGAACCGCGGCCAAACCAAGGATTTGGCGGCAGTTCCGCGGCCAAAATTGTGAATTAGTCCCTGGAATTTCATATATTTATTCTTAGGTCCTTTCTTGGCAATTTTTTCTGGGAATTTTTTAATTCCACTCAAGTGTTGAGTTTTCTAGGGTTGTATTAGGGACTCGTTGATTCGATCGGATAATTTAACTTTGTTTAGTTTGTCCGGGTAATTTTTAGAAACTGTTAAAAAGTTCGACCGGATATCAATAACTCACTTTTACCCCAGTCGGAAATTTTTTCAAAAGTTGGATTTTTTTCTCGAGTTTAAGAATATTCTAAGTCGTGCAAGTAACGCGGTGGACCCTCTAGAAGACAACAAACCTTAACTCGATTATGTGACCGTCTTGAACTGCCTCTAAAGCTTAGGGTTGGGGCAGTACGGCGTGCCACATGTGAGGCGTTGGCTTGACCCTTCTACGGCTGGACCATTGGTACTGTGGCATGTGATTGATGTTTTTAAACTGATTTCAAGTGTTGAGATATATTGGGGAAATCTTGGGTGTTTGATTATTCGATCGGAAAGTTTAACATTGTCTATTTATCTGGAATGTGATACAATATTTGGAATCCACAAGTAGTTATGAGATAACTAAATTGAATGTTATAAACATAGCACTTTAGTCTCAAATGATCGGTTGCCACGGAATTTTGATGCGATCAAAAGTCCGTCGCAATCACGTAATGTACGCGGATACTCGCCGGGTAAACTTAATAGACAGCGACGCCCCATAGCCCCGACCAAGTAACTGTAGGAGAACCCCGTCGCCAAAAGCATCCGTTCGGGTGCTCGCGGCAGCGGTGTTCTGCCTTAGTGCACTTCGTCGAAGGCATCCGGTGGTGCGGCCGTCTACTAAAGTTTGCGACGAGCATTCGATCAGGTTGTCGGGAATCTTGTTGAATTGCCCGACTTGATATTGAAAAGAGTTTTCGATAATGAGACTAAAATGTGGGGTTTATAATTGTTAGGCATGCGATGTCTAAGGAATTCATTTGTTAGGAATGCGATGTCTAAAGAGGTTGCGGATTCCAACTGTTGTAGTTTTACACTTTCTTTTCTGTGACCGTAAGTGTAATATATGGTGTATCGCCGGTTTCATTGCTATACATCAACGACCATTGGGATACGCATATTTACTTACGTTGATGATGTTAGTTATATGTATGCCCTAGAGGCCATTACTGTACATTGGATGTATATTGTAGTGGATGCTGGGACGTATATAGGGAGGACTTTCTTGCTCGACATGATAGTATGCTATCTGGTTTCTCTTTACCTTAACGTGTATACTGATTGTCTCTCTGTTACATGTTGGTAAAGCCCTTAGGATGTGTACTTGACTACCTGTACTATGATGCGGATCATACTAGTGGGGACAAGGTAGTCCATAAGTACATCCTTCAAAGTCCCTAGTCGTGGGTGTATCGAGACGGGGCATCGATATGCCAGAGTAGACTAGCGTGTATCTTCTCGACCCATACAGATGGGCGATGGATGATCCCATATCCATTGGTGTTTGACATCGGAGATGATATACGGGTGCTCAGTAGAGACTGGGTACACTGGACGGACTCGCCGAGAACTCCCAGATGGTATTATACCTCACGTCAGATGGCAGTTCTCTAGTGACACTGGTACAGAGTAGTCTGTTGACCCGAGATCGTCATAGAGTCTTGTGTGGTTCCCACTGTGCTTTGATTTCCATCTTACCACGTCCAAGAGGGCGTGCAAAACGGTGGTTTTTGGGTACAGTCCCGAGTCACATGGAGGCAATGAGCGATAGGAGGGGATTCGTCTCTCCCGGTATAGGGAGTTGATGTTGCGCTGTGTTCGATTGGCTGTAACAGGAAATCCCTGGCCAGGGTTGCTGAGATTTACTGGTAAGTGTTACCGGTAGTTTCTCGAATTGTTATAGACCTCATATCGACACGACTTATCGAGCTATTGGGGTCTGACGTTTACCACCCCTAGGCAAGATATGCGACATATCAGACGATCAGACCGGACTGTACGGTAGTGTTACTGGTCGGATTCACTGGAGTGTGAGCGGGCTTGCTCGTCGATCTTCAGATCGCTCAATACCCGGGTGGCCGTTACGTTTAGCAGACCGCTTGCGGCTTGTGGGTGCTTGATATGATCATCATCTGCTGCCGGCGTATTGACGAGTCTTTAGAGTCCTACACAGAGCTTTCCTGGCTCAAGCGAAACGAAATAGGAGTGCATATGAGATATGTGCGGGACCGAGAATAATACGGTATGTGATACTGTATTCGATTCTCGCGATGTGACATTGATCGGTTATATCCGATATAGCCGAGTTATCGGATCAAGTGTTGATTCGATAAGTTGTTACAGATGATACCAGTCGGTTATGTGCGACATGACAAGATCATTGAATCAAGTGTTGATTTAATGATTTAATGCATAATTATATATTTGATATATTACTTTGCATTAACTAGTATTGGTTTACTTTAAATGGATTTTCTCACTCGGGTGTGCGCATTGCATATGCGATATGATTTTGTGCACTTGCTTGTATCATGTTTAATGATGCATGCCTAACTTGGTTAAGTGTAAAGAATGAACCATGGTAATGAATGGGTTAGGGTTTTGATTTTTATTTATTCATTTATCTTTCTTATTTATTCTTTTTGGAAAAAGGAAAAAGAAAGATAAATGGTGGCTTTTTTGGATTTAGTTGAAGTTTCTTGAACTTTGACTAAGTCTTCATTCTTATCCTATACTTAACCCTAACCATTTTAACTAACCTAAGTTAATTCTCTACACTTAACTAGAGTTAAAAGTATGATAAGAATTATTTTCTTTTCTATTTTTAAATTCTTATCATAACTATTATCTTCTTCTTCTTCCATTCTTCAAGTGAAGAAAAAGCAAGCTCCATCAATGGTGATTGATGGAAATAAGTGAGAAATCCAAAACTAAAGTCTACCCACTTCCTATTTCTTCATCCTCTACCTCTTGCCAAGTAGTAGAGTGTGTTTACTTCACAAGTTTCTTGACTTGGTGAAGTCGGAGCTTGATTTAGCGATGCCTCGACGTAGATCATCTTCGGCATGGACATCGACGACCTAGCTTGCCCATTCTCCGACGAAGCCTACTCTAGAGCCCGGGATGGATTTTGGACAGCGAAGGCACTTCGTTGCGGAGCTATGGAGGTGGACAAACGGATCTACAAAGGTTGTAATTCCGTATTCTCATTAGTTAAGTGTTAACTAGTTATCTCTTCGCCTAGACATCTAGCCATCGATCCGTAGTTTAGGGTTTCCGGCACCTAGATTTTTTTAATATGGCATGTTCGATGTCTTGAGAGACCTCACTAGAGTGCCTAGGAACCCTACAGTGGTATCAGAGCCTAGCTAGAGCCTTAGGCGAAGTCCCGACGGAATTTGAAGTCCGAACGAACCCGAAACCCCGAACCAATCTTGCTCTCTGTACATTTTTGAAAACAGTGCGTTTTTCCAAATTAAAAATATGTAGAGAACTCAGCAGGGAAATATAAGAATTACGGCGCAAAAATTTTTGGATGAACAGTTAAACCCGTGGCGGAAGCGCGGCATAAGATAGGTTAATGCGGCGGTTCCGCCGCACATTGATGACGTCAGCCCTAAATTTTTACACTGTAATTCATTGTATCTGGTTCTGAGTTCTCTGGATGTTTTGAAATTTTATTCAAGAGTTGAATTTTCTGGAGTTGTTTTGGGGATTCGGTATTTCGATCGGGGTATCAAATTTTGTCTATGTGGCTTTCCGGATAAATTTTAGAATATGTTAAAATGTTCGACCGGATATAAATACCCAATTTTTCCCCTATCGGGAAATTTCCAAGTGTTGGATTTTTCCGTAAGTTTAACGACGCTCTAAGTAGTGCAAGTAACGCAATGGACCCTCTAGAAGACAACAAACCTTAACTCGATTATGTGACCGTCTTGAACTGCCCTTTGAACCTTCGGGTTTGGGGCAGTACGGCGTGCCACATGTGAGGCGTTGGCTTGACCCTTCTACGGCTGGACCGTTGGTACTGAGGCACGAACTGAATGTTGTTAGACTTATTTCATGTGTTGAGCTGTATCGGGAAAAGTTAGGTGTTCGACTGTTCGATCGAAAAGTTTAACATTTTCTGTTTATCTGGAATGGGATACAATAATTGGAATTCACAAAAGTTATGTGATAACTGAATGAATGTTATAAACATAGCACTTTAGTCTCACTTGATCGGTTGCCACGGAATTTTGATGTGATCAAAAGTCCATCGCAATCACGTAGCGTACGCGGATACTCGCCGGGTAAACTTAATAGACAGCCTCACTCCATAGCCCCGACCAAGTGACTGTAGGAGAACCCCGTCGCCGAAAGCATCCGTTCGGGTGCTCGCGGCAGCGGTGTTCCGCCTTGGTGCACTTCGTCGACGGTATCGGGGGTGCGGCCGCCTACTGAAGTTTGCGACGGGCATTCGATCAGGATGTCGGGAATCTTGTTGAATTGCCCGACTTGATATTGAAAAGAGTTTTCGATTTTGAGACTAAAATACGGGGTTTATAATTGTTAGGCATGCGATGTCTAAGTAATTCATTTGGTCAGGCATGCGATGTCTGAGGTGGTTGCGGATTCCAACTGTTGTAGTTTTACACTTTCTTTTCTGTGACCGTAAGTGTAATATGTGATATCGCCGGTTTTGTTGCTATATGTCAACGACAATTGGGATGGACATATTTACTTACGTTGATGACATATGATGTTATGTGTTGCTGGATATGTTATATTGGATTGTCGTGTTTGAATAGCCGGGGGTTTTTATGTGAGATGAGTGTTTTTCATTTTCATTCATGTAAAAACTTGTATGTAATATTCTTTTATTGGGGCGCTTCCAGGTAGCGGAAGTTGTCACCGTTGATGTATATTATTTACTTTTCCGCACTAGGATAGACCCAAGGAGGGGAGCACAAGTAACCGGGCTCTGGAGTCCAGTGGGAGACCAACTCGAGGAGTCGAGTCCGGGTCTGCTAACTCCAGAATTGGTAGGGTTGCTTGACGCTCTCGTAGGGGTCTAGGGGTGTGGGTTTGGCTATTCATCACGACCGTGGAATCCGTGTTTTATACTGGCTCGTATTAAAAACACGGACGTCCTAGTATATCCAATATTTCATATGATTCTTCTGCTGCGATATCTGTGATGTGATCATGTGATGTTCTGTGATAGATACAGTATATAGTATATATGATATATTATATAGGCGTTACTTATGTTTTACACCCGCGCTAGCCCTGCCCCGCTCTGTCGTTAGTTACCTAACCTAACGGTGCACGAGGGGACATCGAGGCGAATGCGGATGGCATAAGTGTACGTCGTATTTATCTGTGATGGTTAGGTACATTAAATGATGGGACTTCATTAATGAGATTAATGAAATAAAAGAAACCTAAGATGTTGTACAATCGAATTTCAAAATAAAACAGGTAGCTACAGTTCTTGCTTTGCACAGCGGTATATGTGATATATCCTGCACCTTATTCGATAAGGAAAGGACCGAGATCCCTTCACCGGGAGTGACTCCTTTAGCAATAACCGGCAGATGCTACACATTCGGTTTGTCTTTTGATTGCTTTTAAGAGTTTTTGCTTTGCACAGTGATATATATGATATATCCCGCACCTCATTCGACGAGGAAAGGACCGACGATCCCTTTACCGGGAGTGACTCCTTTAGCAAAACTAGAAAAGCCTCAAAAACACTCCATTTCAAAATCCATTTGATCCTACAACGATATCAAGTTCATTACGCAATAGGTTTTCATAAAAACCTGTCGTAGCCCTCCGTCATTTCAGATAACTGCTGTTTAGTATTCGTGCTGCGTTTGTTGGCCTCCGTCAAGGCGCAGTGTGCGGTAGCTAACCAGTATTTATCTGCTTATGCATATGATGCAGATTGAGTTAGGGTAGTCGTGTGACCTTGTTGGCCTCCGTCAAGGGTCGTGCGGGTGGGTTTGATTCGATCAAGAAATGGCGGGTTGAACTTGACTAGTAGCCTATGGTTTGTTGGCCTCCGTCAAGGTCATAGGGTGCTAGGGGCAAAATATTATCGGGAATTTCAAGTGTTGAGATTTGCAATGAGATTGCATACCTTCTATGAGATAGTTGGATCCCGATACCCGCTGCGAGTAAGAGTTACTCCTGGGAGAGTTTTATACATTACAATTAGCCAATCAAGTAGGTGTCTAGAAAGGTGTCAACGGGGTTACGCCTCTGGGAAAACGAGGTTTACATTAATTAGGTTCGTGCGAAAGCACGGGGGACCTCCCTCAAAGTACCGACACTGGCCTGGCTGAAAGATTGGCGAACTTGTAGTGTGTAATTAATCCCGGCTAGTCTTTCCTTTTAGGGTTTGAAGGAAGATTTGATAAAAAGCAGTGGGAGCCATCCTGATTAGATAAAATAATAACCAATCTATTCTTGCAAGAGCGCACGCTGAGTGTTTTCTTCTCTCTCTCTCCTGGTAGCGACCATATAACGCCTTAATCAAGATAATAATACGGATTATTGACCGAACCCGCTTGTTATACTGAGCTGAGGAACGTTGGTCCCGCTCCAACTTATAATTGTTATAAGACAGAGCAGGAATTTGGGGAATACCAGATTTCCCGTGCCGCCCAAACGAAGAGAGTGCATGCTGATGCATCATCTTAGGGTGTGTTCATTATATAGAACTGTTCTCAGTATCCTCCACATCCTGGTATATGATACCGGATAAGGATCCCAGATATGTAAGATGTTACATAGGGCTACAAAAGGGTAGAAAAACTGAGAACGGGTGATAAGTTTCATGAGGCAGAAAACGGGGCAAGTGTTGCAGCCAAGTCTGTCGGTCACTGTCACCCTGTATTACCTGAATACATTGATTCTGAACAAATGTTATTAGATACCGAACCTGATATACAAAATTATATCTATCTCTTTATTAGTAAAGAAATGATAAAATTTTGTATTGTTGGATAATGTTTTGAACATTTCCTATATCAAAAGTTGATCGGTTCAGGCACGTTATCTAAAAGCATTAATGTTCTAAATCAAACTACAGTTCTTAGTATACAGAACACACACAAGAGGAAGAGTTCAGAAATGAACGAATTCTTCTTGAGGTATTGTAGACTTGGTCAGATCAATGCGACCTGACTGGCTGAAGTTACATTTAGATGTATATTTAAATCAGTTTGAATTTACATCTTGTGAAACTTGCCAGTCATGTCACAAAGATAAGATGACCATAGCCCTGTTTATTGGAAACAGAGAAAGAGTTAGTGAACTCTTGGGATGATACATGTTGATGTATGTAGGTCCCCTGTCTACACATACCAAGACCGGTTCTTTATACTTCATTACGTTCTCTGATGATCTCTTTAGATTCAGACCTATGTTCCTGTTGAAACACAAGTCCGAACCTTTTGAGATATTCACAGAATATAAGTTAGAAGTAGAGAACCAAAATACGGGTATAAGTATTATGTCCTTTGATGTGATCAAGGAGGAGAATACTTGTGCATGGAATTCCTGGACTATTCTAAAGGAGAATGAGATTCTCTCTCAGCATTACTCCTCCATATACACCATAGCACGATGGTATATCGGGGCAGAGCAGATACACCCTATTTGATATGGTGTGCTCTATGATGAGTACTACTGAGTTACCTTTTTCCTATTGGGTGTTATGCACTTATGAAGTTGCATACCTATTGAATATGGTTTCAATCAAATCAGTTGCCTACCGCTTCATATGTGATATGGAATGGGAAGAGCCCATGTCTTAAGTTAGTTAAGATTTGGGGTTGTCCGGCCTATGTCTAAAAGCAAAATCCGAACAAGCTCGAGGCAAGGTCTGTTAAGTAGAACTGGAAATGTTCCAGCTATACAAACTGCAGCTAATGATTTGATAGAACCAAAGGATTCAGTAGATTCCAACGAACCTCAGCCTCTCCGCCGATCTAGTAGTGTTCCTGACCCACCTGAGAGATACTTCTGTTTCTCTATGTCAGTGGGAGCGAAGATTGCATCATGAGATGATGACCCAACTTGCTTCGAGCTGGCCATCAGGAGTAAGACTCTGTAAGAATGGCTGGATGTTTAGCGATCTGAGATGGAATCCTTATACACCAACAAAGTATGGACTTTAGTTGCTATATCTGAAGGGTTAAATCCCCATCAGGAGCAAGTATATCTTGAGAAGATTACTTGGTGTATATGGAAAAGTTGAGACTTTCAAAGCTAGACTTATTAAAAGTTTTCGTCATTGACCAGGTATGGATAATGATGAAACCTTTTCTAAGGAGCTATGCTTAAGTCCATCCAGATCCTACTTGCCACGGCTACATACCATAACTACGATATCTGGCGGTTGGGTGCCATGACTTCTTTTCTAAATAATGATTTAGAAGAGTGAGTCTATAAGTACACAGCCAGAGGGCTTCGTAAACAGTGGGAGCAGCGGAAACGTGAGCAAGATGTTTTATCTGATAAAGCAGGCATCGCGGAGTTGGAACATCTGTTTTGATGAGTTAGTCAAAGAGTTTGACATCATCAAAATGGTAGATGAACCTTGTATAAACGAAAAGGTAGTAGGGAGTATGGTGGTAATCCTCATAGAGTACGTGGATGACATACTCTTGATAAGAAAGGAGTTTCCTATGCTACGCTCGGTCAATCTCCGTTTATCACAATAATTCTCCATATAGGATCAAAGTGATACCTCCTTATTCCTGAGTTTTGGATCTATGAGATAGATTTAATTGGATGTTAGGATTCTCACTAGTTGTAGTGAGATGGTATCAAGTGATCCTGGGGAGAATCACTGGAAGTGTTCCAGGATGATAAAGACGACTGAATGTCAGTCGCAGGCATTGTCTTTACCCTCAGTAAAGGGACGGTATGTTGGAAGAGTTCCAAGCTAGATACCGTGACATACTAGACGATAAAGGCTGGATACATCGCTACTTATGATACTACTAAAGAGGATGTTTGGATGTATAATGGTTCATGAGATGAACTATGTTCCTACCATTGTGAGACAATGGAGTTGTGGCTTATGCCAAGGAACGCCAGTCCCATCAGTGATCCAGACTTATTCTAAGGCAGTATCACCTGATCATGGAGATGGTTGATATCCAGGTTGATCGAGGCAAGGAGAGCAGACTTAGAGGATAACGCAGCGGATCCACTCACGAAGGCCTATTCCCAGAGAGAGACTTTTATGGGATGGTTGAGTATGAGATACTACAACCACTGCTACAGATGGCCCTAGTGCAAGTGGGAGATTGTTAGTTATATGTATGCCCTAGAGGCCATTACTGTACATTGGATGTACATTGTAGTGGTTGCTGGGACGTATATAGGGAGGACTTTCTTGCTCGACATGATAGTATGCTATCTGGTTGCTCTTTACCTTAACGTGTATACTGATTGTCTCTCTGTTACATGTTGGTAAAGCCTTTAGGATGTGTACTTGACTACCTGGACTATGATGCGGATCATACTAGTGGGGACAAGGTAGTCCATAAGTACATCCTTCAAAGTCCCTAGTCGTGGGTGTATCGAGACGGGGCATCGATATGCCAGAGTAGACTAGCGTGTATCTTCTTGACCCATACAGATGGGCGATGGATGATCCCATATCCATTAGTGTTTGACATCGGAGATGATATACGGGTGCTCAGTAGAGACTGGGTACACTGGACGGACTCGCCGAGAACTTCCAGATGGTATTATACCTCACGTCAGATGGCAGTTCTCTGGTGACACTGGTACAGAGTAGTCTGTTGACCCGAGATCGTCATAGAGTCTTGTGTGGTTCCCACAGTGCTTTGATTTCCATCTTACCACGTCCAAGAGGGCGTGCAAAACGGTGGTTTTTGGGTACAGTCCCGAGTCACATGGAGGCAATGAGCGATAGGAGGGGATTCGTCTCTCCCGGTATAGGGAGTTGATGTTGCGCTGTGTTCGATTGGCTGTAACAGGAAATCCCTGGCCAGGGTTGCTGAGATTTACTGGTAAGTGTTACCGGTAGTTTCTCGAATTATTATAGACCTCATATCGACACGACTTATCGAGCTATTGGGGTCTGACGTTTACCACCCCTAGGCAAGATATGCGACATATCAGACGATCAGACCGGACTGTATGGTAGTGTTACTGGTCGGATTCACTGGAGTGTGAGCGGGCTTGCTCGTCGATCTTCAGATCGCTCAATACCCGGGTGGCCGTTACGTTTAGCAGACCGCTTGCGGCTTGTGGGTGCTTGATATGATCATCATCTGCTGCCGGCGTATTGACGAGTCTTTAGAGTCCTATACAGAGGTTTCCTGGCTCAAGCGAAACGAAATAGGAGTGCATATGAGATATGTGCGGGACCGAGAATAATACGGTTTGTGATACTGTATTCGATTCTCGCGATGTGACATTGATCGGTTATATCCGATATAGCCGAGTTATCGGATCAAGTGTTGATTCGATAAGTTGTTACTGATGATACCAGTCGGTTATGTGCGACATGACCGGATCATTGAATCAAGTGTTGATTTAATGATTTAATGCATAATTATATATTTGATATATTACTTTGCATTAACTAGTATTGGTTTACTTTAAATGGATTTTCTCACTCGGGTGTGCGCATTGCATATGCGATATGATTTTGTGCACTTGCTTGTATCATGTTTGATGATGCATGCCTAACTTGGTTAAGTGTAAAGAATGAACCATGGTAATGAATGGGTTAGGGTTTTGATTTTTATTTATTCATTTATCTTTCTTATTTATTCTTTTTGGAAAAAGGAAAAAGAAAGATAAATGGTGGCTTTTTTGGATTTAGTTGAAGTTTCTTGAACTTTGACTAAGTCTTCATTCTTATCCTATACTTAACCCTAACCATTTTAACTAACCTAAGTTAATTCTCTACACTTAACTAGAGTTAAAAGTATGATAAGAATTGTTTTCTTTTCTATTTTTAAATTCTTATCATAACTATTATCTTCTTCTTCTTCCATTCTTCAAGTGAAGAAAAAGCAAGCTCCATCAATGGTGATTGATGGAAACAAGTGAGAAATCCAAAACTAAAGTCTACCCACCTCCTATTTCTTCATCCTCTATCTCTTGCCAAGTAGTAGAGTGTGTTTACTTCACAAGTTTCTTGACTTGGTGAAGTCGGAGCTTGATTTAGCGATGCCTCGACGTAGATCATCTTCGGCATGGACATCGACGACCTAGCTTGCCCATTCTCCGACGAAGCCGACTCTAGAGCCCGGGATGGATTTTGGACAGCGAAGGCACTTCGTTGCGGAGCTATGGAGGTGGACAAACGGATCTACAAAGGTTGTAATTCCGTATTCTCATTAGTTAAGTGTTAACTAGTTATCTCTTCGCCTAGACATCTACCCATCGATCCGTAGTTTAGGGTTTCCGGCACCTAGATTTTTTTAATATGGCATGTTCGATGCCTTGAGAGACCTCACTAGAGTGCCTAGGAACCCTACAGATGATATGTGATATTATGTGTTGCTGTGATATATTGTATTGGATCGTCGCGTTTGAATAGCCGGGGGTTTTATGTGAGATGAGAGTTTTTCTTTTTCATTCATGTAAAATTCATTTGTATGTAATATACTTTTATTTGGGCACTTCCGGGCTGAGGATGATGTCACCTTTGTATATTATTTACTTTTCCACATTAGGTAGACCCAAGGCGGGGAGCACAAGTAACCGGGTTCTAGGGTCCAGTGGGAGAACATCTCGAGGAGTCGAGACCGGTTCTCCTAACCCTAGAATTGGCAGTGTTACTTGCCGCTCTCGTAGGGGTCTAGGGATGTGGGTTTGGCTATTCATCGCGACCGTGGAATTCGTGTTTTATACAGGCTCGTATTAAAACACGGACGTCCTAGTATATCCAATATTTCATATATGTTCTTCTGCTGCAATGTTCTGTGATAAGATCATATTACTGCCTGAGACGAATGTTTATATTATATATATGAGATATATGTTATATTGCAGATTTCGTTTCAAATGTGATGCTTGTGAAGCATAATAAAATGGGACTTCATTAATGAGATTAATGAAACTAAAAGAAACCTAAAGATGTTGTAGAAACTTGTTTAAAAACTGGTAGCTCTAGTTCTTGCTTTGCATAGCGGTGTTCCTTGTAGAACATCCAGCACCTTATTCGATAAGGAAAGAGCCGAGATCCCTTCACCGGGAGTGACCTCTTTAGTGAAACTAGCAGATGCTGCAAACTCGGTTTGTCTTTTGATTGTTTCTATAGTTTTTGCTTTGCATAGTGGTATATATGATATACCCTGCACCTTATTCGATGAGGAAAGGACCGACGATCCCTTCACCGGGAGTGACCCCTTTAGCAAAACTAGAAAAGCCTAAAAAACACTCCATTTAAAAATCACTCGATTCTACAACGATATCAAGTTCATTACGCAAAAGGTTTTCTTAGAAACCTGTCGTAGCCCTCCGTCATTTCAGATAAGTACTGGTTAGTATTCGTGCTACGTTTGTTGACCTTAGCCAAGGCGTAGTGTGCGGTAGCTGATTAGTGCTTATCTGTATAAGCATATGATGTGATTGAGTTAGGGTAGTCGTGCTACTTTGTTGACCTTAGCCAAGGGTCGTGCGGGTGGGTTTAATTCAATTGGGAAATGACGGGTTGAACTTAGCTAGCACTTATGATTTGTTGACCTTAGCCAAGGTCATAAGATGCTAGGGGCAAAATATTATCGGGAATTTCAAGTGTTGAAATTTGCAATGAGATTGCATACCTTCTATGAGATAGTTAGATCCCGATACCCGCTGCGAGTAAGAGTTACTCCTGGGAGAGTTTTACACATTACAATTAGCCGATCAAGTAGGTGTCTAGAAAGGTGTTAACGGGGTTATGCCTCTGGGAAAACGACGTTTACTTTAATAAGGTTCGTGCGAAAGCACGGGGGACCTTTCTCAAAGTACCGACACTGGCCTGGCTGAAAGATTGGCGAACTTGTAGCGTGTAATTAATCCCGGCTAGTCTTTCCTTTTAGGGTTTGAAGGAAGATTTGATTAAAACAGTGGGAGACATCCTGATTAGATATATTAGATAACCAATCTAATCTTGCAAGAGCATACGCTGAGTGTTTTCTTCTCTTTCTCTCTAGGTAGGGACCATATCACGCCTTAATCAAGATAATAAAACGGATATATTGACCGAACCCGCTTGTTATACTGAGCTGGGGAACGTTGGTCCCGCTCCAACTTATAATTGTTATAAGACGGAGCAGGAAATTGGGGATTACCTGAATTCCTGTGCCGCCAAAACAAAGAAAGTGCATGCTGATGCATCTTCTTCGGGTGTGTTCATTACAGAGAACTGTTTCTCAGTATCCTTTACGTCCTGGGTATGAGATACCGGATCAGGATCCCGCATATGTAATCTGTTACATGGGCTATAGAAAGGTAGAGAACTGAGAACGGGTGATAAGTTTCATGAGACAGAAAACGGTGCAAGTGTTGCAGCCAAGTCTGTTGGTCACTATCACCCTGTATTACTAGAATACATTGATTCTGAACAAATATTATTAGATACCGAACCTGATATACAACATCATATCAGTCTCTTTATTAGTAAAGAAAGGATATAATTTTGTATTGTTGTATAATGTTTTGAACATTTCCTATATCAAGAGTTGATCGGTTCAGGCACGTTATCTAAAAGCATTGACGTTCTAAATCAAACTACAGTTCTTAGTATACAGAACACACACGAGAGGAAGAGTTTAGAAATGAACGAATCCTTCTTGAGGTATTGTAGACTAGGTCATATCAATGCGACCCGACTAGCCAAGTTACATTTAGATGCATATTTAAATTAGTTTAAAATTACATCTTATGAAACTTGCCGGTCATGTCACAGAGATAAGATGACCACAGCTTCGTTTATTAGAAACAGAGAAAGAGTTAGTGAACTCTTGGGATTGATACATGATGATGTATGATGGTCCCCCGTCTACACATGCCAAGACCGGTTCTTTGTACTTCATTACATTCTCTGATGATCTCTCAAGATTCAGACATATGTTTCTATTGAAACACACGTCCGAACATTTTAAGATATTCACAGAATGTAAGTTAGAAGTAGAGAACCAAAATATGGGTAAAAGTATTATGTCCTTTGATGTGATCAAGGAGGAGAATACTTGAGCACGGGATTCCGGGACTATTCTAAAGGAGAATGTGATTCTCTCTCAGCTTACTCCTCCGTATACACCATAGCACGATGGTATATCGGGGCGGAGCAATAGCACCCTGTGTGATATGGTGTGCTCTAAGATGAGTACTACTGAGTTTCCTATTTCCTTTTAGGAGTTATTCACTTAAGAAGCTGCATACCTATTGAATAGGGTTCAAATCAAATCAGTTACCTACCACTTCATATGTGATATGAAAAGGGAAGAGCCCATATCCTAAGTTTGTTAAGATTTAGGGTTGTCCGGACTATGTCTAAAAGCAAAATCCGGACAAGCTCGAGGCAAGGTCTGTTATGCAGAACTGGAAAGGTTCCAGCTATACAAACTGCAGCTGATGATTTGGTAGAACCAAAGGATTCAATAGTTTCCAACGAACCTCAGCCTCTCCGCCGATCTAGTAGGGTTCCTCACCCACCTGAGAGATACTTCGGTTTCTCTATAACAGTGGGAGCGAGGATTGCATCATGAGATGATGACCCAACTAGTTTCGAGCAGGCTATCAGGAATGGGACTCTGTAAAAAGGGCTGGATGCTTATCGATCTGAGATGGAATCCTTATACACCAACAAAGTATGGACTTTGGTTATCTTAAGGGTTAAATCCCCATCAGGAGCAAGTATATCTTGAGAAGATTACTTGGTGTACATGGAAAAGTTGAGACTTTCAAAGCTATGCTTAAGTCCATCCAGATCCTACTTGCCACGGCTACATACCATGACTATGATATCTGGCGTTTGAGTGTCATGACTGCTTTTCTAAATGATGTTTTAGAAAAGAGCGTCTATAAGTACACAGCCAGAGGGCTTCGTAGACAGTGGGAGCAGCGGAAACGTGTGCAAGATGTTTTATGTGATAAAACTGGCATCGCGGAGTTGGAACATCTGTTTTGATGTGGTAGTCAAAGAGTTTGACTTCATCAAAAGGGTAGATGAACCTTGTATATACAAAAAGGTAGTAGGGAGTATGGTGGTGATCCTCGTTGAGTACGTGGATGACATACTCTTGATAGGGAAGGAGTTTCCTATGCTACGCTCGGTCAATCTCCGCTTATCATAAGGATTCTTCATATAGGATCATAGTGATACCTCCTGAATCCTGGATTTTGGATCTATGAGATAGATCTAATTGGATGTTAGGATACTCCTAGTTGTAGTGAGATGGTATCAATCGATCCTGGGGAGAATCACTGGAAAGGTTCCAGGGTGATAAAGACGACTGAATGTCAGTCGCAGGTATTGTCTTTACACTCAGTGGAGGGACGGTATGTTGGAAGAGTTCCAAGCTAGATACCGTGACTTACTAGACGATTAAAGAAAAGATACATCGTTACCAAGGATGCTACCAAAGAGGCAGTCTGGATATATATAAGTTCATGAGATGAACTTCGTTCCTACCATTGTGTGACAATGGAGTTATGGCTTATGCCAAGGAACCCCCGTCCCAACAGAAATCCAGATATAATTCTTAGGCAGTATTACCTGATCATGGAGATAGTTGATCTCCAGGGAGATCAATGTTAGGAGAGTAGACAAAGAGGACGACAGCGCGGATCCACTCACAAAGGCCTTTTTCCCAGTAGAGACTCTTATGGGATGGTTGAGTATGAGATACTTCAACCGCAGCTAATTATTGGGTATGTGATACCACAACAGATGGCCCTAGTGCAAGTGGGAGATTGTTAGTTATATGTATGCCCTAGAGGCCATTACTGTACATACGATGTATATTGTAATGGATGCTTGGACATATATAGGGAGGACTTTCTTGCTTGACATGATAGTATGCTATCTGGTTGTACTTTATCTTAACATGTACTCTGATTGTCTCTATATTACATGTTGATAAAGCCCTTAGGATATGTACTCGACTACTGAGACTATGATGAGATCATACTAGTGGGGCCACGGTAGTCGACGAGTACATCCTATAACTGTTCCTAGTCGAGGGTGTATCGAGACGGGGCATCGATACACCAGAGTAGACTAGCGTATACGCATCTTGACCCATATGATGGGCGATGGATGATCCCATATCCATCGGTGTTTGACATCAAGGATGGTGTACGGGTGCTCAGTGGAGACTGGGTACACTGGACAGACTCGCCGAGAATTCCCAGATGGTATTATACCTTACGTCAGATGGCAGTTCTCTGGTCACACTGGTACAGGTTAGTCTGTAGACCCTAGATCGTCATAGAGTCTTGTGTGATTCCCACTGTGCTTTTATTTCCATCATACCACGTCTAAGAGGGCGTGCAAAAAGGTGTCTTTTGGGTACAGTTCCGAATCATATGGAGGCAATGAGCGATAGGAGGGGATTCGTCTCTCCCGGTTTAGGGTGTTGATGTTGTGCTGTGTTCGATTGGCTATAACCGGAAATCCCTGGCCAGGGTTGCTGAGATTTACTGATAAGTGTTATCAGTAGTTTCTCGAACTGTTATAGACCTCATATCGACACGACTTATCAAGCTACTGGGGTCTTACGTTTACCACCCCTAGGCGAGATATGCAACATATCAGACGATGAGACCGGACTGTACGGGAGTGTTACTGATTGGATTCATAGGAGAATGTACAGGCTTGCTTGTTGATCTTCTGAGTGCTCAATACCTGGGTGGCTGTTACGTTTAGCTGACCGCTTGCAGCTTGTGGGTGTTTGATATGATCATCACCTACTGCCGGCGTATTGACGATTCTTTAGAGTCCTACACAGAGGTTTCTTGACTCAGGCAAAACGGAGTAGGAGCACATATGTGATATGTGCGGGACCGAGGATAATGCGATATGAGATACCGTATTCTATTCTCGCGATATATGATATCAGCCGGGTCACCGGATCAAGTGTTCATTCGATGAATCGGTACGGATAAATATTAGTCGGTTATATGCGATATAGCCGGATTGTCGGATCAAGTGTTGATTCGATAATTTAATGTATAATAATATATATGATATATTAAATTGCATTAACTAATATTAGCTCACTAATAGATTCTTTTTCTCACTCGGGTAATACATTGACATATATGCGATATATGTTAATTCTATTATTTTATTTTGTTACGATAAATATTATATATGTGATATATAATATTGTAACATGATATGCTAACTAATGCAACATGTTTAGTAGAGTTTAAACATGATTAGGGTTTGGATTAGGGTTAAGACTTCTAGTAGTTTCTAGAAGGTTTTCTTTTGTTTTTCCAAAGATATTTTCAAGTGACTCATTCTTAACCTAACCCAAACCCTAGCCTTGGTTAATTCTCTACAAAGGTTTAGTCAACCATGGTTGCATTATTGATCATCTTTATCCTTTCATTATTCATCACAAAAGGTTTGATATTCATTATTCATTCTTCTTCTTCTTCCTTTTGAGCAAAAGCTTTCTAGTTTTTGCTTTGTGATGAAAGTGAGTGAGAAAATGAAAACAAATGAGAGCAAAAATCCTACTTCATCATCTTCATCTATCCTTGCCATTTAGATGAGGGTGTTCACTTCATTTAGTAACTGTTAGCTTGTGTTAATGAAACTTCAAGGTAGATCATATTTGTTATCGAAGATCGGAAGCAAGACTGCATCTTTCTCTTCGTGAAGCCTCTCGAGAGTCCGGAACACGATGATCGCAGCGAAGGGACCTCAACACGGAGCTTAAGAAGTGAAGGACCGGATCTATAAAGGTTGTAATCCCTCTCACTTAGTGTTAAAGAGTTTAACATGCTTGTTTTTGCCTAAACCGTAGTTTAAAGATCCGGCTTTGGGTTGTTCGGCATGGCTAAAATTTTAATCGGGCATGGTTGATGCCTCGTAGAACCTTGTGAGCATGCCTAGCAACCCTACAAAACACTTTAACATCTAAGAGTTTGGAATTACAACCTTTGTAGTCCGGTCCTTCGCTTCATAAGCTCTATGTTGTGGTCCCTTCGCTGCGATCATCAAGTTCTGAACTCTCGAGAGTCTCCACGAAGAGAAAGACGCAAGCTTGCTTCCGATCTTCGATAACAAAGATGATCTACCTTGAAGTTGCATTAACACAAGCTCTCACTCACTAAATGAAGTGAACACACTAATCTAAATGGCTAGGATAGATTAGGATGATGAAGTAGGATTTTAGCTCTCATTTGTTTTCAATTTCTCACTCATTTTCATCACCTTTGAAAAAGCTAGTAAGCTTTTCCATCAAAAAGGAAGAAGGAGGAAGAAGAACAATAGTAAAACTTTTGTGATGAATAATGAAAGTAATGATAAGGTTAGAAATGCAACCATGGTTCATGTAACCTTTGTAAAGATTTAACTAAGGTTAAAGGTTAGGTTGGGTTAAACAAATATCTTGCAAAACATCAAAACAAATATCTTTGCAGAAAACAAAACAAATCCTTCTAGAAGGTTCTAGAAAAGATTAACCCAAATCAAACCCTAACCAAGTTTAATCTTCACTAAACATGTTGTATTAATAACCCTAACATGTTACAATATTATATATCACATATACAATATTTAATATAACAGAATAAAATAATACAATTAACATATATCGCATATATATCAATGTATTATCCGAGTGAGAAAAAGAATCTTTTAGTGAGCTAATATTAATTAATGTAATTTAATATATCATCTATATAATTATACATTAAATTATCGAATCAACACTTAATCCGACAATCCGGCTATATCGCATATAACCGACTAATATATCATTTACCGATTCATCGAATCAACACTTGATCCGATGACCTGGCTGATATCATATATCGCGAGAATAGAATACAGTATTGTCACGACCCGAAAGTACGGAACATGACCGGCACTTAAACTACGAACGTCTCGAGGCGTACGTAATCTAAGTAAACCGAAAACCCAGAAATCCAAACCAAGAAAAGTAGTAGAGTGAAGGAAAAACCAATTTAAAATCAAGTAGTTTTAATAGCATAAGCCGAGTTATGCGGTTTTAAAAACATCAAGTATTTCCTGAAAATTTCGGCAGAGTCTCCTTTGAAAATACTGGCCTCCAAGCGGAATACAACATGAATAGTATACGAAATCAATAAAAAGGCATCCCCAAGCGGGAGCTAGCTCTTCATCAATCGACGGCCACAACCACACAAGCAATATAATATACAACGCCAATCGGCGAGGATCAAAAACTCAAAAGGAAACTCAAAACCACAAGAAAACCGCAGAAATATACACGCGACTCTAAGGTCGAAAGAATAACATCACTGGTCCCTATCTCAAAAATAAAACATGTTTGGCTGATGGAACTTCTAGATACAACAGAATAATGATATACAAGATATATAATGGGGGTACGATACAAGTAAACCCACCTACTAGCAAATCACCCGAAGGAAACTATGCCCGCAAAGCCGTGATGAAACCTGTACGGCAAACCTGCAAGAAACTGGGGCACAACGGGGGTGAGTTGCCAACTCGTGAATAGAAAAACATCTACGGAAAGAAATCGCATAAATAACGCAACCTAGGTCAAAGATCATAATATATCCTCAATTATATATAACATGCAACCTATAACAAGGCTAGGGTAAATATCTAACCCGAGTGTAATCTCATGTGCCCGTGTCAGTGCCTCAGGTAGCAATATATCATATGAATGAGGTATGAATGCATGAAAACAGAATACATGCAAATGAAGAACTGTTTTCATAATTTAGTGAGATTTCATTTGTATTTTTAAAATGAGGTATCATAATGAAATCAGCATAAAACAGTGCCTAGCATCGGCACAAAACGTAATCCCAATATCTCGATATCTCTGTATCACAGTCTCTGTACCTCAATATCTCGAAATCTCAATGTCTCAATCACAATATCTAGGGCGCCGTCAGTCCAGACCGGCCCCTACCATCCATCTCAAGACCGCGACGGTATCCTCCGGATATCCGACGCGTCGGGTAAAATCACCGGTAGGTAGTGCTCCCCTGCCAGGCTCACATCGTCATCATCACGCACTTCTTGCCCCGGGGTACCATTCCGGGTCCACCATGTACCCGAAACGGTTCATCCGTCTCCTCGAATCGGGTCTCGAAATCCATCAGCAAACTCATGGTGGACGACTCATACATCATTGGAAAAACCGTACTTTTTATTTAAAAAGAGAGAAATCAGTTTATATAAGTTTTGCGGTTTCCCCTCCCCCAAATCCAGAAAATTTCATGGAAATTCGAATCCAAATCATCAATAGCATGTAAAACCATGAATATAGGCATAACAATGAATAACAGTATGCATGAAGTGACCAGTAATAACTACAATGTTAAGCTGGCATATAAGACAGGTACACTAATATCATGTCAAATTACTAACTAACAAGCTAATTCAAGCAATAATATTTTCTAAGGTGTACGTGACATGTCAATTACCGATAAAGATGTGTGTGAGCCGGCAAGTAAGTGTACGTGGTACATACGCATCATCGGTAATGTAAGTGTACGTGGTCCCCGAATTTAAATTAAAACTTTTCCCAAATACTAAAATATTTCAGCCAAAACCATCAAATCGCCGGGGCTCCGAAATCATAAATACGTAAAACAAATCGTAGCGCAACGCATGCGCATGAAAAATGAGCATATAACTCAAATCAGAACTCCGTCATGCATCCCGCAATCATCGGAGTCATGGGGAAGACATCAATACCAAATCCAAAGCAAAACCAATATGATATAACTCGAAACTATACATGTAAAATATATTCAGGTACTGTACTCTGACTAGTCCTGCTCAGTACGAAAACACATAGCAATATCATAAAAACGTACTGCTCTATAAGAAAAATCAATCCCAAAATACGCGTATGAATACTACGCGCGTCTTGTGCGCACGGAAATCAACATCTAAATATATGCCATACATATGCACAGAAACAACATCTAAGTGCATCGGGTGTGCACGAAACATCTGTCGTAGGCAACATGTGTGCCTAACAGCAAAATCAGGTGCATCTGACATGCACGAAAAATCTCGATTTAGTGCATCTGGTGTGCACCAAAATCACACTTCAAAACATGCGCCCAACATGCGCGAAAATCCAAATCAGGTGCATCCATCGTGCACGAAATCTTGAAATCCAATATCAAGTGCCGAACATGCGCAAAATCAAATCAGGTGCACAAGGTGCACCAAACAATATCGAACACCACCATCGAAATCAAAGTCCAATGCATCTAAGTGCACAAAAGGCGTACCACTGCACTGCAAGGATATATAAACTATACAGAGTGCAGGAACCAAATCGTGTGCGTGCATACGCCCAAAATCAACTCAAATGTCTAAAACCGTAAAATCACAAACATGTGAAACCCAAGCACGGAAACGATATCAAGTGCAACACTGTGCAAAGATCGTAAATCCTCAATCATCAAAATCAAATCATTCGAATAAATCACCCAAAACATCGAAATCAATAATGACGGCATAGTACCGCTCAAGCGCATCCTCTAAGAATATCTGGCCAACTGCCGTGGTCACTCATAGCATGTCTCGTCGACGATCCTAAACTCTGGCCTGCCGGTGTGCATAACAATGACAACTCCTGGGTCAAGGTCTTCACTGGGAATTACCAATCTCTCGGTCCATCGGCTCATCGGCCTTGTCAGGTGTGCTAACGGGATGATCCCGTTCTGGCACATCTCTTGTCATTTCCCGGTCAATCATCACGACCACTCGTAAGACAGCATATCACTGGTGTCAGCCTCTGGCTCTCTAAATGTACGTGACACATCTGATCCTGGGTGCAAGTATCATTGCAGCAGTGTCTTGGAAGGAATCCTGTTCACGGTCTCTTCCATATCTCGTCCCTGCCAACTGTCCGGAAGTCATCGTCCTTTCCTATATCTGCATCTTGCTCCGGAACGGCTGCATACCCATCGCGACTCCTTCTGGAAGGCATATCCAGTACTCTGCCTCGGCATGTGTATCGCATCTCTGATGTCGGCGGAGTGGAACGTCGTCTTATCCAGATCTTGTACGGACCTCTTTACTCCACTTTCTCCAATGTCGACTGCTTCGGACTCGTCTCATCGTGGCTACATGGACTGAGCTCCAACGGCTATCCTCGTATCGGGAGTCTCCCAAGAAATGCATCTCACCACCTAGCATCCGAATTAAGTCGAGCCATCCGATCGAGTCGTCAAAACCTCATAATCCCCCAAGAGCTCAACATCTTGGGCACAATTTAATAGTATCGAGTACATACCACAGCATCGGTGGTCCAGCCGTAGAAGGGCAAACCCAAGCCTCACTAATGGCGCCGTAGAACTGCCGCAAACCCGAAGGTTTAAAGGCTTTCACACGGTCATTAAGTCGAGTTAGGGTTTCATTCTTCTAGAGGGACCATAGAATTGCCTGCATGTCTTTCCGACTACTTTAAACTTAGAATAATAGGTTTCTGACATTCGATCGTCTCTGTCGACTCTCAACGTCTCCGCGTGAAGTCGTCTCTAGCTGGAATCAATCTATCTGATGACCTCGCATCGGGGTAGGCGAACGAACCACCTGTCCTAGTCATTCATCATCGGGTGACTAGCGACCTTCTATCATCTCTTCGTACTACTCGTCCCGCAATAGCTCCAACATATGCGGCGATATCTCGTCGTTCACAGCAAAAACTGGTTCGCTCATCTGCACGCTGAACCGTGCCTCAATCATTTCAATGGTCATCTAAGTATGGCTGGCCTCTACCGGTGGCTCAATCCTCTGGTGCTAATCTGCACGTCCGAGCAATCTCATACGGCGATCGATCCAACGCTCGTGGCGCAAAACACAATCAAAAGACACCTCTCTACAATCGGGTGTCGCCGGAATCACGCCCTGGTCAGTCCTCGTTCGTGACGAGCTCGTGCTGACCGCAACTCTAGCCATAGCTCTCCCTGCCCGTAATCGTGGCAGCAAAACCAAACTGGTACCGATGAGGCTAGATCAGGAAGGAATATAATACTGAACAAGGAAATGTACATCCTAAGGCTTCTTAAGTGGAGTGGCGTGTCGTAAATATGCCGCGGAACATACCAACGGTACGTCACTCTATTTTAGTCACCTATTCCATCAACCAAGGGTCATCCTACGCTCCGATGGTAAAACCTAACGCTCTGATACCAACTTTGTCACGACCCGAAAGTACGGAACATGACCGGCACTTAAACTACGAACGTCTCGAGGCGTACGTAATCTAAGTAAACCGAAAACCCAGAAATCCAAACCAAGAAAAGTAGTAGAGTGAAGGAAAAACCAATTTAAAATCAAGTAGTTTTAACAGAATAAGCCGAGTTATGCGGTTTTAAAAACATCAAGTATTTCCTGAAAATTTCGGTAGAGTCTCCTTTGAAAATACTGGCCCCCAAGCGGAATACAACATGAATAGTATACGAAATCAATAAAAAGGCATCCCCAAGCGGGAGCTAGCTCTTCGTCAATCGACGGCCACAACCACATAAGCAATATAATATACAACGCCAATCGGCGAGGATCAAAAACTCAAAAGGAAACTGAAAACCACAAGAAAACCGCAGAAATATACGCACGACTCTAAGGTCGAAAGAATAACATCACTGGTCCCTATCTCAAAAATAAAACATGTTTGGCTGATGGAACTTCTAGATACAACAGAATAATGATATACAAGATATATAATGGGGGTACGATACAAGTAAACCCACCTACTAGCAAATCACCCGAAGGAAACTATGCCCGTAAAGCCGTGATGAAACCTGTACGGCAAACCTGCAAGAAACTGGGGCACAACGGGGGTGAGTTGCCAACTCGTGAATAGAAAAACATCTACGGAAAGAAATCGCATAAATAACGCAACCTAGGTCAAAGATCATAATATATCCTCAATTATATATAACTTGCAACCTATAATAAGGCTAGGGTAAATATCTAACCCGAGTGTAATCTCATGTGCCCGTGTCAGTGCCTCAGGTAGCAATATATCATATGAATGAGGTATGAATGCATGAAAACAGAATACATGTAAATGAAGAACTGTTTTCATAATTTAGTGAGATTTCCTTTGTATTTTTAAAATGAGGTATCATAATGAAATCAGCATAAAACAGTGCCTAGCATCGGCACAAAACGTAATCCCAATATCTCGATATCTCTGTATCACAGTCTCTGTACCTCAATATCTCGAAATCTCAATGTCTCAATCACAATATCTAGGGCGCCGTCAGTCCAGACCGGCCCCTACCATCCATCTCAAGACCGCGACGGTATCCTCCGGATATCCGACGCGTCGGGTAAAATCACCGGTAGGTAGTGCTCCCCTGCCAGGCTCACATCGTCATCATCACGCGCTTCTTGCCCCGGGGTACCTTACCGGGTCCACCATGTACCCGAAACGGTTCATCCGTCTCCTCGAATCGGGTCTCGAAATCCATCAGCAAACTCATGGTGGACGACTCATACATCATAGGAAAAACCGTACTTTTTATTTAAAAAGAGAGAAATCAGTTTATATAAGTTTTGCGGTTCCCCCTCCCCCAAATCCAGAAAATTTCATGGAAATCCGAATCCAAATCATCAATAGCATGTAAAACCATGAATATATTCATAACAATGAATAACAGTATGCATGAAGTGACCAGTAATAACTACAATGTTAAGCTGGCATATAAGACAGGTACACTAATATTATGTCAAATTACTAACTAACAACCTAAGTCAAGCAATAATATTTTCTAAGGTGTACGTGACATGGCAATTACCGATGAAGATGTGTGTGAGCCGGCAAGTAAGTGTACGTGGTACATACGCATCATCGGTAATGTTGCTGGTGTCCTAACAATATGATATCAACATTGCAATAAGAAATTATAACATAAGTATGCGATGCGAAGCGAACCACAATAATAAGCGGGAGCTGAATACTAGACGCAACTGCAACTAACCTGCATTAATCTAATATAAGTCCTACAAATGGTGCCTTTTGAAATAACACGAA
Organism: Agapanthus africanus; assembly: GCA_030015575.1. NCBI lineage: Eukaryota > Viridiplantae > Streptophyta > Magnoliopsida > Asparagales > Amaryllidaceae > Agapanthus > Agapanthus africanus. The sequence goes on from JASDDO010000008.1 coordinate 264,711,218, forward strand.
TCATGGGGTTTGAAAATAGGGGCTACGGTGTTTTTATGAAAAGATACGTCTTTTGAAATATCCGTAGGATCCCTTGGGCTGTCTTTTAAAATACCCACGATTCGTTAGTTTTTGAAATAGGTAAGAATCGAATCTAATCTAACAACTAAACTAAACTAAAGGGCTAAGCTAACAAGCTGGACTACAGGTAAGGAAACCGCCTAACATCTGAGTCGATCCATATACATACCTGTATATATATTAGTCGGTGATCCCGCCTCAATAATATCATATCCGATACCATATCTACAATCAGACATCCCAAGTCAAGAGTGCGGATCAATCATCAAGATATAGTTCGTACGAAAATCCGTCGTACGGCATCCCCAGATCTGGGTACGGGTCAATATCATATTCCTCACACCATTCCTATGGTATCCTTTTTATTCAAGATCATAGTCTTGGGTACTGACCTATGTCTAGTACAATACTAATATCCTCAATATACTCATGATCTGACTACAGATCGACAATCTCGTACAAACCGATATCATTAGCACATATCATCATCAAGGGGTATACATCGACCAATACGGCCTAGTATCAATATCCTAGCATATCATATCTTATATCACGATCACATGTCGACCATTTTATTAATAACACTATTCACCCGTATCGTCGTCCCAAGATCCGCTATAACACCAGGACGTGCCTCAAGTACGAATCCTGCCATATCACCGATATCACAACCACAAAACAAATCTCATCAACTCAGCTCAATCCCAAGTATCATCCTCAAATCCGTATGTGAACACATAGTCCCATACCCATGTGAACGCATAACTATAAAGAATCCCATGAGCACATATAAATAGGAATATATGCAAGTATGTATGTGTGTATGTGTAGTGCAACACCACCTTAGGGTTCGCAACACTAAAATAATCCAACACACCAAAATCCATCCTAAACATCGTTATTAATCCCAAATAACATATAATAATTGTTGGTGTGTATACGCATCCGTATACACCACCACGGACTGCGGGGGTGCTAAACGCCATCCACCCGACTTCTCCCCGTAGATATAAATCTACTCACCTGGTTCTTGCTCGCCGGTGCCGACGTCGCCACGCGCTTGCTTGTCGTCTCGAAGTCCACATGGGGTACCTATATATCATAACGCACCATATCGCATTAAAATCCGACTCATGACCAAAACGACGCACGAATCCCACATAGGTCAAAACCTATGGTTGCTCTCACAAACCAACCCAAAAACCCTCGACGTCGGCGTGCAAACGCACGACCATCGAGAAAAACCCAAGTACACTCATTTGCACATTCACGAACACTAATTTTAATATAAAATAGGTTAAAACTCACAAAAACCCCAAATTCACATAAAAAGACGTTTTTCCGAAAAACTAGCAAGCAAAATTACCCGTTTTAGTACAAAACTCGACGTTTAAACAATTCTAGCGGCCATAATACTTATTAAATAACTTAAATAAGTCATACCAACCCTAATTAGATTTTTAATCTCACTATCTTTCATTAACCCGAAATTCTAGTTTACAATTTAGCTTAATTTGTAAATTTTAAAATAAAAATTTGTAAACTAGCTACTATGTTTGATTTCACATGCCTTAATATGATACCTTACACATTTAAACCATGTTCAAATGATATAGAACCCTAACTAAATTTTTAACCTCACATTTGCAATTAAATTCTAAAACCTAGTTTGCTAGAAATCTTAATTAGGACAATTTACGTGCAACAATTTGTAATATGCAACAAGATTAAGTTTTCCAAAACTTAAGAGGTTCAACTACACAATTAAACCATGAACAATTTATAAAACCCTTATCTTGATCCAAACCCAATTCTTTACAATTTTCGACTTGAAGGATAAACCAAGTTAACACCTAATTAAACACTTGATTAAGCTAACCTAAGCAAAAATCAACAATTTAACTATAAGGTTAAAATTATACCTCCATAATTTTTTGTAGATCCCACTTGCCACTAGCCTCCCAACTTAGCTTCCATCCCCCAAGATCCATGCTAAATTGTCTAAAGAAAAATGGGTAGGGCTTTGATTTTGATTTTATGGGATTTTTGATGCATTTTTTGAATGGTTTTTGAGGTGGAATGAGAGGGGAAAATGGGGGAGATGGGGCTGCCATTTTCGGCCAGAAAATGAGGGAAGGATGAGGGAGTGTGGTGAGGGAATTATGGCCAAGTCAAGGAAAAAACCCCAAGTCAACAAAACCCATACCTCATTCTTTATTAGTTTTCTTTTAATTTCTTGTTTCCTTTTTCATTTTCTTTTTTACTTGAAGTGGGAAAACAATTGGGGAGGGCTGCTGAATTCTGCATAAAAGAGGAGGGAAAATGGGGGTGTGTGAGTGTGGGGATGTGTGTAGCAAGTTCCAATTGAAGGAAATACCCCCTTATCTCAATTACATTAATTAACCTCACAATTTTAGCATTTTTCTTCGATATTTTCTAACATCGTTTGACAGTTCCATTTCATTTCAAAAACCATATGATAAAATTTTGTTTAATGTGTTATGATGCACAAAATTCGTTTCAACTCAATCCAGTTTGTAATTTTCCTTAATTAAATGTATTAGTGACGGCTTAAAATAATATTAAAATAATTAATTTCGGAAAAATTTTCAGAAAATTTGAAATTTCACCAGTGGCTCAATAAACACCAAATACTAGCAATTACATAGCTAGAATATGTATATTTAATTTTATAATAAAGATGTTTGCATTTTGACTTACTGAAAACCCCCTTATTTTACCGTTTTTTTCGAAAATTCACCGAAACGATTTTCAAAATGTTACAAGTATCTTATATCGCATTATCCTCGGTCCTGCACATATCACATATGTGCCCCTACTCCGTTTTGCCTGAACCAAGAAACCTCTGTGTAGGACTCTAAAGAATCGTCAATACGCCGGCAGTAGGTGATGATCATATCAAGCACCCACAAGCTGCAAGCGGTCAGCTAAACGTAACAGCCACCCAGGTATTGAGCGCTCAGAAGATCAACAAGCGAGCCTGTACATTCACCTGTGAATCCAATCAGTAACACTCCCGTACAGTCCGGTCTCGTCGTCTGATATGTCGCATATCTCGCCTAGGGGTGGTAAACGTCAGACCCCAGTAGCTTGATAAGTCGTGTCGATATGAGGTCTATAACAGTTCGAGAAACTACTGATAACACTTACCAGTAAATCTCAAAAACCCTGGCCAGGGATTTCCAGTTATAGCCAATCGAACACAGCACAACATCAACTCCCTATACCGGGAGAGACGAATCCCCTCCTATCTCTCATTGCCTCCATGTGTTTCGGGACTGTACCCAAAAGCCACCTTTTTTCACGCCCTCTTGGACGTGGTATGATGGAAACCAAAGCACAGTGGGAATCACACAAGACTCTATGACGATCTCGGGTCTACAGACTAACCTGTACCAGTGTCACCGGAGAACTGCCATCTGACGTGAGGTATAATACCATCTGGGAGTTCTCGGCGAGTACGTCCAGTGTACCCAGTCTCTACTGAGCACCCGTACACCATCCTTGATATCAAACATCGATGGATATGGGGTCAAACATCGATGGATATGGGTCAAGATGCGTATACGCTAGTCTACTCTGGTGTATCGATGCCCCGTCTCGATACACCCTCGACTAGGAACAGTTATCGGATGTACTCGTCGACTACCGTGGCCCCACTAGTATGATCTCATCATAGTCCCTGTAGTCGAGTACATATCCAAAGGGCTTTATCAACATATAACATAGAGATAATCAGAGTACATGTTAAGATAAAGTACAACCAGATAGCGTACTATCATGTCGAGCAAGAAAGTCCTCCCTATATATATCCAAGTATCCACTACAATATACATCGTATGTACAGTAATGGCCTCTAGGGCATATATATAACTAACAAAGTACAGTTTTCAACCTACGACACACAGGGAATGAGTTATTAAACTCAAGAGACTTATACAGAGTATTGTATGTTGTCCAGTGTCCATGAGGACAGAGGGGTTGGTACTCATACTATATTTTGTTTACTTGTGACATCTCTAGTTCTTAAACATGTGTTTCGTAGAAATGCAAGGTCTAAGTTTTGAGAAGTTATAGGCATATGAATAAAGTAGAGAACCAGGTGTTGCAAGTATCAGGATTCTTCAAGGTGATCGAAGATGTGGATACTTGTGTATGGTATTTAGTTGATAGTAATGATTAAGAGAACTTGCTTCTCTTTCTGCTTACTCATAATTGGAAGACTCTTAAGTTTAGTAATGCCGATCTTCCTCTCTCCATTTTGTTGACATGCACTGGAGACAGCTGCATGATTTGAATCTGGTTCCAACTAAATCAGTGCCTCTATTTCTATATTGGATATATAATAGTTCATATCTTAACAATGTTAAGGTACGGGGAGTTGTCCGGCTTATGCTTAAAACCAGACTCTGGATAACTCAAGGCACGTTTCTGTAATGGCTGTTTGTGGGTTGACCCGGGCTATGACGAGGGTTGACTTTCTACCATCTAGAAGATCAATAGTGATATTGTTCTTGACTCACCACAGTTTTAATAAAAATGGATTTTTTCAGAAAACAGTAGTGGGAGTATGGTAGAACTGGAAGTGATTCCAGAACCGCAAACGATTACTGAAAATTTGATAAGAACCTAAAGATTCAATCTGGTTTGACATTCCATTGGCCACTCCGCAGATATGGTGGGTAACCTCAGGCACCCGAGAGGTACTCCGGTAGCCTCAAGGAAGGTGATAGGGAGGTTCTTGTTTACCCAGACTTGCCATTGCTGTTGTTCCAGACTCTGAGACCCGGCAGGAGGATGAGTATAGCGTCGTTCTAAACTAGCTTTAGAAGTGTACGTGTATGTGACTCTACCAGAGGGTTGTCATAGTCAGTGGGAGCAGCGGAAGCATAATGGACAAGTAGCCTATGTCTATTTATAGACTAAAGCAGATATAACGGAGATAGATCATCTATTTCTGATGTGACAGTCATAGGTTTGACTTCATCAGAATAGGGGATGGATCTGTTAAGAAGGTAGTAGGGTGTGATGTCCTGGTATATGGACGACATACACAGAGTAGGAAGAGAAATTCCTATACTAAGATCGGTTATACTTTGGTTGTCACACAGTGGTTTCTCCACATAGGACATGGATATTATATCAGATATTCTGGTTACTAGATCTATGATTTTAGATCTAGATTTGGGTAGTTTCCCAATCTGGGTACTTAGACAGCATTCTAAAGGTGTTTTAGAATGGAAGACTCCTGGCACGGTAGTGTACCTGCAGGTGATGGAGTCACCCTCTCTAAAGGTGTCTTACAGACTAAAGGGGAGAGGGATGTGCATGATTGGCAGATCACTTGCTTAGGCAATTGAGTCAATCATGAGATGTCAAGTACCACACCAGATGTTGTTTTTGCACTAGATGCAATAAGTTGATATTAATCCTATCCTGGAGAAACGTTCGGAAGCAGTTTTAGAACAAAAGTGGATGTTCTAGGGATATGATAACAACAGCCTCCTTCGGGAGACGGTTATCATTCCAGGCTTTCAAGGTTACCTGGGTGACAGAGTGACTGTCAGAGTTATAATTTTCTCTCTGACGAGGGGCAGTATTTTGGACAGGTGGTCCAAGCGGATACCGAGGGAGGCATGGCACAGGATACTGATTAAGTTCAGTTGACGATACAGTCTAAGAAGTTTGGATTTGTAGTTCATTTATGAACCAGGTCCTATCAGATATCCAGACATATTCTATGACAGGTATTGCTCATTTCGGGAGATGGCTTTCTCCGTGAACTTGAGATAAAGAGAGGCATAGAAAGAAACATCAGGGCGGATCCACTCACTGGGGCTATTCCTTGAACGCAATAGTTTCGCAAATGGACTTTGTGAAACAAATCAGTAGAGGAGTTGGGTTTTCGGTATCACACGGGCTGTGAGTATGCAACATTGCAATAATTAGCCTTGAGTGCAAGTGGGAGATTGTTGGATATAGTGCCCTCAGAGTCAATTATTGGATCACATGCATGTGATTGCAATGATTGAGGGAGGACCTATACCGGTAGGACAGTCTTACTCAAGATGATAGTATGCTATCTGGTTTATCTTTATCATCGTGTACTGCTTTAGGTGACCTTACATGTCAACATTACACGTTGATGGAGCCCTTAGGATTCTTTCTTGACTACCAGCAGTATGATGGCGATCATATACATGAGAATTGGGTAGTCTATAAGCACATCCTTAAAAGGTCCCGAGTCGTGGGAGTTTCGAGACTGGGCATCGATACTCCATTAGTAGACTAGTGTATACAGTCGAGACCACGACAAGGGGCGGTGGCCAGTCTCACAAGCCATTGTTATCAGTTGGATCACCTAATATGTATACAGGTGATCATTGGGTTATGAGTGTAAGTGCACGGCGGCGCCCCGGCCTCCATCCCGAGGCCAAATGCGGAAGCGATGGTTAACTTTAAAATTTTCTTGAACCGGCACCACCGCGCAATAAAACACGGATCCGGCCATTAACTAGTCCTAGCTAACTACAAGATGGGGAAGAGAGATATACCGAGCGATCCGTGTCCTCCGGTCTTCTCGCCGTCGTCCCGATCTCCCGCGGAATGTCCGGTCTCCACCTCCTTGCCGGAAGGGCACCACGTCGCCTGCTTCTTTTACGGGCTCCCGCCTCTATACCGAGACAACTCGGGCACGAAGCTGACGAGTCGACGTGCCCAAGATTTGCTGTAGAACATAGTGTGGAAGCTATGTCTCATTTGGGGTTCATGGAGGTTGCCTTTTGGTGGAGGGATGATACATGGAATTTTTGTGGAGCTATATGATTTTTCCAAAGCCAAAAGAGATGAAATCCCATTCCTACAAATTTTGGACAGCCCCATTTGAGCTTGGCCGGCTATGCTTTATGGAATGGAGAGAGTGAGTGAGTGAAACCAAAAGGGGGGAGCAATCATACAACAAGGAGAGAGAAAGTGTGATCATCAAAAACCAATCCTCACTCCACCAACCTCACCCTTCATCATCAACAACAATCATGTCCTACAAAAGTCAAGTCATGATGAAGATAAAAGTCAAGGTCAAAGAAGAGTTATCATGATACAATAATATGCAATCACCACCCTCCACAAATGCTTATTTGCACAATTGCAAATAAGCCTCCTCCACCAATCTTCGGCCAATGAACGATACAAAGGAAATTGGCCGAAACGGAAAGCAAACTGGCAACTCCAGAAAACTGGTCCCGTAATAAATTACAGGAAAACCACGCTACTGTGTGTACACACCCGCATTTGTATTCCGACCGAAATACAAATGCAATGAGACAAAATCTACACTGTACTATACTAGGATCCGACTTAAACCAAAGCCGGCTAGTAATATCCATTCGATCCTGATCCATGCAATACCGCACGTATCTGATCGAACCCTGCCATATATCCATACGGCCTCTAGTACATACCGTCCGATCCTGATCCGTGCAATACCGCACGTATCTGATCGAACCGCTGCCATATCTCCATACGGCCTCTACAGCATTTCGCCCGAAAGCTTGAGTAACTGAATGTGTGGTGGACTCTAAAGACTCGTCAATACTATGGTTGTGGATTTAACCACTAGCACGTCAGAGGTATTAGCCATACGTGACGGGCCACCAGCCATTGACTAAAAGGGACGTCGATGAGCGAACTTATCCTGACACCCTACTGAGCCTGTCAGTGACAATATCCGTACAGTCCGGTCCGTTCGTCTATGAGCATCGCATGGCGGGCCTAAGGGGTTGGTAAAAGTCAGACCCCAAATAGCGGTACAAGTCGTGTCGGAGTGTAGCCCAGAACACCCTGAGATACTACTGGAATACCTAACAGTAAATCTCTTGCCTCGGCCAAGGGCTTCGTGTAATGGCTCTCCTAGACACAGTGCGACCTCACCCCCAATACCGGGAGAGACGAACCCCTGAAGATCCGCTCACTGCCTCCATATGGCTCGGGACTTTACCCAACTAAAACCTGTTTGCACGTCTCCTTTGAGCGTGGTAGGGTAGTAATCAAAGTACAATGGGAACTCACACGAGACAAATGACGATCCCCAGGTCGATGAACTAACCTGTACACATGTCACCAGGGAACTGCTATCTGACGTCAGGTATAAGACCAACTAGCATGTTCCCGGCGAGTCCGTCCGGTGTACTCATAACCCAATGAGCACCTGTATACATCTTAGGTGAACCAACTGACACCAGTGGCTTGTGAGACTAGCCACCGCCCCTCGTCGGGGTCTCGACTGTATACAAAAGTCTACTCTGGAGTATCGATGCCTTGTCTCGAAACTCCCACGACTAGGGACCTTTTAAGGATATGCTTATAGACTGCCAGCTCTCACGTATATGATTGCCCTCATACTGCTGGTAGTCAAGCAAGAATCCTAGGGGCTCTATCAACGTGTAATAGCGACATGTCAGGTCACCTAAAGCAGTACACGATGATAAAGGTAAACCAGATAGCATATTATCATCTTGAGTAAGACTGTCCTACCGGGATAGGTACTTCCTCAATCATTGCAATCACGTGCGTATGATCCAATAATTGACTCTGAGGGCACTATCTCCAACAATCTCCCACTTGCACTCAAGGCTAATTATTGCGATGTCGCGTACTCACAGCCCGTGTGATAACGAACACCCAACTCCTCTACTAGTCAGTCTCACAAAACTCGCTTGCGAAACTATTGCATTCGAGGAATAGCCTTAGTGAGTGGATCCGCCTTGATGTCTCTTTCTATGTCTCTCTATATCTCAAGTTCGCGGAGAAACCCATCTCCCGAAATGAGCAATACCTGTCTTAGAATGTGTCTGGATTTCTGATGGGACCTAGCTCATAAATGAACTCCAAATCCAAACTTCTTAGACTGTATTGTCAACTGAACTTAATCAGTATCCTGCGCCATGCCTCCCTCAGTATTGCCTTGGATCACCTGTCCAAAATACTGCCCTCGTCGGAAGGAAAAACTATAACTCCGACAACCTCCTTTTCGTCCAGGTCACCTTGGAAGCCTGGAATGATAACTGTCTCCCAAAAGAGACAGTCGTTATCATATCCCTAGAACATCCACTTATGCTCTAAAGCTGCTTCCGACTGTTTCTCCAGGATTGGATCAATGTCAACTTATTGCATCTAGTGCAAGAACAACATCTGGTGTGGTACTTGACATCTCATGATTGACTCAATTGCCTGAGGAAGTGATCTGCCAATAATGCACACCCCTCTCCCTTTTAGTCTATAAGACACCTTTAGAGAGGGTGACTCCATTACCTGTAGGTACACTACCGTGCCAGGAGTCGTCCATTCTAAATACTCTTAGAATGCTGTCTAAGTACCCTTAATTGGGAAACCATCCAAATCTAGATCTAAAACCATAGATCTAGTAACCAGTATGTTTGATATAATGTCCAAGTCCCATGTGGAGAAACAACAGTGTGACGACTAAAGTATAACCGATCGTAGTATAGGAGTTTCTTTTCCTATTCTGTGTATGTCATCCAAATACCATGACATCACACCCTACTACCTTCTCAACAGATCCATCCCCTATTCTGATGAAGTCAAACCTATGACTGTCACATCAGAAATTGATGATCTATCTCCGCTATATCTGCTTTAGTCTATAAATAGACATAAGCTACCTGTCCACCAATGCTTCCACTGCTCCCACGGACTACGACAACCCTCTGGCAGAGTCATATACACGTACACTTCTGAAGCTAGTTCAGAACGACGCTATACTCGTCCTCCTGCCGGGTCTCGCAGCCTGGAACAACAACAATGGCAAGTGTGGGTAAACAAGAACCTCCCTGCCACCGTCCTTGAGGCTACCGGAGTACCTCTCGGGTGCCTGAGGTTACCCACCTTATCTGCGGAGTGGCCAAAGGAATGTCAATCCAGATTGAATCTTTAGGTTCCTATGAAATCTTCAGTAATCGTTTATGGTTCTGGAATCACTTCTAGTTCTACCATACTCCCACTTCTGTTTTCTGAAAAAATCCATTTTTATTAAAACTGTGGCAAGTCTAGAACAATATCACTATTGATCTTCTAGATGGTAGAAAGTCAACCCTCGTCATAGCCTGGGTCAACCCACAAACAGCCATTACAGAAACGTGGCTTGAGTTATCCAGAGTCTGGTTTTAAGCATAAGCCAGACAACTCCCCGTACCTTAACATCGTTAAGATATGAACTGTTCTATATCCAATATAGAACCAGAGGCACTGATTTAATTGAACCAGATTCAAATCATGCAGCTGTCTCCAGTGCATGTCAACTAAATGGAAGGAGGCCGATCAGCGTTACTCAACTTAGGAATGCTTCCAATTATGAGTAATCTGAAAGAGAAGCAAGTTCTCTTAATCACTACTATCAACTGAATACCAAACTCAAGTATCTACACCTTCGATCACTTTGAAGAATCCCGATACTTGCAATACCTGGTTCTTTACTTTATTCAAATACCTATAACTTCTCAAAATTCGGACCCTGTGTTTCCGCGAAACACCTGTCTAAAAACTAGAAAAGTCATAAGTAAACTGAATATTGTGCGAGGACCAACCCCTCTGTCCTGATGGACCCTAGACAACATACAATACTATGTATAAGTCCCTTGAGTCTAATAACTCATTCCCTGTGTGTCGTAGGTTGAAAACTGTACCATGGTTATGAAGAATTACACCGCTGTTTAATGCTCCTTACCTAACCATCCACTGATATAGGTAAATGTCATAGACATAATTTCAAAAAGGTATATCTCACTCTATGAAAATAGACGTACAGATATATCAATTTGAAATTGGTGCATAACAGCGGATATTCAAAACCAAATATTTGCCGTCCGGCAAACAACCCAGGTGACTTCCTCAAATATCACCGATTACAACGAATCCCGATATAATGAGGATGATCACCCAATTCCCAATAACTTACTCCCACTCATCATCTGTAAAACCATACAGATGTGAGAATCATACCTGGTAAATACATACCCTGGAGTAAGTATCTAATCGGGAAATCAGTTTTCTTTTAACATTACACAGTGAAACTGAAACATTGAAATGTTTCGATGGGGTATCCCGGTATTCCTAGTAATGCCTCTTCCAGATTCACGACTGTAACCGTATAATTCTTTGCCACCTCTCCAAATCCCTTTATATGTCTTTAGTCATTATCTTCTGCACACCCCTTTAGGCCAAATGGTTTTCTTCCTTCCCTACCGTTCGGTACCAGCCTATGGTTTGGAAGAAGACTATCCAATAAGCATAATGGGTGTACTGTCCTAATCCTAGGAGCACTCGCAATGCGAGAGAAGGTGAAGATAAAAGACAACCGAATAAACCTTATTCCTATTTCTCCTGAACCAGAATCCATCCCCGAACTGGAACAAGTTCCTTTCGGGTTCGTATATAATCATACGATGGAGTATCCAATAAACTGTGGAACTTCGTAGTGATACGGAGTGTCCTGGAGAAATACAAAGGTGATTTAGGATTTGGCGAAGAAATACTTGGTATGGTCGTGAATAGCAGTCGCAATTTACTTTGCCCTCTTACTAATCCCTTGCTTTGTCTTAACTTAATACCTTCTGCACACCATCGTTATGCTAATTGGTTTTCTTCATTCCCCACCGTTCGGTACCAGCCTAAGGTTTGGAAGAAGACTATCCAATTTGCGTAATAGGTGTACTATCTCCTAAACTAAGGAGCACTCGTAACCTGAGAGAAGGTAAAAGGAAAAGACAACTGAATAGTCCTATTCGTTTTCTCCAGAACCGGAAACTATCCTCGAACAAATTCCTTCGAGTTCGTATATAACCATACGATGGTTTTGTCCAATGGAAGTGGACGTTCGTAGTAATACGGGGTGTCCTGGAGAAAAGGGTAAAAGTAGGAGTTGCAATGAGGTTTGCAACTCTGACAATCCAAAAGTCAGTGTTTAAGAAGGTTCGGTTAATTTTGGTCACTGAGTCATAGTCTTAGGGTCGGGTCAATGGTCGCTGCCAAAGAGAGAGAGAAAAAGAAACACTCAGCGTGCACTCTAGCCTAGATCAGAATGGTTACCAATTTATCTAATCTGGAAACCTCCCACTGTGCCGTCAAATTCTCCTCCAAACCTGAAAGAAGAATTAGTCGGGGTCACCCGAGGAGTAAACTAACTCATCAGTGGGAATCGGGATCCAACTATCATCGCATGATAACGTGACGGAATCCGCTCACGTCATCACACTCCAGAAGGTATGCGCATATCTGGCAAGTTTCAGTTTCTTTAGAAACTCCCGATGTGATTTTTGCCCCATGCTCTTATGACCTTGACGAAGGCCAACATATCATAAGTCACATGTCAAGTTCTACCCGTCATTGTCCAGGTTAACTTGAACCCACCCGTACATACCCTTGACGAAGGCCAAAATAGTAGTACGACTGTCCCAAATCAACGCATCTATCTATGCAGCAGAAAGGTAACAAGCAGCTACCATACACTATGCCTTGACGAAGGCCAACATACATAGCATGAATACTACGTGCTACCCATCTGAAACGACGGAGGGCTACGAATGGTTTCTGGCGAAAACCTTTAACGTAATGAACTTGATATCGTTGAAGGAACTGGATAGCTTTTATAAAAATATAGTAACGAAAACCTTTGCTAAAGAGGTCACTGCCGGTGAAGGGATCTCGGCTTTTTCCCCGTAGAATGAGGTGCAGGATATTTCAACTGAATACCACGGTGCAAAGCAAAAGTAATCGGCTATAGTGAAGTTATTGCCCTGACGCAAACTTCTGTCCAAGGGGTCACTCCCGGTGAAGGGATCTCGGCCCTTGCCTCGTCGACTGAGGAGCAGGATATTCCAACTGAATACCACGATGCAAAACAAAAGAGAACGTCCTTGCAATAATAGCTTTTTGAAAAGTGTTCCAACAACATCAGATTAGGTTTGTTTTTAACTTGCATTGATCCGAATCAACGTAGTCCCATCAATTGAGCACACCAAAAAGAACGAAAATAATATGACGTACGTATATGCCATCCGCATTCGCCACTGGGTCCCGTCATTACCCGTTAGGTTAGCTAACTAACGACAGAGCGGGGACTGGACTAGCGCGGATGCAAAACATATACAACATCTACTAATATATATACCAATATATTATATTTCGCTCAAGGCGTGATAAAATGCAACATCACAGAAATGTACAGCATCACAGAATAATACAGATATCTGGGATCCCCGGGTTTCACAGAGCCACTACTGAAACCCGACGTTCCCCTGGTCGTATGGATAGCCTGTGCAATGAAATCCTAGACCCCTACGGGCGCGGCAAGTTACCCGCCAAAACTTAAAGTGAGGCAGCCCCCTTCAGCACCGTGAATGGACCACCCAGCACTTCACGGAATCTGGTAACTTGGGCACCCCTCTTGGGTCAACCTGTACCCCCAACGAGTGCGGCGAATATCCCGCCAATCCTAGACTGAAGCCCCCTCCATCTCAATGCCATGAGATGCGGGCCCGTTGCCCTCTAGAACCCGGCTATCCGTGCACCCCATCTTGGGGTAATCCTAGTACAGAAAGTAAAATATACATACAACGGGTACATCGACCGCAACCTGGTCGTGCCCCAAAATAATAATACAATCAGGCAGTGACGGCAGTCCACATGTCGGACGCTCGCCCCGCAATATCAAATGTACATAATACAACAAAAACTGTACTAGCATTGCATCCAGGCTATCCCCCACGACCGATCCGCAACATCACAGCAATACACAGAACATCAACGTGAAAGTCACGTTCCCAAATCCGTCTAACCGGGCTATAGCAGTCAGACAGGATTTACCGATCAAGTGACATTCACGGTCGCAGATATAATGTAACTACTGTGAAATAATGTGTTTAAAATATCCGATCGATTAAATTTTACAAAGTGGGCCGCAAGCATTACTGTAGCAACTAAAGAAATTCTGGGCCTAAAAAGAATGTTCCAAAAACCCTATTTTCAAGTAAGGAGGCCTCTGTAAAAAATTGGTGCAACGATTGGGCAAAACAGCGGCGGAACCGCGGCCCAAGCATGGGTTTGGCCGCGGTTCCGCGGTCGAATAATGAGATCTCGCGACCAAATTTCTACAGTAGGTTTATACTTCCCTGCACAGTATTCTGAGACTACCTGAAAAAATTTTCGAGACAAAAAAATTTCGACAGAAAACTGTTGTTTTGAAAAACACGGTTTTGGAACATTTGTTCGATCGGAAATGTAAAACACATTAGACAAAGCTAGACTATGTTAATGGCGAGGCTCTGATACCACGGTGCAAAGCAAAAGTAATCGAAGTACAGTGGGAACTCACACGAGATAAATGACGATCCCCAGGTCGATGAACTAACCTGTACACATGTCACCAGGGAACTGCTATCTGAAGTCAGGTATAAGACCAACTAGCATGTTCCCGGCGAGTCCTGTCCGGTGTACTCATAACCCAATGAGCACCTGTATACATCTTAGGTGAACCAACTGACACCAGTGGCTTATGAGACCGGCCACCGCCCTTCGTCGGGGTCTCGACTGTATACACTAGTCTACTCTGGAGTATCGATGCCCTGTCTCGAAACTCCCATGACTAGGGACCTTTTAAGGATATGCTTATAGACTGCCAGCTCTCACGTATATGATCGCCCTCATACTGCTGGTAGTCAAGCAAGAATCCTAGGGGCTCTATCAACGTGTAATAGCGACATGTCAGGTCACCTAAAGCAGTACACGATGATAAAGGTAAACCAGATCGCATATTATCATCTTGAGTAAGACTGTCCTACCGGGATAGGTCCTCCCTCAATCATTGCAATCACGTGCCTGTGATCCAATAATTGACTCTGAGGGCATTATCTCCAACAATGAGTACACCGGACAGGACTCGCCGGGAACATGCTAGTTGGTATTATACCTGACGTCAGATAGCAGTTCCCTGGTGATATGTGTACAGGTTAGTTCATCGACCTGAGATCGTCATTTGTCTCGTGTAAGTTCCCACTGTGCTTTGATTACTACCCTACCACGGCTCAAAGGAGTCGTGCAAACAGGTTTTAGTTGGGTATAGTCCTGAGCCACATGGAGGAAGTGAGCGGATCGGCAGGGGTTTCGTCTCTCCCGGTATTGGGGGTGAGATCGCGCTGTGTCTAGGAGAGCCATTACACGAAATACTTGGCTTAAGCAGGAGATTTACCGGTAGGTATTCCAGTAGTATCTCAGGGTGTTCTGGGCTACACTCCGACACGACTTGTACCATTTTTGGGGGTCTGACTTTTGCCAACCCCCTATGCCCGCCATGCGATGCTCATAGACGAACGGACCGGACTGTACGGATATTGTCACTGACAGGCTCAGTAGGGTGTCAGGATGTGTTCGCTCATCGACCTCCCTTATGGTCAATGCATGGTAGCCCGTTACGTACGGCTAGTACCTCTGACGAGCTAGTGGTTAAATCCACAGCCAAAGTATTGACGCCCCACAGACAGTTTTCAAGTTTCGGGCGGAACGTTGTAGAGGCCGTATGATATATGGCAGGGTTCGATCATATACGTGCAGTAGTGCACAGATCATCATCGGACGGATCGTACTATTGGGCTTTGGTTTAAGCCGGATCCTAGTATTAGATTTGTTGGATTACTTTAGTCTCATCGTATTCGCATTCAGTCGGAATGCGGATGCAGGTATGTATATACAGGTGGGGGGTATCCTTGTGATCCGTCACGAGTTTACTTTAGATGTTGCCGTATTTTTTTATTGTTGCAAACATTTGGATTAATGTTTGCATATGGAAATTGTGAGCTAAATATCATCATTTGGAGCATTGATTGTGACACATGCACAAGTGGTGACTCATGGTCTCTTTCTTTGTGCTTGTGTCACATTATTTGATAGATTTGTGATGATAAGATAAGAAGAGAGAGAGGGGGACTGCCATGAATAGGTTGGTCTTGTATTATTTTCATGACAACTCGCTCTCATTTTTATCATTCCATCACAAAAGAAAAGAAAGAGAAAAACTTCTTCTTCTTCCTCTTTCTTCTCTAGCTCATAATCTCCATCAATGGCAACACCTTCAACCTCCATCCATCTCATGGATGCAAGAGACAAAGTGATCACAAACATTCTCTACATCACCCTGGACACGTCGGCTAGCACACTTCGTGCCCGAGTAGCTTCGGACGAAGCGGGAGCCCGTAAAAAGACTCGAAGATGTGGTGCCCTTTCTGTCGAGGAGATCGAGACCGGAGATGCCGCGAAGAGCTTGGGATGGCGGCCAAAGACCGGAGGACACGGATCGATCGGTATAGCTTTCCAACCCTCTCTCTTGATAGCTAGTTGTAGGTTAATGGTTCGATTCGGGATTTAATCATACGATAGCGCTGGTTTCTAGTTTAGAAAAATTTTGGTTTCCGCATTTTGGCCTCGGAAAGACGGCCGGGGCGCTACCGTAGACTTACAACATCCTGATCGAATGATCGTCGGAAACTTTAGTAGACGGCCGTACCCCTGATACCGTCGACGAAGTGCACTGAGGCGGACTACCGCGGCCGTGAGCACCCGGACGGATGCTTTTGGCAAAGGAGTTCTCCTACAGTCATTTGGTCGGGGCTTTGGGGTGTGGCTATCTAGTATGGTTACCCGGCGAGTATCCGCATACGCTACGTGATTGTGATGGACTTTTGATCACATCAAAATCCCGTGGCAACCGATCATATGAGACTAAATTCCTAGATTTATAAAATTCAAATATTGTGGATTCCAAGTATTGTATCCCATCACAAATATCCAGACGACGTTAATCTTTTCGATCGATTCATCAAAGTCCCACAATTCCCCGATAGCTCAACACTTGAGCACAGTTTAATAATATCCAGAACATGCTACAACACCTATGCACCTGTAACGCCTTAGATTTCGGTTAGTATTCGTTTAAACGTTAATGCGGGTTTACTGTAAAAGTTTACCAATTCGGGTTCCTCACATTTTATAACATTTAATTAATAATTTATTATTAATTTTTATAAGCATGCACGCACGTGTGCACGTAAATGTGAGTTTTGTTTGTGCTAACTTTGATCTTAGCAACCATGACACTTAACCTAATCCTTGTTTAATCCACCCTTTGCTTAATCCTTAATCTTTTCCTTGTTATTTGTTGAGTGAGAAGGAGATATTTTTTAGGGTTTTGTTTGTGTGATTGGTGGCATGGTGTCTTGTGTGAAGGCATTAAATGGGAGTTAATGCTAATGATACACTCACCTCTCACCTCACCCTACACTCACCTCTCTCTTTCTCTTTATTCTCTTCTCTCATTATCCCTCACACTTATTCCCTTAGCATTATTTCTTCACCTCCTCATTCCTCAAACTGAACACTCTCTTTCCCTCACCAAATTCATTTCATTCATTCACAAATATCACATCTTTCTTCACCTTTTGCCTCTTGGATGCCTAGGAGCATGCAAAGCTAGGATCTTTGAGTTCTTTTGTGTAGGTAATGTTCTTTGCTGTTGTTTATGTGTTTTTAGTGTAGCTTAGCTTGTTAGTTTTAGTTTAGACTGTTTAAAGTTTAGATTTGTGGATAATATCGTATTTTAGTGCCTATATGTGAAATATGTGATCTGCTGTGACCCGGAAAGTTTACTAGAAAACCAAACAAAGTAGTTGTGTTGTACCTGAGACCATATGACCCCACCTGAGACACGAGACCCACACCCCCGGCCAGGGCCGGCGACGTCTAAAGGTAATTCCGGCGACCTCGGCTCGGGGAATGAGTTGGGGTATAGGTTTTTGAGGGTAAGTCTATGCTGTGGTTTGGGTGTTTTTGGTCTTGTTTGGTTGTTGAGTTTTCTCTGTATACAAAATCTGGGATCACTTAGGTAGTTTGTAGTATTTCGTTTAAAGCGCGATATGTTATACGACATGGATCGTGCACTTTGTGTGGTTTTGCTCTTGGGGTAGTTTTGTCGTGTCGCTACGCATGTTAGCCACAATACGAACACTTGAGAGTATATTTTGTGTTGTTGCGTCGGTCTAATGTAGTTAGTACGCGTTTTTGATCTATTATTAATATATATTTGCATTATTGTTTTAATGTTGCAGGTTCGCAGACGGGGACTTCGGACACTGCTACAAGGGGAAAACAGGTGGTTGGCTTCACTTAACCAGGAGCGTTGGTGAGTAGATTTAACATATACAGGGAAATCGCCTGCATGGCGTTATGCGTCTGGGCTAGAAATGACTTAACTTGTCGCATATTCTATGTCATATTTAGAATTGCGCATTTACCCTACTGCTTAGTAAATTGTTGTGCTTGGACTAGTATCCTTAGGACACTGCACTATTATTGACGGCTCATGTTGTACGAGCACTGATTGTATGCCACACACACCGTCAATAATTGTCATGTCACGCACAACCCACTTATAGATATGATAATGTTTGGTTAGGGACATTGTGACCTTGATTCATATTTCTTATCGCATATGATATATATAGCATACCTGTATACCTACATGCTTACATATATGCCTTGATATACTTACGTGCTAGTTACCTGTATACCTATAGAGTATTGTACCATTAGCGATAGGTACATACACACTTCATGACATAGGTACAGGTATACCTTGCACACATACTTCGCTTATACCCAGGGGGTATATTACATCATTACTCATAGGTAGATAAATATACCTTGCTATACCTTATTGTTCACACATATATCTGGTTATAGCTACATGGTTACCTTTACTTGATGTTATTTAGACTTGGATAAATTAGGAACCGCATGATATTTTTATATTAACTTATTGCAGTTAATTGGCGGCTTTTCCTTTATATGCTCGCATTTCATATTTATGATGCGTATATTATATTCATGGATTTTCGCATTGAGATATGAATTTTTCATGATGTTTTCTGGATTTGGGGACCGTGGTAGTTTCATGAAATTATGCATTATTTGAAAAACCCGGTTTCCCTTGATATGATATTTCAGCAGCCACCATGAGATTTATCGGTTCAGATATATATATACCCCACGCGAGGAACTGAGGAAGCCATGTGCGTGTACATGGTGGGGCCCGGAGGTACCCCGGGGCAAGAATCTCGGTGAGGAGATGAGTTAGTGGGGGAACCAAACTTTCCGGTGACATTACCAATGACTCGGCGGTTATCATGCGGATACCGACGGGAGTCATGTACGTATAGATACGTCGAGAAACGAGGGTCAGATCTAGGCACTCGAGCTTTCGGGATAGCGTATGATACGTACCTATCAGGGTGCCAGTCTTGGTGACAGCACCTGATAGATCAGCCTTTCTGTGTCGATGCTTGACACATTGTTTTCATGATATTTTACTTCTTTGTATATATAACAGTGGAATGGGACGCTGTTATATATGCCCTTACACCAATATTAGTGGAATGGGATGCTAATATATGTGTATTGACATTAATTTATATACATCATAATATTTATTCATGCAAATATATTTTTGATGTTAGATTTTTACTTGATAATTCGATTTGGGATATAGGTGATTCATTTGATATTGGATACAGGATATTTATGAGATTACTGATTTGTACATTCAGGATA